>OZ057416.1:47432751-48682966 GCA_964056705.1 Troilus luridus
TTTAGTTCGGCTCTGAATCTGAACTTTCAGGAGCTAAAAGCATTGCTTGACTAAAAACGTGAGAAAGTTAATTTATGAGTTTTCAGAATGATCTGCTTTTGATCCCAAACGCCCCATATATTTTATATTATAGAGATTATAATATTCGTACATTTACATAAGATGTCAAATGAATGATCCCACGTTTAAGGGTTTTTTAAGTTTAAAGAAGGTAAGTTGTATTATAGAAACTATCCTAGTATAAAAAATTCACGAAACGACTGTTACAAAGAAAGGGCTGGAAAATAGGTTGTCCAATTTAAAATGAACAGATAATACATAAGGACGTAAGAAGTGAAATTGCCGAAAGAGGAGAAACGAACGGTATAAAAAAAAAGTAGAATGGAAAAAACGGGAATGGAATATATAGTGGGAAAGGAAGCACTTAGAAGGAAGAAGAATAGGGGATGGTGGAAGAGCTTTTTAAATTAAAAGCAAAGGGTGCACCTGGCAATATCTTGGGGGCGGTATATCTTGCCCAGCAAATTGTGTCGGGGCTCCATCCGTCAGGATTCCAACCCGAGGGGGGCGCTTGCAATTTTTAAAATGCCATGAATTACTTCTGGGTAACGGCCTACTCTTATCTTAACTCACCGGCACACACCGCCCGTTTGTTTTTAATTAATAATTGCCGAATTAACCCGAAGGCGCGACACAAAAGATTATGTTAATTGCTGTTTAGGTTGGCGGATTTTTTTTCGTCGCAGAGGGAATAACTTATCGGAATAATTAAAAGGAATAAATAATGGCAGATAAGGCGGTGAGGATGTTGTTAATGGCCCTTTGTTAATTTATAAGTTATTTTGATTCCATTAGCAGTGTACACACTCTTAAGAGGATTTTTTATAAGATGGCTTACCGCAGTATGTGGGTTAAGTCGTATGTTATTATACTTAAACCGAGAGTGGCTATTAGAATTTCTGCAATGCCCAAGTTTATGAAATTTCCATTTAGCTTACTATAACACCCATAAAATTTAAATCATTAAAAACTCTAACTGCATCCTTACTCATAAGCTTATGAAAAAAATAGACAATATGGACTGCGCAAGTAATGAAGTGAAGGAAAGGTTTAAAACATGTACATAATATTACCTGTAAATTACTTACCAATTAGGGACAAGTAAAATTATTAATTATTTTAAAGCATTTGTCAGTGAGGAAGAGGCAATAAAAGGTAATGAAGTTTTTAAAGTAATCCAACAACATGCAAAATAAAAATACCTCTTCCACTGAAACCCATGAGGGGTCTTGAGTTTAATACATGATAGAGGACTGCATAGTCTCTGGGAGAACGGTTATATAGGGACGCGATAACTCCGAGATCATGCTCAAACGACAGGTTTTCCACCCTGTTAATGGTCCCCAATTCGTAGAGGCTGGATGATCCATAAGAGCTTCCCAGATAACGCAGATCCCATCTCAGGCTGTTAACAGTTTAATAAATAATCTTATTTGGGTTCAATATTTTGTAATGACCATATTTATCCTCCTTCCAGCTCATATATAATCGAACTCGAGGAATTTACCAAGAACATACACTTCTCCATCACATACCCCGAACATTTGAGATTCTAATAAGAACCGCCGCTATGTATCTTCAGGGATCAAAAGCGAAGCAATAACATCTGGTTAGCCTAAGCCCACATTGAGGATATGGAGGTACAGAAGGGTTGTTCTGGAATTAGAATAACTGTGTTAGGATATTTACATTCTGCGAGGGTCTGCTGAATAAATTATTCGATTTAGGAAGAATATATATAAATCAATAAAATAGAGCCAAAACTCAAAACGAAACATTAAAATGTATTAGAATGCAAATGGAAAAACCACAAGCAAAGCCTTGTGTTTCAAATCTGGTGTAAATACAAAAAATTACCAGTCGACGTTTCGCTTATTCAGGCATAAGTGTTCCGACTGTGTGGACACAAGTGTTCTCGCAATTTTGCGATGTATACAAGGGGAAGAATGTTCATAAAGTAATGTTCAATGAACATTACTAAATAAAGTAACATTTTTTTTTTTTAGGGAATTATATCCTAAACCTTGAAGTATTATTGCCACTTTCAAAAACTACGTTCCTCTATACGTACCAAAAGAGAAATTGTGATTGAGAAAATTTAAAGGAAAATTATTCAGACTAAACCTCTATTTGAAAAATTGGAAGTAAGGCGGTAACTAAAGGGACACACATATCTAATATCATATTTGTGTATTTGTTTTTATCGGATCGGATATAATTATTGTAACAGATCGGAATGGACGCGGACATATTGCTTCGAGACGAATTATCCGCAATTAAGAGCGGGTTATTGCCGAGAGAGAAGACATACACCAGGCAGGAACAGGTTGGCGATAAAGCTGCACTCAGTCATTAGTGTCCCCTAATCACCTGGTTAATGTTCCCTCCGCTCTTTTATCAGCAGGTTCACGCTCCGTTGGTAACAGTCCGTGTCTGCCCTGTCCGGAGGATCCTCAGGGGCGTCTTAATTCGTGTAATCACCTTCTTCAATTAAGAGCAATATGGAAATAACTATTCTCATTAAAAATTACTAAATGATGAATATAACTTCAAAACGCATTTTTCTTGGGTTTCTTTAAATGTTTAATGGGGAGTTTGATGTATAGTTTGATGAATATCTAAGCTAAAGATCCTGGGTTCAAATCTGCCTGAGGCTGATAAATTATTTACTCTGTTAACAATTACGGGTGGACCCTATGTGATCTGCAGACCGAGACTCAGCCAGGCTCTATAAAAACCCGTAACACTACAGCCAATGAAGGTTCTCGGGTTGAGTACGTAATTGAGACTATACTGTTTCTAGGAAAACGGTTTTGCAGGGAAAGTATTTGATCACGCTCAACTGCGAGGTTTTACCCCTATTTTGGGCGCCCATTTTATTGAGGTTGGGTGAGCCCCAATAGGCTCCCTAGATCCCAAAGGATCCACCCCTGGCTTTTAAAGGATTAAATACCACACCCGGATTAAGAACGGGGCCCGCGCTCTATCACTGAACCACCCCACCACTTGCATTTTTAAAGTGGTTCCTCAAAGTACATTTCAGAGTTCAATGTTCGGTGGTAACCTTCTGTAATTTCAAAATATTAATCAGTTTATAGTTACCATTGAAAAAATTACTTAGTTTTATATATGTATTATTGTATTGGAAAGCTAGCGCGATTTTAAGCGTCTTAGAATTCAACGTTTCTGGGTAATTCCCTATAATACCTATGAATAGACATAAAGATTGAATATTAAATTTAAATATGAATATGTCCCATTTATTTTTTTTTGTATATATATATATATTAATATATAAAACGGTTGTTCCCTTAAATAGGTCAAGTAAACTGTTATTAGTTTTTTGTATCGAAACAGCAGACAAATTAGATTTGAGACGAAAACCATAGATTTCTTGAAATAATCTCAAGTATATACTGATCTCGGTAATGCTTCTTTTTCACGAACTTAAAGTATTGGTGAACAACATATTCTATTAATAATTGAAAGTGAATACAAACATCTCTTTTGTTATTTTTTGTAGATGTTAAATAAAATTGAAATAATTAATTTCAGTTATTCAAATCGATAAACATTCTTGGATACATTCAGTATTATTTTCAATAAACATTAACATACTTTCTTTTTTGTAGCACTTCTTTACTAACCCTTTACAGCAGACAAATATGACTTACAGTTCTTGAATGATTTCACTGTGTTTAATTTAATTGTATTAAGGCACATTCCATAGGAGGATTTATAAATTAAATACGTCCCCTATCACGTTATGCCCTAGGTTATCCCTTATCGTATTTTACACGTTACACGTGTCGGGTGAATAATTCAAGGGCCTATCTCCATCGGCTCGTAAAAAAGTTCGATTCTGTCAACATCGCAGCTTACGCTTTTTATTTTTCTCCAATGGCCGAGTCCGATCCTGCCACACTTTTATAACCTCTCCTTCATTACCATGAATAAATTTCCATGTAATTTCGAATGTACACCGTCTTTTTGTCAGTCGGATTATTACCGTGGGTACTAAGTACATGGGCATCTGCTGTAAATATGCAAACATGTAACCAGTAGCAATGCCAGCTAAGTATCTATCTTAGTTCTTTTGGCACAGATTCATTCTTAAAACACAGAATGAATGATTTTAAACTTCTATTCCATATAATCCCATATTATTTAACCAGAGCTACATATATGCAGTACCCGGTGGGAAGAGAGAAAAATCATCCAAATGAAAAATATAAAGATGGGTAGTAAAGAAGTGGGTAATCATTGAAATTTATATTACACTATGTTGTTTTGTTAAAATCGTTTTAAATCCTACAATTATTACCAATATGGATGTGAATATTAGCAAAATAAATCAGTAAATACCACCATTCAGCGTTTATTTGAGGCAAATTGACGTACCATTGCATGCGAGTGTATCTATAAGCTTAAGTGTGTTAAATGTAAACTTAAAACTGTTTTAATTAATTGAATTTGAGAAAAATATAAAGATATAGCTGACCCGACGGATACAATCCTATGAACAAGTTCAAGAGGAGGGTAAATTAAGTAAAAAAAAACATTATTTATCGAATTGTGAATCTAAACCATTCTCAAATGATCAATATCGGTGTAAAATAAAATTGCCATTAAAATAGAGGGGGCTTCAAGCGTGGTAATTCCTGAGTTAATCTGAATAACTATCATTTATCTATCGATCCTATTAATTTTGAGGAACGAAATTGGAATATCAAAAGATCTGGCTAACCTGATAAATCCTGTGTAACTTCGGGTTCATTGCGTTATCTTCGCCGTTTTCCGTATATCTTTTTAAGTATAATTAGATTTTTTTTTTTTTTTAAGGCACTAGATAAACACGAAATATTTCACAGATTGAGGAGGTCGTGCGGGGGAGATCCATCGGACCACCGAGCGCTTTGTTAAGTGATTCGCTGCGATCCGATCGCTCCTCCAGGGTAGAGTGTACGGGCACCGAAAAGCAAAACTAAAAAAAATCCAACAATTGATTAATAGTTGGGCCATTGATTTAATATTCCCTTGGAGAGATAATGAAGTCATAAATCATAAGACGGTTTGAATAAAAAAGGAGGTTCTTCTCCGAGGCCTGCCTTATCCCTTTCATTAGAGCAGCTCTTGTTAGGAGCGGGCGGCTGATGTGTCTTGGAGATCTCACCCTCTTCGGACTATTTTCTTTAATTTATCCGGCCTCTGCAGGTAGCCATTAGCTCCGAAGAACGGGAGGTCTTTAAGGTGAGCTAGTGGAGGAATAAAATATATATCTGATGTGAGGTAGTCCTAGAGGGTTCTACTGTCGAAAGAGTGTAAGCTTTTTTAAAGGCTTCAAAATAAATAAATAAATTACATAGCATCGCAGTGATCAAACATTCCCTATCCAAGCATAGAAAAATGTGGATTGCTTTCAGAATTATAACTTTGCAAAAAAGAATGAGCTAAAGTCCCGAAATCTTGAGCGAAAAGTGCAAAAATTTATCATCATTACTAATAGGGTGTATCAAAAAAATGACCGTTTTATCAAATTCCAGAGTTCAAAAGACTGTAAATATTTTAATGATATTTATTATTTACCAACACTTAATAATCCCTTAAGAGCATTCTCTAAGCTTGTTTACTAACACTGGACTTCTTCAAAAAAAGCCTCAGTTTAGTTATTTATTTCAAAGAAGAAACATGACAGTGTCCTACAATATTCTCGTAATTTTAAAACATTACTGGAAAAAGAATTTCACAGCCGCTGAAGCAACTCGTAAAATTATTAAATATGAAAGGGAAGGTGTCCTTGATCATCGCACTGCGCGGCGTTGGTATGAAAAATTTAGCAGTGGAGATACGACGTTGGAAAGGAAGAAACGTACCGGGCGACCTGGATATTGATGAGGTTCTGAAGGAAGCTGTTGAGTCAAATCCGTCCATAAGTTGACTGGTTCCTGACTGTCATTTTGTTGATACACCCCATTAAAAAGAGAACAATTTATTATTAAACCTGTACTACTACAACCCATGAGAAGTGTCTTAGGTTCATTTCCTGAAAGAGACGATACTGTTTTAGGACTAGGATTGTGCGTAGAGGTGATTTTTCCGTTATCACGCTCAAACGCTAGGTTGGTTGGTTGTTTTAAGTTTGAGGCGGAAAACCGATTGGTCATCAGCGCCTTAGTTAAGTTTGGTTTAAATTTATGTATATATATATATATATAATTTATATTGGTTTTTTTAATAATAACTTTTATTAAAGCCGGAATAAAAAACATCAAAAAATGAAAAAACTAATAAAACTAAATAAAAAATAATGAATAATTAAATTTTAAAAAGATATAAAGAGTAAAAAGAGAAAATAACAGTAAGAGGCAGCTGTATTAAATATTCTTAATTAATCCTTCTTTTGACAGAAAGGCGATGACCTTATTAACCTATTTTGCCTCATTTCCCTAAACCATGATAGGCCAGCGCCCAGGTACAAAAAAAAGGCTTTAGGTTGCAATAAATTGAAGAGAGCTGCATTTTTGATATTTTGTAATGGCATGTCTGACTAGTAGAAATCAAAAATGCAGCTATCTTCAATCTATTGCGACCTTCAAGTACCTGGCCGCTGGCCTATGGATACATTGGCATGTAGTCCTTTTTTATCCATCGCTGTTTTGTAAAATGTAAATCCTTCGAAGATATGGACTATTGTTAAGCTCTCATTGCACACCTACAGGCCTTAGTCTGTGCTTAAATTAAAGCTAATTAAATTTACTACCTTGACTTTCATAGTAGAATCACTCCTTCGACCGGTGTTTCTCAAGAAAGTCGGCCAAAACTTAAAATGTGGACTTTTTGGAAAAAAAATTTTAAAGGGGCGTAACTCAGAATCTATTAGGCCTACAGAACTGCGAATGGATTCAAATATAGAAAATTTAATCTACTTTAAAATAGTTACTTGTGGTTTTTTTTTTAAACTCACCGATTATGAGATACAGGCCAAAAACTGAAATAACTCCGAAAATTTCGAGGTTTTTGGGCCACCAAAAGTTTTCCCATCCGTTTTTTCGGTTGCAAAATTGGATTTACACTACTCAGACATGACCTTACAACAGCTCTCTTCAATTTATTGCGAACTTCGAGTACCTGGCCGCTGGCTTATGGATACATTGGCAGGTAGTCCTATTTTATCCATCGCTCTTTTGTAAAAGGTACAGCCTTCGATTATAAGCTCTCGTTGCACTTCCCACACGTTGACGGATGTTCTTTAGTGATTAAGTGAGCGTGGGTAAGTCATATCTGTCCTATCCTAAGTCGTGTAAGGACCATGGTCTAGCATCAGTTATTATAAATTTCAACACTAAATTATCCCTACTATTAAGAGTGCTCACTTTTAAGAAGCTGGATGAGCCCCAGGAGGGCTTTCAGATCACACAGATCCCATCCCCCGCTGTTAAAATATTAAATAAATTATCTGCCACAGTCAGATTTGAACCCGGAACCTTCGTCACAACAACTCAGCGCTCTACGATTGAGCAATCCATTCGGCACTAACACAACTGCTCTTGTGTCATTGCCGACTATTCGAGTTAGACTAGAAGAGGTTGTGATAATCTTCCAAATAAATTTTACCATATGTTCCTTTTGTTTAATACATAATCGAAATGTTTTGCCAGTTTTCTTCCAGTGGAGCGATATGGATTGTTTTCAGAATTATTATTCGGGTTTCTTAAGGGAAAAGTCTATTATCATCATTGCTAAAAAGAGAAAAACTTATTATAAAATATATGGGTAGATTAACCCTGTGAGATCTTACTACCCTCCTGGGTAAGTCGCTATTTCTTACCATGATCTTAAATTTGTAGATTGGGTAGCATACCAGTATTGTGATTGTTCATTATACATACCGTACACTGCTATACTCCCCGTTCAACAAAATCATATACATTGTAAGTAATATGGAGTTTATTCTGAATTCCATTTTGCCCAACTTTGTTCTTCAGATATGCTAAATCCGCTTACTGCTTGATTTCTGTTAATCTTCCATTCAGTTGCGAAAGAGATCTCGGGGTAAGTTAAGCGTTAGAATAAAGTGAAATCTACGCTAGTTCCTTCCAAGGCTAAACAAGAACATGTAATAAATTTTGGATAGTTAAGTTTAAGACAAGTTAGGTCATGTTAAATCCACTACATCAAACCTGACTCGACAAGGGTTCGGGCTTGAATATCAAGTACGTTTTTTATTCGGATTAAGTTGCTAAAAGGTTTCGTTAGATACATCCACCATGAGCTCCTCCAAAGCCCAGCATTCCTCAAGGCTGAAGGATGATCCTCATCCCTGCCAAAGACACCCCATCCATCAAGCCTGACCGATCCCCGGTACCTCTTGTAGCCGTGAGTTATACCTCCGACCCTTGGGGCCGTAGGAGTTCGAACAAGCGGAGGGCCCGGCCCAAACTGAGGACAATATTTCCTCCACAGACGCCATTTTATTATCCGAAACGGCACCGAGATGGATGTTGTGTTATCGCGTGTCGTAACCGGTTAGGTATGTGTTACTGTCTCTGGAACTGGGACTGCTCCGGGATTTATTAGGGTTAATTTTACACGGTTGGACGATTACTCATCGCATCGTCTTGTGTTTCAAGATGGCGAGTGTTTTATTGTTTCGCCTTCTACGCTGCCTTGTCCGCCCGAAGATAAGGGATGAGGGATTCACGGCTTACCACCTATTCAATCCTTTTTGTTTTCTTATTCCTTACAAAGGTTTTCGTTTTTTTGTTGTAATTCTGCAGTGCCTTATGGTGTGTTTAGTTTAGAAATAAACGAGAAGATAATCTCGGATCTCTATTAATTCATATATCTGCTAGTTGCAAGGATATAAATCTGAAGTTATTTACGACGGGCGAATGTACGAAGCGAAATATGAATCTGCGTTCGCTTACCACTGCTCATATTAAGTGACCAAAAGAAAAGATGAAATGTGTGTTTTCGCATGCAGTAACTCATGGAGAAAGGTTTAAAGGTATATTCATAAGTATGCTTATAACGAGGTGGAAATTCCTCATTACTAAATATTAAGTAAATTAGATGCTTAAAGCGAAAAGGAACAAGTTTTGTAGCAATGACTTCTATAAACCCCTCAATACTTTTTAAATAAGTATCTCAGAAGAATGAAGGAGGAATGATTACCCAATTTGATTTTCAATTGGAATACTTCAATTCTTCTTCTATCTTTTCAAATGGCGAGGAAGGCCAGTGAAAAGATAGACAAAAGGAATTGAGGAAAGTATCCTCGGTCATGGTCTGGGTTTGGATAGAATAAGGAATCCCTACCCACAAGGAATAAGAATATGGAAAAACGAAATAAAATAAATTTTTGGAGGAAACCCTTAAAAAACAAAACAAAAACAAACTAGATCCTTTTTTTGAGAAGGAGAGTTTCACCAAAGTTGAGGTGTTCTCCAACCAAATTTTAGAATAATATTTATTTCAAATTCTTCCCGTCAAAAACAACTCCATTGAGACCGTATCCGCATATCTTCCTGAATTTGGTTCATCCATGTAATTCTTGGTTGGCCTCTTCTTCTTCTTTCTTCAGGGCACCAGTACATATACACTACATCTTTTTCATTTTTAAATATAAGCACAACCGATATGGCAAATTTAATAATACGAACATATTTATACTATAACAAGAAGATTCTCACGGTTTCGGGAGAAAAAAAAAACGATCATAACAACTGAAAAACCGTTTCTAAGAGTTTTTCTTTACTGATTGCCCAGTGACCATTAAGTGTTTCTTCGTTCCAAGGGCAGGAATTGGGTAAGATATGTCTGGGCAGGAATCAGCATCAAGAAGAAAGGGAAGACAGCAGTGGTTCAAAGATCCCTATCAACTCGTTAGGAAAAAAAATAAATAAATTTATGACAAACTGCTAGCAGCCCTAACACCAATTCCGCGGGAGACAAGCAAAAACACACGAGATAAGGCTCGTAGATCAAGGCGTGTAAGTCAAAGCTCGGAGAAAGGAGATAGCGCCGATCAGGGCTCGAAACTGATAGCTGCTCCTTTCCTCATTACGTTTCCTGTTTCTAATAACTTTCCGTCGTTCAGTTCTGTTCAGTTGTTATTTAGATTTATTTGTAACGATATTAAAATACACAACTAGTATTTAATGTAGAAAGATCTGGGATGACTATTGAAATTCTGGTAGATACATTCACAAAGGAGAAAAAATTACTATGGAACGTGATGAAAAAAGTTGCGCAATGACCATAGATAGGTATTTGATATAAAATAACTTACTGAAATAAATAAATTAACCCATGTTAATATATAAATAAATTTATAAGGGAGCAGGGTCGCTCAGTGTGTAAAACGCTGAAATGCTGTCCTGAAGGTGCCGGTTCGAAAAGCTGTGTGGGATCTGCAGACCCTTATGTGGCTCACAAAGCTGTTTATAAAGAGGTTACCCTTTAAACCGTACTGGGGTAACGGAGGGTATCCTCTTAACCAGTATATAAAAGTAACGGATGGAAAAGGGAACATAGGCTCACTTTAATACAAGTCTTATGATCTTACTTTGATAATGTTTATCTTACTTTTATCATTTAGTGCACATCATTTTACTCTGTTTCATCAAATGCCTAAAGCATCCGTTATACTATAAACTCTCCGTTTCACCAAACCAACAAAAGAAAGATAAAACCGTGATTTTATTACTAAACAATCCGAAAACATTTATGAGTTCCTTGTTCAACGTAGAAACTTACTGTTATCAACATTATTAACAATATACCACAAAACCCTACAGTAGCTTCTCTGGAGTAGGGATCTACTCAATTAAGTCTATTAGCATGCGACTTAATTAGACTGTCTTCTTCTAAGTTTTCACGTCAAAACTTGGAGAATGTTTCCAAAAGAAGATAAAAAGGTTTCCTCCTACATGAATTGGCTTCGCATACATAATACATCATAACCCATTTTATATAGTACATATGTTTGTGGGTTTTTTTATTGTTTTGTCCACCACGCTTCTATAATATATGAACATAACATGTGAATGTTATACATTAACAGTATTTTTCACTCTATTTGATGCTCCTACCTTTTTATATCTATTTTTTCCGGATTGGATTGTTTTTTGGTTCATATCTTTTGTGATTCCTAAGCATTCAAGATCCTTAATATAAACTTGTGTCGTTCTAAAAAGTCAATTTAGATTTGGTTTATCTTTATTATACGTGTACTCCATTATATGTTCTTTATTTTACTTTGCAAATTGAAATAATTCCTTGTTAGAAAAATATTGCATACATTTTGAGCATGATAAGGATTGAGGTAGAACCATACTTGTAAAATGTCCGACTTATAGCGTTATATACAACCATTTTTTTGTTAAAACTATTGTCGAATTCTTTTAAGGGCTTCTTCCATTTTTTTTCTTTTTATATTTGATAGCTTTATTTATTCCGTTTGGGGATATAGTCCCTCCTAAATGTTTAAACTTACTGTTATCTATTGACATAATTTAATTATTTTATTTATTAAAAATATGTATTATTTTTATTTTTAATAAAGGATGCCATTAAATATAAATACGTCAAATGAACTAATGGACATTGCCCAAGAGCAGTGCCCTGGCAGAGCTCTGGAGGGAAGGGTTGGAGTGTGGCTGGCCATCTGTACACCCCAATTTATTGCCGCAACTTCGTACCTCGGAGTACACTAGCCTACAAAGGGTGTTGATCCGAATCGAAGCAACACCCCGTAGCTATTGTGTATCCTGTTTCCAAAATTATGCCTTAATGAACTGAAGTTCTGTCATCAATTTTGAAACATTTGGTAAGTATAGTTGTTTGTTTTTTTATAAACAAAGTATATTTATTAATTATTGCATATTTAAAACTGTTAGTTACACATTTTAAAATTAATAAATATTTTTTATTATTGTGTAAGCTAATATCACACCGATATATTTTAATGCAGATACATTCTACATAGCCACAACATTAAGGTATACTGAGAATCCTTATAGGATTGCAAGTTCAAAAATTGTCTTTCTCCCGGTCAACAATTGAGGTAAGCTTCAGAATATATTAAATTGTATCAGTTTGAGTTTTTCATGCTAGAACGACGCATATCTATATATTATGTAGAGCGTCTTTTTAATATTTTAATTCAATTAATATGGCGAACTGAACCATCTCATTTTTTTACCAAAACCAAACTGGGTAAAAATCTGTTATTTTATGTAAATTATTACAATAATTATTCAAATATTATGATCATTATTGTTACCTTTTCATATATTTTTTATAAATTAAGTATGACTCATTTATGAGTCCATCTCCTCGATTTTTGTAATTTTACAAGGGCGCTGTTAAAATATAACTTGCATTGGATAAACAAAATTTTTTGAAGAAATTAAATTTTTTATAAAAATGTCACCTACAGCAGATTTTAAATTGATGTTTGCTACAAATTATGACAACATTTGAAATAAGGCTTTGGCATAAAAATTAAGGCTAAACAAAATGCTATGAATATATTTTTAAATTTGTTTCTTCAAAAAAACTAAAAGCTCTACGAATTGGTTGGCGTTTTAAAAAAAAATGATTATTGTAGTATGATATACGTTACAGTTTTAGGACAATGATCCGTAGTGGCTGAGGATATATACAGATAAATAAATAAATTAATGATAATTAAATAAAAATATATAATAAAATACTTAAAGCCTGCTCAAGCTTAACACAATTGAAAGTACAGACCTAAGAAGTACCAGTTGCCCTGAAGAAAAACGACGGTAACAAGTGTTGAGCTCTCGAGTTCCCACGAGGCATTGACAAGGAAGGACTAAAAGGTTTGGTTCCGTAGGCGGAGATTTACCGCTATATCTCCGGGCTCATTTACATGAGGACAAATGATATCGGGTCCGTGGAACCGACTTGTGGGCTTTTTAAAGAATCTAATCCGGTCTATGCTGAGGGATGGACGGTCATCCACTTCTTAGTGCGATGGGCGTACTTCATGTGATCATGAACAGGTCATGAAGGCTGGGATAAGGATGGACCGATTATCAAAGGTTAACTATACTTACATAATAAAAAAAATACTGTACCACTGAAACTCGTGAAAAGTCTAGGGTGGAAGACAGTAAGTACTTTTCCTAGGACAAAATTTGTGCAGGGAGGTAATTTGTCCAAGATCACGCTCATCCGCCAAATTTTTCCACCATGTTTTGGGTACGTCCTTTACAGTGGCTGGGTGAATCCCAGGAGGGTCCCAGATCCCATAGGATTAATCTCCGGCTGTTAACATATTAATTGTTTGTTTTGAACTCAGGACCTTCGGGACGGCAAATCAGCGCTCTACCACTGATATTCACTGTTGAAAAATTAATGAAAATCTTTATTAAGACTTACGAAACGAAAAATTCATTAGTTATCGTTAGGAGATCTCAGATTAATGAGATATGATAAAATTAATTGACTTCATGAATATTGCAGGAAGTAGGAAAGGAAATACTATAACTATCAAAGAAAATGGTTAAATTGTACTATTTCTTGGCCCAATATGATTGAGGAAATAATATACACGGCAAAAGAAACTATTTAAGATGTTAAACTTAGTGAGAAATTAATTTTAGCGATTTTAGACTATATTAAGACCTACATATTGCTCACATTTAAGTGATTTATTCCGTTCAGTCTGTTTTAATATATTTTTTTTTTCAGTATTTTTATAATATTTATGTAAATCACATCAGTATGTAGATTTATTGTATTAAAGTTCCTGGGTTTAAACCCAGTTTTGGCAGATACGTTACTTAATCTGTCAACAGCTACGGGAGGATCTTCCGGGATCTGCAAGCCTCTCTAAAATGGGTATCCTTAATTCAGGTAAAAACCTGACGGTTGAGACATTCCTCAGTACAGCCTCAACTAAGTACTTTACCCAAGAACCCTTCAAGGGTTGTTATGGTATAACCTTATATGTATTCATAAATAAATGTATGATATTTTATGTGGTCCATAAAATATCACAAGAGAGTTTATATTTAAAAAATATAATTTAAAAAAACAAGTACCACTAAAATAAATTAAGTTCCCGACGAGGTAGAGGCACACTTTATAGTGGTTGTGTAAATCCAAGGAGGCTCTCCACATTCTAAATGATCCTAGATATAACAGATTAAATAAATTATCTACCACAGCCAGATTTGAACCTGTGACCTTCGGCACGGCAGCACACAACCAATTACCGCTCACTATACATAATAGTAATACATGAATATCTAAAACTCTTTCAATGTTTAGGTGCAATGTATAAGGGCATGTTTTAGTTTTTCAATACTCCTAATTAATAAATCTTCCTAAATTATTTTTTTTTGTATTGTTTCAGAATTTCTACTTGCTTCAGAATAATGGTATACAACCACAATAGAGCCTACAGAGAGCCGCTAATAACAATAAGAAGAAACATCCCTAGCGCCTCCGAAGACCCAATGATCCAGAACAATAGAACACCCTCTGGCCCATAGCTGACACCAGTGCTATTGGACACAGGATCCAACACACCATAAATCCAAAGCAATACCAAAGAGCCTATAGATCAGGACATGGCCGAGCAGATGAGGCCGCCGCATCTGGACTCGGTTACTGTATGCAAATGGTCGTGGTGTCTGGTTTCGCTCCGTTGCCCCAAGAGGCCAGTGTAGCAGTATGCGATCTTCTATTCGTAGAGATACATCTGTTGGGTCTAAGGGAGATATCGTTACTGAATTGTCGACCTGCTCCATCTTATTTAACCCACATCATGACTTCTTCAATTGCTCTTCAATCTTTTTCAAGGCTCAAGTCTCCCTCCCGAAATCTCAGGAAATACCGTTGATCGAACAGTGTCCTAACCTGTACTGTCCTCGCCCAAGACTTGGTTGATATTTCTGGCTGTTTGGGAAGCGTCCAATTTTGTACTAGTAAAACAAAATTATGCGAAAATCACTTCTTGGCATCTTAGTAAAGACTGAATCATTTCCAAGTAGCAAAATGTTACAAAGGTAAACGAACATTTGTTTGCAAGAGAATAATTATTTACATTTATAAAAGTAAAAAGTCCAACAAACGTAAAGAGTTTATTATTTGGAAGAGTAATTTAAAGAAAACATGGTACTGGATATCGATGCCTTAGTTCACAAATGTGTTAAGTGCAAATTTTTCAAAAATGGTTTTTGTTTTATAAATAATATTGTAAAGTTGTGATCAGGAAGTTATAGATCATATGTTGATATAAAATTAATAGAGAAACGGTAAAGGTTACAAAAATATATTGTGTGCTTAAACTTGAACTGTATTTCTTGTGTTAAATTATTATCGAAGTTGACTCATGTAAAATCCTGTTTTCGGCAATTAACACATATGTGAACAAAGGTATCGTTATATTAATAATAACCAATATATAATTTCTATACGTGTTATGTTTTAAAGCTGAAATATTAATTCCGTTTATAGTGATTTCCTAGAAAGTTATCTAACTTACTCTTTTGAACAAATAAAATGAGCAATAACGAGTTAATAAAAACACGTAAAATAATGTATAAAATGCCGGAAAACACCATAACGAAATAAAGCTGTCATTTTTTTTCCTCCACGAATCGGCCAGCAAGGGCCACGCGAATATCACTTAAATCTTCTTCACACTCTCCGCCTTCCGTCTACTCCAATACTCTCTCATCTTCCTGGACTGTTCCTGTCGCTCTTCCTTAGTCCATTTTCTCCGTGGTCTCTTATTCCTTCCTGCAAGAACCCCAACCTCTTTTAGTTTTTAACCGAAAAGCTCTCTATCCAAGGTCCTTATCCTTGATTTATTGCCTATTCAGCTCATCTTTTATTTGCTTCACATATCCACCCTAGTAGCTTAATACTTTATCAAAGATTTTTTTTTCATCCTCTTATTGTTCATTCTGACCATGTGGCCGTAGAACCTCAGTCTCTTGGTCCTGATGACTGTTTCAAGATCTTCCAAATTTTTGTATATTTCTTCATTGGATTTTCGCCTATACCCCTCTTGTGTTACTTTGGGTCCACGAATCCTCCTCAGAATTTTTCTCTCAATCTTCAAGACCTTCTCCAGAGTTGGAAGGCTGACTATTTCCATACCATACAGTACTCGTCTTATTACTGTACAGTAGTGCCTTATTTTTGCATTGGAGGACTAATGTTCCTTGCTGTACATGTTACAAATGGCAAAGTTCAGTCTTTCCAGTTTGGCTATTGTTTCTTCCACGGATGCCCAATCTGTTCCGTTGCTACAAATTATCTCCAAAGTTGTCATTGATATATTGGAAAATTGTATTTATTAAACTATACAGTAATGAGCATACTGTATCTGAGTCTGGAGTATTTATATGAGATGTACCGCATTTGATCTTTATTGCTGTGTTTTTTTTTCTTGTGTATATTGAGTATACCTGAGTTGGCAAAACGTTGACTGGATTGTTTTTTTCATGTGTTTTAGAGACTTAAGAACTTGGATTTTGGAGTTTTTCTACTTACAATTTAAGCTAGATTTAAAAATTATTTTTAATATCAGGTTTCCAAAATCCTTGATGGGTTCAAAAGATACTTAAACTTTAATAGAATACTTATAAAGAAATATAATTCGACTAAAACTGTGACGTTTTCTGACCGTTGAAAAAAAGAAATATGACAAGCAGTTATAAACAGTTTACTATTTGGAGTAGTATTTTAAAAATTATATAAAATCCTGCATTATATTACGAACAACCAATATTTTATTTTATTTTATTTGTTTTTAATTTTTAAATATTTTTATTTGAAAAGAAAAGATATGTCCAGGACCGGGACTCGAACCCGGGTCTTCCAGATCGCTAGTAGAGTAATGGTAGAGTTCCAGACTAGCGCTCTGGCAGACCCGGGTTCGAGTCCCGGTACTGGACATGGTGACAAACATGGATTTATTAATTCCAATTGAGAATTTGAAATGAAGTTATAGTCAGGATAAACGTTTATAGTATTTTTTATACATAACAGATGAAGTGTTATGTTATATAAATCATACGTTTATGGTTTTTCTAATAGTTCAATTACTAAATCCTTAATGTAAGTTCATTTCTTTATATTCCTTATTTCTTATACATATTAGTTTGAAATATAACTGAACAAAAAACTGATTCAAATAAATCAGCCGGCTAAGGAGTTTAGAAATAGTCGAGATAGCAGGTACTAAACACGACACAATTAAAAAAAAAGAAAAGTATCACTTTCAAATAGATTCAACGATAACGAACGTTAAACAGACGCCTATGGAAAATCGTTTTTTTAGTAAGTTTACTATAAAAACGCATTAGTATTAAAGTCGCCATATATCACTGCCATACGAAGCGGGGTGGGGTATCTGTAATAAGAGCTTTAAAACAACCCATTAATTCTCCACCATCATTCTCCAAAATAATGGAACTTATCGTCTCCATGGAATATTTATGTTCAAGATTCGTTTCTACCATTCCTCCAAGATGTTGTGAGGTGAACCTTAGGTTTAACTGTTCTTTTTGCTTCCTTTAGGATAAAATATACATATGGTTGATTCTCATGTAAAGTATCGATCAGTTTTCGATCTATAGTGAATTACTTTAGGAATGATAATTGACATAAAATGATATATAAGGCACGAAACCAGATTTAATGATTAAAGTAAAATACGTTTGACGATAGGCACTGAATTTGAATGAACCTTGAAAATTATTTCATTCTGCTAAAAAATAGTGTTTTTCACATTCCATACTTTGCATTTGTTTCGACAGTAAATCTGAACATTTTCCGAAATTCAACTACAATATTAATTTAATAATAAATAGTTTAAATTTTTTTCGGGATTCCAGAACGGAGTTTGACGTTAAATGATTATGAAATTTAGTGAATTTTTTTTCAAAAAGCTAGTCAAAAAACTTTATTTACTTTATGTACCAAAGTTTATATACTAAGACTGAAAACGAAAAAGTTAATGGCATATACTAGAGACAAAGCATCTTACACGGATACATTAATGCAGATTGACGAAATCAACATATACTCCCAGATATTTAAATATACACATCATTATAAGAATTATATCGTAATATGTATGCCTGATGGTTTAATTGCAATCACCTTTATTTCTTTTTACTAGGATTAAATAAGAGTCATAGAATTACAAGGGTTATTACAGCTCCATAATCATTTAGATATCACCTTTTAAATGTCCGCATTTTAACTCTAAAAGAACTGTAGTACAGTGTGTAGAGTTCTGAGTTGATATGTCGAAGGTCCATTTCCATTATATACAACGGTTTTAGATAAATTATTTAATCTGTTAATCATTTTCGGGCTTACCCACCCTCTATAAAATAGATTCCCATAATTTTGGGAGAGCCTGCCGGTCGAGCATCAATTAATAAAAACCCATGAATTAAGAGAAGTGTTTAGTTCATGGGTTCAGTACACTAGTGGTTGTACTATATCTAGAACAACTTTTATGCAAAGAGGCGACTTGTTCGGAATAACACAATTCCGATAGTTTTCTCCCAATTAAGGCTACTATAGTTATTTATAAAGGCTCATTCAGTACATCCTATAGCGTCCATCCGTGGATTCGTACCTCTTGACAGAATACATAAATTATCTGTAATAGCATTAGTTTTACCCGGGACCTTCAGTATTTCAAATCAGCACTCTAGACACTGACCTCACTTCTTCTTGTATTACATTTTAAATATTGCAACTATCTAGGTTGTAGAAGTAGGATTTTCAACAGCGTGTAAAAAAAGGTACGGTAAATCTTCAAAAGAGTCAGGGAGGGCTAAGATCCCATTTGGGGTTAGGGCCGCTTTAAAACCGCATTTAAATAAAAAAATAGCTCGCCGACTGTTTGTCTTGAGGGAGGTGGGAAAAGCGACCAGGGAAAAGCGGAAAAGCAGGGGGAGAACCAAATTACATTTCCCGCCCGCGGCCTAGTGGGCCCCAGATGCCACTAAAGCCATTATTCCCGCCAAGTCAACGCCTCCTCGATACTTTTATTTATATCTTATTATGATTATTCTGGGAATTGGAGGGGGCGGCTTGAGGTCTCTCCTGAGGGCGCCACCCCGGAATTTGATTGGCCGCCAGCCTATAACCCTTCCTGGGGGGGCTGTATCCCCCTCCCCCAACAGTCCGATTTATTACCCGCAACAATAATTAACCGCTGAGCCGTTTGGAATTAGATCTTGATTGTTAGTTGTTTGATGAGCGAGCTTCCAGTACAGCTGTCAACTTACTACCTCCTCTTGTCTGGTTTATTCAAATTCCTATTTACGTCATTAGTCATGTATTTCAATTAGTTACATTATTAATTAGTTCATATAACAAAGCTTTTATGTTTATTTTACATAATATTATGTTTTTCCTAATATAAAGATCTTCGGACAGTATTTTTTTATGAACATCGAGTAGATTTTCTTGAAAATTTACGTTTAAAATTTATCATCCAAACCCCCGAAACATGAGTTATCAAAGGCGAATCTCCTGGTAGGGAAAGTTAGGGGTAAAAAAACAAACTTGCTTGGCTTATTATCTTTTGATCAGTTTTTCAAGTTAGTGTCCCACTTGAAATATACATTCCGGATCTCCTTATGGCCGTTGCAAGCAGAACGTATTTTAGGACGATGCACTTTAATTTTACAGCTAAAATTACACGGGAGACGATACGAAACAAGTCTAGATTGTAAAGCTAGGTTTTTAAAAATTACGGGCTCTTTAAATTTCTAAATGTAAAGTTTTTGGTAAAGGGTAGATAGAATCAATAAGACAATAGCACCTTTTAATTGTGTGGACCGATTTCTATAGAAAATGAGAATAAAATCGACCAGTTGCCATTATTTTCTATTTTTTTTAATTTTTGAATTATGAAATACTAATCCACGACCCCTGTGGTGAATTGCGAGTTTTGGGGTATTTGAATATAATGAACATACTTCAGAAGAAAATTCGTCCCGGAATATTTTTGCAAAATCATACGCCATGTCTCCCTCGTCTATCTCTCACAGTTCAGTTTGAATTTCGTTTTGGTAACTTCTGGATTGTTTGCTCATTCTGAAATATTAGGCTTTATTCCAACTAGGCTTCATAATCCATCTTGGAGATTGTATAAACTTGGAAAACATTCATAATCTTGATCTCATTCCGATGAGAAGAAATGGTCATCAGTCATCTCGATTAGGGAAAGATTCCCCCATCCTCTCCAAACAAACTCTGCTACTGGAAGAAGAAATATCGATCGGAATAAGAAATGGGACTGGATATGAAGAGGTAGCCCCTGAGCCGACAATACAGGACATCAATCACGCGCTATCTCCATCTTATCAGCGACCGGAGCGCCGTCGACGCTAGGGCAAATGAAAACTGTCTCCCCCCCTTCCCCCCTCTCTTCCACGGTCGGAAAAACCGAGATTTACCGTTGTCTTTATCTCCGGGGAAATAAGTTTTCCGAGAGTAATGTGCTCGCTCTCCCTTCGATTTTCCTTTTTCTAGTTTATGCCCCTCCTCCTGGATATATTTGTGGACAGGGAGAGAAAAAAAGGGAGCAGAGTACATTCATTATCGATAATGGTCAGTGGGTCTTTGTACGTCGGGCGGTTTAAATCTACGGTCGATGCTAGGCTGGCTCCATAGATCCTGTCTATCGGAATACCCGTCTCATGGATGTCGGAATCTAGGCATAAGTCAGCCAGAAGTATCTACGCCTTCCTACTGTTTTCCGTGAAACATAGGAAGTAGTGGACTTCTCTTTTCTCCCCATTACGTAGCATGAGGTAACCAGTCAAATTTGTTTACTTTAAATTATTTTTTATTTATATCTTATTATATCTATTTTTATTATAATATTTTTAACAACATATATATGAATTATTACATCACAAGAAACACAAATAATGATCATCAGGGAAAGCCTGATATTGGTTTGTAACATATGAAATGTCAGTCAAGGTGTAAATTTAAATTATTAGCAAACAAATTATTAAACAATACTTTTATTAATCAGAATAGGATCATTCACTTTCAGTACACTTCACCCAACGTGAAACAATCATTTCTATCCCCGCTCTGTAGAAATTAGGTATCAAGGAAGAAGCGAAGTCTAGGAAGGCCGATTTCAGGGCATTTTTTTTTATTTCTTAAAGAATTATCCAAACAACGGAAAAAGTAAAATTCATTTGGAGGAAGGTCCGGAGAATAAAGTGGGCGAGGAAGGACCTCTATATTCAGCTCCTGAAAAAAAAAATTGGGGGAGCTGCTGGGCCTCGGTTAATTCATGTGGTAGCCATATTTCCACCTTTTTTGTCTTACCAAGCTTCTCAAGGTGCCTGGAAACAGCCATGGCAGATGCTCCAAGGTGTGAACCTAATTCACGAGTGGTTTGGGAAGGGCCCGCTTCGTCCAGCTCTTTCAACTTTTCGTTGTCCAACTTAGTCTTCGGCCTACCACGTTCTTTGTTGGTAAGGACATAATCCCCAGACCGATTTTTTTCAAACCAACGGAAGATTATTCATTCGCTCACTGTATCTTCACCGTAAATAATATTAATGTTTCGGAACTCCTCCGTGACGCTATGGTTAAGTTTAAATTCGTAGAGAAAAATTATACGAACTTCCGCGAAAGACGTAATTTTGTTCTTATTTATTTATTTTTAAAACGTTGCTTCACTTTAAAATGGAAAATTAAGACTGATTGTGAAAAAGGATTGTTTGTGTACAAATAATCTAGTCCCTAATGAAAAGAAAACTGTAAATAAACGAAAATGACATTTGTTACGACCCAATACTTATGTTGAATCCCATGTAATTAATCACCCACTAAATCATACTATAACGAATACAGGAGCCCCAGAGATATTGGGCAGCATCAAAAGATGTAAATTGACGCACATTGGTCATCAATGAAAACTATCTTCTGTTGCTTTTAATCATATATTGCAAGATTAAACGAAAGGACAGGATTAACAACGACATGGTTTTCAGATCCCATAGGCTGTTGAAAGATTAGATAGTTTATCTGCTACTGCAGAATTAAAACTTGGAATCTTCAGCACAACTCACTGAGCTAGCCTGCTCCTCCATTAAATTTTAACTTGGACTAATCAAGGTCTATAAGCAAAATTTTCTAAAAAATCCAAAATGCTTATTTTATTAAGACCATCAATCCAAATTAATTCACAAAATTATTTATTAATACTTTAGATAATGTTCCGGTATTTTTGTTTCAGGCAATCCTCCTTCTTCCTGGTCTTACTTTCCTGTTCAAGAGCGCAGGTAAGTTGCGGACGAGGTAGTAAACGCTACATAAGAGACATAAGGAGAGCACTTAAGAGCAACAGGGTGTAAACACGACCTACAAGTTGATAGCGCTGAGGAAAATCTCATAAAATTTATCAGACAAATTAACAGAGCCGGTGCGGAAGAGACGATGTTTTCAGTCCGTGTAGTAGCTCCGGCCTATCCTCCTTCCCGATAACATTCCTCGTGTTACTGTTTTTGAAAAGTGGTCCTCCCCACGCCACCCGCCGGACAATGTGGGATTTCCCTTTTTATCTTTTTTTTCCCTCTTTCTATCTTCCTTTATTTTTTTTATTTCCCTTAACGCCGCGCTACTCACACACGAGCGAGACCGATGTAACAACTCGCAGTAAGGTGGAACTCCGAGCGGTCGTTAATTATCAGGAAATTCTGGTTGGATTTTTGGCTCCTCTGACCTAAGCCCCAGAGCTTTTTGCCAAAAGAATTTATAAGATTTACCAATTAACTGCGGTATTATGAACGATTGCCATTACTTACCATTTTAGGCTAAATCATCAGAAGAAAAAATATACCGTCTAGAACTATTTCATCCTACTATTCTGCTTTGTAAAGCAACCAATGGAGGTTGATGACCATTTTAATTTTTATATTTATATATCATATTTTATATTAGTTGATGAAAGATTTGACCCCTTTAGACACGAACAAACAACAATTTCGATTCTCACGTTCAATTAACTAATTTCATTTCATTCGTTAACTCCTAATATATACTTAATGATTTAAAGAAAACAAAACAACACATGAAGGGTCTTCCTCGAACTCAAACGCTAGCTTTCCCACAATTTAGGGTAACCATCTAAAAGGGACTGGATTGAGCCGAAGCAGGTTCTCCTGATCTCACAGGCTCAATTTATTAACAGACTAAATAATATACCTGCTACAGCCGGATTTGAATCCGTACTTCGCACCATGGCAACCAACCACTCACTGAGGTACCCCCCTCTAATATTCTAATATAACATTCCATATAATAACTTATATGGTATATTAATTGAAGAAGCATTGAACATTGATAATAGCTACTAATACTTTGTAAGTATATTGAGGTATATAATTTGATTCCTGAACGATTTTATATATAAACAATATATTCTCCAAGTAAAATAGATTAATAAATATTTTAAATATAAATGTATTTAGCTAACTTTAAATATTTCTTTACTCCAATATCTGTATATTAAATCCAAAATGATTTTGAGATCCGATATGAGATCGAATATCAATATATATGATAATATTACATTTCACAATAACAATGGTATTACGTGTGTAATCATCTCTGTATGTTTGGAAGTTATTTCCAAATAAATTCTGACATAGTTTCAATGTGTTCGATATTATATTTTGAGATAATAAAGTAGAGTTTTTTTACTTATCAAAAATAATTTAATACTTCTTTGTTTTAATTATTTGAACATTGGTTCAAATTTTATACATAATTTAAAAATAATGAGTTATATATTAAGTAAGTCATAAGTTGTGAAATACATGACTATCTTCATGTAAAATTAAAACAAGATGTTTTATTATTATATATTAATACATAAATGGAAAATCAAAGAAAAAGGCAGACCAACGAACTATTCAAGTATGCTGTTATTTAAAATGAAATTGCTTTATTTGTTATATCATAAAATATTTATTTTATATATTAAAATATATATTTATAATGTTACGGTCAGAGCGGGAAGTAGGACCGGCTTCTGATCTGCCTAGACAGGATTAGGCAAACAATGGGATTAAGCGGAAGGGATTAAAGAAGTTGCCGAGGCCAATCTCGTTCAACCTGGATCGGCCTGGAAGGTTCTCGATCTTGTTCCGAGTAATGCCCCACCACGACCTACCTTGCCTATATAAAAAGGACAGCGTCTTCGGCCGCGGCAGTCAGTAATAAGCAGTGAGTAATAAGATCAGTGAGTAGTAATAAGACGAGTCTGTAATAAGCCAGTGAGTAGCAGTCGTTAACTAGTGGCAGTGTGTGTGAGTTAGTTAGTATTAGTATCAGTCTGTAATAAGTGCTTAGTGAGCAACAGTGACAATTAGTGACCGTGTAATAAGTGTAATAAACTGTGTGGCAGTTTGTCATATTTGAAGAGTCTTACGGTCGGTGGACTTTAGTTAGCGAACTGTAAGTGTTAATTAGTAATTGTAAACTATAGTGTAATATTATTGTATTTGTACAAATTTATATAAATAGTTTAGTTACTTAGTATAGACAATATCTTATATTATTTGTATATTATCTTAGAAATTAGATAACATTTAGTAGAATATTATTATTGTAAATTGATATTAGTTTAATAATTTAACTGTTTTAAATAATCTCATTGTATTCTTTCTAATTTGTAAATAAATATTAGATTCTTGAATTAAGTAATAGTTTAGTCCATTTTACACCCAGTAGCCCGTAACAAATTGGTGTCAGAAGTGGGATCTTGTGTAATTGTTATTTTGTCTAGCATTTTGTAATAATTGGGCTACTGTTTGAAAAATGGCTTCTCAAAGTCTTAAATTGATGGATTTAAAAGTTGCGGATTTAAAACGGGAATTAGAAGAACGTGATCTGGATTCTTCCGGAAATAAAAGTGTACTGCAACTTCGCTTGCGTCAATTTTTTGTAGAGTTAGGGGAAAATCCAGAGGACGTTCTGTTTGAAACTGATTTAAGCAAGTTGTCTGCAACTTTTAAAAATGAATTAGGCAATGTAGAAAATAAGCTAGGTAATGAATTAAGCAGTGTTAAAAGTGAATTAGGCAATGTAGAAAATAAGCTAGGTAATGAATTAAGCAGTGTTAAAAATGAACTAGGTAATGAATTAAGCAGTGTTAAAAATGAACTAGGCAATGTAGAAAATAGGCTAGAGTGTAAATTAGGCACATTAGAAACTAAGTTAATGGAAAATGTAGATAATAAAGTAGCTGATGTAGAATCTAGGTTAGGAGAAAAATTGAATTCAATTGAAAGCAAACTTAGGCAAAGAGTAGAGGCTCTAGAGGGACGTATGAGCAACCCACCGACGAACGACACCGACCGTTCCCCCGAGGCCAGTCTTCATAAAACTATTCTGCCCGCCAATAATGGGACGCCACCAGCTCACAACACCATTCCAGTATTCGACGGAAAGACGCCGTGGGAGGACTACATGACTCTCTTCGAGACAGCGGCTTCGATCCACGGGTGGTCACAGGAGACCCAAGCTTCAGCGTTGTGCCTGGCCTTGCGTGGAGACGCCTTGAGAGTGCTGCAGGGAATGCCCATGTCGGAGCGGTCCAACTACGGGAAACTGATTAGAAGACTGGAAATGCGTTTCGGCCACCGCCACATGGACCAGCTATATCGCTCACAGCTAAGAAACAGGGTCCAGAAGGACAACGAGACACTGCAGGAATTTGAAGCCGATATTGCCTGGCTGGTGAGGAACGCCTACCCATCGGTCACCGACTATGTCTATGAGAGTCTGGCTGTCGATAAATTCCTGGATGGACTTCGGGACCCAGAGACACAACAAGCAGTGAAGCTCGCCCGGCCGAAAACGTTGGGAGACGCATTATCTCAGGCTATGGAGTTTGAAGCTGTCAGACAGTCTGTACGGGGCCATGCGCGAGTTCGAGCAGCAGAAGCGGAGCCTAATGTGGTCCCTAGCATCGAAGACATAGTGACGAAAGTGTTGGATGCTCTCAGGACCCATAAGAAGGAGATACGCTGTTGGGGCTGCGGACAGCTTGGACACCCTAGAAGCAAGTGTTCAACCCGTAACATCAAAGGCCCCAGGAAGACCATCAGGATTGCGTCAATAGGAAGCAGAACGAACAGTTTCTACGTTGACGGGATGGTGAACGGGCAGCTGCGAAGTCTTCTAGTGGATACTGGCGCAACCATGACAATTTTGAACTCGAAGATAGTTCCCGTTGAGAGGGTCTTACCAACCACTTGGGCATTACGGACTGCCACGGGACAGCCAGCCAAGGTCTACGGGGAGACAGTTGCCACGTTCATCATCGGGGGTCAACATCTGAGGCACGGTGCTCTCGTGGCAGAAATCGATGAAGATGTCATATTAGGCACGGACTTGATGATCGAATACGGGATTAAGTTGGATATGGCAAGAGGTGTGATGACGCTGGGAGAGGAGGAAGTCATCCTTCGGCAGGGAAAGGAACTCTACGCACGAGTGCTCTTACTAGAAGACACCACATTACCTGCACGGAGCCAAATCCTGACCCATGGGACGGTCGAAGGACAGTTACCGGAGGGTCAATGTGTACTACTTGAACCCGGAAGGCACGAAGAACAAGAGATCGGACGTGGCGTACTTGTTGCCAGGTCTCTCATCAAGGTCGGACGGACGACTCCAATCCGGCTAATGAACCTGAACAGCTTCCCGGTAACGCTGAAGAAAGGAACACCGGTCGGGGAGTGTACAACCGCTACCTCAGTGGTTCGTCAGCTGCAACGTCGTCCCACCGAGCTCCGAGGACTGCCAGAAGAACTAAAAGGATTTGTTAACGAGTCATGCCGCGACCTTTCACCTGAACAGAGCGAGGAAGTGAAGAACATGATTATCCGATGGCATGACGTCTTCGAGATCGGACCAGGACCACGGGGCAGAACGGATATCGTCCAGCACAGGATTGACACCGGGGATGCGAAGCCCATCCGACAGGTCCCGCGGAGGCTGCCGTTAGCCAAACGGGAGGACGCCGAGAAGATCATAAAGGAGATGGCGGCTGATGGTGTCATTGAGCCTTCGAGTAGCCCCTGGATGTCTCCTGTCGTATTGGTGAAGAAGAAAGACGGCACAACGAGGTTTTGCGTAGACTACCGTCTTCTGAACAACGTCACCAAGAAGGACAGTTATCCGCTTCCCAGGATTGACGATACGCTGGACACCCTGGAGGGGTGTAAACTCTATTCTACCTTGGATCTCCGCAGTGGATATTGGCAGGTTGGATTGGCACCTGAAGATAAAGAGAAAACGGCGTTTTCAATTGGCACTGGGCTCTGGCAGTTTACAGTAATGCCGTTCGGGCTTTGCAATGCTCCTGCCACATTCGAAAGGCTGATGGAAAATGTGTTAAGAGGTCTCTCTTGGGAGGTATGCCTGGTGTACCTAGATGACATCATTGTGCTGGGAAAGTCCTTCGATCACCATCTGAAGAATCTGGAGAAGGTCTTCGAACGACTGCGTGCAGCGAACCTTAAGTTGAACCCGAAGAAGTGTAATCTTTTCCGAAGGCAAGTCAACTACCTGGGGCATATTGTGTCAGACAACGGCGTTGCTGTTGACCCAGAGAAGATAGCAGCGATCACCAACTGGCCAGTACCTCGAGATAAGCACCAGGTGAGAAGTTTTCTCGGGCTCTGCACCTATTACCGGAGGTACGTGAAAGGATTCGCTAACATCGCAAAACCTCTTACCAGACTTACCGAGGAGAAAAGGACTTTCCATTGGGATCACGAGTGTCAGGCATCCTTCGAGGAGCTGAAGAGCAAATTGATTAGTGCTCCTATTCTGAGCTATCCACGCCCCGAGGGCAAGTTCATACTTGACACAGATGCCAGCAACATCGCTATTGGAAGCGTCCTCTCTCAGGTCCAAGACGGAGAAGAGAGGGTGATTGGATATTTCAGCAAAGCACTCTCAGCTCCGGAACGCAACTACTGTGTCACGAGGAAGGAGCTTCTGGCAGTAGTAAAGTCCATAGAGCATTTTCATAAATACCTATACGGACGAAGGTTCCTCCTGAGAACGGACCACGCGGCTCTAATGTGGCTGCTGAGATTTAAGTCACCAGAGGGACAAGTGGCGAGGTGGATCGAGCGCCTTCAAGAGTATGACTTTGAATCTGCTCATCGTTCTGGGACAAGTCACAGAAATGCGGATGCGCTGTCAAGAAGACCTTGTGATGAAGGCTGCAAGCATTGTTCTCGACAAGAAGAGAAGCAGGCAGCGGTGTTGATGACTACAGTTGTCATCGACAGTTGGCAAGACGCAGAGGTGTCAAAGGGACAGGACGAAGACCCGGACTTAAAACAGATAAAACAATGGAAAGTATCGGGGCAAGGAAGACCTACCTGGCAGGATGTTGCTCCAATGTCGAAGAATGTAAAAACATACTGGGCCCAATGGGACTCCATTCTAGTGGACAATGGGCTGCTGAAACGGGCATTGGAGAACTCGGAAGGAGATCAGCGTAGGCTACAGCTCATCGTTCCAAGGAATAAAGTGGCCGAAGTGCTTAGGGAACTACATGACGGTGTAACTGGCGGCCATCTTGGAGTTCACCGTACATTGGAAAAAGTTCGTGAACGCTTTTACTGGGCAAACCTTAAGGACGATGTCTTGGACTGGTGTAGGCGTTGTGCGACTTGTGCGGCCTCTAACGGACCAACAAGAAGAAAGAGGGCCCCTATGAAGAAGTACAACGTGGGAGCACCGTTCGAGAGGATAGCGATCGACATCGCTGGCCCTTTCCCTGTGACGGACGAAGGCAACCGATATATTCTCGTGGCCATGGACTACTTTTCTAAGTGGGTGGAAGCGTATGCCCTTCCGAATCAAGAGGCAGTCACGGTTGCAGACGTACTTGTGAAACAGCTCGTCAGCCGGTTTGGAGTACCCATGGAACTCCACGCTGACCAGGGAAGAAACTTTGAGTCTGCAGTCTTCTCCGGAATGTGCGAAGCACTGGGGATACGGAAGACCAGGACAACACCTCTTCACCCTCAATCGGATGGCATGGTGGAGCGCATGAACAGGACAATGGGTCGATATTTGTCTAAAGTGGTCTCCGAGCATCAGCGAGACTGGGACCAGTATCTTCACTTGTTCCTGTTAGCCTACCGCAGTTCAGTCCATGAAGCAACGGGCCAGACCCCCGCAAATGTGGTGTTCGGCCGAGAACTTCGTTTGCCTTGTGATCTAAAATTCGGGTTCAAGCCTAATGAGGAAGTTAACGGAGAGGAATACGTCACGAATCTACGGAAGCGGATGGATAATATCCACGAGAAGGTTCGTGCAAACATCCAGGGAGCCAGTGACAGAATGAAGGAGCGTTACGACATCAGGGCAGAGAAAGGTGGCTTCCAACCTGGAGATTTGGTCTGGCTACATGACCCTCGAAGGAGGCGAGGCTACTCACCTAAACTTCAGAACTCCTGGGATGGCCCGTTTGAGATCATCAATAGGATAAACGACGTCATCTATAGAATCAGGAAGCAGCCAAAAGGAAAACCCAGGGTAGTCCATTTTAACAGACTGGCCCCTTACAAAGGAGACCATGGCCCGACAGAAGACCAGCAAGTCAGGAACCTCAACAACGTGGAGACCAGTAAGGTATCAGTTGCACAACCTAAGGTACAAGGTTTCCGTGGAGTAACTCAGGCAGTATACAGAGATATCTTCTCGTTACCCGCGGACTATTCTCTGGCCCATTGTGTAGCCGAAGATCTGAGGACTTCCCGAGGGATTGCAACGGTCTTCAGGAAGAAGTTTGCTGGAACTGAGGAACTGGAACGCCAAGGACCACGCGTCGGGAAAGCACTCCACCATACGCACGAAGGACGACACCTGTTCTACTTAGTTACCAAGTGTGCTACTGATCAGAAGCCCACATATGACGCACTGCGGCGAAGCCTCGACGACCTGCGGAGTAAGCTTCTGAGACTGCGTGTCACCAAGCTCGCGATCCCTAAGTTGGGCTGTGGATATGACGGCCTGGAGTGGAAGGTTGTCAGGAACATGCTTGAACAGATATTCGCCAACTCTGGAGTCGCCATATTGGTGTGCACGTTTAACCCCTGGAAAGGAAATGCGTCTCCATCGAGGGAAGCTCATAACCGCCCGATTTCTCCGGACTATGCTCTGGGGCAGAGCACTTTTAAGGAGGGGGCAGTGTTACGGTCAGAGCGGGAAGTAGGACCGGCTTCTGATCTGCCTAGACAGGATTAGGCAAACAATGGTATTAAGCGGAAGGGATTAAAGAAGTTGCCGAGGCCAATCTCGTTCAACCTGGATCGGCCTGGAAGGTTCTCGATCTTGTTCCGAGTAATGCCCCACCACGACCTACCTTGCCTATATAAAAAGGACAGCGTCTTCGGCCGCGGCAGTCAGTAATAAGCAGTGAGTAATAAGATCAGTGAGTAGTAATAAGACGAGTCTGTAATAAGCCAGTGAGTAGCAGTCGTTAACTAGTGGCAGTGTGTGTGAGTTAGTTAGTATTAGTATCAGTCTGTAATAAGTGCTTAGTGAGCAACAGTGACAATTAGTGACCGTGTAATAAGTGTAATAAACTGTGTGGCAGTTTGTCATATTTGAAGAGTCTTACGGTCGGTGGACTTTAGTTAGCGAACTGTAAGTGTTAATTAGTAATTGTAAACTATAGTGTAATATTATTGTATTTGTACAAATTTATATAAATAGTTTAGTTACTTAGTATAGACAATATCTTATATTATTTGTATATTATCTTAGAAATTAGATAACATTTAGTAGAATATTATTATTGTAAATTGATATTAGTTTAATAATTTAACTGTTTTAAATAATCTCATTGTATTCTTTCTAATTTGTAAATAAATATTAGATTCTTGAATTAAGTAATAGTTTAGTCCATTTTACACCCAGTAGCCCGTAACAATAATTTAATTAAAGTTAAATATTTTATGATATAATTATTATTATTTTAATCTTTTGGAAACACATAACTTTTTGAATATATCTGTATGTGTTTATATATCAATATAAATATTGATAGATTTGAAAAACTTTTAAAGCAATGTAATATACTATTAAAAAACCATAAATATATATTTTTTGTTTAATATAACAATAAAAACTTATTATTGATAAACACACATATAATTATAACACGCATTTTATTCGTGTATTTATTTTTTTTTATTCACTTTTTTGGCACTTTATAAATGCTTTGTATTTAATAACTTTCTGGCCAGATATGTTACGTTTCTGCTGATGTTCGTTATTCTAAAGGGACATAGTCCCAGAATAAAGTTACACTTTATATATATTATATAGCCCATGTTTCTCTAGCAAAGAGCTCTTGTTGCCCGAATAAAAATTATTGTCGATCTTAACCGTCTTATTTAAGAAAAATAGTAATTCTTTGTCGTTTCCATTATACATTAATTCCGGAAGGACCGCCATATATCTCTCTGTAACCATTAAATTTCCATTCACAAAACAAGTAGAATAAGTTCTGAAGTTGTTGTATCAAAACATTAATCGGAGCTGGTAGAAAATTAAGAAAGACAGAAGACACAGCCGGGGGTGAGTTAGTGGGGAAATCCGCTAGGCAGCGCCACTGAATAGCAGGTCAATAAATCCCCGGCCCCGCCCGCCGAAATAAAACTCTCCCCCCCCCCCCCCATCTCACCCCCCTCTCCTACCCTCTCGTCCCTCTCCGTCACCCTCTTCCTCTCCTCCTCCGTTATATCTTCTTATTGTTCCTTCTTATTTATGGCTATTTATTCCTCCTAAAATTATTAATTAAAATTATAAACATTTTTGTTTGAAAAGAAAAGATATGTCTAGGACCGGGTGTCGAAGGTCCTGGACATATCTTTTCTTTTCAAATAAAAATATTTAAAAATGAATAAAATCAATAACTAATATGATAAAATAAATTAAAATTATAAACATTTAACACGAATAATATTATAATAAAATAAAGTTAAAATTAAAAATAAAATATATATATGTATTATTATAAAATTTTATTGTTGTCAACAAGATGGTGGGGATGCGATCATATGAATGAAGGTTAGAATGATTCGGTTAAGTTACAATCCTTAATCATAATGACTCATACGATTATTTTTTATTAAGCAATGTACATCTTTTATTTCTCTATTAATTTAAATATTAATTATATTAATATTAATGATATTTAAGTATATATTATATTTAAATATATTAACATTCACATAAATAATATAACAAAAACTTCGTTGTTTTTAAAAACATTTAGAACTATTTCTCTATTGTTTAACCTGTCAGTTCCCATAAGGTCTTCGGAACAGATTTAAAATATATATATATATATTCATGTTTCCTAAGCTTAATTTAAGTATCTTGTAATGTTTACTTGCAAATTTTGACCTTACTTGCAATAATGAGTATACACATCTAGGTGCTTATGGGCACCCGAGGTTTGGCAGGGGTTTGAGGTTGAAAACGTTCTCTACATTACAATTTAAATTTATTGAATAAGGTAACAATCATTAAAAAAAATTTATCGCTATACAGTAATTAGCTAGTCAATTATTCGGAAAAAAAATATTATTATTATTACATACTCACAAAGCTAACCTCCAGGCGGAAACCTCTCTGTTCTAAACCTATAAGAGAGTGATTATCACGCACTTTGTAGGAGAGGCATGGAAACTAAAGCTAATGTATTTTTTAACCAGAAGATGGCTGTGGAAGAACAGAACCAGAAATAAATGAAAATCAAAATGATGCACCTGTAGGAGCTTATGGGAACTGACGGGTTAAAGGTAAATCTTAGGCTTTTCAAATTGATTGTAACTTTGTTTTTTTTAAACCTTAAAAAATTAAGTACAGAGCTCATGAAAGAGCAATAGCTGTCACGAGAAGTATGAACGAAAGGTGAAAAACAATTATACGATATTTATTTTATACATTTAAATCAAAAGCAAACAATGCATCCATGATAACAATATAGGTGAAAGGTAGCAGTAAGCTGGGGGATAACAAGAAATTTGATAATGCCAAAAATGCTTATAATTTATTTTTAAATACTACATCAGGAAAGAGTTGCAATTTTTTTTACAAACTTTAAAGTAGGGGAGACCGGGGCAGGTTGTAACAAAAAAAATTTCGAATTTTTTTTTTCGTTCAAGTGTTTTAACTAACCAAAATTTTTTGCATGAATGTGTACTACCATATGTTGTGAACAAATTTATTAAATATTTATGACAAAATCTTTGTACACTAAACGACCAGATTTTTTTTAAATAAATCTGAACCTTTGTTACAATTTGCCCCGCCTTGGGGTAAAAAGTAACACTATTCGGGGTAAGTTGTAACACATATTTTTCAATGCTCTATTTATTTAAATACAAACATAAAGATACAGATAAACCAAAAAAATATATCAATGAAGAGTATTTCATTAAGTGTTTGAAATTTTAAAACAAAATATGGTATTAGTATTAGTGTTCACCAACTATTCACAATCACTATCGCAATTATGGCAGATATATGGAAAACTTCCGTCTGTGCAATCCTCATGCGACCACAATTTGCATTCTCGGCAGCTAATCCACTTTTCTTTGGGTCTACTATTCGCATAGGATTCAGTGCAAACTAAGCAAAAATACTCTTCTTCTGAGGAATCATCTGATGAAACGAAAACTTTTTTCTTTAATTTCTTCACTTTAGATTTTATAATTTCTTTGGATTTTTTGGACTTTCGACTATTTTGTTCTTCTTCTAGCACATCTTTTTCTGGCGTATCAGTAAGTATCGCAGATTTCCTTTTTCTTCGATTCCTAAGGGTTGTGTTTCGTTGCTCAGCCTTAGGAAGTGGGCGAACAAACTCTGGAGAGAACGTAATCTTGCCTTTAGAAGTTCTTTGGGAAGTCTGGCGAAACGTTGTAAAAGTGTTTATTTATAATAAATATCTAAAATCTATTAGATTTGGTATTTTTGACCCTCAAAATTGACTCGGTATTTTAATTATTAAAACGGTAAGTAATTACCTACGTACATAATAATGTGGTGGGGCAAGTTGTAACATGTTACATTTTGCCCCGATGGAATTGTTACAACTTGCCCCGAACTTGATTTTTTCTATTTTTCCTAGATAAATAAAAAAGTAAACGTCAAATCACTAAAACCTTTCGTTCGAATAACTATCTAAACTGTAGCAATTAATTAGTGACAAAGAAAATACATTTCGACCGTTTGTAATATTAGTAATTTGAAATTAAACTCAGAGTCTAAAATTTACTTACGTGCTCGAATTATATTCACTTCCGGGAATAACTAGTACATTAACGCTTACCGCTCGATTGTCTGCGTGCAACTGATCGTCACAGTGATCCTTGCAAGCGTATGTATGATGCAGGGTTGCCAAGTTTTAAATGCGGGAAAAACTTGGTGTGTTACAACTTACCCCGTGTTACAACCTGCCCCGGTCTCCCCTACTTCCAAAATGTTTTTTCTGAAATTTTCTCTTCTCACCATGTTTCTTTTATCTTGGTTATTGTTTTATTGGTTGTTCTTACTTTATGCGCTTAGCATATTATTTAGGAAGTATAAATACCAACTTATTGCCTTATATATTCCATTTTTATTCTAAATATACTTTACATATCAAAGAAAGTTAAGGTAAGTATCATAAAATTGATTGAACATTACACTCGATTAAACGATTGCTGATTACCAAAAGCCATATAAAATGACTTAGATGGTTTTGAATATATCATTGAAGTATCATCGAGTTACCCCTGAAATCTCACATGTAAAAGAATTTCTAAATGAAATTTTAAATACAATTAAGTACTTTTTTTTCTCCACCCTTCTGAGTGAAAATATGCATGTAAACAGCGGGAAGAGCTGTAACAGAAGGCGCATAAATCCCTAAAACAATAAATCAGAAGAGTGTGCAGAAACCATCAAAAACATATAGCAATAACTTTAAAGAAATTTAAAGCCTCATTCGAGAAGAAAAATGGCCCGGTTTAATGAGTTTATAAAATTACACCCGCCGGGGAAAGATCCGCTTATACTTTTATCCTTAGCGCCATTTTTTATAAAAGAAATATTGTGAAGGATTTTTCTTTAGTTAGTTTTAAAGATTTTTTTTTTAATCTATATTACAGTTTGATTCCAGCCTAGTTCAAAATACATTAAATATGATATGAGCGGATATTCTGATGAATTTTGTTTGTCAGCCTATGTCAAAATTCCATCATCATTTTCGTCAATTAACTATAAAATCAATAAAAAAGTACTAAATCCTAGATAATAATTACATGAATTACAAACGCTTTCTGAATTTATGCTAAGTACTATTTCAAGAATTTCTTTGATACAACCAATATAATTGTTAATTATATTATATTTTTTAATCCTTAATCCACTACATTGCGATCAGAAATTGAAAATGATATTAATATTATAAACCACAGGCAGCTCGTGAAATAACTCTTATGATTATCATAGGAACATATAATGAATTATTATTATGATTATACAAGTTTAATTTTCGAAGATAATTTTTTCATATGATAAAAGGAAATTCCATTGAAAAAAGTAATAAATAACATCAAATAAGTATATATGAAATATAAAAATGGTAAGACTAAAACCAAACTGTGCGGAAGCTTGGAGGATCTCAGAACAACCGAATGTTTGTCTCTGTTGACTGACATCTTATTTCTGTCATTGATGTCATCTAAAGAAGGGTCGAAGAAGAAGAAAAAGAAAATTTATTTTTGTTATTATTTATTTGAACCATTATTAGAATGAAATTGGAAAAATAAAACAACCCTAAAGTCTCTAAAACATTAGAAGAACCAAAAACAGTAACAGTTTTCCCCAGTATTTTAGAGACACAAAGCCATGGTTTTTGGAGTTTTCCAATTACATGACCTGACCTGTATCAATACAACCCGTGAAGAGTCTGGGGATCAGTACAAGGTAGAGACTGTACTGTTTCATGGACGACGGTTCTGCAAGGAGGTGACTTGTCCTAGGTCACGCTCAACCGCCAGATTTTTCCCCTTATTTTGGGTACCCTATTTTTATAATATTTTATAGAGGAGGCTGGGTGGGCGCCAGGAGTGTCTTAGATCCTATATGATCCATCTCCCGCTGCAAACAGACTAAATAAAAGTCATGGCCTGCAGCGGAATTTGAACCAGGATTTCCAGCATGGCAAATCAGTGCTCTACCACTGAGCCACTCCGCTCCTTTTCCAATTACATAATTAACATAATTACTTTATATTGTTTTGATTTTTCGCTCATTTTTGAGGTTCCAATTTGTACTACTAAATATTTAAATATTTATAACCCCCATTAGGGGTACCCCTTTCTTTTAAATTTTTAAAAATCAAATTTTTATCGTAGTATTATAAAGTACAAACATAAATTAATAAAAATTAGTGCTTTATTGATATTAAAATAGGCGTTTCACTTGATTTTATATAATCACAAAATGTGCTGTTAATAATAAGATGCATAACATAATAAATTTTAAAAAATGTCTATTTGATTAATTTTTCTAACACGCGAATAATATATTAAATAAGCTAATTCTAATTAATCTTGATTTATTTACATAGTTTACTTCCCTGGGATGGTACCCTTTTTTTAAAAAACTTATAAACCTAAAATAATAACAAATATTGTTAGAGAGGAAAAGTTGCACGGTTCACTTAGCCGCCACTCATTCTATTTGCCCTGAAGTTGACCTACAAAGTATGTCGAAACGTCGGCACAAATAAAAAATAAGTCCTCACTAATTTGTTGTTTATTTTGACTGCAACTATTTGCAACCTCCAATAACAATTAACGTTCTAGTAATATCAATATGCCACTTTCAAATTATTTTATAAAATTAAAATAATTTCTGGGCGACTTATTTCTCTCCAAATTCACAATGATTGAATTTTACACTAAATTCAACAATCCCTTATTTATTTACATTTTTATCATCCCTGAGAAGGTAATCCTTACTTAAAAATTTTTTTTAACTAAAAGTATAAATATAATATAATAACAATTCTATATCCCGGAGGTAAAGGACACCATCTTGCACTTAAGCAATTTTGTATTTGTTCAGGAGAATCAATTTACCTTAACTATTAAAATTTGTTTCTTCCATACCTATATAAAAAGCTTCAAGAAAATTGTTATTGGCATTGATAAGTAATCGGAAATATTGACCATAGTATTTAAGGCAATTTACCTAAAATACTAACTATTTTGAAGTGTAATTCCATTGCCTTCGGACATAGAATAAGTGTTTTATTAGTATTAATATCCGAGATTCGGTTGATTTTATATAATTAACAAAAAATTGGGTAAATAGTAAAATACATAAGACAATACATTTCTACATATTTTTTTCTTTCAGACCTACGCGGATAGAACATTAAACTAAATCCTACAATCTCCGATTTATTTACATATTTTTTCCTTCCATGTCAGGCGGTCCATTTGCGCCGATAAATAACAAGATGGCGCGATAAGAAGCGCAGGGCTAGCGCAATATTTCCAGGCCATCAAAAGCCACTCGCGGTTAATTATTGGACTAGAAAAGCGACCACGCGAGCTTAACATGTTAATCCTAAGCGAGCTCAGGATGAATGATACCGTCCTCTTCATTATACATTTAAATTAAATTCCTTCAGTTTGTAATTAGACGGTATAAACGTCATCGGCTCAGGCTTGTTTGTTTGAAACTTCAAGCACTGTGTCAAGCAGGGAGAGTTATCTGCGTTGGGAAATATCCTTTGCTTATGGGATAATATGAGTTAGATAATTATGATTGTTTTGGAAACTAGATTTCTCAGTGGGTAGAGAGCTGTGTTTATCTGCCGAATTCACCTATATGGAGATACAAATAATTTAATATTTTAACACTCATAGATGAACCCTATAGTATCAGTAGGTTGGCTCGCACAGCTTCCATAAAGTGAGTACCCTTAATTGGGAGAAAACCTGGAGGTAGAAGTAGAGAGAAAACATTACAATTTCTATCGTTTACTGATCCCAAGATCATTCCAAGGTTTTTATGGAAATTAAGACTTGTAGTTAATTTATTTTACGAGCACACTTAATCCGTCTGTGCAATGAAACGAAATTTTACGTTTTACGTCTAGTATATAAAAATGTATAAATACATAATTTATATTAAAGAAAAAATTATTATAACCAAATTAAAGAGAATATGAGAGTGGCAGTTCAGTATATAGAATGGTGAGACGCTGCACTGTGCAGCGGTTCAAATCAGGCTGTGGCAGATAAATTATTTAATATGTTCACAGCCATGAATGAACCCTGCAGGATTTGCTGAGCTTCTAAAGCTCAAACTGTCTTTAGAAAATTGGAGGAAACTTCTGGGTGGTCAGTGTGATCTTGGCTAAATCACCACCCTGCACAATCATATGCATATAAATAGTACAAATATGTACAGAACAAAAGATTCGAGGTATAAAGTAATACATTTTTTTTTACACTACTTGATTCATGCTCGTTTTTTAAACACATTTCTACCAGAGGTATTTCTATAACCGCTACAAATATTTAAGTAATAAAAAAAACCTGTAAAACTACCACCAATGAAGATTTTGAACCACGCTAGGAGTGCCTTCATTGAGAGGTTTCTCCATTCCATGTGAATCCCTTAGGGGAGGTTTTCAATAGAAGTTAAAAAATATAATATGTGCCAAATGGCATTTGTACAATTTCTGACAATAAATATTTGTTATTATTTAAAATAGTCATAAAATATCAATAGACACTATTTCACTCACCATTTAATATTTCAAGCAGGTATAACCGGTTACGTCGGTCGGAAAGTCTGCTATTAATAATCTAATCGTCAGATAAAGGTGTTGTGTAAAATTAGATATTACCTGGAGTGATGCATGGAGGTGCATTAGGTACGTGACAATTTTGTATAATGCATCCAAGGATAATGGATGGTACATACCGTTTTAGGAGCGCATGATGTACCGCTGGATACATCCACACAGCCGGCAATGTAATTTATTTATTTGTATCCAGGGATGACGCGGAGCAGGCACCGAATGTAGGCATTGATCAACCGGCCTACGCGACATTGTCTACAAAGACAGCGGCACAAACCTATTCTTGATTAATAGCAACAGTGCCGTTGTTGGAATCGTCGTTTTGAGCATTTGCAACACGACCGGAGGATTCATGGTCGTGTATGCTCGCGTGATAAATTCCGAGGCTTATTGTCAATATAGAACACAGTTTTATATGAAGTGGCCGTATTGTCGCTCCACGGGCTGGCACTGAATCATTCCTGACATCCACCAGACAACTTCATCACTTCCTAGCTCTATATTATCCGGAAACAATAGTTCGAAGAGGAACAGGGTAACAAATTTTATTGTAAGAAAAACGAGTATAATAATTATAATATTAATTTTTTAATTATTAATTTGTTGTAAACTAATCCATAATATTTTTTTATTTTTTTTATTTATCATTGAAATCTACAACCGTAATATTATGAGTTACTAGAGAAACTATCTAGGCGTAACTTCAATATTCTAGATTTGTTTACATCATAATGATGACAGATTTTGAAAGAAGTGTAACCGACCATATAGTTCCTCGCATACTGATATTTTTATAAATATTTAATATTAATTAAATTAGGAAGGGATGAACAGTACAGTACAGTAGTACAGTCTGCACGAACTTAGCTCTTAGTTCGGGACCGGCTGCATCCTAGTACCAATCATGCAAGTGTCAGAGTTCTTTATTAAAACAGATGACATTATAAAAAAAAAATTATTATTAACATTCTTATAGTAATGATATTTATATAAAATAAATAACTTAATTAAATTCTTCAAATTAAAAGGAAGGAACTACTGGGGTCACTTAGTGGTGTTGTTACAACTGTTTACGATCCGTATGTACGTATCCCACTGTAACATCGTCCGATTATTCATAATAGCTTAACGTGACGTTAAGTTAACAAACAAACTTAATTTAGAAAAAATCTATAATGATGCTAGAGTGACATAGTAATTGTGGTGATTACAGATATCTGCACAAAATATGTGATTTTTTTAAAATCTTGAAATGCTATTAAGTTGTAATGATTAAAAGAAACAAATAAAAATAGTTTATTATTCATAAAATAGAAGCATCTATAGATAGGGCGAGGGAATGAGGCAGATGAAGGGAACGCGGAACTCCTAGCACGCGAGAAGAGCCCATTGACTAAAGCCCAAGGCTACTACACTCACTTTACGGCCTTGTAAAAAGGCAGTAAAATAGCGAGGCTCTAGTTTATGGCTGTCCTGTTTATGGGGTCATTAAGTGGCCCAGCTGGCTGGCTCCACGTTTGCAGGACGGCTAGTAGCGAGGGCTCTCCCAGCTGCCCAGATCACTTACCTGTTCGATACGGCTATCGATTATTGCCACTTCCGAGCCTGTAATAGAATCGATTGTATTCATCTCCTTCCTCTGTATAAATTAATATTGATGGCGGAGTACTTGAGATCATTATTTGTTTGTTAATAAACTATCAAGTGCTTACAACGAGCGAAATGAGTATTTTGATGGAGGATAATTTAGAACTACCAAAAATTCATTACCAACTTCTCCTAAAAAACGTTACCAATTCTACTAATTTATAGTTATTAATATTATTGTTATTATTGTCACTAGCTATTTAAATGGATATAATCTAAACATTATGTGTAAATCGGTTCTTTAATCTATATACAGTCAATAATAGTTGCAATAAGCTTTCAGTGATAAAATTATTTTATTTTCCAGAATATTGAAAAGGAAACGAATGAAATGTTAAAAGTTGTGACTTAGCTCGAAGAGAAAAGCAGCCGAACTAATTCCATACGGATTAAGTATAATAGTATAAGTTGTATCAGTAAAGTATAAGTATAGTGGAAGTAATTCCATTACGAGTAATTCCATTATCTTTTTTCCCATATAATTATTCTTTGAAACAGTTTGTAATATTATCTACAACACGTGAAAAGTGTAAGTACTGAAGAAGGAAAAATGTTTAGTTTTTGTGTTAAATTATTAATACATATTACAATTATTATTTTTTATTGAAATAAAAAATCTTTTTTTCATAGAAAGGTCATAACTCAATAAATGTACCTTTCTACTATAAAAAAAAGTTTTTATTGAATCGAGGAAATATTTTTTGTTAGCAAATCACAAAACTAGTCTTCCCGATTTATTTGATTCGTTATACAAAATATAGTAATGCTTTTGAATTTAAATGGAAAATGTCTATTTAAAAAATAAAAAAATTTTTAATACATATTTCCATTTTTGAAATGTCGTTCAATACTGATGATGTAGCGAAAAAAGATTAAAATATATTTCTCAATCTTCTATAACTCTTTTGGTCTATAAAACAAACCTAAAATTAAAAAAAAATGGTTTCATTTAGTACAAACTATTCAAAATTTTAGGAGCGGAGTGGCTCAGAGGTAGAGCACTGAGATGCCATGCCGGAAATCCTGGTTCAAATCCCGCTGCAGGCAGTTACTTTTATTTAATTAATTTTATTTTAGTTGTTACTAATTTTTAAATATATACATTTGAAAAGAAAAGATATGTCCAGGACCGGGACTCGAACCCGGGTCTTCCAGATCACTAGTCTGGGACTCTACCATTTGAGCTATCCTGGGCCCTAATGAAGCACGCTTCTCGGCCATGGTCATATCTTTTCTTTTTTCTGATCCTAAGTCCTCGCGTTCTTGCATTTTGCGAAGTATACGAGAGGAAGAATGTTCTTTGAACATTATTTTAATTTGGATCTAGTTGACTTACGTCATTATAATTATTATAATTAATTTATTTTAGTTGTTACTAATTTTTAAATATATACATTTATTTAGTCTGTTAGCGGTTGAGATAGATCATATGGGATCTACAAAATACAAAATCAGCAGTAAAACTGAATTTTAAATTCAAGAATAAACTCTCTACTATAACTTTAAGTACCTACAGTAAAACCCTTAAATGGACAATTGTATTATTTGTGAAATTAGTATAATTCGAGGGCTGGTCGGAGAGAAAATTTTTCAAAAATAAAAATAATTTTTAATGATACAGCCAGTTTCGTGTGGAGATTTCTTGTCTTATTTGTAAAAAACAATAGTATAACTTTAACTATTAGTAAAAATAAATATTATTTAATTATTTTTACTAATCTATCTCCGGTCCAACGTCAATTCGCTGTACAAAAGGATGCGCTGCTCATCTGGGAAATGAAACAGACTCCCCAACTTTCCGTGTACAATATCCCCGACATCTATTGTTTTCCATCAACATACAATATACAAGCTCTCTATAGTTATATATTGTAGCCTTCGTGACGAGGCTCAGTTAGGACGAAAGTGGCTATGATTCAACACAGACTATTCCATTCTGTTTTCTTTGAACACATCTCAGGGATGTGTGATCAGTTTCGCAAGTTACCTTCACGCGGTCCATATCTTATATAATTCAGAAAATGAGTTTTCTCAGATAAATTACAGAGAAGGTATTAACTCGGAAAAGAACAAAGACAATCATTAATTTGAAGTACGTGTTAAACTTACACCATCTAAAAAACATTCCAAAATAAATCGATTTGTTAAAGTCTTTCATGCATTGCTAAATATGATAGGGAATTAATTCCGTGATATTGATAAACGTTTTTACAACCTTTATTATTTCAATATTCCACTTAAAATTAAAAACTACAGAGGAGATTTTTGTTGTAAATTCAATCTGCCTGATTTCATAGATACCGGATCATACATTCCACATGTCTTTACTTTAAAAGATTCTTTCTCAATATTTTTTGCATTGTTGTTGACTCTTTATCCGATTGATCCATAAAAATCAGTTCTTTTGTTTAGGTAAAAATGTTATAATAACAATGGAATAAAAATAATAGAAGGCAAGAATAAAAGATAATTTGTTATCATAAGGATTTTTTCATTAAAGAAATCTAAACCTCTAAGATCATTGTGATAATTGCAGAAAAATCATAAAAATAAAATTTAACAATATATACATTTACCTTTCGTATTATCATAATACAGTTTAAAATTTAATAAATAAATATAAAAAAGCAATATATATATAAATGAAGTAACCGACAATCGTAAATCCAATAGCCTCCTCTGATTGTTTGTATAATTTTTAACTACAGAGTTGGCTCTAAATTTTCAATCTCTGCCCTGATAACGGTCTTAAAGATATCCCCAAAACGTCGGATGACTATAAATAAGATATAATTTATAATGCCTATAAAATTATTGACCATCCCCCGACCATTTCTTTATAATTATTCACATCGTTACTAATTTTTATCATAACAAGATATTGGGTATTACTAAGTCACTATTTTAGTATACAAACAAAGGGAAAATTCTGAGGTTATTGTTTCTCTTTTGGAAGATATTGAGCCTTCAAAGTATTCCATTTCTTCTTTTATGTTAAAAAACAATATATACCACTACTACCCATGACAGATTTAGTAGATGCTGGAGACTGCTCTGTTCTAAGGATTCACTACTTTATAGAGCCTGAGCTTTGAACCCCGGACCTTCAGCACTGCAACTCAGCGCGCTACACACTGAGTTACTCTGGTTCCTTTGTATGGTAAAAGGAAGAGGAACAGGTAACAGAATGGAGGTGTTATAAATTTAACCTGTTACAAGTACCTAAATATTTACAGTAGCAGGGACGGAAGGTATAAGTCATAATTATCCCTAATGCCCTAAAAGGGTGAGTGGCTGCTTAAGGTATTACCTTAGTAGCAGAGCACCCCACACCTCATTAGGATGGGGCCTCGCACCTGCCTGCTTCTTCAGTTCACCTGCAGCCAGCGACTGGGGCTTCTTAGTATGTTTTCGTTTAAGATTGTAAAACTTGATGTATTTCCTAAAATTTAAGGAGAAAAGCGTTATTAGGAGATATATACATCCCTAGTATCAGGTGGACTCCTTTAAATAAAACAGCGTAACAGGATGAACGCTACAATATATATAATATATTATATCCGATTATAATACCGAGAAATGGTTTAATTCATGATTAAAAATTTAATATATGAAGGTACTTGAAATAAATTGGAACTCCACGAAGTGCAGAAAGCGGTTCTGCTGGGAATCAGCATTTCAGAAGGTTTATTAATATTTAAAATTAATCATAAAATAAATCATACCCTTGACCTTGACCCAGGTTGGTTTATTTATCTGCTTGTTTATATATTATATATGTTTATATATAAGCTGAGATATGCAAAATAAATAATAATAATAATAAAATGATGACTGAGGAGAAATGAACACTTTTTAAGTGCCTAGTTTTTTTTCCAAATGAAAATGCCTCAGTAAACAACAAAATACAACAAGCCCATAATTACAAAAACTCAAACACTAAAGACTTATTTTAGTATGTTTTAATTCCCCTCCTTCCTTCATATTTTAGCAGAAAGTCCACAGCACATTATTCTTATGTTATTAATTTCCAAAAATCAGATCCAGGCTAAATTCAGGTAACTAACATTTCCAGAGCAATTCTTTGTATTCAAAAAGAAATGTTAGAGTGCTGCCAATGGGTAGTGCCTCTACACGTCCTTTCATGCATTTATTTATCCATACAGAACTTGTACTAGATGTATATATTACAGTTGTACAATTCAATAAAATATTTAAAAAAAAAGAAAAAAAAAAAGGAAATTGTAATCATAAAGATAGTTAGTTTATAAAGAAATAATCTGATAAAACCGCTTAAATTAGCATGACTACATCACAATCGCTACCTTGTATCAATAATTTGCTTTTTTTTATTTTTATTTGTAAGTTAGTTAAATCACCCTTGTTTTTTGTATCGATAGCAAACCTGGATTTTTGTTTAAAGATATGTTTTGTATACATTAATATAATTTCTGAACATCTTTATTTTTAACGTTTTAATTTTTATTCAAGTGTGCTCTTGTTTCGGTATGCGAACACGGAATAGTTCTAATCTATGTAAACAAATCATTTATAATTTAAACAATGGGCATTTTACATCATTTCGTTTTCCATTAGACTAGCGTTATCACGTTATTATAAATTATAATAAATTATTATGAATTATAACGAATTATTCATAGAGCCCAATGTAGAGAAACAATATAAGTTCAATAAGAATTAAAATTTCACCAAAATGTTGTGGCTTAGAAGGAGCTCAATTCTAGAAATTATTATTAAAGAAACGTTTGAAAAAATAATGATTGAATGAAATATATATATATATATATATATATATATATATATATATATATATATATATATATATATATATATATATATATATATATATATACATATCTACATTTTTGATAGTGGTTTTTAAACAATTTACTATTTTTGTTGAAACAATTAAACAATTCCATCGTGAGTCTGAACTGGTCATGATTTTTCATATGCTTTCTTTTAGATATTAAAAAAAATAATGAGTTATATACTTAAGGTATTTTTATGTCCTTTATAGGTATTTGTGTAATTTTTCTTTTTTGTTATTATTAAATTTCAGTATTCAGTATTCTAATCCATCTCTTATTTTAAATACTAAAACCATCATTTTGAAAAAAATGTTTATGGTAATGTGAAGACTCTGAGCATTATTACAAAAATAGAACGAATTGTTCTAACACCTTAAAAAGGATTAAAAGAAAAAAAAAGAATACTGATTTACATTTTCAAAGTAACCCAATAACGGTTTCGTAAGGCATTTCATAAAGCAAGAGGCCGACAACAGGCCGTAATGGGAAGTGCCTAAGCGACCTTGGGTCGACCCAAACAAACCATAAAGCGGCTCCATTATCGTTCATTGTGCCCCAACTGTGTTAGTTCCACAAACGGCCACCGAACAGCGCTGATTGTATCTCACGTGGCGGTGCTGCGACCTAGCGGCGAAGGGGTGAACTCGTTGCTCAAATGGAGGACTTATAAGATGATATTCAGTTTTTGGTATTTAAACTACAATTTCAAACGATTTTGAAAATTAAATAATGCTTAATATTATAAATAAAAGTAGTTACATAGTTTACGGAAAAAGTTAAATATAAATTAAAGCATTGACAATAAATTTTGAACTGAAGTATATTAAATTTATTAAGTTTATTCTATATTTACAGTTTTCATATAATATCTCAAAAAGGGGTGATTAGAATAAGTATATATTTAATCAGACTGTTAACATAATAACACCTACATAAACAAACCTAATACAATGTATTAAGTATAAAGTAGAGGATATAAGACAAAATTAAATTAAAATGATTCCTAACCCAATCAGTTATTTATTTAAAATCTATGAAAGATTCTTGTGCTCATAAATTTTAACACTATACTGCTAATTAGTATTTGAACCCATTCCTTGCCTTCATCGTAAATTATTTATTGTCTATTTATTCAATTTTTGTGTATCAGATTGTAGTATTATATAAAGTATAAACAAAAAAAATGAGTAGAAAAACTGAGAAAAATAATGCAGTATCAGTAATATATTAATTTAGTGCCCAAAATACCTTAAATTTAATTAATAAGCATTTAACAACAATATCTCATTGCATAAAAAATTAAAAATTCAATCTTACATTCGTAAGAACGAATGTAATTCTTTTATATGAATATTTAATAAATTTCTGGCAAGGTTGAAAAGTATGTTTAGTTAAAAATAAGTTGATAATAGCTTTCCTGTGCAAATCTAATAAATGGATCAGCACTAATAGTTAATATATTTTCATGAACTTGAGAATATAATTTTTTAAATTATTAATGTATTATTGTTTATTATTAAATAAATTTCTAATAAATGCACATTTCTACTGATTATAATTGATGTACATACATAAACACTCAATGTTGTTATTTTAATATTTAATATCTGGAATATTAATTTGACAAGACATTTGAAAATCTACGTATAACTGAAGAAACAAACTTGTTACTATTTTTTTTTCTTTTCTGTCCGTAATTGTGGAGAAGAAAAATTGAATTCAACGAGTCCTCATGTACTTATATTTTAAGATTTAAAAAAATGAAATAAAATCGATTCACATACTTGTAAATTTGAATGTATAATAATAAGGTAATTAATAATAATATTAATTGATTATAGTACGTAATTTAATAGATGTGAAAAGGAATTATTTATGAATATTATTGTATTTTTGAATTAAATTCCATGGAGGGAAGCAGTCACTTCAACCAGAGCCCCGTGCAGCGCTCTTGCGGCGACTGGCGGAACTACAGCTCTGGACGAAGTTCGAGCAGCGGCCGCGAGATGTCGACTCGAATGACAAAATGGGTACCGCCGTTGTCCTGGCAACCGGCCCAGAAAAAGGTGCGGCTTCCCCAAGTCCCCTCCTACCGACACTAATGGCTTCCTTGTCATCATTTTTTTGTAACAATTTCTATTATAAATTTTAATTTAAATATACTTTTGCAATAAAATATTAGCTCCAACCGCAAGGTTCAGAAAATGATAGTTTCTATTGCTTCCTTGTCTGACAACTCATTTCTGTTAAATAATAAATATATTTATTTCTCTTAAACAATTAAAAAAAAAATGTTGTGTACAGCAAAAACGCTAGTTATATTTTTAATTTAATAAAAAGATTGTTTATGATTTTTTCTTAATGAATAAAAAAATAATCAGATTGTTCACGTTAGATATAAAATTGATATGGTTTTTAATCACAAGTTTATGCTTAGTTTAAATTTAATTAATAATAATACAATTATTATAAATTAGTTCTACAGGTTGTCGCTTCGAGTTTCAACACCTTCAAACTTTCATTTCTAACCGAAACTTACACATTTCCCATAATTACCCTCTTTCTTTCATACCAAAATTCTAGATTACTTTGATTTTTGAGAATTAAAAAAGGAAAGGAATGACAAATTGTTGTGAGAACTCGAAGGGAAAACCTGGGGAACTGATACCTAAAGTCTTCTTCTATGTAATGGGGTTTTATATGTAAGTAATTTTATAAGACAATGTTTAAATTAATGAATTTATTACTGACATTACAGTATTTTTCTCGACTTTTTATAATTATTTCATTTAATTTTTAATATTCATATATATTTTATTATAATTTTAAAATTTTACTAACTAATTTTTGTTTAGAAGTGCATAGAGTATACAGGAAACAGTGCTAACAATACGTAGTTGTTTAACTCTTTTCTTTTTTTTCTGCCTTGCACCTAACGTCGTAAATAACGATTAACTCGATTTGCTTTTGCGTCAGTTTTAACCTGTTAAATATTTATCAAGGACACCTTACAACCTTTTCTTTCTCCGCATTGCCTACTAAATCAATGTTAAGGCAATTAAAGACAAATATATCTCCCGACGTCCATATTGTTCCAATTAACGCAGAACAACCTGATTGGAGCGCGAAGGTACGTTTCCTGCATTTGATTTCCTGCATGCGCAGAAATATCTGAACTAGTAATTATGTAAGCGTAGAGGGTGCTGTAGTGCTTTTCTTATCATGAGTCAGATCCAGTCCATGTCAAACTTGAAATATGGCAGGACCGTGCAGCATATGGTCGTCATATTGCGGAGAGCTGCAGCCATGAGAAAACACCAATCAAGTAATGCAGACTTTCGTTAATAATTTTCCTACATTAAAGAATATTTATGCATTTATTTGGAAGAGTTGCATTTATATTTCACTACGCCGAAGACTCTAAACGGTGTCAAAAGAATGATTTAAAATCAATTTAAGTTGTGAACTGCCGATTATGAGCTTCATTTCGTTCACCTTACATTTTTTCAGAAAAATATTTTTAAAACATCCATATCACTACAACCTATGACGGGTTGAATACATGAATTTACTCTTTTTTATAAAACTGTTGCGCTGAGAGGTAAGTAATTTATAGTAGGTAATTTGTCTAGGAACGTTCTATGTAATATAAAATTCTGACCTATGTACCTATTCGAGTTTTTTTTACGTCTTTATTAAATAAATACGAAATATGTCATATTCTTTAGGACTCTATGATGGAACTTTATAAAGAAATAAACAATTGTTCTCGTTAGTAACATTACTTAAAAACTTAGATGTTTAATGATATTAAATATTCAAAATTGGAAAAAAATGAATACAATTAATTGAAGCTGTGCAATATTATCATTGCATAATTTATAAGAAATATTAAATAAACAAAATCGAAAATACTTGAATATTTTTGCTGTATTTTGATATCTTATCCTCTGCTTTTGGCCAATAATTTAGGACGCAACATTGAGACTAATAAAATACGTTACACTCATTTCGTGTAAAATTTATTGACTGTACCCCCCAACCATTTTCATAATTTCTAAAAGTAATTATACTGTAGATTACTGCATTCTGACTTTTCTCGGATAAATAACTGTCTAATAAAAGAAACAAACCTGGTCCCTTATTCTTAATAATAAAGAAAACGATTACGTATATGAAGTATTAACTTTAAAGTCAACTGAAAATCAACGATAACAATTGTAACTCCTGTTTGAAAATAAATTTAGTTGTATTATGGATTATCATCATAAAACGGAGTTGTTTCTTCTTTAATATCTTTGGTAATTGAATTTATTTAAATAATATATTTAAATGTAATATCTTCTCAGATATAAAATAAAAAATATATGAAGAGAAGCAAGGCCGAGAATGAATTATGACGACGCCCCTGCTATTAGAGGTAATAGCTTTATTAAGATAATTTAAATATTTTCGACATCGCCCCCCTACCGAACTAAATTACACTGGCTACCGCCATCATCCAAAAGGTCTAATGTTATTTAATTGGATGTTAATAGGTGACGATGGTGATGATGGCTAGTCGGTGCATTCTACATGACATGCCTCTATCTTAGGAGGCATGTATATTTTATATATATATATATATATATATATATATATATATATATATATATATATATATATATATATATATATATAGATAAATAGATAATTAGATTTGTGTGTATGTGTGGTAAGTAGTAAGGAACTAATTATTATGTGCTACAAAGTTATAAACGAAAACACACACGCTAAGTTCGAGTTTTACTAATTTTTTTCTCTACGTTTATTTAAATTATGTATATAAATTATATCTATAGATACATTGTATACTTAGATTATTTTCATGTACTTTTGTAAATATTGTATCATTCTTATGTAGCCCTTTGGCCAAATATTTATTCATTTAAGTTTTTGCATATCTGTTACTCTTAAGGGACCTTGTCCCAGATTAAAATTATTTGTTTATTCTATTCTATATTATATTATAATTTGCTTTTGAAAAAATATTTCGTTTTGTAAAGCCGAAAGCAACTCGAATTTTCTTAATTTTCTTTGTCATTAATCAATTTAAACCATGAGCATGAAATAAATAACATAAAAATAAAATTCATATCTTATTACATTTCCGATTCTAATTTGAATTAAAAATCGACTTATTAATCGCCAATCAGAAGAACAGGACATGATGTTAATTTTTTTTTAATTCATTGTATATAGATTTTGTAAGATATAACTAAAATTAAACCTCTTGTATAATATACTCAAGTAATCTTTTCTCTGGTATTTTAAATTCAAATTTGAATTAATTTATATCGTTGAATATTTACAAATTTATTCTTTTGTTAGATCAAAACTAACACTCTGTGTGTATGTGTGTGCATGTATATAAGTTAAATTTTATTAAAATAATAAATTAAGAAAATTCCTGTTACTTTAGAACTTACATAACGATAACTTTGTTAAGACCCTGGATTTAAATCAATACATATTTCAAATAAATGATTAGTAAACTGAATTTAATGTTAGTAGCACTTTGCAAGAACTATATAAAATATATAAAAATATAAATATTGTAGAAAACGAAATAAATAAATACAACTATTAAACTGTAAAATTTATTCTTTCGCCTATATACCAATTTTTAATTAAAACTATTCAGATAAGAATCTATAACGCTATGAGATGTGAAGAATTTTTATATCCAATGACCACTTTCAGAAAATTCTATTAAATATATTCATCAAGAATGTCAAACCAATTAAAATGTTCCCAGGATATATCGCTCCAGATATTATTCACAAGGATAATGGTTTTGGAAGATTAACTACAACGATTTATCTGGACCATAATAATTCCGACTAATTGGAAACAAATGGATTAGAAATTCGGCAGGAGTCATTAGTGATCATGGATTGATAGGAATGGTAGCATAATTAGTGGAGGAAGTGGGATTGGTGGAATGCCACCACCACAGGGCGAGCTAATACGAAAATTACAGGGGCTTACGAGAGATTGAGTAATCTCGGAATAAACACGGGGTTTTTCAGCTCGCAAGTGGTAAAGGGGGATTTGTTATCTCTTTCTGGCCAATAGGAGACTGTCTTTTAATAACCCTGTTATTCTCCTACTTTGATTGGTGCATTTTTTAGCCTGATTCTTAATCAGTGCAATTTTTGTGATGATGGTATTTTGCCAATGGCTACAACGATACAGGGTGGTTTCTTAAATAAAGTACTTTTTAAAAATGTTTTTCTGGTATTTTAATGCAGAAGAATTACAGATCTTCTCTTGAACTTAGTTATTTTAAGTCTAAAATTACAAATACTAGCAATCAACTATAAATAAACTTTACTGTAAACATTATTTTACTTATTAGATCTAATATTATACCTAATTATAATCTTTAGTAAAAATTGCCTTTAAACTCTTCTCCCATTGAACTATTAAATAAGTATAATTTAAAAAAAAAACATGTCTAACATAAATTCTTATTATTAACTATAAATAATGTTAATTGAAATGCCTATTCCTTATTGTTGTTGTTTGTTCATTTTTTGCTGCTATGGCTAATCGGCCGATGCTACAGTGGGAGCTCTAAATTTTGCCTATCCAGGTTTCATTAGGATAGGGATTTTTAACGAGTACCTGACATCGTACAGGGTCGGGACCCCCGTTTAACGTCCCTTCCGAAGGACGGCGTAACTAAGGATTTTTTACTGCCTATAAAAAACCTAGGGCCACCTGCCGGGCTACGAAAGTTTTAAGGTAGAAAAATTACACTTATCTTAAAATATGGTACTTTATGTTTACAATAATAAATTCTAACAATTAGCAATGAACAACCTTAAGAGAAAACACCAATTCCTTATTATTTTACTCATTAGATAAGAATATATTTTTTTTAATTTTGGGGCAAAAATAATAGGTATAACTCAAAAAAACTGTATATCTCTCAACACAAGATACTTTTAGTTTACAATCTAAAATTCTATCAATTAATTACAAGTAAACTTTACTTCAAATACCTACCTACTCTTTTTTACCCATTTGATATCAATAAATAGATATAAATATAATTTTTTTTATTTTGAGGCAGAAAAATAACAGAAAATTCAATTTACGATTTCAAATTCCCTCAAAATTTTATAACTAAACTAAACTGAAAATATCTATTTCTTATTATTGTTTCCTTGGACCTAAAAAGCACGAACCTAATTATAAATGTTAGTGAAAATTTTGTTATAACTGTTTACTATAGATCTATTAAATAAGAAACTTTTTTTTTAACAAACGACCAAGTGCCTCAATAATAATATTAATGAAAATTTGAGAATAAAAAATGTATAAATATACGTCTTAATGGACATATATTTAGATTTGGATAATTGCTTAATGCAAAAATTACTCATATACAATAATTTCTCTGAGTTATCCAATAATTGAAAAAAAAAATCATTTTAGATTAGTGCTCAAATTATTTACAAGGAAACCTTTGAATCTATCAACATTGTAATATAGTTATGATAGAAGTTATTACTTTGCTTTACAAATTCACACAAACGATCAAAAATGTGTTGCTAGAAAATTTCCAGTATTTCTGGAAATTATAAATTTCGAAGTACCAGTTGACGTTCAAGTAGTTTTCCCAGAATATTCGTTTTGTATTTCAAATATAAACATAAATATACATATTACAAGTATATATTACATGTTATTACACATAATCCATCGCATGTATAGTTTAACCGTTGAATTTACAGCAGTTGAATATCCAATTGTTATCCACTAATGAACTTGGATTGCTGTTTATCAAATATTTGTTTCCAATCTACTGAAGACCATTCGTCACTCAAAGCTATTAGCGCTTCCCGGTGATTTACGAGTCACCAATTGGTTGATATATTGTCCTTTAATTTGATGGGAGATGAGTCCCCAACCGAAAATATCCACTACAATAAATTAAAAAAAAATAGAAACTAGTCAAAAAACCATCATTGAACTTTAAAATTAAATCAATCTTTTCTTGAAAATGTCAAATTTTATTTAAATATATATTTTTAATTGTGATACATTGATTTCAGATAAACAAACAACTTCAAAAGAACGACTCAAAATTTGGCATTTATTAGTCAATCCTTCAGTAGAAATTGTATTTTTTGTAGCTTTTTAATTCTGGAGCGACATATCTGATATTCCATTTCCATCATGTTTTTTTTTTTTAATAAAGTCATATTTTTTTAATTATTCAGGGGTGCAATCAATTATAACATAATAGTTACAATATTATAACCATAACTTATTTTATTGTACCGACGTTTCGGCCTAAGATGTAGGCCATCTTGAGGGCCAGGGAAGAAACAGACAATAACTATATATAACCTTATGCAGTACCAAGGTAGAATTACAGAGCTTATGTGCAAAATAGATAATAGTGTAAAGAAATACAGAGAACGTGATAAATTATGAAATAACTAGTGAAAAAAAGTTAAGAGCAAGGCACACTAAGCAATGACTTGTGAGACAAAATAAGAATGGAAAACATTGTTAAAATGCAAGTAATGATATGAAAATGATTTTTATATAACTTTTTATAATAACAGAAAATTATGTACATTTAAAATTATTAATTAATTTAAAATCATGAACATTTTTATTACTTGTGTACCTTACTCTTTACTTTTTCTTTCTAGTTATTTCAAAATTTATATTACTCTACATTTCTTTACATTATTATCTTTTCTGCTCATAAATTCTGTTATTCTTCCTTGGCACTGCGAGATTTTATGTAGTTATTGTCTGTTTTTTACCCTAAACCTGAAGATGGCCTACGTCCTAGGCCGAAACGTCAGCACAATAAAATAAATTAAGCTTATTTTGGTTTGTCATGTCTGTACTTGAAGTTTTATAAAAATAATGACATAAGTAAAATAAAAAAAGTTTCAATATTTTAAAAATGATCTAATTGTAAATAAAAGAATGCCGTTGTCATTAGAATAGGAATGCTTTGCTTTACCAATCCCCAAATTTTTTTTTTACCTCATATTGAACTTTCGAACACCTCTATCAAAAAATTAGTTATTTTTATTTTGAAGAGAAAAGATTTGCCCCTAGCCGGGATTCGAACCCGGCACTCCGTCTCCCCGTGGCAACGCTCTAACCATTTGAGCCACCGGGGTCGCTTCCTACCTAAGACAAATCTGTGGCTCCAATGGTTAGAGCGTTGCCCCGGTGAGGCGGAGATCCAGGTTCGAATCCCGGCTGGGGACAAATCTTTTCTCTTCAAAATAAAAATGTTTAAAGATTAAAGCAATGATTAAAAAATTACTTATTTTGAGATATGACATTGTTCTTTTGAATGAGCGATATAGTTGATTAATAATCACCGACGTATTAACCTTTATTACTAATTAGTATGCAATAAATGTTTAAAAGTTCTCAAAATGTTTTTTTTTACTTCGTAATTTTACTATTGTTTGCCATATTTTAAACCTTATTAAAAAGCATAATAATTTCAGGTAGGCAAAAACAGCAATTTTGTTAATGAACATAAACAATATCGAGGAAAATGAGTTGTGTAATAAGCTTAAACTACCTGATTTATCCCCTATAATGTTGTGTAATATAGATTAAATAATAATTTAAGAGTATGATTAATCTACTTCTGCTGTTGTTCCAACAAATTCAACTCGTTTTATTACAAGCTTATTATGGCCTGAGAAAATTATAATTTGAACTAGTTACTTCAGAATATTATTATATAAATTTTTTAAAATGTAAATACATAAAAACATTTCAAAATTAAATTATTTTTATTTAATTACTACGAACAGAAACCCACCAAACCCAGTCTACTTAGGTTTTATATTCTTATGACTATGACTAGGTTTTATATTACTATGACTAATTTTCAGAGTAATATAAAAATCTATGTCAAATCTAGGCAACTAGTAGCCAAATTTAATCAAGCATAACCGATTAGAAATATTGGACATACACATCGAAAATCAGGAAACAAATACGATTAGTTGAAGTCTTGATTTTAAAGGCCTCAAATAACAAATGATATATATTTTTCTTGACAATTGAGCCACTATGGACCTAATAAATTAAATTAATTAATAATTTAATATATAACATTTTATAGAAAATTCATACATCCACTTTAAGTTATATCTCAAGCAATATAATAGTGAAATGGGGAAAGAACAAAACACTATTTTTAATTGGGAGCGAAGTGGCTACAGTGCCGAAGGTCCTGGGTTTAATTACCGTAGCAAGAACACTTTTATTTAATCTGTTAGTGACCGGATATGAGTCCTATTGGATCTAGTAAAATTCACCAGCTTGAGCGGGATCTAGTACAAATCACCTCCCTCCATAATCGTTGTCCGAGAAACAGTACAGTCTCTACCACGTACTGAACGCAAGACGCTTCATGTAGTGGTATAGATTTTTTTTGGGGGGGGGGGATTTTCCGAAGTTTTAAGCTGTGTCAGAATGCGACCCATCATGTTAAGTTCCGAATTTCCTCTCAAAACTTGATCTGTAGATTATATTTCCATGCAGCTGCGGATAGACGGGAACTTGTTGGTTATTCCCAGAGGGTCGACCGGGAGACGACCTACGCCAGAGCATTCCTAAGGTTGGGCCGATTTTAGCATAGAATGAGGACGCCCTGACAACTCTATAGAGAGTCGACTGGTGTTTATTATATGTAAAACACGGTCAACACGGTTCTCATTATACCTGATTGAGATATTAAGCTCCATTGTAGTGGCGTGCGTGGTAGTAGCTCTTGTGCGCTAGGCTTGCGCAAGTCTGGCATGCACTGGCTCTTTTGAAACAGTAGGCACTGTTAGGATTTGTAAGACTTCCTTCTGTAAACGCAGTCGGCCTATTGAAAAGCCTGTTCAAATGCACCGGTTGCCCAATTTTAAATCATATATTTATTTTTTTAACCTAAAATTTGACTAATTGCGACTAAAATGTAAACGTCTGAAGGGTAGACCAAGAGATTGGTGGGAATACCTAAATTGATTATTAAGATAACATGCGTAAAAAAGAATTTTTCTAAATAAAAATTGCATTGTTTTTCACTTGATTGGTGATGATAAATTTTATTTTTAATTCTCATAACTAATTGGTAAATATCTTGTGTTTTTTATAAACTATTAGTTTTGGCCACAGGTTAAGGGTATGAATTAATCACAGCCTATTGTGTATTCAGACCTTTCGGTGGCTCACCCAGCCTCAATTAAGTACGAACCATTAATTGAAGGAAAAACCTGGCGGCTGACCGTGATCTCTGACAAATTACGCTTTCCTTCCTGCACAACCGTTGTCCTTGAAACAGAAAAGTCCTACTGTACATTATGTGCATAATACAGAACATCATATTTTATAGACTTTTAAAGTAAGAATATTAAGAAGAAAAACTTAAGAAAAACCCAATATAGGTTCGAAATTAAAATGTACAATAAGCGAAATAAATAAACTGGTGTTGCCATTGTAAATTTATTTTTCTGAATGTTTATTGTTATTATTATTATCAATATTAAGGGGAAAGTTTCGGCTCAAATATCCTCCGTAAAATTAAGTTCATCATGGACCAACTAGCCCACATATCACATCTGATATGTATAGTATTATACACACTATACTATGTATGTTTATTGTATGATATATCTTGATAATATATACAATAAAAGTATATCAAGATAGAATTAAGGCAAGCAACTTACGCGAATTACTTTTTTCCATTCAAGAAACGACTCTCCTTCACTAAATCTGTGATGATTGCAAATATTTTAATATTCCTAACTAAATTGGATCCTTGAATTTGTTATCCCATTTAATCGCTGGTTTCATTTCGATTTATGTAATTATGTATTCCTAAGTTGTAGTGTAATGCTTTGTATATTTCCAAGTTCCTAGTTGGGACAGGTGGACGAAGTAGGGGAGAGGATCATAGGAAACAAAGTGAACGCATGAAGGAATATTGGAGACAGGGAAAACTCCAGCAGAGGAAAGGAAAGAAATAATAGAAGCATAAATTAAATGGCGTTTAAAATATATTTTTTTAAACCTTAAGTTATTCGGATTGGGCTTTGAACTATGAAACAAATTATATCCAATTTTCATAAATGTGTCAGTTCCGCAGGTTCTCACTTCGAATTATGTAACACAAAGTTTTAACTTCTGTTCATTTTCTTTTATAACATTCTCGTAAGTAATCGTGAGTTTTAGATACATTTCGAAGTACAGAAAGTGGGTCTGTTTCGGAAAACGCATGTATTCGGTAATTATGATTACTTATATGAAATAACTCCATATGTTTCAGAAATTTAGCAATGATCTAATTATAAATCCAGTTATAACTTTATAACAGTTATAACTTTTATTGATAACTGTTATAACCTAATAGAAATATAGGAACATATCTTTTTATTTATGTACACAGCAGATAACCATGACAATTGTAGATAAACAGTTTCAATTTGGAGGACAAAAATCCACAATTTTCTTCAGGATATCCCTGTTTTCGTACCTCCTTCTCTACATATATTCACAAAGGGACGAATCTATCATCGTCCAGTGGGTGCCGCATTCTCTCTTGTTCCTTCTCTTCAGAGACGACCATAGAGATCCGATTCTTTGAGTATGAGCTCATGAGGCTACTTCATTTCATCTCCCTTGGAACAAAGTCTTTTTTGATGTATAATACCCTTATCTTGAGCATATTTTATGCTTGATTCTTGATTTTTAACTATTTTCGCCAATTCTAAGAAATTGATTTTAATGACTGAGTAAATCATATATACTATAAGTAAACTACATGATTTTATCTTTCTTTACATTTTTATTTCTATTAGGTTATAACAGTTATCAATAAAAATAACTGATACTAATTAACAGATATTTAAACATTATCTGCATGCGTTTTCCGAAACAGACCCCAGATGGTGATATAAGAGTATGTCTAAGTTGGTTTTTTAAGATACAGACAATAACTATATATAAATCATGAACATTTTTATTACTTGTGTACCTTACTCTTTACTTTTTCTTACTAGCTATTTCAAAATTTATCTTACTCTACATTATTATCTTTTCTGCTCATAAATTCTGTTATTCTTCCTTGGCACTGCGAGATTTTATGTAGTTATTGTCTGGTTTTTTCCTAAACCTGAAGATGGCCTACGCCCTAGGCCGAAACGTCAGCATAATAATAATACAATTATTATTATCAGTAATACAACTATTTTTATTTTTGAGAATATTAATAAGGAAAAGAATGAAAAATTAAAACTTGTGACAACTCGAAGCGACAACTGATACTAAAACTAATGTTCAATAAAACCTGTTGAACCTTACTTTTCATTTAGTTCAACATTAAATGGACACAATAATAAACTCTTTAATCCATTAAGTAGTCATTAAATACAATAAGTAATAAATCTATTTAATTATTCGAGAATATTAAGAAGGAAAACAATGAAAAATTAAAACTAACTGAGACTTAATTCGTGACAACCCGTTAACTGATACTTCATAAATTAGTGAATTATTCATAGAAAGTGGAGCGGAGTGGCTTAGTGGTAGAGCGCTGAGTTGTCATGGTGAAGGTCCTGAGCAGACCTTTATTTAATCTGTTAGCGACCGGAAATGAATCTTATGGGATCTAGGATCCTCCTGTCGCTCACCCAAAATCTATAAATGAGGGTGCCTAAAATAAGGGGGAATATCTGGCGGTTTAGCGTGATCATGGGCAAATCTCGCTGCACAACCTTTGTCCCTTCATGGATTGTAATGGTACAATTTTTTATTTATTTATAGAGAACTAGCATTTAAATAATAATTTTTTTATGAAATCATGAATTTAAATAATCATCAATTTACAAACGTTGAACTCTTCTTCTTAGATTGAAGTTTCGTAATGATAGAAAACAAATCGCTGGACCCCCACAAAGTATATAATCCCAAATACAAAACCACCACGAAATTTTATGGACTATGGGAGCGGATTATTGGGTGGTGAAGTAGCTGGAAACTTTATAGAGCCATGTAGTTGGTGTAAGTTATCAGGGAGCAATAAAGCCATTAGGAAGGCCGTCGCTTATTGGTCGAACCGCCAGGCCTTGAGATTTATGCGACCAATCAAAACTTCCCTTTTATAGCAACCTCCAGAGCTGAGTTAATTGTAACAGTTGGATGATGTCTCTATGTCTGCGGAGCCACGGCCCACAGGGGACCAATACGAATCCTTATCTGTATTCCACTCATAGGTCTTGTGTTGGATGTTGATGGGATTGTGTATGGTGGTTGGATGTATTGAAGTTGCTTTCATAAATCAAGCATGATGCAAGAAATATACCATAAATGAATAAGAATTATATTTAAAAATATAAAAAATCCAAACTTCGTTCTCTACAGGTTGCCCTGCCCATAAAAAAAACCTTAATGATTTGTTTATAAATTTATCGATGAACAAAAACCATCCTGATACATTTTTTTTTCTAAATATACATTTAAATATTATACGAGTATATTTTATATTTTTTATATGGGAAAGTATATGGTCCGGATGGAGGTCAGAGAAATAATTCCTTAAATAGGGTTGAAAGTTTTATCGATTTACAAATAAATTTAATATTTATTATAAATAAATACTTCAACCCTATTTATGAAATTATTTTTCACACCTCCACCTATATATATTCTTCCCTATATTTATAAGATCAACTAATTTTAATCAAAATATATTTTTTATACATTCATATATTAGATACCACGCACTTATGTGGATATGTGAGATATATCATTATAACGTATGTATTATTAAGTTTTGAAATTTAATACAAATAAAAAATTTAATAGTACAAAAAAAAATGAACTTTATTTAGAAACTTCCATATTTATTTTATTTTAAAAATGAAGTATTTATTATATGTTCCTTCTACGCAATTCTCTTGTTTAAATCTCAGATTTTTTTCCAGAATGTATTATAATCGTTAAATAATTGAGTAACTAGCAATATATAGTAGTTTCATGAAAAATCGAATCAAAGAGAATCGAATCATCGAATTCAAAAAGAATTAATCCGGAAATTCGGAACAACAGCAATATATAAATATAACAAGTTAAAAAATATAAAAAACTTGGCATTATCAGAACTGTTATCAGAGTAATGTACGTGTCCTTATTTTTGACAGGTAATGGACGTCAGGGTTTTGTTTTAAAATTATTACGAATATATTTAACGCTAAAAAACTTCCGCATTTACATATTATTAATATATATTTTTATTTATTTTGAATTAAAGGCAATAATTAATTTTCTGAATATTTCTGGATTTTTTACTGATTATTTAATCCCTTCGAAATAGATACCTTCGTAGAGATATCGTGCCACGAAGTCGTAACTCAGCCAGGTATCCTCCAAGAGGGGCTAAGTCCCCATTAAATGACCCCCTCCAACAACTGATACGATTTTGTACTCATTAAGGTCTTGGTTCCTGGCACGCTTCCTCGACCTGCCTAGCCAATTGTGACTTACTCTATCTTATAGCAACTTAGAGAAAATTGTTATGTATATATATTTTTTTATTTATACCATTGATAGGATCTTGTAATATAAATATTTTAAAAAAATAATAATGCACACAATAACAATTTTTTTCTATATTCATAGTTGTATCCACACCCTCCCGTGCCTCGATTTAATTTACAATAATAATAGATCCCTCATCCGTGTTCTTTTTATTCTCCTCCTGGTGTTTCTGGCATGAAAGTCGTGGCCATTTGTTCTATCGATGTGTTTTTGTGTATTGGTGGTACATGTGTATTTTTTCTTGAAATCGTTTTTAGTATGCTCTAATGTGTCCGTCAACCGTTGATATTTAAGTCAGTATGCAGAGTTTGGTTATTGAAATACCATGTAACAATGTAAATGCGTTATTACTATTGATATATTTAAATAAAATAAACCAAATTGTCCATAACTGTGGAATCAAGAATATCTAATAAAACGATTATTTTATGATATTTAATTTTTATGTGCAATAAGATCGATTGTTAATTTTTTATATAAGAAATTTAAATACCCTAATATTTAAATAACTATTAAAACCCTTAGGTGAATGTCTTCCTAAAAATTTATTTTTTTTGTTTGAAACAAAGAAGTCATTTGCTACATACTTGGTTAAAGAACCTTTCCGTCAAAATATTTGTTTATTATAAATAGTATTTCTCAAAGAATTGTTTACTCAAAACCAAGATTATTTTATATATTCTAACGTTAAACCTAAAATGTAGTTACATATAAGCACTAAAATTAATACATATTATACTTACCTGTGTTTAATCCTTGCTGCGTTAAATATTGGAAATGTTACTCACACTTTTATTTATACTGTTATTTTGATTTTTTCATAGTGAACGCAAGTGTAAAATTAAAAAATTATACTTGGTACGCAGAATCTACTGTTTGCATTCAAATTAAAAAAAAAAACATGCAATTTTTTTAAATATTTTGCGTTCCTTTTTCTTTCTCTCTTTTTTTTTGTTATGTTTATTATATAACCTTTGATTTTTTGTTTGCTTTCTTTCTTTTTTTCTTTTTTTTTTTTTTGTTGAAGCATTATGGAAGTTGAAATAAGATAAAAAAAATAAAAAGGAAACAAGAAAAATAAAAAAAAACACAAAATAAACAGTATTATAAGGTACATTTATTTCTTAAATATATTATTAACAAATCAGTTACCTGGTGTATAACAATAGATGGCCAGGAAGAGATGTGGATGCCATGTGATTCCAACACAGAAAACACTTTAACAAACACATTCACATACAAGGCTGGCTCATCACATTCACACACACACAGGGAACTTTTTTTTTCTTCTTTTTGATGTTCATCAGTTGAAGAATAATTAACAAAACAAAAATAAAAACAAATGAAAATAAAAATAAAAAATAAGATCTTCATATTCACACCCCCCTTTTTCATCTTCATATTCCATAAACATTGATCATTATAATCTATTCTTAATATTTTTTTGTTTCAATATACACATCGACACATCATATATAATTACAATATTTATAAAAATAAAACACTTAAATCGGAGAATAAAAAATTGGTTGAAACGAAAACAATCGAACTAAATACGACGACAAGTCTTTACAGTTACTATACAGTGTTTATATTATATACAGCAACTCCTAGTGGTCTTGCTGCTGTGCTGCGAGCGCTGCTGCCGCCGCCGCCTTCTGGGCCTGAGCCTGCTTCTCCTGTTCGTTGAGTTCCTTGATCGCCTGGATCTCCTTCTTCAACTTCATCCTCCGGTTCTGGAACCAGATCTTGATCTGCCTCTCCGTGAGGCAGAGGGCGTGGGCCATCTCTATCCTCCTCCGCCTCGTCAGATAGTGGTTCGTGTGGAACTCCTTCTCCAGCTCCAGCGTCTGGTACCTGGTGTAGGTCTGGCGGCCGCGCCTTCTTAGGCCGTTGGCTCCTGGAAGCAGAAGAAGACAGAGATTAGTGTCCAAGTCAAATGATACAGAAAAATACAACAATGGCTTTAATATACATATTGGAGAAATGAATGCTCATGAATCGAAAAATGCATAGTTTACAAACTGTGTCAACATGTAAGAAAGACGACTTGTAGGAATGAACTATATTTATTGTGACATGAAACGATATAACATCGATATAGAAAGTAACTTTATGATTACACTAGGTTGGTAGACACAACCTAGTATGCCTAAAATCGCTCCAAAATTATGCCAATCTTCGGAAGGGAAGGGGTAAAATTTGGGTTTTGGGTCAGTACTCCCAGCCATAAAGTGTCGTTAAATGAATAAACATTCAAACTTCGTAGACTTATTAACAATGGACAACATTTTAAAGTTAGTGACTACTCTAGAACTAACTTAGTTACTGTTGTCTTTAGATTCTCTACTGTTGTCATACCATCTTCTCTACCATTCCAGCCTCTACCTTTATCATTTAGATCTTGTATATTATACATATAAAAGAAGAAGGAAGATCAAGGAAGTTTGTATAACTGACAACACGGAAGCATTAACGAAACTTGTCAATCCCCAAAAACTTCATGTTCAAACATGATAAAACTCAAAATATTATTTTATTAAAAAAATATTGGAAATTGAATATCAGCCTATGTCGTTCCTTTATTAGAATGCTTAACCAATACTATTCCTACTGAAGGCTCTACTCAAAATGTCAAGTGTCAAGTTATGTTGTAGTTTATGTATAAGTGTCTTATACTTAGAGAAGCAGATTGTGTAAGCTTTTTAAAAAAAAAGTAGTTAAGGCAGGCATTGGTTCGTATTTATATGTATATTTTTTACTTCCTCTATATTTTATTTAAACAAACAATTAAAAATATATAGTAGGACTTACAGTTCGAGTCACTATTGGCTTGATATGGAATTATTGCTTACATTATGAAGCCAAAGGCTCTAAGAATGATGCGATTCCGCTTTGGAAAACCAACTCCTTGTCCGGTAGCTAGCGAGGTGAGAATAAAGACGAGGGAAAATTCCGATAAAGGCTTAGCTGGAAAACAAAATGAAGATGAGAAGAGAGAGGGTATAATAAAGCAATTAGCATCTATAATGACCAAGGGCCTTGTTAAAGCATAGTAGCCTTCTAGTATAATTAGCCCGGAGCCATTAACAGATATGATCGCTGTTGGTTTTTGTCTGGAGGAGTTTGGTAGCCGTCCAAGTTGGCCCGGGACCCGGCTGGATATTACTTGCAGCCTCGGGGTCGATATGTGCAAGAGCCGGTGATAAAACCGTCCGATAGGCCGGAAGATCTAGTGTCCTCTCTGCACCAAAACTGCAGCGTCTTAGGCCCGCTGCAATGCATCCTTATTTGTGTCGCTTTTATGGGCTTAGTGTCTCCCGGGAAGATCATTAGGCTGGCCGGGAAAGAGAAAATACCCATTTTTCTTAGATTTTATGAGTAAGAAATTTTTTATTATTATAGCATATAGACAGTCGTACATAACGCTCCTGAAAGCTGTATGAAATAAAATATTAAATGGCATAACTATTAAAAAATATCACATTAAAAAGTATTTAAGGATTTTTTTTCTGTACCACTACAACCCATAAAGGGTCTCGGATTCAGCACGACAACGGTTATTCAAGGTGATTTGTCTTAGATCACGTTCTATAGAGACTGGGTGAGTCCAAGGGGGTCCTAGGGGTGCAACAGCAGATCTGGGACCTTCAGCAGAGCATCCAGTGCACTACCAACCGAACTACCAGCTCCCATTTAATGATTTATTAATTTTAAGACATAGTTACCATCAACAAAAATACGATTTAGTTATGCTTCAGTTAATTTCACTTTTTTACTACCAACTGGTTTACTTGAAAAAATCATTTTTTATCCTAATTAGGTTATAATTAATTCACAAGCTCATTAGCCTTGAGCAATTGCTTTACTAACTCATAATAGAGTTGTCGGACAAATATTGAGTTTGAAAATATTCAAAAACTTACTATTATATTTTAGTACAGCTTGGATCGATTTTAATAAAAATAAAAAGAATAAGATATTAAACAAATAGTAGCTACTCCTAATCAATCATTTTCATTACTTTTATTTATATAATTCATTGTTTAGAAATATACTATCTATATTATCTGTTGTCTAATAACTAGCCAGTTGTAATTTTCATAAATACTGAGGATATTATCTTATATAAAGAACAGTTTTATCGCAATGAAATTATTTATTTAAGATAGGTAAGTACAAATTGTGGCATCAATTTAAAAAAAAATATATTTATACCGGTAATGCTAATTCTGACATCTTAGGGTGATAATAGAATAAATTATTCTGCAAATACAAGATCTGTTTCGAACCCGATATCTGAGAGCATGGAATAAGTTTTTTTGTAACTTGATGCATTACCACTTAACTACATTCATCATATTTGTAAGTTTCATACATGTGATAACACCACTGTTGCAACCTTCAGTGTGTTATACTTTTGATAACTTCAAGGTTTTCTACAAAGCAATCCATAATTTCTGTAAAAGTTGCCAGATTTGTGTTAGAAACAAAGCCCGTCGCAGTCGAGCTATTGGCCTTCTCTCCCAATTGCGTCCTGCCACTGATCCGTTCCAAATAATGTCACTTGATACGGTTGGAAATTTTTCAGGGAATCGGTCACCAAAGAAATAAGAGAACATTTTGGTGGACCATTTCACCAGATATGCATGGATCTCAACTAGTAAGGGTCAAAGCGCTCACGACTTTATAAATCTGATTAATCCGATTGCTAAAAATAATAATGTTTCGATCCTATTAGCCGACCAATATGCTTCCGTATATTCAACCCATTTTAAAAACTATTTGGAAAAAAAAAGGAATGCAGATTGATTTTTGCTGCATTGATCATCCAGAATCAAATGGGGTTGACGAAAGATTAAATCAAACGCTAGTGAATTGTTTAAGATGCAAAATAAACAGTGAAACAAATAAAGCTTGGCGAATTTTCGCAATTCATAGCTCAACACGATTTGGACCATCATACTTACTCATACGGAAGAAACAGGCTATATTTGCTCTTAGCGAAGAAAGTCCATCTTTCTAAGAAGATGAGGACCGAAAAATTGCCTTTCAAAATTCCTTAAGGAACTTTAAAATAAATAAGGAGAGAATAGACAAGAATAGAAGACATCACGATTTCAAGATTAGCTATTTGCTTTACATCGAAAACGGAAACAAATTAAAGCGCAACAAACTTGATCCCTTACGAGTTGGACCTTTTCCAATCGTCCGAAAGATTTCACCAACATTTTATGAAGTGGCAAGTGGAAAGAAAAAGAAGATTTCCAATTTCTTTCATTCAAGCAAGCTTCTTTCTCTTTTCTCCGAGTGAACCGCCTTCAGGGGTGGAGGTGTAAGTTTGCTATATGTGATAACATCACTGTTGTAACCACCTATGTGTTATACTTTTGATAAGACATATGTGCTAAAAATTAGTTAAATTCATTTCGTGAAAAGTGTTAAATTACTAGTTGGAACAATCTTACATAGATAATTGTATTAAACACGACTAGGTGTTTTCACAGTTACTTTTTTTAATATTTTATTTTGAGTATGTAGATACGTAAGTGAAAACTGTGTACTGTTATCTCCAAATTTTAATCTAATTGAACTAAATTTTGATGGGAAATGTACATTAAAAATAAATAAATGAATGAATAAAGTCTACAAGAATTTTGGGTAGATCATCTATTCAAAGAATTGAAGCCATGTTTCAATTTGAAAAATGGCAAATTAATTTAATATAAATTAATATTTAAAATTAATAATATTTTTTAGTGTTAATTGATTTACTAACTGATATAGATTCTAAAATACAGATAAATCTTTTAATATTATACTGTGCATAATTCGAAGATAATCATGTTACTAACACCAGAAGAAAGATTCATCAGAAAATTAAAAAAAATTCTAATTTAATAAAAAAATTAAAATAGAACATAATATTTTCCAAACAAATGGCACCATGAATTTTCGGAATATAACCATCCCTAATTACGTTTCAAATGAGGCAAACAAATTGCTCAAAATTCCCTCGCAAGAGGAGAGGAGCAAAACGAGGCCGTGTTTCGCAGGCATTTTATGACAAGAGCGGCACATAATCAAATTTTCATAGCATTAGATGTAATTAGAGAAGGAATTAGCTGCGGAGTGGTTAGCCTCCAGACAAAATGTTCCATCCTAATTACCGGACTACATTCCGGCGCTACGGCGGCTGGAACGTACGTTAGAGTATTAGATATTTATGGCCGTATATGAGCCCTGGTGTTCTCTATTAACTCTCCCGTAGGGTTATGTATCGGTAATGTATCCGCTGGTCCTGCTTCGATTTTTTTTTCATGCATGATTAAAAAGATTTTAAATTTGAAAATAAATGAAAATCTGTTCATATTTGAGACATAATTATGTTAACAATTTCAGAAGACGGAGCCCATAGATACGGATGAACAAACAACTTATTAAAATAATTAAGTAATTGTTAATTATTTTACTTTTGTTGAAAAACTGTATTAGTACAGTAATACATGGAAAAGAAGAAAAAAAATGTAAATATATACTTGTTTCATAGATAGTTTAACTTACAATTAATACAATCATAAAGTTTAATCAAAAGATTATTAATATAATATTATTAAAATGAACCTCGGTTCTCATGGTTAGGTTAATAATAGTAATTCGATAGACGAGGAATTCACGTTGAAAACCATGTATACACCTAACTGTTGATACATAATTATTTTAAATTCCTTGGGCCGAGGGTATAGCTAATGTATCCCGCTGTATTATTTATTATGTAATATCATTAATTACGTGATTACATCTCCCGTTTAACACTTTGTAGTTACGAAATTACACTGGAGCCTGTTATTACATCGATATTTTGCTATTGTAAAACTTAAATTGCCGTACTCCAATATGTATTTGATTATAGAAATTTTGTATTAATGATATTAATCAGTGAGAAATTGGTACACCGCTATTTCAGATATTCGTTTAATGTATTAAACTAATTTAGTAGTTTTTATTTTTTTTAACATGATATTAATTTGAACTGTACAATTTTCTTGATTTCCTATTGAGAATTAAAAATAATTAAGCTGTGACTTAAGTTTCTATCAATTCAAATTATTATTCATCAAATTATTCGAATCTATTAATATTTTGGATTACTGCTTGAAAAAAATACAAATGGAATTTTGAGTCACCTACCAATCCAGTTATTATTTTATGGATTACCACCAAATACCAAATGCGTTGTGATATTGAACAAAATCCTACGGGACAACGCCTAGACCATGCAGTACTGTGCTGTAGTATACTGCATCAAGTCTGTACTATGCCCCACGGGGATAAACCCTGGTTTTATGTCACACAATATATCAAGAGGGTGTGAAAAAATGGGTACTGATGTACGATTTCAGTGAAAATATGGCGTGGGGAAGGAAAACCCAGTTGTTCTTTGTTGCGCAGTTTTTATCAGAGATGGATTTTCGCCTCTTATCATATTACAAGAGGGGAGCGGACTCATATCCTATGTCATTCAAAAATATATATTACGTTGCAACTGAATAAATGCAGAAGCTTTGAAAATAATGTTCGCGTATAATTTAAATTATTCATACAAAACACTATTTCTGAGGATTAATTTGACGCCGAAACATGGTTCATATTTGAGAACATGGTTCATAAAATGTAATTAAAAATCATCCGGTTCAGCATTAGATAAACATTATTTGTGTCTTCTAATGTAGAAGGCTGTGAAAAAGATTCTAGGTAAACTGAACCCTTAATATACAAATAATATACATTATAGTATATTACATATTGCTTTACGTTAGACATAACATGAAATAAAAAAAAAGAAGACTATAAGTTATGAATAGTAATAATAAATATATTTCTGGCTTCCTTAAATCGTTTAATCTTAAACATCTGAAAAAAAAAGTGACGGAAATAGTATAGGCAGAAACGTAGTTGAATAGAATGGCCAAATCTAAAATATGCCAATATAGCATCCAGCTAAGATCCTTATGAATGTAGCAATTAATATAAATATCTACACACAATAATTATATTAATTAGCAAATCATGTATTTACCAAAGAATCTTGGGTCGCTATCATTACAATATTAATAAAGCTCTTAACACCTTCATTGGTAGGAAATATTGAGCTCGAAAATATATTATACTGCCCTTCATGTCATAATCATAATGCAATATTTTTTAGATTAATACAGCTCAGTATGTTGAGGGTTGAGTTGCTGCAGACAATCCCAGGGCTCACCCAACAGTATAAAGTGGTACTTAATTGGGTAAAATCAGGTTGTTAAATACATAAATAATGCATAAATACGTGACTGTACAATTGTTGTCTTAGAAACGGCACAGTCATTTTTACTGAACTCAAGACCCTTTATAGGTTGTAGTGATTCAGAGGTTTGTTCATTTAGTGATTCATAGGTTGTTTATATATATGCTTATGCATAATATTTCTTAAAAAAGCTTATTATTCAAAGTGTTCATTATGTCTAGAATTTTTTTCCCAACTTTCAGAATCAGAAGACATTATGAATAGTCACTAATATGACTTATTTATTATGATTATCCACAAAATGTCACCCCATAAAGAAGTTTGTTAGTAGAGAAAAAACTTTTTTAGATCGACACTCTAGACAAGCCAACTATCAGGCTACTCCCTGACCCAGCGACATCCGCCGAGCAGGAAAACTAGGACCCGATGGAGACCCTTCAGGTTCAGAAAGGGCGAAGTACCGAGGCTAGGATAAAATGCCGCATTTGAAATGTCACTAGCCTTGAAATAAATGCCAACTGTGAAGAATCCTCGCGAGTAAAAGGTCAACAGAGTTCTACACGCGAGTCCCCAACAGCCTATAGCAATAAACCATTTGCTGATTTCAGAATTGAGCTAAGAGAAAAAAAATCTAATCTACAAGTACTTTATAAAGGGCATGGTCTTGGAGAAACTACCCTCAGGAAGAGATCTATATTATGCAAGTTCATAGCAACTACATTGGCTCTGTATCACCATGGTCATACGATCGGGCGTTTTTTTTTTTTTTAATTTATTTAATGTAATTAACAACTGTATTATATTAATACATCCAGTAAATAGAATGAATATATAGAATGAAATGAAATGACAAGTAGAGAAACTACCCAGTGGCAGTACTCAAATAGCAAGTTCAACTTAGTAGATCACGAGGCCATCTTCTTTTCAGACGCCTCGGAGGATTATCAGGAATTGAAGAGGTTGCTAGGTTTGAAACTAGTGAGTTTGAGTGGGAATGATGTTTGTATATGAAAAGATTAATATCGGATTCGGCCAGATCAGCAACGGTCATTATGGATTTCTTTGTTCGTAACAATATGAGGGGCATTGAGGATTTTACGAAGGATTTTGGACTGTAAGGCCAGAGATGCCATGTATCATACTATTGTTTTTGTAATTGTCAACAATTAATAAAAACCAAGGGGCTAAGAAAAACAAAACAAAAAAAACAACTCCACTATGATTAGTTAACAGAATTATTTCAGTTTTTGATTTTTCCTGACATTTCATATCTCCCTATATGCCAACTTCTTACATAGACGTATTGTAACATAATTGCGATTTACATATATCAGTGCATTGAAGTCGCCACTAGAAATTTGAGCAAAGGTATATAATATAACCTGATCGGAAAAAGGTGATCTATAAACGATTTTACGTGTAAGTAAAATGATTATTTAGTTGTTTTTTTAAATATTTTATATTAGATGAATCAAAAATTTCAGTTAACACTACAGTCTTTACTTTGTCTTGAACCCTTCACAGGTTGTAGTGGTACAGCTTTTTTTAATTTGATTTTACAAGCCCGAAATATTTGGTTTTATGAATAATTTTTATTTATGCAGCAAAATTTTTTTTATTGTATTGGATTTCGGTACGGTTCAAATATTATTCTTTATGTAATTTATTTTATTTTATTTGTTACTAATTTTTAAATATTTTCAAATAAAAAAATATTTAAAAAAAATTATTCTTTATGGTTGTATAAATTCAAATTTAAAGTGGTCTGATTTAACTTGAATTAATAACTGAAGGAAAGCCCACTGCAATTTGAGATCTCTTTTCGTATATTTTTATTTTATTTTATTAAGGGATACATTATTACGGTTTCCCCAATAGTGTGATAAGAATGATTGATTTTTATCCTCATGTTGACTTCACGGTTCTGTCACCTCGGATATTGGTCCCTTGACTTGCGGTGGCACTTTAGCAGCAAATTTCCCAGTATTGGATAGACTCCTGGTCACGTAGTCTTCTAATCTTTCAGGATTAACTGGAGTTCGTGTTAGGCTAACTAGTTGTTAATCTGTTGCTTTCTCTCATTGCCCTCCGGGGTAAAGCGCTTTTAGTTTATCTAGTCCAGTTTCATCAGATAAGGTCGTTGAACAGGTGCTAATAAATAATGTCTCAATCGGAAACATGAGCTACTAGTTTGAAAAGGTGACATATTTTTTCCAAAAAATAAGAGATTATTTTATTTAGGCATTTATTTAGCTAGTTATATATGTCGTCAATAAAGAATACAGAAAAGAATACATTTTTAGATTGAAAAATTATTATGAGGAATGTCTCAATAGATGTGGATATAGCAATAGATATATTTATTTGTGATAAGTTATTAAATTGTCACTTGGACATTTTAATATAATTTCAATTTTTTTTCATAATACGGAATCATAATTAAATATTCGTGAAATATTTAAATCTAGTTATTATTAAATCTGCTAACAGCCATTTAGTCCATTCAAATCTTTAAAAATAACAAACATCGTTTATTCTTTTTAATAATTTTATTAATTATTCTTCGTAATAAGATTAAAAAGTGTATAGTGTTAAAAACATTATTGTGTGCTAAGTGGGAAGTATTAAAAACATAATGTTTGTCCCTATTTATAAAATAATTCAAACTAAAAACCTAAAAAATCTCTATACTTGGAAAAATATAGGTACCAATTTCAAAAATAACACCACGTTCATCATATTTTGGTGTCTGTAGAAGCTTACATTGTTTTTTGTTTTTTTTACAGTCAATGATGTTTTAATTAATTGCATCATAAGATGGATTAATTAATGAATAATCTAAATATGTTTCAAGTATCTTTATATGTTCAATATATTATTGCTAATCCAGTTAAACAGTTCATAAATTCATGTATTTGTGTAGGATACATTTTCCTAGGACTTCGTGCTGAAGCTCTCGCATTGCCAACCACCGGTATCGGACGGTTCCCATGTAAGCTTACAGACGAAGTGCCTTGTACTTGGGTTCCCAACGGTACTCGACATACGGTACCAGTGCAATTGTTTACTGCGCATGACTCCAGCCCCCACTACCTTATTGATAATTAAAATAATTCAGTTATGCGCGAGGAGGTAGCACGCCGTGGAGTCACGAGTCCGTGAGGAGATACATTTCCAATATGGCCGGCCTCCCATGACTTGCAATCCCTCTCCTGTGTCCTTTCTAGCCAGGCTCCATATCGGCGGCTGATATCGCCATCTGATACCGTACAAGTGGAAGGGGACAGCTGTTGGAAAAACTGGTTAGTGGATGGGAAATCGTATTTTCAGGAGAATTTGCACTAGAATGGATGAAATAAAAAAAAAAAACTCGCCCAGACAATAAAATCAAGCCTAATTTCCTGCTACAGATAAATAACAATGATAAGAATCTTCTTAAAAATGGAATTAAGTAAATGTTTAAAAATGTGGTATTTAAAGTTGGATACAATGTATGACAGATGATTTTTATAATAGTGTTAGGTATCTAGAAGTAGTTAATGATTAGTGTATTTAAAAGGTTTCAGACGTAGTTGCTATTTATCTTAAATATATAATATATATATATATATATATATATATATATATATATATATATAACTTCAAATTATGTCATTTGTAACAAGAAAATAATGTATCGTATCCATACGTAATGTTAATATCCCTAATTATGTATTTCGATTACCATTTTTCAACCAAAGCATTCACCAAATAGCTGTGACTATAAAATGCAACAATGGATGTAGCTTTATCGCCGACAAATTTAAACATGATTTTTTTTGTTTACATTAAGACAGTGAATCGTTTGTAATATATATTTGAAAATAATTCAGTCCGTAAACATGGTTGGTAATCTTCATTTCATATCGAACATGATGGATAAAAAGACATGGTGGATGAAGGTGTTATGTTATAAATTCAGTGTTAATATAACATTATCTATATAAATATATAACATATATATAACTGAATTCGTTGATAAATTAACCAATCATTAACCACAAATATTTCATTGAATTTTCACATAATTTAAATATGGCTGTATGAAATATACCAATGCCACCCCTATTTGGGAAAAAAATTTTCCTTTCGTTATATAATCCTGATTTAGTTAATATTTATTTAAAATGCACCGTTCTTAACAAAATATTGACATCCCAGATTTCGAAAGTGTATTTAATTATGACTTTAAGTATAGTTTTGAACGATTTTTTTTTTCTAATCACAAAACCTATTTACTGGTTCTTACTTACTGGCTTCTTCCTATAAATGTATTTTTCTTCAGAAAATATTTCTATCTCTGTATTTTTAAAAAAAGTTATGTTATTGAGATTTGAAACCCGTTTATTAGAGATATTTTTACTTTTGGATCGCTACTTAGGTTATAAAATCTGAAATGCTTTGAATCAATAACTTTTGGTTTCTTTTTCGAAATTATAGAAGTTTAAATAATGATGAACTCAAGTAGAATTCGAATCCAACCATCCCTTCTAAGATTGTCACGGCACATTTTCTGAATCGTTGCCCAGAAAGAAATGGATGGGACCTTTTTCATGGCGTCCTTGGAAAGCCCTTATACCGCAGGATCAAGGATCTTGAAGAAATAAATCCTGCTTATCCTTTAGATCCTGAAGCTTGGGATAAGACGCCATTACTCATCCTTGATATATAATGGTGAAAAAATGTAGTCACACTTGAAGGAAACCTAAGGCTGTTAACTTCTCGGGAATAATCCTATTACTAGTTTTGGGAGATCGGGGGTCGGGGATGAACTTGTGGGACCGAAATGAATAAAACATTAATTTAAAATTTTCCAAAAACTATTTAAATTATTTAGTTTAAATTTTTTTTTATAATTTATTTTTATTTTTTCAATTGCCACATTAATACATTCCTGGAGTCTAAATAAGCACCATTAATTCAGTTTATTCAGGTATTTCATTTCTATTTGTATTTTTGTATTAATTTGTGTTATTTGTTACCAACTTTTTGTTTATTTTAATAAATTTTCAGACATTTGGATGTTTAAACTGAGATTACTTCTTATTTAATAGGATATATATTCAGTAGTAAATATAATTATTTATTTGTAATATTAAAAAAACGGTAAATCAAAGCATAGAGAGAAAAAAAATCTCCAAACAACGCACCGAGTATATTTCCGCAAAGCTAGCAACATTATATTTATAAAACCGTCCTGATACATTGGATTGCAATAAAACACAACGCCATAAATCCATCTCGATATATATCTATATCTTTATTTTTTTTAATATGGACATTTTCGCATTTAATTCATTGGCAGTTGGTCTATAATTCATTCAAATTGTCATCTGATTTTGAACCATTTAAATGCACTTAAATTTTGAAATTGAGTCACGTAGTCTATATATTGTTTGTAGAGGGCAGTGGAGAGTTGCATTGGAGATTACACACTGAGTGGAGACTGTTCGATAATGCAAAATACGCACTTGCAATCCCGTTAATCACATTTAATCCTCTACGGGCTGCCATATGGCCATGGTAGGGGTGCACCGAGCGGCCATGTCGGGGGTGAATCATGGACAGCAGTCATTTTGAAATTTGTATAAAGAAACGACGAAAGAGGAAAAGAGATAACAGACAGGAGGGAGGAAGAAAAAGAAAAAGAAAAAAAGATACGATAATTCATCCTTAAAGGAGGACTTGCGCCGCAGATGGGATCTAAGTCTCATTTCTAGGTAGTGGGAGGGAGACAGATATCTATCTCATCCCCAAATGCAATTTCAGATGACGTAATATTTTTTTTTCTGTATCGTATCTCTCTCCTGGGAGGGGAGCAACATGTAGGGTGTTCGCCCGAGCAAAAGATTGTCTGCAATAGATGCTTCGGAAAAAATCCCCATTCCCCGCTCAGCGCCCCATCGAGGTGATAGGAACCCACAATAACAAACACATAGGGTCATTACGCTTGTGTACACGTTCAACGATGTTTTTATTACTTTTATCAGTTAATATTTCTTGGCATTACTTCGCAAATGAGATAATAGATGAATATCTTACATGTTCTCACAAATTCGGCTACATTGGTGTATACATATATATATCTGCAGCCCAGGGGATAAGTGGTTAAGTTTAATTTTGTGAAAAATAATTTAATTGTACTGAGGGAAGCGGAAACTCAGTACAATTATATTATTTTGGTCAAAATTCGACTTTAATTATTCACCAGGACTGTATTTTATTTAATACAACAATATGATGGGATTAATTAATCCAATGTTCTTAGTTCTATCAAAGCCAAATTATTGCTTCTGAATCAACGAATGAATGAATTAATGGGAAAAAATTAAGAAATGAAATATTAAATTCATATAAGAAACTACTAACGTAAACTTACTGTTTACGAGTTTTAATAATGCTTGTTCATTAAGTCAAGAAGGGATTCTACCTAGTACATCCAATCTGAAAAAGGATGAGTCCACCGAATTTCGAAAGTGGAATTAAATGAATACCTGCAACATAAGGACTTCAACAGTTAAAATTGGCTTGTAGAACTGTTTGGATTGAAATTAGTAGCAAACGAATCCCTTAAAAGTTATTTCATGCTAAATGGCAATGTCCCTGGGGAAGATAGAAGTATATTAAACATAATGTTGCAGATTTTTATTTTTCTGTGGACGAAAGTCTATCTCAGCGATCGGTAGTGTTCATATCAAAAGTGCGGGTTCACTTAGCCTTTTTTATATATATTATTATTTACACTCATTCTCCTATTACATAATTGCTAACTTCTAGGATAATTAATTTATTTTAATTTTTTGTTTTTAAGGAATGAGGTATTATTCACTTATGAATTTAATTTATGTATAGTAATTAAAAGAAATTAAGTACGTGACAGGATTAAGTAATTATTAATTTTTTTTAAGCTGGAATGAGAATTCGGGTATTTTTTTGTAGCCTGAAGAGCTATTTTCATTTCTTTAAAATGCATCTTGAGTTTATACTTTCTTTTTTTTTTTTTGTTATCTCAAGATAAAATTCAGTATGTTCAGCAGGAAGGTGGCCCGTTTACAATTACCCAAGTACACAAAGTCCCTGATTTAGGCGGAATTATAAAATTGTGTATTCTGATAAGGGCCTGATAAAATTGGGAGGAGGGGCCCTTGTTTTATTAAGGGCCAGGATTTAGGGCTTTGAATAGAACTCGGAAGATAATTACAGGGAGCTGTTGGGGCGCCAATAAATTTCATGACGCGTTTTCCATTATTTCACCGAGAGGGTGAAAACCCCCTCCAATTAGATATTAGGCCAATAAAAAAATTCCCCTAAGGAACCGCGATGGGCCGGGAGGGGAGTCCTCTTAGATTTAATTGGTTTATAAAACCTACAGGATCCGACGGGGGCGGTCTTCGGAGAAGGGTTGAAGTGGCGATATTTACCCCTTTAGTGGTTTCTGCATTCTCTTGTTCTTACTCCAAACTTCCGATCTGATTCTTACAGGAGTATTCATGCACAACATTTTCAGACGTCAATAAGAACATCTGATAATTCTTAACTGTTTTTGGGACATTTAATTTTTTATTTTTTAACAATTTACAAGCATAACCATTAATAAGGTAAATGGTTAATGGTTAATGCTTTTAATGGTCAATTAAACTCAATTTTTTACGATCGATTTTTCATATTCCACCTAATATATATGAAATAAAATCTTACACGGTTATCACCAAAACCTTTTCTATGCAATACAGAGAAATTTAAAATTTTATCATACCATCACTTATATTAATTTCAGTGGTAGAGCACTGAGTAGCAATGCCGGAAATCCTGGTTCAATCCCGGTGCAGGGCATAACTTTTATTTAGTTTGCAGCGGGAGACGGATCATGTAGGATCTAGGACCCTCCTGGGGCCCACCCACAGTGGAACGAATCAACGCATTTGTTGGACATTGGACCAATTCTCAAATAACTAAATTTGTCCTTTATTTTGATCTTAAATTATACTTTATACTTCTTCTCAACAAAATCCATAGATAAATTAATTGTGAAATTAAATCTTATATGAAAAATTCTGAATTGAAATATAAATTTTTCTAAAAACTCAAATTTTTAAAGCAATCTACTGTTTGAGGTAATGCATTAAATTAATCGTGCATCTACTGGAAAAAAACTCATCCATAATAAGATATTTTAAGCAAATAAAACTTGGGATTATTTCAAACGTCTGGGAATTTTCGGTGAAAATTGGGGGAAAAACTAAAATAATCAATTGCGAAAATCGCTCAAAATCGCCCGAAAAACTACCTTCCCAGTAAATAACTAGAATGTTTGAAGTTTTTTTTCCATTAGTCGGATTCTGCTACTAGGTGCTATTTTCCGAGAAAATGATTTTTTTCTTTTTTTTTTTCTTTTCCGGGCCTTGAGAAATAATTTAAAATAATTTCTGTTGATATTGGCATATACTTTTCGCAAGTTTTCTTTTGTTTACCATGTTTGTTTACATTCATTTATCCGAATCCTTATCTAACATAATAGTATTAATAATGAAACTTAGTTTGTGTGTGGTATTTGAACGGCATATGTGTAATGGTGCACATAGGTGCAATAGTCCCTACAACAAATCGTCAAGTTTTTAAATTTTTATTTATTTATTTTTTAAATTTTTATTTCGTTATTTAAATAAAACAATTTTATATAGGCACCTACATTTATTATAATTTTGATATATCAATTATACCTAGTGTATTAACTAAAATAAGTAATTATCAATTATTATATTCATTTTGTTTAATAATTAAATTATTTAGTTTGTTACTTTTTCCTTCGTATAACTTTATTTAATACCTATGTATCTGTCTTTCCATAGAATACTGTATTGTACCCATTCTAGTAGTATATAGGTACAATGTTAGATAATAAATTATCGAACATCGAAATATCAAATCTAGAATTTTTACACGTTTCCCCTAAAATGTTTGATCCTGTTTATCATATAATTAAATAGTTCATTCAAAAAGCTTTAAAACCGTAGCAATAGCCTTATTCTAGGAGAACCAGAAGCGGAGATATTAATGAATGTCCAGGCCTCCCTAACGCTCGTTCCACTGTGCCACCCAACCGCTATAAAATATTTAAAAAAAGGGTACCCAAAATAAGGTGGAAAAATCTGGCGGTTGAGCGTGACCTAGGACAAGTCACCTCCTTGCAGAACCGTTGTCCATGAAACACTAGAGTCTCTACGATGTACTGAACCCCAGACCCATCACAGGGTCGTAGTGGTAGTGGAGGTTTGAATTCAGAATCTCGTGAATAGAATGATAAGAAGTGTGAAGCAGTAGAAAATTTCGGGTTCGAAGAATAGTTATTTATTTGAAAAGTGAGGAAAGTGCCACTTAATTACACCAGAGTGAATTTTATATAAAACGAGGGTGTTATAAGCAATTTTCGAATGTGTTAAATATTACATTTTTCCTGCAACCATTTAAAAATTAAGAAATTAAAGGTGAAACTTTAGATTTGTTAAAACTACACTAGCGCTATCTCTTACAATTTTCTATTACTAACCATGCAAATTATAACTCTAGGACGGTTTACTCATTGAAACATTCATTTATTATTATTTAGAAAATAATATTCTGATAACACATACACAAATAAAATAAAGCTATATTATCATATCTTGATTTATATTTATATTTCTCTTCATATCTGACTTTAGATGTTTTAGGTAAAAGTTGATTTATTGCCTGTTCAGCCAGTTCTTTTATGAACAATTTTTAATTTTGTTTGTGGTCTTCTCACTGTTTTAATGCTAGATCTCCAAATTTCTGATGTGTGAAGGTTCTAATACATTTAAGGTTGTATTTAATATTTCTATAAAATCGCTTCAAAATAAATAAAATCTATCTTGAATTCGATCTGGGTGGCTGTTACTTTTCCTAACTAGTGAGGGAATGGGGTTTCCCTCACTCGTGGGGGAAAGTGGGACTTTCCACACCATTTTTAGTTGAGTAATGGATAGCATTACTAAATGGTTCCAGAAAAAATAATTCCTTGAATAAGAAGTGTGGTGTTTCCGATACGGTCCGTTTCGCTTTACACTTGTCAAATGAAGTAGTACATGGTTACTCACCATCACTAGAGCCTTATTCCTATCATTCATGAGAAATCCAGCAAGCCCCCAATCCTAATACTTCTCTTAATATACACATGATGCTGTAAAAGAGATTCGTCAATCCTGTTTACCCTGATAAATATATTTTATAAATAAATAAATATACCAAAGGGTTAGGAGGAAAAAAAGAAACATGGCTACTCTCCAGCTAGTGAGACCAATCACTTAAAATGAAGTCACCCTCCTACCATCCAATAGAAATCTAGCGAACTTCTTTCCTAAGCACCACCCCTTGAAATGTACCTGGTGCAGTAAAAGAGATCCCCTATATCATATTTATTCTTGATAAGTAAATTAATAAGCAATAGTGCCAGGGAAAAACATAGTAATTAAAATCTTTTTCATGTAGTAGAGATATTTAAAATATTTATACTCGTATGTATTTACAGCTGTATAGCATTACAAGGATACTACTTGCTTACTAGTTAAGTACTGATAGATATTCCTGCTTGCTCAAGAAGAGGATTGGCTACCGTGCATTGCTCGAACCTCTCAGCAAATTAAGCCATGTTAACAAGACTAATAAGACCCGAGACCTCGGCCGGGTCACGATTCCTTGTTAAGGGAAGTCCTCGACTTGGGACAAATTTTAGAATAAAATTCCATCGGGCTTGTTACGCGACAAAGAGCGCGCCAATGGCGAGCGATAAACAAGGATCACCATCCATTGTGGCCAGCGCCCAGTGCTGCCAACCTTAACGGCCTAATTATCCGTACCATTACCCCCCCCCCGTTCCTTCTTATATAACCATTAATGTCGTAAATGGGAGAATAGCGGGATTTAAAAAAAAAAAAAACTAGTATGTATTCGACTTCCTAATTCAGAGTATTGGATTTATTAAGTAAAGTATCCATAAAATCAATAAATTAAAATTTCCAAAACCTTTCAATACTTAAAAATGTACCACTACAGCCAATGATGGGTCTTGGGTTCAGTACATTGTAGTGACCGAACTGTTTCTAGGAAAACAATATTGCAGAGATGTGATTTTTCCGAGATCACGCTCAACCTCCAGGTTTTCCTTCAATTTACTGCACCCATTTTATAGAGGTTGGGTAAGCCCAAGGTGGGTCTGTAGATCCTACAGGGTTCATCTGTTAATTTCATAACAAATTTGCTAAGCCATTTGATATCAATGAAGATCGACTGTAGCATCTCTCACATCAAGAGCTCAAATAGACGTCTCAATAAGTCCCAGTACTCTCTCACTCCTGGGGATCTAATAAAATACTAGGAGTATCCAATGTATCAAGTAAATGTATCCAAAAAGTCCATAGTTTTTTCTCATAAATTTATAAATAAAGTCTATTAAACTGGAAAAAGTTATAAAGATCACAGAAAAACGCTTCTAGTTCTTTGCTCCTAGAAGAATCATTAAACTGGACTTGAAATGGCCTTGAATTTTCAATGAAAATTAAAAAAATGTTTAGAGCATTTTTTGAAAATCATTTAAATATTTATAGATGTACTTTAATATATTTATGATCTCAATCAATCTAATTCCTGATAGAGAATAAATTCATTACAGGCTGAGTGTCCCCGGTAAATGGAGCTTGGAATGGAAGCGGGAGACGACTTAGGGACTTAGGACCTACATTAAAGTCCTTCGTCTAATGGAAGTGGGGATAAATATTAATGAGATCGAGTAGATAAGTCCTCCTGCTAAATATTAGAACGAGTAAGGCTGGATTTAGCTTGATCTTAAGGACGTACGTCTAATCACTAATTCACACCGTTTGGTAACAGTGAGGCTTTGTTTAGTCAAGTGATTTCTTCGGTAGATTGTGATAATAAATAAATGGTGAGAAAATCAGCGAAAATATATGTTAAATAAATTATAATAAACGAAAAAGAAAACTAAATCAGAGCTCATTATGTTCAATACATGGGGGAGACTTTACTGTATCTTGGACAAGGATTGTGTAGGGACTTGATTTGTCATAGATCACACTCAACCCTCAAGATTTTCCCTCTATTAAAGATACACACTTTATAAAGGCTGAGTTACCCGCAGAGGGGTCTGTAGATTATTAAAAGTGATAATCTCTAGATTACTAATATTAAGATAGCTGTATTATATAACAGTATATAATTAATAAATATAAAATCGTTATTATTAAGATATTAATATTATTTATGATTAGAAATTAAAATATTTATAATGATAAGTTTAGTTTTTTTATTTAGTGAGGTTACTGTTTCTGATTGATGGATCTGTTTGGTCTATTGATGTGAGGTGTACTGCATTCGGTCATGATTGATATGAATTTTTCTTTTGTTGTATGATCTTTGATTATCTAATAGGCGAGTTAGTTTTTCCAGCATTATAGAGACTTAAGGCTTTGTTTTAGGATTTTTCCAATTACATTATAATTTCAAATTATATTACAAATTTGGAAACAAATTAAGTAAGTAGTAACAATTATTTACTTAAAAATGTATTAACTATAAAAGAAGTTGCTGATTACACTCAAACCCACTAGTTTCAAACCTTGCTACCTCTTCAATCCCCGATAATCTTCCAAGACGTCTGAAAAGAAGATGGGCTCGGGACCCTATAAGCTGAATTTATTATTTGAGTAATATCAATGGGTAGTTTCTCTAGTTTCCTATGCATCGTACTATGACGTTTCATTTAGTCTGCTTACTTGTTGAATTATTGTAAACAGATGTTAATCTCAGTAAATACATTTTTAAAAATGTATATAATTTCTTTTAATATTTATTTTTTATATAGTGGAAGTAGAATGATTCAATTTAACTAAAGCTGTAGTAGCCATAAGCTTGGGGGTGTATATACTCGGACGACGGGGTGTGGATATCGACTGTTTACGATAGCACCAGTCCAAATATTGGCCACTCTACGGACTTTATGGCTGATTCATTTTTAGCAGCCCACTAATTCAGAACTAGATTATCGGATAATGAACTTAGTGTTTTATGCTCCCGTAAGTCATGAGCTGGTTGCGCTTAATTCCTCTTTTCGGTCAATGATTTTTCCTGTAGGCGGTGATTTATACCGATTGAGAATAAAATCGGTATCAGATTCGACTATTTTATTTATCTGAACCCTATGGGCCCGTTGTGACAATCCATTAGGTAATTGCTAAGCTCCTTCAAAATAAAGTTTCAGGAATAAATATCAATGTTAAACTTTACAGGCAGACATGACAAACATAATAAAACTAAAACAGTAAAAGTTTGTATTATTATTAATTTTTTGGTACTAGCTTCATCAATAACAACTCTTAGATCAGTTGATTATGCTGAACGTTCCAGGCTCAAATCAGGCCTTGTCAGATAAATTGTTTACTCTGTTAACACCCTCGGATGGACAAAGAAGGATATACAGAATCTGAAGGGGCTCATCCAGCCTATTAGGGGGAAAGACTGTTGAGCGTGATCTCAGACAGGAATCCTCCTTGCACAATCTTTGTCTTAGAAACAGTACAGTCTTTACCATGTACTGAATCCAAGACCCTTCACGAATTTCAGGTGTAGCTAAACTACTATAATCTATCTTTTGGTCTCCAAACCATCGGATACTTTCTCGATAACTTCTCCTGCTTCAAACAATCCACTAATATTGAAATAATCTTACTTGAAGTCTTCTCGACGTGGAACATCTCTTCTTCTATTTAGGAAAATATCTTAAACAGTGACATAATTCCCTTTTTGGAGGGCAGATGGAACACACAAGAGCCTTTATTAAAGCGGAATAAACCAGGAGAGTGAAGTGATAGCGGAGCGGAAATTGGGATAGAACAAAAGGGCGCTTATCCGCCAGGATCTCGCCCAACTTACGTCTTCGGTCCTTTTTGCTCTAATCAGTTCCGTTATCCGCTCTCCCTTTAATTCTCTTCTGTCACAGTTTCTAAGGAATAATGGCTCCTATTTTGCGCAGTCCCTGCAAGGGTTAATTTAGAACTGGTATATTTAGTATAAGAGAAAATGATACATTTTCGACCAAGTACCCCTAAAATAAAACAATACCGAAGAAGAGTTAACCGACGTGATACCAAATGGAGTAAAGAGATGTACGCAGTCCATAAATAATTAGTTTGGTTTACATTAAACTCCTTAAATAATAATCTGTATTGAATAATAATTATATCAACTTTGCTTCCAGTGAAAGCTGGGTAGCTTTAGAAAGACATAGATATAGAAAAACGGCTGAAATGAGATGTCTCAGTATATTGGATGGAAAAACCAGACGGGATTGAATACAAAACGAAAGAAAAAAGAAGAGTTAGACGTCGAGCCACTGAGACAAATGATCAAGAAAAGAGAGCTTAAGTGGTCATGCCTACAGAATGGGAGAATATAGAGAACCCAGAAGCTTCTACGAAGCCCGAACAACCGGTAAAGAACCTAAGGGAAAACCTCGACTTACGAAGACCTGAGATCCAGAATAGAACGATCACGAGGGATAGAGAGATGAGGGATGAGAGAGACGACATTCCATCTTGTATTTCCTGTTGATAAGATCAACTAGCTGGTTACCTATCCTAATATAGCTGGTTACCAGATCCAACTGGAAAAAGTATATATATAACCCGATAACGCTATGAGAGGTTTGACAAAAAATTGGTAACGGAAGAAGTTGTTTCGTTATTTATAACTAGTAAAATAGGATAGTTTTTTAATTTGCTATTAGTATTGCGATAGTCCACACAGCAAATTGCTTGTTTTATTTGTTTAGTATTGTATAGTAAATTTATTTATTATAATTATAATATAAATATTATAGTGAAAAAGTTGTCTACTAAAGATTACTGCAACTTCCACCCTCCAAAGCCATCCCTTATCCTCCCAAGGCAGATTGAAGCATCTCAACCTTTAAAAACTAATCCCCTACCCTTGTTTTAAGAAATGAGGGGGTCGTCCCACGGGCCTGATTCCCCAGACCACCCCTAAATATTTCAAACGGTTGACAATTTATCCTCGGAGTTTAATTGGTACAGGGTGAGAAAAGAGAAGCGAACAAGGGGGAATATCTTATATTTTTTCTAATTCTTATTTCCCCTCTTTAATTCCGCCTTCTGAAAGGGTTCTTTTATTAACTCTTCTAATTCTTTGCCGCTTTTTTCCACTTAATACAATCCGAGGGGTCCTCAGGGCTTTTATATAGTGAGGGCTTAGTCGTACTTTTTCTCTTTTCTTTTTTTTTACTTTGCGGATTAATGCCTTAATGATATTGCCTCTACTAAGTCCCGTAATTAACCGTTAAATCTTAACGAAGTTTTGAAGCGTATTAATATTTCCTAAATTCGTATAGTGACGAAAACGGAAACGTGCGAATATTTTAAATTATGCCTATGCAATTTATTTAGCGTTGTATAATATTTCCCTAGTTAATCGTTGTATTACCGCAATGTATATGAAATACATTAAGTCAGAAACAGGATTTTCAGATAACACAGATAAAAAGGCTAGAGCACTTAAGTGTGATTACGAACCAATCATCGTTTTCTTAAAATTATGTTTTTGACATATCCACCAGTAACCCTAAGATATATTTACTGTTTATCGCCATTACTGTGCTTATTTTTTTATTTAACATCATAATTAATTACAATTACAATACCCACTTTAAATAGGTTGGGTAAGCTTCAGGATGGTCTACATATACCACCGAGGGATCTGTAGCTGTTAAAAAATTAAATAATTTATATGCTCAAGACTTGATTGAATTCGGAGACTTCAGCAGAGAAACTCGCTTTACAACTGTCTTATTCATCATCATCATCATAATCCATTCTCTCTACCGCTCACGCAGTGTGAGGTTTCCTTCTGTACAGCCCGGACATCGTACGATCCTCTACCATTTCTCTCCTTATGTTCCACTGCGATTCATTGCGAAGCTTTACTTAACACCATCTTCTCAGGTGTGTCGGGGTCTTCCTCTGGACCTTCTTCCTTCAACTTTAGCCTCGTGTGTCATCTTGGCCAGCCTGTTGTTTTCCATTCTTAAAACATGTCCAAACTATCTTAGACTGTTTTCTTCAATGACTTTTTCTGCAGGCTCCACTCTAGGCTTGATCTCATTTCTGAACCCTGGATCCTACTTTTATGTTTGGAGGTTAATGCCCAAGATTCTGAAGAGTAAGTTAATATGGGGAGAAAAGGAGATTTGTATACTCTCAACTTTGTGTCCTCGGATACTTCTCTTTAATTCAGCAACCTTTTATTTAGTGCATGGATATGCAGTGTGCATGACTCCATTCTCATCAAGGTGTGCTCCCAGATATTTAAAGCTTCTGACCTGTTTGATGGGCTTGTCCTTGTTTCTTATCACTCCCATTTTTCGCCGAGGCATCTTGCCAATTCTCATAACCTTTGTTTTGTCAGGGTTTATTTCCATATTGATCTTCTCTAGTTCATCTTGAAGCACCCTGATATTGTGTATTAGGTCTCTATCGTTGTTGGTAATGACTACCATATCGTCAGCGAAGGCCATCAAGGAGTAGGTAACTTTATTTAAGTATCTAAATCCCAGATGGAAACTTCTCATCCGGGCTTTGGCCTGAGATATAGCAGAATCAAGGACCAGAATAATACTGTCCTATTCTCGTAATGAAAAACGTAAACTGAAGTTAAATTAGTTCTTCATATTATACAATACATTTAATTACAGTACACTAACGAGGCGTTCGGGATCAAAAGCGGATAACTCAAAATTTCAAAAAAATGACATTCCCATTTTTCACTAGTTTAGTCAAGCAATGCTACTCCCAAAATTTCAGGTTCGGAACCGGAATAAAACAATGAGAAATAAGGCGTTAAAGTGTCGTGTCCGACTAATAACAAAACATATGAAAAAGTAAATTTTAGAACTTTTGACTCTCAACGCCTAATATAATGTACAAGTGTGTCTAGACTGTAAAAATAAATGTTTAAATATACCGCCGTTAGTCATGATCTTGGTATAACCATTTCTTAATTTAGTAGTTCAGAAGGTTAAATATTACAAAAAAACTTTGAAGAATCAAAGTAACAAACAAAAAAATAAAAGCACCATTGCCTCCAAATCATTTCCAGCCTGGAGATGCTTCCAAGACTCCAGCGATCGTCCTGACCCTTCCATAACGGATTTACTCCAGCGGGAGGGAGTACAAAAAAGGACAGTCTATGTATTATTTATCCTCGAGGTCCATCTATATTCAGGATGCAGGACTGATCATCTCTGGGGTGGGGAATTTTTTTAAAAATCTCAGCTCCGAGAACATGGGAGGGAGGATTTCAATTTTAAATAAACCATGAGAGGGAATGGGCGTGGAAGGAATTCGCTAAACTCGGTGATCCTATAAACCGAATGCTGAGTAGAATTGATAGCTATGGGAACCCCCCTCAAATGCTACCCTCAGAAACAACACAATATTTTGTGCACATTGTTACCTAACATTAAAAACTTTAGGGATTGGCTAGTATAACGAACTTCTTTGCCCAAGATTGCGGATTTTCATCTAGGCAGGTGTCCTTAGGATTTTTTAAAAGGGGTAAAAAATCGTACGTTTTACCGCCCTTTGGATAGGTCGTAATGTTAAATCCTTATGTTGGGTAGGCTAAATTTAGGACTCCCAGTGTATTTACTTCTGATCTAGCAAGCTGCATGATACAGATTATAATTGATTACTTAGATAACTTGTATCACTTATAAATTATGACTGTATGTCTTTTCCAGAAAAGACCCTACAAGCTCATTCTGAATGCAATCTCATGACGAATCTACAAGAAGAGGGTTTCCAGATCGAGAATGCTTTATGTTCGTTTGGTTAAGGATATTCTAGGCCAGGCAGGAGTATTCCAGGAACAAAGAAGTGGATGGAGTCCACTAAGGATATAGACAAATGGCCGATGCTTCTAGAAAAACCCAGGACTCAATGCCTGGTGGTTAAGGCAATGATGGCTGACTGAAGGAAGATATGTGTAACTTTTAAAATATATATTTTTACTACCGAAATTTCCAATCATCAGTTTTAAATCTATAATCAACTATAAAATTTTAAAAAATAGGAAATTTTTAAAAACTTAGTTGTAGATAATTAATAAATTAAATCTTTCTAATGATAGTTCATATTAAATGTCTACACCCCGGTGACATTTTATCTTTTGCTAATCGTTCACTTATTATATATTTTATACATATGTAAGGGAATATAAAATATAAAAATATTATCACATAATGTATAAAAGTCTCGAAGGCATATATAAAATAGAAATATATCCACTCTTAATTTTAAGCATTTTTAAAAGCTCAGTTGGCATTAATTGTTTAATTACCGTTTTATTGGTATAATTTCATATTATGATTCTTTGTACTATGATTCTAGCATAAACTGAATTTTTATTTTCCAAAATCTATTCTACTGTCTAGATGAATGAGTAGCTAAGTCCAATTTTCTGAATAATTAAGAGAAATCTATGGAAGAGAAATGTTATTTTCTTTGCGGATAATATTAAAACATGACAACTCCATTTCATTCCAAAAACTACGATGATGAAAAGTTTGAATACAATTAACTCACGCTGATAAAAATTCGACTTAACCACTTATTCACCGGGGTTGTATATACATAATATTTGTTTTTAACGAAGTTTTTTCGTTAAATTTACTATTTTTGATTGGTTAAGGTTATAATGCAGTTTTAAAATTCTGAATACACCTAAGAATAATGTTTTTAATAATTATTATTGTATATATTGAACAAAATACATAAGGGTAGCAGTAAATACTAAGAATGATTTGAGGCTTGGAAGTACCTCCAGGGTTGGTCAGCCGCGGGTACAATAGCCCGAGAGAACAATGGGTATTCTATCCCAGTCTTTGTCCTGTATCGCTTTCCACCTTTGGTTTCTCCTGCTTCGTTTCTTCTTCCGCAGCTATGAGACCCGACTGAGTCAAGGCAGATACAAAACCAAGAAGAGAATATCGAAAACTACACTGAATTTTGAATGTGTTTTCTCATAATTAGGAAGAAGGCATGAAGGAGTTAAATCCAGTTGCGTAATCTTGCGACATTCCGAAAGTAAAAATAGATTTAAGTCTTGAATATGATGTTAAGTCTAATTTTTTCCAAAGTGAGGCATTGGCTTGATATGGAGTTATTTCTTATGTTACAACTCCATTTCAAACCAAAAACAACGAAACAGAAAGATTCTTCTTCCGTCAATAAAATTATCTCATTATGCACAAGATTCAGCTAATTATTCACCGGGGATGGAAAGATAAAGTTTACAATTTCAATGTAGAAGTAATATTTACCATTCTCTGAGGTAGAATTAAAGACTGATGAATATTGAGGCAACGAACATTTTTATTTATGTATTGTCTATAATATATGTATTTTTGCTTTGAAGATAGATGTCATTCCATTGACCATTGAACATTTTCACTTGGATAAGTGTTATTACCAATTAAAACATTTTTCATCAAATATTTTTATGGACCTATTGAAATTAAAATTATAAATTATAGTTGGCTGTATAAATAAGGAGAAGAAAATGGTCCCGGTGGAGAAAAATAAATAATAAATAATTCCTTAAATTTTGATAAAACATCGATGTATGATAAATTATATAAGTTCTGAAATTAGGTATAAATCATATATAACCTATAAATAACACCAAAAATTCCATCGTAATATGTAAGTATTGATAAACTATAGCCCAATCAAGCACCTAAAATAACAGTAATTAAAGGTGAAAGAAGAAGCTTTAAATAAATTGGAAAACATAAAAATTCAAGAAATGGATAAATTAACCAACTTAAAATTCTCCCTCTAACCACAGATAAAATAGTTAAGAGGATTAATGATATTAATATAACTGAATCCTCAGTAAAAACTGAAACTCTCATTAAATTATTTGATCCTCTTATACAAAAATAAATTAAACGTAAACTATAACATACAGTTAAACCAATAGATATATAAAATAAAATAAAAATATATGAAATACTAAAATTATTACTCAATTGTTCTAAAACCAAATCCTTTCTATAAAATCTTTCGCTGCATTATTAGTTATGTTACTTAATGTAAAAAAAAAATATTATTTATGTTTCTATGTTGGCATCATGATAGAGAATATACTCTCGTAATTTAATATGAACAAAACATGCCACTTAAATTCATAAATGCGTAAATGCATGATTGCATATAAACGCTATTGATTGCATATAAACACTAGGGATTAAACATACCTTTGTTAAAATTGCTGTAATCAACGGGGAGAATTATATTTATACCCCGTAATCCATAGCAATTTTATTGAAAATGCAAATTTAGAAAACTAAGAACGCCTATGATTAAAATAACGTTTTACTCCCTTGAAATATATTTTTATCTACTGTTACATATAATTCAAAATATTTAAACGCCCCAAGGGAAAGAAGAGTCTCAAGACAGGGTGTTAATTAAGATAGAGATAAAGTAAGAAGTCTTAGAAATATATCGCCTTAATTGCAATGAATTAATTTGGATTTTACCTTTTTAAGACGCGATAATTTGCATGAAACATGGGCCCTTTGGGGCGATAAATTTTCCTTTTTATTTTATTTATCGGGTCCAGATATTCGTGTTTTGTATAAAAGAAAAAAAATTCCAACAAAACAACCCTTTGCGTAATGATATTGTAATCGAATTCAGATACATTCGAGTTTTGTTTTTGTTTTTTTTAGATGGAATTTAATGAATATTCACCTAACGATTAAGCTTAATCAGAAAAACGCCTGTATTCAAAGCAATCTAAAAATTTATTTTACAAACGTAGATCACATATTATATACTGTAATAAATAGAAAGAAAACTGAGGAAAAGATAATCGACTGGAAGCACATATTAAAAAAAAAATAATAGTTCCAAAAACTAAATACACTATTGAATAGGGAAAAAATAGTGTATTTTTCTGGCGAAAAAACTTAGGTTGCTTTTTAAAAGTAGTCATTATGAAAATTTCGTGAAAAGTTCCTCAAAACGAATTAAGAATTATTTTGTTGATCACTATTCTTATTGTAAACAGAAATGTAAAAGTGTTTCATAATACAATATTCGTTCTGCCATAATTAAAAAAGATAAAGTATTTTGTTTTGGAGATTGAATACATAACCAGCGGTTTATGTAAAACCCTATTGAACCCTTCCCCCACTCACGGATTTATCCGCAGTTTCTAAAATGTACTAAAGGGCTTGCTCCTAACGAAGGGATGCCGATCCTACGATTTATTTCCTTTCCCTATTAACCCCAACCCCCCTGTTTTACCCCGGCTTTTTAGGGGTAATCACCCGGATCCCATTGGACCCTGCATCCACTGACCTCCCCCTCAAGGTGTTCCATCTCCTCCCGCAACGCTAACGGCTCCCATTCTTCGGCCTCGGACAAGAAGTGGCGGTAAATCTTGACTGAAAGGTACCCCGGGGGTCTGCTACTTGACCGCCTCTTCTAAATTAGATTCTAGATTTAGATTTATCGCCTGCCAGCTGTGGTGTTGCGGCGAGCCTCATGGTGTTGGGATATATCCTTCCTGAGGTATATTACTACGAAGAGTGATATATAATTCACAATTAGAGACATTTAATTGATGCTTTTAATGACGAAAGCTCGATGCCGATACCACCAATCTCTGCTTACAAACTTTAATTTTCGAATACCTTAGGACCACGTGACACATCTTATGGAACAGAAGAATTAGAAGAAAGGTGGTTTTATAAATTCTGATTTTTAGATTACGGGACAAAACCCTCGAGATTAGTAATGTCGAGACCGAATAATAACAATCATTCACTGTGGCAGATAAATTATTTACGTATTAGTATATGTTAACAAAATCTGTAGGATCTGCAGACCTTTCTGGGGCTAATCCAGACTATATAAAGTGCGTAAACAACTGGGAGAACAACCTAGCTTCAGTTCGGACAAATCACTTCCTTGCACAAACGATGACTTAGATACAGTACAGTTTCTACCATGTACTAACCCAAGAAATACTGTTCTTGGTTTATATTATATCATATTACATTTTCACGATTGTAATGAGAGTTTATTAGCAGACAATAAAAAAGGAATACAACGAGATACGTTTCAACATACCGTAAATCATACTATTGTAAGTTAGGTGTACAACAGTGCTGATTTATATGGTGAGAATGTCCCAAGTGCAAAATTCATTTAATTTACATAATTCCTTCACCTAATTGTCAGCTATATATCTCATTCTTCCGACAATATCTAACTAAGTATTACTAATTATCACAAGCCGGCAATTACTGATAAATTAATCATCAGGAGCGAAGATTTCAACAGAGGATTGTAACCTGTGCATTAGTCGCCATTACCATATGTAATAAACACTCGCTACATGAGGCTGCAATATGGCGAAGCAATCAATTACCAATTACTCGGCTCTATCCATATATATCGGTTATCGACTGCAGGGGCAATACGGTGGCCCGGACAACTAGAGATTTAGAGCTTACGGTGGCAGGAAGGGGACGTTAATAATTAAGTCGACCCCAGGAGATGTATCACGGAGGCTACACTAGCGAAATCTATAATTGACACGGGGAGTTATCCCTCCCTCAGGGCTAGATCCTGGGATCAACAATGACTGATCTGAGTCAATAACGATTCACCGCTGTAGTTAAGAATGATGTGACATGAGGGAAATAGAATTCTCAGAGGAACTCGGAAATAGGAATGATTCTTGTTAATTTATTTAACAATGCTTTTAAGGCGGTTTTGCTAATTGGAGGATCTTCAAGGGGGGGTCCTAAATTTTGCGTATTCAGGTATAGTAAAATATAGGTATCTCCGAGATACGGTTAGGGGGTAACGGAGCCCCATTTTACGCCTAGTCCCCTCCAAAGGATGGCATTTCCAAGGATTTCATATTCCCACTTAAAAGATCCTATGCGTATATGCTCTTGGCAATTTTCTATAAATTTCACTTAAATGCTAAGAGAAATTTAGTACAGCCTATGACGTAACTATGGATTATAGAGTTTAAATGTAACTAATGTTTCTATTCCTCTCTTCTCTCCGATTCGGACTCAGGGAAGAAAAGAATTGAAATGAAAGAGATATGGAAGAAAAGAAAAGAACACCTGAAACATAAGTAGTCCATAGGCTCCAAAAAAAAACCTGGAAGATAATTATGAAGGGACTTAAATAGTTTTATTAAATATCATTGAATTATATAAAATTCTGATATATTGCTTATTAAATTGACTATTATTTTATGGGCTAGGTATATCCATAAACTCCAGGCGGCATAGCGCTGGATCTCATAACAATCACAGACGGAACTGGCCGCTCCAAAGAGGAAAAAAAGTGGGGGTGAGGTTCTTGTCAGTGGAGGCAAGAGTAATTGGTTCATAAATCATCATCTCTAAAGGGAAGAAACCATAGGCCACGCCGGCGGCTGAAGAAGTAACGCCGACTTGCCTCCGAAACGTCGGGTGCAATGGCGCTCCTCTATAGCTAATTGCACTAATGAGATCCTAAACCAATTATGGAAGGCCTACCGCCATCTTTAGCCTTCTCGTTGGGCTACCTCCGTACCTGGTAGCTAGGTATACGACCACTGGCTACTTTGGACCTTTCCACAAAGACCAGGGTTCTTAATACTGCAGGCCTAACCTAACTTTTTTTTATTTAATAAATTTACAACTACATAATAATAATACATGAAGTAAAAAGAATAAAATATATATAATGCCACAGGATATAGCACCATTCTTTAAGGTCAGTAATATGGCATGCTATAACTGGATTAGTGTTAACAGATAATAGACATGTATCATCAGCACGTTAAGGATAGTGTCAGGTTGGGTTGGGTGTCAGCTGTACAAATTGTGTAGAATATTGGGGCTGAGGATAACACCTTGAGGAACACCAGCAGATATGAAATAAATAGAGAGATGGATAGACATTATTACTGTTTAACCTAAATTCCAGAATTGTTAATATTAAAAATGATGTAGTGGTAAATAAATTCCTTCATTTTTGTGGATTATTGTGGATATGATGTTATTAATGTGAAAATAATTATGTATGATTCCCTTATATCAATCGACTTTATCCTTTATCGTCTATCTCCCAACAACGGAACACTCTGAGCTGCTGACACAGCTAAAGGCCTATAGATCTCGGAGTTGGCCATTGTAAGTGGTCCCTGGTAGCCAGATAAGCCCCGGGATGAAGTATCGAGGGACTTGAATGGTGTACTTAGTCCATCGGAGGATCAGATATTGGACGAAGCCCTTCCTCTCAATAGTGGTCGTTAACGTCTAGTCGTCAAACCAAAACATCCACTTAACTTGTTATTATAAGGCTTTTCCCTTTTTGTGTTTATTTTTATATAATTGAGTAATGGGGTTTAAAAATTTTAGCCACTACAAAAATGTTAACCAAAACAACTAATTTGGCTCACAACAAGATAGACTATGCTTGAGGCATTCCCTGATCGTTAGGAGATATACCTGATAAAGATTTTATTGAAAATAATGATTACAATATTAGGAAATGTAATCATTTATATTTGTATTTCAGACCTACTCGCTATATAAGTTCTATACGATAGTCACTTTCAGTGATTACAGTTACTTTAAACCAACAACAATAAAAACAAAATTTGAATTGAAAACATTTATATTTATTTATTGAGCACTTCAAATTTTCAAAAAGTAGTAAGAACTGACATAAACATACTTCCTGTATGAGCGTGTAAATGTAATATGGACTAGTTCCTGTAAAAAAGTATTCCGTAAATATCTTTAAAAGATTCACACGACTCAAACATTGGCATGACGAATGAATGATAAAGAAATAATGAAGTCAAGCGGTTTTATAATTATTTTTAAACATTTAATTTAATAAATAATAGCGTCGGTCCAAGCGCAAAGTATCGGGTATGAAATACACTATTCAGAAAATTAAAAATATTGTTTTATGATTCATTCAAATTTGGTGCGTATCGCCAAATGTATTTTACCTACTTCAGTAGAGGTTGTTTTTGTGCCTTATAGATGACTGTATGAATTTTATATAAATTATCGAATTTAAAGGAAAAGCTGTAGATCGAACCAGTCAATGCTTCGCCAACATAAGCATCAATTATATGCTACGCTTATAGCATACAAAATAAAAATTTATATCAATGATAAAGATTTATATCAATGAAGTACAAACAGCTTCATTAATGAGGGACAGGAACTTCACTCCAAGACGTCCAACAAAAAACTCTTTTGATTTTTCCAATTGTATAATATTAGTTATTTTATATCTCTTTTTGAGTTTTTGTTGAAGAAATACAACTTATCAAAGACGGAAGCCCGTTAAAATCTTGAACCGGATGATGGAAGCCTGACAAGTCCGGGGTCTACGCTCTCCCTGATACACCACGCCCTGGAGGATGAAGATAAAAAAAAGAGTCTTTAATGGCTTTTACCAGGAGCCAATTAAAATTAGCCGGAGGACGAAGGATAAGAAATAAATAATGCGAGAGGGGTGAGTCCCAAGGACCTAATTGGAAGAGCGGCCTTTTCCTCTGAGGACCTGTTTTTGCTCTTTCTTCTCCTCGAGAAGGGGAATTTCTCCAGGTTTCCAGCGGCCGGGGCTGGAAGATAATTGGCTGGCCGGCCTGTCCTGCCGGTGTCCCCTGGAGGGGGTCAAGCCCCCCACTCCGGTCAACTCTCACCTCTCATGTATCCAACGGCTACCGGTCTTCCGTTGGACGATGTATATCATTTGTATTCCAAGACAAGAGAAATTGAGGAATTACAATAATTTCTTGTTCAGTTATTATTCTTTGTTGATAAGAGATACACCATGAATAGAGCATGTCCAAGTTAGGGATGAGAGAGGAATGGAGAATAGGGTATAATCATGAACAATAATCTCTTTATAAGGAAATTCCTATTGTTAAATTTGAGGATCGATGAAAATGAGATTCCTCGAAGACTCCTCCAGTACAAACCCCTTTGATTTAGGCAAGATTGGAAAACAAAAAACTGGATGGAGAGATCAGGTGGACAGGGATGCTTAATGATAGGGTATGAAGAAATTTAAGGATCAGAGGAAGATACTCTTGTAGGAGACAAAGGCCCGGGACGGGCAGTAGTGCTAAAGAGAGTTACAACAAGAAAGATAGACAAGAGTATTTTTTAGAGTTTCTATTTATGGCCAATGCAATCAACTATTAAAAACTAATTAACAGTAAAAATGATAAGGCTTAGCAAACCCGAAGATTCAATCCCAATATCACCAATCTCTACAATGCAAATCAAATCTGTCAAGCTACTCTTAACACTTCCGGAAATTCGTACCGGTACATTATGGCTAGAGCAGATCTTTATTGAAAAATGCGTGAATTTTATTACTTATTACAAAAAAATATATATAACTTAACATAAAATATATTCATCTTGATTATATGAAAAAAAAGCATCTTACCAAGAATCTTTTTCGTGTATAATTGTAATTCGTAACACTGTGCTTATAGCTTAGTGTATGAAAAACGTGACCTGCGGTTTACTCATAGTGAAAAACGTATTTTTACGTATCTCGACCACAATGTGTTAACGCAATCCTACCATTTATGCTTCTGTCTATCTCTTGGAAGTTTAACAATTGGCTCAATGCTTTACGTCTTTGAAATTCGGTCGTAACTAAAGAACTCTACCTTACGTTATCAATTCAATTTATTACCCTGATGCGTGCTTTGCAATTCGTATTGTTTAAGCTACTAAATCCTCAAAATGATTAAAACGAGATACTATATCACGAACCTGAAAATGAAAGAATGATCCTGGATCGGATAAAATGGAAAAGAACGATCAGAGATATGAGCATGTATACTCGCAAAGGGGGATGAAATATGTAATGAACACCCCCGGACTTAATAAAGTCATAAAACATCCGGGGGAAAACAGGGGAAGCAATTACACACCAATGAAAACAGACTCGTGCAAGAAAATAACGAATTTCCATCCGATCGGGGGCCACTTTCTTCTTCGGGACAGAAAGCAATTTAGTGAAGGCCGGCAGAAAATGGCAGGCAATATATTCTGTTCCTCCGGACTACATCCATCCGCCTTTGTGCCCACATGGGACTCGCCACATATTGAAGCGGCTCTACCAACTTTTTCTCAAACAGGCATATTTCAGCTCTTCCACGCCGGGCTGAGGATCATGTATTATTTAGTTGGGAACTCATATTAAAACTCCCGGGGAAGGAAAACTCCCGTTTTTATGGGAAAACTTCCCTGTTTATCTTCCTCGGCCCTCTCGCTGCCAGGGATTTACCAAGCCGGTCGTGGACGGCACAATACATCTAGGGAGTTAGTGCCTAGGTGCCGAATTATCTCAGAGGAGGGAAGGGGGTATAAGCAGTTTTAAGAAAACTTAAGATTTATGCCCGAATACGTTTAAATAAATAATTTATGCACCAATAACTTGGAGTAAATAATATTAATGTAATTACCTTAGCTAACGAATAATTAATTAAAATTAGGCAAAATAATAACATATATCAATTGTATTAAATCGATGTTTATATTCAGGATACTGTATATTTATAATTTGTTTCCTATATTTAATTAGTTATATTTTTCTATTATGCTGCCATAATTATGTAGCAATTTTTATAAAGCTGTTAAAATATTATTAAAAATACATATATACATTTCACAGAATTTTGCAGCATGACTTTTTAAGTTGTAAACCAATAACATCCAGTTATTTATTAATCATGTTTTACATTTTATTGTTTTTTTCTACTTTAATTCTTCATCAAAGGTCTCCTAATAAAGATTTTCTTTCATTTTGCAGTAAAACTATTCAAGCATTGCCATGATAAGTTTAAACCTTGTATTCTTTTTATTATTATTTTATATAAATAATTGCATCATCAGGTGTTTTAGAACTAAACATTTATATTTAATTATCAAACAATTAATATTATATAAAAATATTATTTAGTTTGAGGGGGTTTCACACCAATGTTTTTCATGTTTTTGAATATCTGGTAACGTTTAACATTAACTATGAAGTTTCATGAAATTTCAGGAAATATTAAATTCAATAAAAACAAAATGTAAATTTAGAATCCATCAGTTTCCATAAAAGAAATGTTTGGTTTTTGCTTGTAATATTTCCTCCTAAATTCTTTACTTTAAGGCAATGTACTGATATATATCACTTGGGCTCAGAATATGTTGAAATTAATTATTTATTACTCGGAGGACTTTTAACCAATAATTTATTGATATAATTCTATGAACCCAAATACTTGGAATATTTCAATAACTAAACGATCGATATATATCGAGAATATTGAGCTCAACTTTATTTTTTATCAGTATGTTCTAGGATTCTGGACAGTGTAGTTAATATTTCCAGTATTATTCTCCAGTGTGTACCCTCCCATAGTACAGCTCCCCATTAAGACTTCACTAACAGGTACAATCGTCCTGCCTCCAGCGTAGCTTAGTCGACCATACCCCAGCTAAGGACCGACTCAGTGATATGTATCATTATTTATTTATTTGAAATTCAAATAGAGGGAGGCCACGTCATCCACGACAATGGACAGGATGAGAGATCAGACTCGAGGCTGGAGCTCACAATAACGAGATTCCCACAGTGGCGGTAAAGGGATACATTAGGTAGTCTTATGTATCTCCTGGCTGTATGTCAAGTAGTCTTTGTGTATTCCGGTCCCGCCTGTATCATAATGTATCAGGCATCATTACCAGCCGTCTTTCCATCACTTCGCATCGTGTTCTTCTATCATTCGTTGTATTCCTAGTAACTATCTTCCTGTTAGTTCCGTTCAATTAGGGAAGGTTTACCGAACTGGAGTGGAGTAGCGCAGGGGTAGAGCTCTGAGTAGAGCTCTGAGCTGCCGTGCCGATGACCCTGGAATCAAATCGGGCTGTGAGAGATAATTTATTTATTCTTTCATCAGCTGAGGATGAACCTGTGGATCTACAGACTCACCCAACCTCTATAAAGTGGATACCACTAATTGTGTATAACCTGGCTGTTGGACGTGATAAAGGAAAAATCACCCCCCCCCCTACACAACTGTTTTCATAGAAACATTACATTCTCTACCACGTACTGAATCCTACAACCTTAATGGATCGTAGTGGTATAGGTTTTTTTTCTATTTTACAAAACATAGAAAAGCGACAGTTTTAAAGGTTCCAGTAACTACATTAGATTTGCCTGAAGAACATTAAAGATTAAAAAACCTAATAAACATTTTTATCTTTTTAAATCACCATTGTAAATTATTTTGGGATAAAAATTACTGAAATAGGACCTTCATGAAACGACAATTCATTGCAAACCAACATTCGTTTCCACATTCGATAGTTTACATTGCACATTATTGAAAAATAATCAAACTGACGAATGTTTTTTTGACTAATTAAAATACATTTTTGGATACAATTCATATAAAGTCACTTATAAGGCACAAAACCAGATATGACGTATGGCATAGGCTGACTGATTTTGAACGAGCCTTGAAACAGTTTCTTCACTATCCTGAAAAGTTGTGATATGATATTATGTTTGTTGATCAGTGTATAAAGTTGCATTTAACCATCGTTCGACTGAACGTTTAGAGATAGGAATACGAGAGTTTTCAATAGTAACTTGTAATCACATCATGGACGAAAGAGTCTGATTACAGATTCACACTTTATGGTTTTTTTTTTATCCTATCTTAGATACAAGAATAAATAAGTTTTTTTTATCGTTAAACGAGTTTTAACGACATTGGGAGAAACCTGTCCCGTGTTCCTGAAGCTCTTAAAACCTGTAATGCTTGCTCCTTCGGGATGCCTGGCGTTTTAAGATCCAATTAAAATTAGTCCAAATACAAAATATAATACTACTAGTCATTCTTTACTAATTAGTAAAAAAAAAATTAAAACAAAAAAGCCATCAAGTCTCCAAAATGTCCATCAACATTCCTTCTTGCCATTAGGTGATGGTTTTTTTCTCTGAAGTGCTAATTATTTTCTGAAATACGTCCGACCTTCAAAAGACATCCGATATGGATCCTTTGGGCTTGAATTCCTGTCGATACAAATACAAAAGATCAACCAAAAATGTAAACCAATGGTACTAAATAACTAATCTCTCTCAACATAATTTAAACTACGCAACAATTATTACGGAATAGCTAAATAATTTCCATTTTCTTTTTAATCTCTTATTGAAAGTTCTGTTTTCAAGCTTTTTCACCTTTCCTGTCGCCCTGGGATGGTCATCACCGGTTGATTTGCTGACTTAGAGTTTCCCTGCCAGTTCTCGAACAGTTGTTCTGAGATTTTTTATCACCAAAGCCATCAAGGAAAGATTTCTATTTTGTCTTTAAGGCTCAATTCTCCCTCTCAAAATCTGTCGATCCACACACTCGAGTGTACTCACTTATAATGCCTGCACCCCAGACTTAATTATTTCTATCCGTTAGGGCTACGGCCGAGTTTGAACTCTTATAAAAATATTATGCTCATGGATCTTAGTAAAGATTAAACTATCAAAGATTTGAACTATCAAAATGTCATAAAGGTTAACAAAAGTTTTTGTTTGAAAGAGGATTAATAAGTTCTTACATTTATAAAAGTCCAACAAACATAAACAGTTTACTTTTTTGAAGGGCCATATAAAAGAAAATATAAGATCGTCCATTACTCGGACAAATCACCTCCATGTTTTATCTTAGAAACAGTAGGTACTGTCTCCACCATGTACTGAACTTAAGGCCATTCATGGGTTGCAGTAGAACATTTTTTTAGTGCAAATATCTGCTTTGAGGAAGAAAAGTTTTTAAAATATCTAAAACAGCATGAAAAATAATAATAATTAAAAAATAATGTTGAATACTGAAGGTGCCAATGGATTTTGAAACTATTTTAGATAAAAAGAAGTGAATAAAAATCTGGCATTTGAGATTTCTCTCAGCCCAATCACCTCCCTGCACAACCGTTGACCTCTAAACAGTATAGAATCCACCATGTGCTGAACCCAAGACCCTTCTGGGATTGTAGTGATACAGTTTTTTTTTTAATCGTTCCTCTAGACACCGTACAGAACACGATACGATCAAATAACAGGGTCAAATCTGGGAGTTCTGTTTTCAAATTTACGATGTATATATTAGCAATTAACCAAATGGGTTGGCGAAGCGTTGCGCCGAACGAAATCAATTGAGAGAATAAACAAGTTCTGCGATGAATGGAACCGCTAATTGGAAGCCGGCATCACTCCTTACCAGATCATATCTTAGCGTAATAAAAGACTACCGAGGCTGGTTTCAAATCCGTAAAAAGTGAGCACCGAAATGTCTCAATCAAGCAGCCCTCGTAATACTAAGGTAGGTCTAAAACCCCCTCATCTCCTCAGAGAAGTTTTTTACTCTTTTGCCCGATCTCGAATACAGCTTCTTCTCGAGATAATGAGGGCGGAGGACTGTCATTAAAGGAGGATAATGTAATACCTCTAGTCCCAATACGCTGTAGTGCCTGTCGAGGGCCATATTACGGAAATTTTAAATTAAAATGTGATTAAACGGATCATTATATGGGAGACTATCCCGTTTATGTATTATTTTTATTTATATATTTTTTCGATATAAATTTATTAATGAAAAAAACCCTATAATACTACAATTAATGAAGAGTCTTGTGTTAAGCACAGGGTAGAGACTGAACTGTTCTTAAGGCAACGGTTGTGCAGCGCGGTAATTTCATCCAGACCACACTAAAGGTTGTTCACAGTTGTGGGTACCCACTTTACAGAGGAGGATCCACAGGAGCTCCAGCACAGCAACTGAGCACTTTACACACTGAGATACCGCGTTTTCAAAATTTATTTATGTAGGTATTAAAAAAATGTTAATTTTTATTATGGATTAATAACAAATGCAAACAATATTAATGATATTGTCATAATATTTATTTATTGAAATAATTAAGTGTAAAGTCTCAACAGATCCAAATATATTAGTTTTGAATATAAATATAAAAAACTTCGATGTTAACTATTAATTCGATTATTTTTTATGACACACTTAAGCATGTAATTTAAAAAATATCGGTATGCTTGAGTACAAAAAACTGTATTTCTATATTGTTATTAGTAAGAGTCAGTTATATACCCATGAGACACTAGATAAAATAGTTTTGATGGACAGATATATATATACATAGGGGGATGGAGTTGCTCCCTGTGTAGAGTGCTGCGCTGGTATACTGAAGGTTCCGGCTTCAAATTCGGCTGTGGGAGGTTTATTATTTAATTTGTTAACAGCTTCGGATGGACCATGTAAGATACACAGACTATCTTGATGGTCATCCAACTTTTATAAACTGCATTTATCCTTTAATTGGGGTAAATACCTGAAGGTTGAGAAACATTAGTCCTAGAAACATTCGATTATCTACCATGAACTGAACCCAAGGCCATTGTAGTGGTAGTTGGGTATACATTTGTTATACATACCGTTATGTATATGACATCCATTTATCATGTACATGATATTATATTTATATGATGGATACAGCTGTTTTTTTTAATCCTTATTCCAGTAGAATAATGCCCTTTATTAGGACAGCCTATAAATATAGCAGTGACCTTCCTATATGGGACAACTGACCACATCATTTCCCTAACGTACCAGGACACAGATGAGAAAGTAACATCGGTTATGAACTGACCAATATCTTTGTATTGTAACAGCCTGTTGTATTCGGGAGCCGTTACAATACAACGGGGACAATATACTTGTTAGAAGGCTTATTGAGCCAGTGGCAGATGCGATTGGGGCGGATTCTCTCCAGTTTTATTGGTTCACGCCCCCGGGTCGTGATTTAGGCCCCATGAGGCCGAGGAGTCACTCAGGGGCACGCCCTGCTTCCCATCTTGTGTACTCTATTGTCTATTTGTCTTTTACGGTCCACTGATTCTAAAATGGGTCCATTCAATGGAGGCTGAATTGTGCTCGAGGATCCTCTCTACTCTCATTCTAATCTTAACATAGGAATAGAATACAATAAATAAAAATTGTCTGCTTTATTAGGTATTAAAAAAAAAAAAGCAATAAAGAGATATTTAATTAAAAATATGAGACTCCTTTAAAAAGAACAACGAAAAACCTAAATTTGGCATTTTTGAGTTGAACCTACAGTAAAGGTTGTGGTGTTGAAAGTTCTTATTCCAAAAACAAAATTTTTGATGTTCCATTTCCAAAAATGTTTTTTCTTAATAAAATCATATAAATAACAAAAAATAAAAATTGTGACTTATTTTTGCTGAACCAAGGCAACGTCATTTCTTTCACAAAATTCTCTCGATTTCGAATTTTCTCGCTTACGATCCTGGTCACTGTAGTCGGAAAAATATTTATTGTAAAACATACGTGCTTAAATCATTCAGCGGGCAATGAAATATCAAATATCTTCGTTAAAAAAAAAACGCTTAAATAAAAATATTTCCGGTTTCTCCAATTTCATCGGTTTTTAATTACACCTCAGAAAACGATAAATTTGAGTTCAATAAATATTATTTCGAAATTGTAAATTATATGTAAGTAAGGCATGTGTTAGAAGATACTTTGGTTATAAGTTATGACTTGGGATTAGTTTTTGTTAGATATTTTAAAAACATGCTATAGCTATACTTCAAGAAAATTAGAATAAAGTTTAGTTTATATCTGAAGTTCGAGTTGTTAATATGCCTAAACCCTATTTTTTATAATTGAGGTATTCAGTCTAAATATAACTTATATAGAGTAATAATTTAAATTAGATGAAGTTAAAATATAAACATTTTCTTAAGAAAAATCCATTATAATACTATAAACAAACCTTATGCTTCCAGCTTGGTGTTCGGAACAACACTGAAGAAATGTCGCATGTATTAGGGCAGTACGACCCCGTCATTTAGAGAACAATAAAGGGAGACAGAAAAAAAACGGCAGTAAAGGGAAGAAAAAAACGAAGAACGAGCAGAGGGTTGAAGGACCCACTTTCTATCGCGAGGAAAGGGCAGGAATTTTTCCAGGTAAAGAAGAAAGTCCGGGTTACAGCCCGTTATTTTAGGGACATCCAAAAAAAAAGGTAAAAAACATTGGATTGTCAAACAAGCCTTAGTATAAAAAAAAAAAGTATAATGTGGGATATAGTTAAGCACGTGTGATTTTAATCTTAGGCATATCAAAATAAAAATATGAGGAAATTATACATTACAACATAAAAAAATAAGATATACCACTTGAATCCTCAAAGAGTCTTGGGGCAGTTGTAGATACTGTACTGTTTCTAACGGTTGTGCAGCAAAGTGATTTGACCGAGATCACACTGAACCTTCAGTTTGTTCTCTATTAACAGTACCCAAACTATAGAGGAAGGGTGAGTCCCAGGAGATTCTGCAGACCCCTAAGCGTTCATCTACGGATATTGACATATTGAATAATTCTATGGTCCTATCCGGATTTGAACCTTCAGAAATAATTCGATGTGCAAATTAAAAAAAAATTAATTTCATAAAAACGTTTATTTCTGAAATCCTCAAACTAGCTTAAAAATACATTAAAATGCTAGCTTTTTCAGGCTCCTTCAAGTCTACTAGACAAACGCTCTAAGCTCACAATTAATTTTAAAAAATTGATAATATAATTTTAAGACCATTTTAAGACCTATTCGGACTTTAGGGCACCATAAGCCATCGAATTCAATCCTTACAATCCAAAATACTTCGTAGAATCACTAATGCTTCTTACTTCGTATTTCACGAATAAAGTGATATAATGACCTCGATTCCCTTCATTTGTTACTGAGTATGAACCTGATATTAGTCCTTTCATGACAAACTTTATTCCCACTCAAGCGCACTGGTTTCAACCTCTTTAATTCCCAATAATCCTCCGAGGCGTCTGAAGCAGAGCTTGCCTCGTGACCTTCTAAGTTGAATTTTTAACTTTAGTAGTAATTTACATTAATTACATGTCAAAAAATTTTAAAAAATATCATTATCCCTGAAGGTTACTTACATACTTCATACTTTTTTAATGTTTATACTATTATATATACTACGTTTTGACGTATAGCTAATAAACCATTTTTAATTTTTTTTTTTTTCAGATCCGACTATGAAAGAAAATAAAGTCGCCCAGTGACAAGGAGGAACGGAGACTAAATCTGAAATTTAATCAAGAAGGCAGAGATAGCATTGATTTCCCGGACCCGAGCTCACAACTTCCCGCTAATATAGCCCTGCCGGGGGATGAAAAGCAATTTTCCGCAGTCAGAGGCCGGAGTTATCGCGGGCTGCTCAAGTTTTTGCTATGACTAATTGCACAGGTCACTCTTCTTCTGTCTGCATTAGCACATCAGAGGCGAGTCTATTGATCAAGTCATGCCAGGTGTGTTCTTAGATGGATGTGTCTGATATCATAATAAGATAACTAATCGCAATAAACAATAAAATAAGATTGATGCGAGATTTGATTTCCTATAACATCAATTCGACTCCTGAGGCCATTAGCATCCAGTGCTCTTCTTAAATTTCTTGAATTAACTTCATCTGTTTTAAATACATCAGCATCCTCTGTATTTCATACATTTTCTTTAAACGATAGGCACGGTTCAATATACAAATTCATTTTTTCTATTTGATAATTCTTAGATGCAAATGGATGATTCATTTTAAGTTTTCTATTATCAGAGCTTTTGCAGGTTGATTAATACAGCTCTTAAAGTAGGTGTAGATGAGTCAGCTTTGTACGTCCAATTCTTAGCCTGCTTAATGAAGGTGCTGCCTTCTTTTGGCTTTAAGCCGTTTGGCAATTCCAAGCAATGTTTTTATCTTTTATTTGACGGAGGTGTGAGATTTGCATAATTGGTTGTTTCATATGAAATGTCCCTAAATTATTTTTAAAATTCAAAGTGGAGTCAGTGGACTTCTACTATTTGCTATATTTATGATTACAGATTGTAAGCTGTTATTAATCTCTTTTTTGATAATATTTATCTACTATCAGTGTTATTAAATGATTGTTGAATATTACATCGAATATTACCATAATTGTTTAGATTTTATGATCATATTAACTGTTCTTAAATAACATATTTTACCACAATAAAATACAAAAAAACAACAACTTTTTATTGGACCTACTGAACTTTACTCTAGTATTTGTTGTAAAATTCTTTTGTATTAATTTTATGAAAATAAATAAACATAATATAATGTTTAACAGAACCATTCCGCTGAAATAATTTTTAAAATAACACGATTTTACACGTGTACTTCGAAGTGAAGGAGTATGCAGTCTGTTAAAATTAGCGAAGCCATAATTCTCACACCAAAGCTAGATCTGCAGAAGGCAATAATGAAATCATGAAGGATAGATACAGGGTTAGGAATAGCATGAGTTGTGTGCACATGTTGCGTGTACTCCGGGGTACTGACTCATGTACATGTACATAGAACATGCTTCGGAGAATTAAGCGTGAGCATAAACCAATGTTAGCTTTCTCTTTGCATTGGAAAATACAATCCAATATCAAACAATGAATGGAGACTTGCACGAGAAGAAATTTAAACTTAAAAGATTAAAATTTCTAATATAAAAAATACTACCAATGCTATATAAGAACTAACAATTTGTAATGTCTAAGGATTATTTATTAAATTAAAATAAAAGATTTGGTGATCGCAATAAAATAAAATAATTGAGAAATCAACGACACAACGTTGGTTGGTCCATACAATCACTGCATTAGTATATTATTTAAAAATAAATAAAAAAAAAAACTGCACCACTACAACCTATGAAGGATATTTGGTTCGGTAAATGGTGAGTACTGTATTATTTCTAGGAGAACGTTTGTTCAAAGAAGCGATCTGTCCGAGATCAGGCTCAACCGCCAGGTTATTCCCCCAATGAGGCTGGATAAGCCCTAGGGTGGCCTGTATATCCCTCCGGGTACATCAGTGGCTCTTAAATGATAAAATAATTTATCTGCTACAGCCGGATTTTAACCCGGAATTTTATTTTGCAGAGTAACCCTACAAACTAAGCTACCTCGTTCCTACTTGTGGGTATTTGAGCTCTGGATAAAGCTTTGTTTCATATATTCAGAAATCATCAAGACATATACCTAACTTCATTCTCTGATGGACGAGACTATTTTGGTGTACTGATGATGCCTGAGTTATGAGTTTTTTCTTAATTTATATGATTGCATTACAGAGATTTAACATTAGCGCACAATTCATTGGTTTTGATTGGATCGATCTGGATTCATAAAACTGTTCGATTCTGTTGTGGATTACTTGTAGAACATTAAAAAAAAAAAAAGTATTTACGAGGTTAATTTCTTCTTTCGCAAAACCGGTGAAGTTTCTGCCATAAGTATAACGCGAAGAGAAAAGTAATAAACGGTTGAGCATGGAAAAACGAAGGGTGATCCAACATCCTAATCAAACCCGCAGTCCATCAGTTGGCTGACGTCCCGATCGTGATTGGCTAAATTGTCCAGGGCCTGGAATCACGCCAAGGAACTAACTTGGGCTCATAAACTGGAGCTAAATAAGTCCACTTACATAACGGTGCGTTCGCTGCGAGGGTGAGTTACTGCTGCGCTGAAATAACAATATGGAGGAAACCCTAAGTGAATTAGACAAGAGGAGATTTATGTCCCGGGGTAACGGTCACGGAAAATGTCTCCGATATTTCTTGTCCGGCCGATGACTAAGCAGTCCTTCGACTTCCTCGTAGGATCAGATAAGTCAAAGAGAAATAATATGGTACCATATAGACTCGAGGCTGCAGAAAAAAATGGATTGTTATAGCCATAAAATGTTACAATCTTAATTGATTTAAATATTCCAGTACTCGAAAATATTGCATGTGCCAGCCCATAAAAAATAATTCGCTCGACGTTACTTTATGGAACTATGGCTAATCCGATGATGCTATAGTGGACCTAAATTTTGCCTATCCAGGTTCAATTAGGATAGGGATTTTTAAGGAGTACCTGACATATCAAAGGCACGAGACTCATTTTATGTCCCTGTTCAAAAGATGGGATAATCAACGATTTTTCTATCCCGTTAAAAAAAAAAACCCTAGAGCCTGCCGGGTTACGAACACCCGTTCTTGGGCATAGTAGTTATGCTAACCACTGCACCACAGACAACACCGAAAACAAAAAGGTTTTTGCTCTTTCTTGAAAGACGAAATAATGGGGAACAAACCGAAACGAAATTTCGATGTACTATAGATATTATTTTTTCTCTAAATTGTTGATATATGCGCACATGAGTTATTAAAACTATGTTATAATTATTAGATTCATTTATTTTGAAATACTACAGGTATATTATATTAATAGCATATGCAAGTTTTTTTTGGACAGTATTCCCTTGGTTAAAAAGAAGGCATGTTATGATCTGTAATGATGTATTGATAATCGCAATTACCTAGTGGTACTGTATTATTTCGATTCAATTGATTTATATATCGTTGATTGGAATTATATTGGATAGGTAGCGATAAAATCACCAATCTTCTGTCATCTTTTTTTTAATATTAATTTCGGGGGTGATATTCTATCTAATTCAAAATTAAGCTAATCTTCTCTGCATTTAAAGAAGAGTAAATTGTGTTCTATTATATGCTACTACTAAATTAATAAGTCCACTTCATTAAAAAAATAAAGTTTAAAATTTAAATTAATTAAAAAATCAAACGTTTCAACATGTTTTTTATTTATTTATTTAATTTTCATTTGCACCTGCGCAATTGCGCATTCAGCAAATTTGATCCTAGTGTTTTTCACTGTGCTTTTCTACATGACCTTCTATATGATGATGGAGTAAAAATATCAATAGGTGAGTAGGTCCCTTGGCCAATGTCTTTTTAATCTTTTCCTATCAAGTCCAGGTAACAGGAAGTAGGAAAGCAGAAGAACGAGTGGGTTTGGGTGATATTGTGTCGATCAGTGGAATGTCATGTATTTGTTATGAATATATGATTTTAAAGTGGAAATGTTTATGCCGTTGTGTATGGTGTGATTCGAAATATACCATGGTGCATTAACAATTTTTCTGTGAATTTTGGACTGTGTTTCAACAGGTTTAAATTAGTTTTTTAACAGCATTTATTTATTTTCTCAATTGTTGTAGAAACAACGCAGTCTCTACCATTGAAAGTAAGACTCTTCCCCTGAAATTAAAAAATAGGAAGTTCTTTTTTTGCAACAATACCTTCAGTTGTCTATAAAGTATTATAAAACATTAAGTATACTAATAAACTTTATCATATAGATATCAAGAACGTGCAGGCAGCCCTCAATATTACAGATGTAGATTTTTTTTCAAGTCAATTATACAATAACATCCACAGGGAAGTGTAAATACCTAAGCCTGCATGTCAGGCTCACTCCATCTCCCGTGTTCGCACCCGAATTCCTCTTCGTGGCCGGGGGAGAATTACCATAAGACAAGTAGCAATATAATAACCGTCGAGTAAATAGGATATGGAAATTAAGGCGGGAGTCAGTCTAATTGGCCGGGACCACCCGCGCGGGAATGGCGGCGCGCATGCGCGATAACTCATCCCAGGATCCCCTCCATTGCCCCATCACGATTTCTCGAGTGAATTTCGGATTCTTTATGAGCCTTTGAAACCCGATCGTATCATTTGGTTGCTTATGGCCGTCCAACTTCTCATAAAACACCATAGCCTTCTAAAACAATTACCAAGCTTTGAGTTACTACAAGAAGCTGGCACGCTTTTGGAACTTCTCGTGATCCAATTCTAGGAAGCCAATTGAAATTGATCATAAAATACACCACTTACAATGAGTTAATTATATGAAGTTCATTTGTGGGTATCTGTACCGCAGTTTGTCGCTTCGAGTTGAGTCACAACAAGTAACAGTTAAAACACTTCTGGGGCTCATCCAGCATTTATAAAATGATTACCCTTAATAACCAAAATTCAGTTAGGTTAACCTTCCTGTTGTTTATTTTCTTTTTGAAATGTTATTGTTTCGTTTATTACTATTATTTTTTTTTTTGGAGATATTATTTATATTTTCATTAAGCCAAACATTTGAGCAACTTTTTGTCAATTGTGTAGGTATAATTCGTTAAGGGACAGTTTCCCCATAATAAATAAATACTAAAATTATTATCATAATTAAGTGCAGGGACAATTTTTTTCATAGTTACTGAACAAAAATATATTCATATGGGATTTATATAGAATTGAGGAAAACTTTAGACATATTAATCCATATATTTTTATCATTTTGTCAATTGTATAATATTCACTTGGGGCAGTTTTCCCAGAATAAATAAATATTAAAATTATTGCCATAATTTTTTTCGTAGTTAAAGAACAAAAATATGTTCTCAGTACATTTATATAGAATTAAGAAAAAACCTTGGGCATGTTAGGGGCTATATATTTTTATCATTATTAACCAAACTTTGTTTGTTTGTTTGTTCATTTAACGTCACTTTATGCTGCTATTGCTAATCGGACGATGGTACAGTGGGAGCCCTAAATTAACCTAACTTTAATCATCACAGAAATATTCAATTACAGATTTACAAATAATCTCCAGGTTCGTGAAAAACGACAGTTATACAATATGGGTAATTATTCTGCAGGTTGTCGCTTCTAGTTGAGTCACAATTTTTTCATTCATTTCATTTTTAATATTTTCCAAAAATACAAGTTGAGCTTTAGTAAGAAAAAGATAATGTAATTATGGGTAATGGTAAATTTCGGTAATCATTTCACTAAGAAAAGTTTCAACTAACATTTCGAAGTATTTGAGTGTAGGAGATGAAATGATTACCAATGTATGCACATTTGCCACACTTACATTCTCTTTTCCTTACTAAAGCTCAAGATAACTTTTAGTTCTGGAAAATATTAAGAAGGAAACGAATGAAAAGTTAAAACTCATCAAAGGATCGTTAACCTAACTGAATTTTGGATATTTTGGGTACCCATTTTATAGAGACTGATTGAGCCCCAGGAGTGTCTACACACCCCTCATATGTATGGCTGTTAACAAATCAATCGTACTAAGAGCGTAACACATAAAATGAAATAGCTTTAATAACCAGGCAAGGAGTTAAGTGAAAACGAGTTAGAAAATAGAGCTCTTTGTATATAAAATTTAAGTAATAATTTAATAAGTAATAATTTATTTAATGATATGCCTCGTATATGAATATTATACCAAGAAAGGAAGTTCTCTATTTATTATTGTACGTAAGTTGTTTGTATTTATTAATGTAATACAACACATATTCATGATCATCAATACTCATTATCTTATATTATAATAATTTCATTATAAGTGCATTTTTATAAATTAATTAAATCCTAACTTGATTGAATTCTATAGTAATAAAAATTGAATTTTCCTTAATAAAATACAGCGAGAAAGAAATATGTCAATCGATCATAATTTAAATGTAAACGAATTTCTTCAATTAAAACATCCAATTGAAGTTCTTTTAGACAAGGTAAGACATCAATACCGCTTTGACAGTTCAAAATGAGTAGCCAAGACAAACGGGTCGAACTCACGAGATTCCTGCTGTGCTGGATTAATTGAGATGCTTGCGGATGCAAAGCCGGTTTTTTATTTAGTAATTAATTATATCATCATCAATCGTAGTACAATAATGTAATATAATAAAGAAATTGTAATATAAAAAATGTTTAATTTATACGTAAATTGCTACAGGTGAAACATAAAATCAATAATTTCAATAATAATTATATCTATCTATTTATTACATAAATCGTGAATTTATTTAAAAAAATTCTTTATACTAACTAATTAAAATTAACATTAAATAATTTCTCAAATCTCTCTAATATTTTTTAATTTATTACTACCCCCTTAGAAACTTGGAAATAACACGAAAAATGATTAAGATTAAATAAACAACCATAAAATCGTGAGTTGAATGTAGAATATAGCAGGTTCTTATAAAAATATTTTATTATCAAACATATTCCGTTCGTGAAATTTTATTTTGTACTGTTTTTCTCCTAGAAACTTTGAAAAAGTATAAAAATATATTTAGGCTAATCACTCCATATACTTTCAAAGAAAAATATAAAATAATGAATTTTCTATGAATGTTTGTTCATTTATACAATCTCAGATTTCTAAGAAAATATGCTATTACCAAAAATGGGTAATACAACTGGCAAAAATTTTAATTTCTATTATTTCAACCTACAAGAATCTTTTTAGAGTAAACACTTTAATCCAGTATTCTTTCATAATAAATCATAAAATCACAAATTGCATAAGAATTAGTGTTTATATGCACATGCAAGCTTCTATCATATTCATATGAAGGAAATAAGAATTTAACAGAAATTAAATGATGTAAGTAAAATTTTATTTAAGTTCTTATGTGTAAATAATATCATTAGATACATTTAGATGTTTGTCAATGATATTAATTTGAATACTGCGTAAAGATTTTATTATATTTTTGCAAAAAAAAAACAAATTTAGAGCTGAAAAAAATTAGAAAATAAATAAATAAATAAAAATTAAACCAGTGCGTAGGCCTAATACGTAGGCTTATAAATTTACAAGTTATATATCTCTGATCAGGAAAGTGGGCGGATATCTATAATTAGACAATTAGATTAACGATTTCCATGATTAAATTTGCATAATTTACACCTTAATTATAAAAAATTCTTAATTAAAACCTTAATTAAGTTTCTTCCGATTTACAGGATATTCTTTTAATATTTTCATTATTCGACATCATTATAAAAAATACTGGTTATGTTTCTTTAATTATTTTACGAAGAAACGATCTTTCACTGTCTTAATTTTTTGAAGTAGTTTTATTGTTTGGCAATATTTTGGGGTAACCAAAGTCTTATGGTTATTATTATAGAAGTTTTAATCGACTCTAGTTAATTGGATTAATTCAGGACAGTGGACAGTGGGGAAATTGTTTATTGTTATAATGGGAATACCGTGAAATTTCATATTCGCGGTAGTTGAAATGTACTAAATGTAGTAGTTATAACTCCATAGCAGTTTAACTGCAGTTTGAATGGAATTTAATCATCTCAGGATTCTGATAGCCTTCTGATATTCCTGTCATCTACCTGATGATAATTCGATGCGACGCAAACCTAGGAGACTTCTGACTTGCGAAATTAAACCGCTCTACTTGATCCCGGAGGAACTCTAAGCCACGAGACTTGTCCCATATTAACGGAGTCCCTCCCTTCATTAGGGAGAGAACTTAGCTGCAGGAGCTTATCCTGAGGGCGAGAGGAGGCTAAGTCCCAGGATCAGGAGGGACTTAGGGGAGGACTTTGTGAGGGAGGAGGTTTTGGACGAAGCCCGAATATATAGTAGGCATTATCAAAGAAGCACAATATAGTGACGCGGAGGACTTGGCACAACTGTTTTAGTTCAAGTGCGTGTATGATTGCTTGTGGTTGTGTTTGCGTTTTCAGTTAATAATGGAGCATAATTATATCGAGTAATGTATAACAATAAGTATACTTAATGCATAATAATAACATTATCATAAATTATAAATAATCAAACTGACAATTTTTTTAGACTAAGATACATTAATCGATAAAATTCGTCTATAGACATCTATAAGGCACATAACCACGTATAAAGGTATAGGTTAAATACGTTCGATGACACTCAATGATTTTTATTGAACCCTGAAACAGTTTTTTCATTTTTTTTCACATTCGTTATATTCCATCAGTATCGACGATATGTTCACTTAAAAATTAAACTGAATTTAAGTATATTATTTCACTAAATGCCTACATGATTCCAGCAATCTCAAAGAAACATGCCTTAATAAGATGTACTGAATAAATATTATTCAATAAAGAGTCTATTTGTTTTAATAATCCAGTTTATTTTATTTAATTGAATGAAGCACCTTTTAAGAAAAGTTATATAGATTTAAAATTGATCCATAGTAAATAGAACTTGTTTTTTGTTCGATAATTTTCCCACAATTTTTTTATTTCATATTTTCTAAGTTAACTATTTCCTATTTCCTGTGTTACAAGATATAATTTGTATTACGAGATATGTTTTGAAAGAAATCTTGGGCTCATCCACCCTCTACATAAGTGGGTACATTTAATTTTGGGAAAACCTGGAGGATGAGCGTGATCTCGGAGAAATCACCTCCCAGCACATTAGTTGAGAGTACAGATTCTACCATTTATTGAACCAAAGACTCATCATGGGGTGCAATGGAACAAGGGTTTTAATTTATTTAATATTTAATGGAAATATAAATATTTTTTTAACATCTACTAAGAAACATTGTTTTAAGTTATCGAGCATACCTTTATGGAGAAAAATAGGAGGTTTATAATGACCAAAATAAAATGTAGCTGACATTAATTTTTGCAATTAAAAAAAAAATACAACCAATCTGTGTGAGAATAACAATAAATAAATATTTAACGAAAAACTGCTCTCTAAAACATTAATATTATCAAAAATATAAAACAGGTATCTTGCAATGTTTATCTACTGTATACGAATCATATCAATCGTATAAATTGATTTTGAAAATTATTATTGCTAGTATGTTATATTATCTAGTTAGCAGTGGAAATAGTTATCTAAATACATTTAACAAAACAAAAACATGACTCTTTCAGATTCTATCAGAGAATTTATGATTACGAGTATATTAACCCCGTCTAACTTCTGTTTAACAGTATGCCGCTGATGTTATCTTCCTAATGACGCTTTAGTAACAGGTGTACAGCTCTTAGGAACAGATAATCTACGTTTCGATGCAGATATTGAATAAATTTTCTAATATGAAGGAATCGCATTAATAATTCATGGAACCAATACTTTGTAATAATCGAATTAGAATCATTTATCTTGTAGGTTTGTATCTTGCATTGGAGTAAATCATAATACTTTAAAAATATGAATCCTATCGTATTTATGACTCTTTCAGTTTATTTTCGGTTTTGATTAGTTTGATGTTGTTTTTTTTTTATTAGATTTAAAAATATGTTTTAGATTGTATTAAATCTGTAAATATTGTGTTCACTTTTCTTACTAAATTACCCCCCGACTTAAAATAAATTTTAAATGATTCCAATTTGTTCCCGGGAAAATCCATCTGATCTCCAGGAAAATATTGTATATTCATTAACAACATAAAGTTAATGTTATATTTAATAAATGGATAAATTATTTATTCCAGCAATCACATTAATTCAATAGTTTTTGTCATTTTCCATTATTTTTTTATGAATTATATATTCCATTTTCTTTCTTGTAAAAAAAGTATACCATGAATTGCATAAGATCCTCTATTTATATAGACAAGTTTTTATCAGATTGTTATGAAGTAAGTAAACTATAATCTGAAGTGTAATAATACAACTAAAATTTAGTTATATTTTTTTTAATTGTTATTATCAGATTGTCCCCGCCCAAAACAACATTTTTTTCGAAAATCTTTATCTATCAAATGACATACCACAACTATATTTTTATTTTATTTTTTATTAATTTTTTTTTTAGTTCCCCCCAACTTTGGGGTACTTTGGATCAATTATTAATACTTGTTCTGTAACAATTAATTTTTTTTTTAATTCTATTATATTTTAGTTATTTTAGATATATGTATATCTTCTTAAAAATATACCGACTTATTTTAGCCCATATGGACTTAAAATGCGATATTTCAACTATTTTTTATTTATTTTTTTTTTAATTGTATTTTTCTTTTAAATATTATTTTATTTGTTATTATTATTAATCTTTTAGTTGTAGAATAGAAATATACCAACCTATTTAAACCCATATAAAGTTAACAAAATAATACAGACTCGTCTGTCATAAAACAACTCACTTTTCGAATCATTACAAATTTCTTTGATTTTTTTATTGAGTTTATGCGATTATCTAAGAATATTTTTATGGATCCTTAGTATAGGCACCTTCTTAAATTTATCCTTGAAATAAGTTCAGCTTACAGTGTTTTTTTTGTACCAAGCAAGTCTTTCTTCTTTAATCCAGCCAACCCAAGACTCCCTTGATGCTGAAATTTGAAGAACGGACACAGATTATGTGTTTCATGTTTTCATTATCACAACTTTGCTGGTCCTGCATTACTTTCAACTGATGGAAAAGCAAAAGGAGAAACTGAACGTAAATTACAACGCTGTCGACAAGATACATTCCGTAGATTGTAAAAGTTATTATTGCCATTGGCTTAAGACTAATGAAAATTCCGAGCATTAAATTAGAGCTAGATAATCCACATATGTAGTGCAAGCGAAAAAAAAAATGCAAAAACAAGAACTCGACTACCGCACAAGACTCTTCTCACTATTTCATCTCCTTCCATTTGTCTTCATTCTCTGTGCGCCTACGGGAGTATATTAAGTCTCAGCGTTGCGAAACCGGATTAGAGACCACCCACTTCGGGGGCTAAATAATATATCGAAGAAATGGCACCCGGGCAGTAAAGATATCATCGGCCGGGGCACAGATATAATATAGAGATATCCTTCGCAGAGTTACGGCCCCATCGAAAGGCTACACGAAGGAATCCGTTGTCTTTGTGGGGGTGTTCTGGAGAATGTATTAATTATGTCCGACAGATCCTGCTGGAAGAATTATTTTCCCGACCGCGAGTCGAGAATCCCGGGCACGCCTACCCGCCATTTTCATTCCAGTAGCTATCCTCGGATAGAGATACTGGAGCGACCTTAGCCCCGGATGTCGTTTCTGGAATGTTGAAGGCACGACCTAGAAGTAAGAAGTTCCAGGTTCTATTTCTTACTGCGCCTTATACGTTTCGGACAGACAGTGGACAACTTGTAAGAAATATATATGTATTTATAGTATTGAACAGATAATTGGATGTATAAGAAACATACGTACATGAACAAACTATGGACTAACGTTATAACTTACCGACTACTCTACATCTAACTTAGATCTATCTTACATACTATAAACTAACCACACCATCTCCTCTCTATTCTATATTCTCACAGTTTTCTCTTATCTTCTACTGTTAGAGCTGGTATTTATACATATAAAAGAAAAGGAAGATACATTGCTGACAACACTAAGATATTTCACTACAACAGGCCAACACCATTGACTGCACGATGGCTGTTAACATGATTGAATTCTTGGATCAGGCTATCGAAATAAAGTCTAGGATTCAGAATGCAAAAACATCATTTTATTGCACCAAGAAACTTCTCCCAGGTTTTGATTTGTATATTCCTCTGAATTGTCCTTCTTTCTTTAAAACATTTTTGGCTTAGAGTAAATCAGGAATATTTGCTTATACTTCAAAACCAATGCACATGCAATACAATCTCTTTTAGATTCCAAATTTTAAGGAAGCCGATGACATAGGATTATTTTTTTAATCCAATTATCATTAGTTTCACCACGTAAATCATCACTGAATATACCTAAATTTTAAGTTATTTTCCTTCTATTTTTTACTATTTGTTCTTCTCAAGTTCGAAATATCGCGCTTAAAAAAGCCTAAAGCTTTTTCAAGAACTTTAAAAAAAAATATGATAGAGGATTTGAAAAATAATAACAATAATTCATTATTGACAACATACAAGTTCTTCCTAAATATTGGAATATAAAGTTTTTCACTAGCAAGGCCTTAAAAATGAGCGTTTTCAGTTATTTTGTATGCTCCTTAGAATATCTAATAGATGATAAGAATTATGATAAAAATCTCTGAGAATATGAATAAATTTATTTTACAAATTTAAATTACTATTTCCCAAAATTTATATTGCCTCTGCACGACACGTAACTTGCTTTGAATCGGGGTATCGGAGGTATCTCATGACCAACTAGGCCAGATTATACTATTTTGTGAGAAAACTTATCAAACTTTATGCTGAGCATAAATAGAAACCTTTTAGTGGTATAATTGAATATAAATGGGAATACGAAATGGTTAAAGACACGCGATCATGAGTAAGTTCGAGCTTAAAGTGCTTGGTTCAATGAAGGTTTTATATAAAAAGCTTCCTATAGCCCTGAAGATGACCCACATAGTAGGTCGAAACGTCGGCACATAATTAAATAAGCTACCACTTATTTAGTGTTTTCATTTGACTGCACCCCCAACTATCTTCTTCCTTATGTCTACTTTCCAGTCAACCATCCCCTCGCTTCTCATGAAGGTTTTATAGTTAGAAGGAACATCAATATATACAGCAATATATTAAATTCAATAAATTTTGATAAATTAATCAACTGTAGGAATAAGTCATAAACGAGTAAATGCCTGTCATCTATAATAAAAATATTTACAAAAGCCGAGTTCGACATAAATTAATGTTTGAGGATAAAGAAGCGCTCCATTTAGCGCACGAAGTGACCACTTTGACTTCACAAGCGATTCGGCCTCACTTTTGCTCTATCCCACGATAATTTCCCTATCTCCCATCTACGTCACGGCGATTTAGGGCCTTCATTTTGTTGATGCATTAGAATGTCGTCACGGTGGTTTGATACGCCTACCGGCATATTTCATGTCAGAAAATATAAAAATAAAGTTATCTGGGAGTGTAATGATGTCAAGATTCAAATATTTCGTTTAAGTAAGAGAGGCTTGTTGTTTCATAATTTATAAGTGATTTTAAGAAATTATCTTTATGTTAAATTTGCTAAAGTTTGGGAATCCATAACAAATTTCTTTTAATTTATCTATTCATTTATTGGTCTTCAAACATTTATAGATATGTTTTAATATTTTAATTTTAAAAAGAAATCCCATTATTTTGAGACTACAATGTCATTATAGTTTATATGATAAAATATTCATACAAAAATAATCGATTAAAAAAAATACCTTAATTCGTCAATATGAACTAAGCAAAAAAAAAATTATAAAATATATAACTAATTTAAAAAAAGGAAATATCCAGCTTTAATACAATAGTTGCTATTGTATTAACAAAACTATGGTAGCAATTTTGAAGATACTACTCCGATGATAATTAAAGAATTCTGGCACAAATTTAAAATTGATAAAGTATAATTATATAACAGAATACAAATTATTTGAACCAGACAATGTAAATAATTTCAGATAAAAATAACATATATAATACATACAATGGTATTGACTGATATGTCAGTGATTTCAGATATTTAAAAAAATCTTAATACATTTTCTTTTATATAGAACTGATGGTAATGGGAAAAGTATTCAATGAAAAGTTTTCTTGGTTGAATTAAATGTAAATGCGTAATAAAGTAATCAAATAAGAATCTAGTTATATTTTATTCTACAGAATATTTATAATTAGATTTATTGATCATTATTATGCAATCAGACAACAATAAATAAATAAAATAATTATAACAAAAAACTCAATGGTATGTAAAATTAAAATTAAGCAATTTTATTAGCAAATGTATGTCCTAATAATACAAGAACAGTTTTTATAATTAAATATTTTTGAAAATTCTCAATTGTTAAGATACAGTATGATACTAATTATAAGTGCAATACTCTGAGTCAATTTTTAGAAAACGCTGATGATAAGGCTAGTAGCGTTCTTAGTGCTAATTTATTGCATGTAGAAACAAAAAAATAGAAAATAAAAATATGACTGCTTTTCATCTGTTGAAAAATCTCATACTAAGTACTCTAGCATTTTCTTCAGCATTTTTTTTAAAATCAAGTTTTTCCCATAGTGTATTTCACATGCAATTCCCCCGATATAAAGGAACGGAATTCCATAAAGCTATCCTCGAAGATGTATATAATTGAATATGAAAGAGGTTAGAAGAAATATTTACAAGGCAATTCAATTTCATTGGGCTTTATTTATGACTTCCTTACAGTTTCCAAGTCTATGATCAATGTAAACTATCACTGATCGTAGCTCTACGAATTATCGATTCCCGCAACCGATCAATAATCTGTCCTGTTGAAAGAGATTACTCGCGGAGATAATCGTGCTTCGGCCCACGGATGACAAAGGGAATAGTTAAATTGAGCAATAAATATGTATTACGGGAAACATAAATCTGCATGTAAGTAAGTTTCGAACATAATTTATCCTTTACTTTTATTGACATTTTAAATTTCTTTTCAATTATCAGCAGATATAATTTTTGATCATTATTATGCATACATTGTTCTGCCTACAATGGGTTTTTAAAGACAACTCCCATCATTGGACTAGTAAGAAACAAGAACTGAAGAATGCCGTCGGTACCAGTACACAAGGTTCAAACCTTATAAAATCTAAGAAATGAATACGGTTTAGGTCCTGGACCAACTTTCCTTCTATGTTTCAGACATGACGTGACAAAGAAGAATCTTGATCCTACAATTCAACACATTAGTGGATTAGAAATTTATTGCCATTCTATATTCCAAATCATTCCTCAAACTGCCGACCAATATTGATCATTATCGTAACTCATGAATTGTTTCAAACCAACACTAAAGGTTTTTCATCTAAACTAGGAACTCGCAGCCTCCTCATGGTCTAATAGCACCCTTGAAGGCTTATACTGAAGAAGAAACGCATGATTGAAGTTGAATCATAGACCACAATATCACTTGTATGGAGCAATAACAACTCCGAAAGAACTTGAAAAATTCTTAGCATAAAAAAACAATCATTGCGATTGATTTTTTTTTTAACTCAGTGTGTAGAGCGCTGTGTTCCTTAATTGATATTAACTAAATTTGGAGAAAATATAGATATATATTGGAGGACTGCAAAAATATAGATTCATACCATTTAATTTTATATTTAATTAAAACATTTAGAAATAACAATTCACATCGTAATAATATAGTTAAGTGATGAATTTTAATGGATTTTAATAATTCAAGTAAATAATGCTGAGGGAGTGATATAATCGATAGATGTAATTACTAATTTATGAGTTATTATTAATGAGTTGCTGTAAAGTCACCGTTGTAAGGTGCTGGGCTTGGTAACGAACGATTTCCTAAAACGTTTATAAGCGCTGTACAGACTGGGAAATGTCTAAGGGGCACACCGAGGCGTAAGTGGGAAGATTGCGTTAAGAGTTATCTGGCAAATTTGTGTTTGGGTAGTGGTTCGTCGACGGAAGTGTGCTAGCAGAGAATGGTGGTATCGGCATCGAGCTAAGCCTTCGTGATATCGGTTTGCTAAGCCTTATTAAACTCTCTGACTACAGATATATGTATTTATATATATATATATATATATATATATATATATATATATATATATATATATATATATATATACAACTATCAATGAATGAGTCTTCAACCTCATATGCTCAACTCCATAAAGAAAAAGAAACTTCTTTATTTACTTTTTTTTATTTATTCTTCTTTATATATAGACGTTTAAATAGCCTATAACTCAGGAGTGATCGTCATGAGGAATCTCATTCACAGATTCATCTCATGATTCCTTTTCATCCTGCCGCAGCGGTCGACAATAAAGGCCTCCTTCATCCTCATGAAAATTCAGCGCATCCTCCGAGGAAGCACGGCCAAGCGCCCCCCCCAATCAAATATCATGAAAAATTTATTTATCGGGAGGGGGAGGGATATTATGAGGGATGCCCCGGACCTGGATTCCGTCCACGTAGGGGGTGTTAACTGTCCCTCATGAGAGGCTAATGGCAGTTTATGTCCTCGCAGTGTGCCTCTTTGATATAAATACGGCACTACTCATATGAGTGGAGGATTCTCCATTGCTGCCTCGTCACCAAATTCCTTCAGCTCCTCAACTGGCAATAAATATCTTTATATCTTTATTGCGCACCGTCCCACTTTATTAGAAGTTAACGCCGGATTCGCCATAGAAATTACTCTATCTTGAATCGGGACATAAGTTATTTATTTATCATTATATAATGTAGATGAAGAACGATAGTGAGTATATTTCTTTTGAATTATTCATATCATAATCTTGGATTCAGTACGCAGTAGAGACTGTATTGTTTCTTTGACAACGATAGTACAAGGAGGTGATTTATCCTAGATCACGCTCAACCGCCAGTTGTTTCTCCTTATTTCGGGTACCCACATAAAGGCTGGGTGAGCCCCAGGTGGGCCTAGATCCCATAGGATCCATCTCCGGCTGCTAACAGATGAAATAAAACTGCTAACTCAGCAACGTAGCGCTCTACTACTGAGCTACTCCACCTCTCTATATCTACAGTCCTGGAATAAAAGGTTACGTAAAATTTTCCACAATCTGAGTTTTTTGTTTTATAGTACAAGTAATGGTATTATTTTCGTAGTGATTAAAGGGCTAAGCACACGTTAGCTTGTAAAAGGAATTATATTACACCCCCATTTCAAACCAAAAACTACGAGACTGATTGGTGATAGTAAAAATATTTATTTTGAATCATTCATTTTATTGAATTATCTACAGAACCAGTGAATAGGTTGAATTTTCTCCGGAATGAGTCTATTTTAAATAAGGAAGTGGGATCGTGTTATATCCTTAGTGAATGAAGGACTAAGTCAACCATTGGATTGGAATAAACCTATTGTTTATATTGCTACTCCATGCAAGAAGACTACTTGAATGACACGAGTCCCTCAATACAGTAACTCGTAATTCTATCTGGACGAAATTTGGCTTAACCAATTATTCACTGGGACTGCAGATATACCATTATAATTGAGTATATTTGAAGAGCATTATATCAAATGTAATACCAGTAGATATAACATATATACCTTTTAACCATTGTCTAAACAATCTTTATGTTAAATAATTTTTCAGTAAGTATTTTTTAGTCTATTATACCGTATTAATGATATAATATCACACAGGCTGCGTTTTTTATGTTTTGATTGACTACGTTCGTGCATCCCAACTTATAATTATTTACGGTGGATTCGCACAAATCTAATAGGCCACAAAAATGGTAAATCTTGGTTGAATTTTAGTTATTCGTTTCAAAGACCGAATCATTCAGAAACGTAGTTGCACAGTACTAGTTCATACAGAATATACGGAGCCTTAATCTTACCCGAAAACCCTAAAACCCTTCGTACCCGAATGAAAGAAGGACAGAAGTACTAGAAACGACCCGGGTTCGAGATGGGTTCATTATCAGTCCCAGTCACTAACAATCCCTTGCCCAGCCACCTCGTTACAAGGCCCATTGTCTGACTGTCCGTCCCGACGATAAATTCCCTCGTTCACTGACCGGGACTCCAATAGCTCTCTGTCCCTAGGGTTAGGATACACTTTATCTATTCTACGCTTGGTATATTCGCAGATGTTTCTGAATGGAAAGTAGCTGCTAACGGTTTTTCCATAGACAAAATTCTGCTTGAAGTTAACACAACAGTACAATTGGACTGGATTAAAGCCAATTATTGACCCCCTGTTGCTAAAAAAAAAAAATAAGCAACAATATGTTATCGGCCATACTATGAATTACTTGAAGGGTGTAAAAAATACAAATGCTAGTTTTAAAAGGTTAATAACTCTGGACTAAAATTAAGTGTAGAACGTTTTGCTGCTGTCCTGAAGACCGAGGGTTCAAATCCGGCTGTGGCAAAGAAATTATTTAATCTGTTCACAGCTAAGGATGGACCGTATGCTGTCTGCTGACACTCCTGAAACTCACACAGCCTCTATAAAGCAACTACTCTTAATTGGGAAAAAAAATCTTGCGGTTAGGCGTGATTTTGAACAAATCACCTCTACAACTGTTGTTTAAGAAACATTACGATCTCTACCATGTCTGAAGCCAATGCCTATCATGGATTAAAGTGGTACTATTTTTTTAAAATAATTGAATTAGAATGGTCAAGATAGTACATTATTTATATCCATGCCCATATGATTAACTTTTATCTGGTACAAGCAATATTATAAACTAAAGGTAGAAATATTCCATTGGTAGTTGACGAAACATTTCTCCCTAATATAATAGAAAAAAAACAGTACCTGCCTAAAAATCAAGAACCAGAATAGTATATTACAACTAAAGATTGTCAATCGCAAGTTTCCTCCCTTGCTAACAAAATGCTTCTAATTATAAAATACTTTCTTAAAATGTTATTCAAACCCTACTCATTCCTAACTTTATATTTGAACGATACCAGAGAGGATATCAGTATCAGTACAACATTTGATTTTCCAGACAACAAAATTTTAAGTTCAAGGGTAGAACTAGGATGCATCCTATTAAATGGATGGCCACACTCGCAATAATTCATCACCTGCAGTTATTCCTCTGCTCAAGATGTTAATAGCGCAATGCAATGTGAGGAAATGAGAACAATGAGAGACGGCAATAACTCGCAATCAGCCGACAGATCATTACTTGCGAATTAATCTGCGACGTTGGCGGGGAAAAATGGAAAAAAATGAGGTAGTCTTTCCCTTCATTAGGGGAAGCGATAACTCAGCTGACACGCTGCGGTCTCCCGCCGTTATCTTGCTGGGCGGAGGCGGTGGGGGTTATTTTGGCGGGAATGGGTTTCCTCCGAGGAAAGGGAAAATGTAATGTAGGTAATGATTGGATGCTCCAAAAGGGTTGAATATATTGCGGTTTATTCAAGTTTATTACTCAATTTATTAAAAATCTGTAAACGATAACAATAATTACATAAATGATTTTATTACTAAACTAAAGGTTCTTTATTGTTAGTTGCAAAAACATGTGTATGCAGTTATAGCAAATCGGACGATATTACAGTAGGATTCATAAATCTAACGACATCACACAGGACCGAGACCCCCATTTAACGTCCCTTCTCAAGAACGACATGATCTAGAATTTTTTACCCCCTTTAAAAATTCCAATATTGGACATAGAAGGTTTTTATGCTAACCATTATACCACAAGTGACCCTACCTAAACCAAACATTTTACTCAGAGTTGACCAAAATGACAAATCACAGTATAGCTATACTACCCATTCTAAAAAAATACACAATGAGTTATTACTAAGTTATTCGAAATTACATTTTCCACAAATCTTGCTATACTTAGATTTCACATACCTCATTCCTATTTTTTTTCTAGCTATTTATAGAAGCCAACAGCTTTAACAGAGATAGTCAGTTTTAGTTATTGGAAGGGAATAGACAATAACCCATAAAGTCAAAAAGAAAACAGTCAGGTTTTTTTGGAACATTTTTGAATTCAAGTCATCAAAAATCCCATAAATAAAAAAATGTTCAACCTACATGTTTCTCAACTACTTATCCGACTAAATAAGTACTAGTAGCTAAAATTTAAATTATATCTATATTATTTCCATGTAATATTATATCCTATATTAAAACCTACATAATATAAGAGAATTAATAGAAGAAATATCTTATCTACGATAAAAAAAAATTACAAACCTTGTATATAAAATCCAAAAGTTTGAAAAATTTATTTTTAAAGTTTGTCTCTCTGCTAGTTTGTAGTCAGATGTGCACTCTATAGTATTCATTGAAAAGTAATTGTAAATAAAACAAAAGTGAAGCATTTCAAATTTTAAAAAAAATAGTAATCATAGCTATTACAATTCATGAGTATTCATTAAAAAAATTATTATAGATAATAACATGCAAGAACACTTAAATAAGTTAAATAGAAAATTAAAACAATTCATGAATTAATGTTTTAAATAATGAGTAGGTAAAAAAACTAAATTAAAAAGTTCTACTTATTCATTCTTAAATAAATATTTAACTTTAATTTAAATTTACAATGATATTCTCTAAACTACACCAGTCCTCCCAGTTGCTCCTGAGTTGGGAATAGAATGTAACTAAAAAATTGATTGTTTTTTTCAGATTATCTCCACTTTTATGGTAATTTGAAACCAGTATGCCTACCTAGAGGGAATTAAAGTAATATTTAATACCTTGAATAATAATTCAATCAGCTTTACACGAATCGATTTCAGAAAGCAGAGCCATGCTAATTCGTTTATGTTTTTTAGTCAGTAGTACCTTGTATATTTTAGGGGATGATTAAAAAATCATTATTGATGATTTTTTTTTTTAATAACCAATGATCTTATTTCGTTTATTGTAATTTTCATTTTGTTTAAACTGAGGGAAATAATGACAATCGCATTTATGAATATTTCAGGACCAATTTAGAGCTCATCAAACCACTATTATTTTGATAATAATTTCTTTATAAAAATTCATTAAAGTAATGAACAGTAAGAAACTGCCATTTATTTATTTTTGTTTCATTTTTTTTCAAAATATATTCAGTTTTTTATTTGGCTGTACATTATTGTAACATGGATCTTGAATACTGATCATTCAATATTTTTTTTCTTTTTTAAAGTAATGTTTTAATGAAGAATATTTTTTAACTGGTATTTTGTTAACCCTAATTAATTGTATGTTATAATATTAACAATATAACAGTTTTTATTTTCACTGTTAATTATTCGATCCATATTAATTAGATTGGTATAAAACCCACGTAATAAGTTGTGATGAACTTGTAAGATAGGGATGGTTTCACGGTAGGCAATATTATAAGGGTGGACAACTTTCAATAAATTGAAGGTATATAGATGGTTTGTTTGTTACGCTTAGAGGCGTAAAACCCTAGGGTCATCAACGCCTAAATATATAGATGGAATGTTGTATTTAATATAAACTTAATGTTATTCGTTCCCATGGTTAAACTTGGGTTTAAAGTATTTTTTTCCCTTCAAAAGTTTTACAGTAGAGTGATTAACTATTTAGTTATATTATATTAGTTATAAATTAAGTTTTACAGTAAAGTGAAAGTAATATATAGCCGACGACTACTAACCCTTAAGTTACAAAAATATAAAATCTGTTCTGTGTTAAATGATCTTAATGATTAACGAACTTAATGAGTAAAGCTGTATTTCTCGAACGTTATAATATAATGATTTAATCTCCGAGATTGTGATGACTCCAGATAAATCCTGATTTTATCGTTAGGCCTTGACATTTTAGTTTTATAATGAATGTGCGAGATCGAGGGCCGGCAATGAATCCGAAATTAACGCAACTCAGATAGCGAAGCTTCCATCAGCTGGCTACAGGACTGCTGTTGATCATATTAAAAATTAAGATAATGCTCGAGGAAGGAGCCGGGAAGCTGATAGGCCCGGGATTAGATTGTTTATAACTCTATCCCGAGGCGGCACTCTTCCCTACAGAGGGGTTCGAGTTATGCCCGGACAGTCGACAACTTTCTTATAGCCGAGGACATACATCAGGCCAACGAGGCCCGAGGAATTTTATATTTATGGCCCGGACTGGCAGCCTGTCTTCGTAGGACTAAGGGGTCATCTGATGCGGTCTCCTCCAGGCCTCTGGAGTCTTCGGCTGAAAGGATAAGGAAAAGATTTTGGAGACGGTAGAAGAGGACAGACAGGAGAACTTGAGGAGTGTGGGAAGTAGAAGGAGAAGCACTGCAAATAACCTATTAAAAAATGTAAAAATGGAAGTGAACAAAAAATGGTTCGGAATAACAAAGTTTAGAAGAAATTTAAAAAAAATGATTTTTATTTTCAATATTTAATTATTTTGAAAATGGCACGTGAAGACAATTGAAAAGGTGGAAATTCATGTTTAAAAAATGACCTAAGATGCAATGTTATTATTGGTCATCTTATGTTTATTATTGGGTTTTAATATTTAATATTTATGGATGATGCCACCAATACGATATCGACTGAATAAAGTGACGTTTTCGAATGAATTGTTAAAAAAATAACAGAGAGCGAGAATAACACCGATTCCAAGTAATTATGAAAACAAAAATGTATACGCAATATCTAATTATTTTGAAAATCGTATATGGTAAAGATGAATTGAATAAAAGCTAATTTTTTTTTTATAAATACTATTTTTTCTGAAATAAAATTTATACATTGTTATTATAGTTTATTTCAGGTTAAATACGGGGATTTATTATTTAATATATTTATTTATAGTTAGGTGTGGTGCCGCCAAAATGATAATGATAGAAAGAATAAAATAATATTTACGAATGAATTGTAACGGAAGTTCGAATTTTTAGACAAAATAGATGTCCACCTTTTTATGTATTACTATGCATTTTTTGTAATGACTCTATTTTTTTTTTTAGTATTTGTGTATTAATTTTAAAAATATTTGAAATAATCAAATTCTTTTCAGATCTATATTTATTACAATTTAATATTTTCTTTTTTTATAATGTCCAAAGGTTGAACAAAATTATGTTGTGGGATTAGAGCTGAGGAAAAGCTTTTCATGAATTCTGAATCAAATCTTTTTCAAGTCATAGTTCTTTAAGAGTAAATTTAACTGGATAATTTAATTTAATTTTAGTAAATAATTAGAAACAATTACTTTTAATCAGTTAAAGTAACCGGCGTTCCTAAAGCAAAAAACCACTTTATGATATCTGTATATCGGAGGTAAAGGACACCACGTCACATCTTTGTAATTTTTGGATTTGTTTAGGGGAGCCAATTTTTCACAACTTTGAACTATCAAAATTTGTTTCTTCCTTACTTATAGATAATTGTTCACATTGTTGTAGGGATCAGTAAAGTCATTAGGTATATGATTATTGGTATTAGGTAAATTGACATAGATTTATGACACTATACCTAAAATATTACGTAGGACCTGGTGTTTTTTACTTCCGGGGGACAGATATAAATGTGCCAACGTCTGTTTAAAGGAAACTCCAAAACAGTTCCAGACACTCGTGAAAAAAGAAGAAACATCCCCCATATTGGGCAATCTACCGAATTAAACGTTCCTTCCAAGGGAATTCCTTGAATGAAGACAAAAGGATTAAGGTAAATACCGTTAAGAGGGGAAGCGGGGCATTCTGCCTCTCCGTCGCCGCTGCGGAGTTGGTGGAAGGGGAAAAGAGAAAGATGGTGGGGGACAACAAAAGCACGACGTCCCACCACCACCTCAACCAATATGGCTGGAGTCGATGTCCTGTCCCGGGAATAAAAACTTAATTAATGGAAACAGGTCCACAACTGAAGGAGCGAGGGAGGACTTGGCTCTGAGCGCTATGTCATCATCACTTACTCCACAGCCAGTGCAGTTCCTTCTGGGCCTCGCACAAGTCCGGCTTACCTGCAACATAGAAAAAGAACAAAGTCACTAGGAGGATGGATAGTTTTATCAAAAATATATATTTATATAACACTAATAGCTTAAAGTTATGTCATGATTTAACTAGTCCGTAAATATAAACCCTGAAAAAAATTCATGGTTCTCTGCCTAAAAATGTTAATTCATATATATCATTGACGAGGTATATATACATCATTGTTACTTAATATATATCTTCATCAAAATTGGATAATTACAATTTTCGAATAGAATTTTTCTCTTTTTTCCTAGTTTAGTCAAGAAGTAGTGATTTTTGCTCCCGGAACTTCAGATTAAGAATCGCATTAAAAGGTAATACAAAGATTGTTTTTATAGAAACATGTTAATCGTTCGGCATTTACTTTTTTTAAAGTGAATTTCGATTATTCGAACTTTTGATCATCCGTATTCAGTTCGATGATGTATTTCAAAGAAATTGTTTTTATCAACGCTTAGTTTTTAATTACAAACATGAGTATAACACAATACAATTAAGATTTTTAATATAGAAAAGTGTTGAATGTTTGGCCTTTTTAAAAGGGGAATTTCGGATATCCGAAATTTTGATTTTCCAAACCAAACACGAAGATGTTAATTAGAATAATCAAGGCTCTACTGTATAATTTCATAAATTCATTAAAAATACTTAATTATATGGGTCAATATAATCACAACATATAGATATATTTTCTGTATTTATCATCAATTATTAAGAAATAAGAATTATTTTTTCATCGCATGGCTGCATCCCAAAATGCTAAATAAAGGTAAAATTTAACTTACGTGTTGGTACACCAAGCCTTGTGAGTCTTTAAATAAATACTCTTATGATGACACATGCAACTAACAATTTTAATAATATATATTTCGCTGATTTATATTCCTCACTAACATAATGATTCAATATTTCATAACTAACATATAATAATCAAACCGTTTGGCTGATTGTATATGTTGTAAGATGATCGTAATTATATTAATTTTACTTCAATATTTATCAATTAAATCCTAGTAGTAAAAGCTTATAAGATACCAGTAGAATAGAAGTAGTTATGGTATGAATACATATACTCATTGATCCTTTGACGTTGAGCTGTCAAGATTGGATATATTTCAAATAAAAACTTGTCAAATAAATAAAATAAATTTATTTTATAAACTCCCCTGGGACCCCACAGAATTCCCCTGGGACTCCGATATTGAAATGACCACAAATCAGTCGCTCTGCATAAAGAGTCAATTCCGGCGTTGATTGGGACCATCGTAAAAACCCTTCCAGTTTTGAGGGGGGGGGGGTTGAAATATATAGCCATGGTCCAGCATCTCATCAATCTGGACGGTCTATGGATCCTGGCCGACAATCCGGCAACTATTATTCCAAATCAGATATCCCGTTCCCCTCCAAATCGGATCGGTTATTGATCCTCCAAAGTTGACCTCTCGAGATTGGATACGGAAATGGCTGATTCTCAGGCCGGTTAATTATGTTGTATTTCAAGATCATGTAAACTTTGGTAGCTGTAAATTATTTTAATTATGTAATGTTGAAAACAATAGCTCTGGAGTTTTCAGTTTCCATCTATCCGACGTTAATTACTTCCTAATTATACCATGATTATTACTATTCCAACTGTGAGCAAAAATAGCATACCTAAGTAAATGAGAAGTTAGAAAATAAAATAATTTTCATGGTAATTAAAATGGAATAAATAATTTGATAATTTAATTATTATTAAAAGCGTTATCAGTTCCGCAGGTTACAGTTCTGTGTTAACTCACAAGTTTTAGTTTTCTTCTTATCATCCAAAAATACAATTTATAGTGAGCTTTAGTAATAGGGTGTATAAAAAAAAATGACCGTTTTATCAAATTCCAGAGTTCAAAAGTCTGTAAATATTTGTAAGGCTATTTATTATTTACCAACATATAATAATCCGTTTAGAGCATTCTCTAAGCTTGTTTACTAACACTGGACTTCTTCAAAAAAAGCCTCAGTTTAGTTATTTATATAAAAGAAGGAACATGACAGTGTCCTACGAAATTCTCGTAATTTTAAGACATTGCTGGAAAAAAAATTTCACAGTCTCTGAAGCAACTCGTGAAATTATTAAATATGAAGGGGAAGGTGTCCTTGAAAAATTTAGCAGTGGAGATAAGACGTTGAAAAGGAAGAAGGGCTCCGGGCGACCATTAATGGATATTGATGAGGTTCTGAAGGAAGTTGAGTCAAATCCGTCCACAAGTACTCGCTAATTTGCCAGGTAGTGTGGTGTGTCGAAAGATACTGTTAGTCACCATTATATACAGACTTTTGAACTCTGGAATTTGATAAAACGGTCATTTTTTTATATATATACCCTATTATGTAAAAATAATGTAATTATAGGATAAATCTGTAATAATTTCGTCAAGAAATAAACGTTTCAACTAAAACTTCGAAGTTTAGGTGATATATATGGCCAATTGGCTAAGACTCTCATGCCTGAGAAAACTAGAAGCAGATTAAAAGAACGTGGACGAGGGGACTGTTAGCGTAAGAAATTAAATTTACAAGCTACGGTAGAGCTACCTCAGGATACTGTTCCTCTTCTTGGCCCTCATGTCATTCTGTTACATATTACTGTCAGCATTTGTTTATACTTGGCAGGTGTGGATAAAAATATAAAAAGAAAACAAATTAGGCAGTTTGGTCATATTTCAATGAATTTCATTCAAAATAATTTTTTGAGTCACTTGATTTATTTTTTTTATACTTCATATAGCTTTTAGGTTAATTTATACACTACATTTGCAGAATACGTTGTAGACAATATTGAATCGACAATAAATCCATACTCACCCTTTCTCAAATATTTATTACCCTTTATAAAATTGAGAGCAACCACATAAATAGTAATTTAAATGTATGTGCTATAATAAATAAGTAAATAAATAAATAATCCAACGACTCTATCTCACGAGGCCCTTAATTGACTCTTCAAAACTTTTCGACTTCGCGTGTTTTTTCAAAATAAATCCTTCAAGTACGTTGAACTCTTAAATATATATTTTTTTCTTCACAAAGGAGTTTGAAGACACGCAGTGCTGTTACTGAGTGACGTAAATCATTTGCATATAAATTTAATATTTGAAATGTTTAAAAAAAAAACTATATTCTATAGTACTTATTTTAAATTCGAATTGAAGTAGTTCTTACTTACTTCGTACAATTTAATCCTTTCTCCCCTTTGAGGGGAGAAAACGGTGGAGGTAAGATAAAATTCTCTTTAGTGAGGAGAATTATTTACTTTAAAGTCAACGTTTCGACCCACACTACAGGTCTTCTTCAGGGGTTATAATGAGGCCACCTCCACCCGGACCATTTTCTTCTCCATTTATAGTTTATTACGAACCTCTTTCTTTGAAAATATCTCTTTTTTTTAATATTCATTCTATTCTACTGAAATTCTCCTTGTATGCCCACAACTCCATTACGATTCAGGTCAAATAATTTCCACTTACTAATTCCCGCAATAGGTGGAGTACTTCTTTGCGTTCTCCGTTGACGAGATCATCAACCGCATGACACTAATTATAAAAAACTCAAATTGAAATATAAATGGAACCCTCCGATTATATCTGGCAGTACAAGGGAATACCTTTCGTGTATCTTGTAGTACCCGAGTACTAGGAGAGTCCTAATCAGTTCTACACCCTGAAGAAGTTGTGGGCCTGATCCGATCTCTGGACGTCAGCCCGAGAACCGTTTGCCATCCTGTATACCCTTATCGGCCGATGTAGGTGTCGCTATCCACGAAGACTTCTTCGTTCTTGTTCGTGGTCTTTTTAGTAGTTCTGTGTGTGGAGATAGAATGGAACTCGGTACTGGAGTCCTATGGAGAATCCTCAAATTCCTAGCACTATTATAGTAATTATAATACTCTTTGATTAGTAGTTAGGTGTTTATTTGGCATGAATGGGTTTGGGTGTCCATGAAATTAAGTTAATACTTAAACCTAAAAAACAACCTCTAACAATACAACCCATTTTTTACTATTTTCAGTATATGGTAGAGGCTGTTTCTTGGACAACGGTTATGCAGGGAGGTGATTTGTCCAAGATCGAGCTTAACAAATATCAATATATCATTAGATTTTCAGTTTATCTATTTGTTAATTTAAACGAAAATATTGTGAGATATCAATATTGGTAGAAAACATAATACTGATAAGCTTCTTAATAAACATTTCTAATTTCTGAGGACGAAAATGATCCGGGGTGGAGGAGAACAATTTATCCTAAGCCAACGTTTCGACCTACATGGCAGGTCTTCTTATGATATGATGATATGATAACTACCGTAGTTCACAGTCAACCTTTTACCCCATTATAAGCCCCGCAGATGACCTGAAATGTGTGCCAAAAGGTTGGCTTTAAAATAAATAGTTCCCCTCATTTAGGATATTTTATCTGATCTCCACCCGGAACATTTTCTTCCTGACAAGACGAATATCTAATTTCTGTTAGTGCTAGACAGATACTTGATACTTTTGAAGACTTGTTCCTAAATTGCCAAAGATAATCCTGAGAAAACGTTGCCATTTACTTTTAAACTAAATCTCTCCAAGTTAACAGTTAGTTAGAGCGCTGCTTGCTCCGTCCCGTGAGGACCAGAACCAAGTTTAAGTTTAAGAGGATGAGGAAGTTGGCTGGAATTAGCACCTGAGTCCCGGAGCTCCCGAGGGAAGACACAGGTCTCCATCCAGGATAATTAAATTATGCCTCTTCTAAACAGGCATTAGTCCCAGCTGCTGAGAGCTCCTTCAAAAAGTTCCTCTGCGGTCGAGGAGTTGTGGGATGTGGCCAAGGGCTGAGTAGAACATCTCGGAATGCAGTAAAATAACAAAAAAAAAATCCATGCTTCTTTATTAACACCACCAAATTAATAAATGAGTTCATCAGGTCGCTGATGTATTTAAAGTACACGAAGTTAATCCAAGAAATTTAAACAGAGCAGTCATCGCTAATGGCCTCAGCAGTCGAACCCATTAAGGATCTTGGATTCATTACATGGTATAGACTGCACTATCGGTTGTGCAGGGAGGTGATTTGTCTAAGATCACACTCTACTCGTATTTTTCATGAGATAAAATGTAAAATTAATGATTTAATTAATAAGGTCAGTTCAGGTATAAGTATAAAAATCAATCTTAAAGTTGACTGTTAAACTCATTATTCAGTACCCTGTTTAGGGTACCCACTTGGGGTTGGTGAGTCCCAGGTATCTATATCCGGATGGACAATCCGTGGGTGTTAACTGATTAGCTAATTCATCTGCCATAGCCACATTTGAGACCTTCAATTCAGTAACTCAGTGCTTCATACTTTGAGCCACCACTCCCTCCCCTTGTCAAATTGTAAGTCAAACATTCACTGTCATCAATACAAAATAGAGTTGAACGGGACGTAAACAGATAAAGATGGGTGTGCTTGAGATCGTGTGACATGCCCGGCACAGCATCTGTTATTAGGCGCATGCATATGGATGAGCATGGACTGATGGGTTCTCCGGAGTACCGCCTAGGGAGCGCTAAAGTAGAATTGACTACGGCGGAACTGAAGCAATTTTCACGCTTCGGATTTTCTTGTTCGATTTACGACGGCTTCCGGTATTCATCCGTTGTAGCGGAGTATGGACATGAGATTTATTCAATACAGATTTTAAAAGGCACCGCAAAATTTAAACTAAAATTTTAATTATCTAATAACTAGGCCAATAATGCATGAATAAGGACACCTTTTTAAGAATAGAAAAAAACCTGTACCACTACAACTACTGAAAGGTCTTGGGTTCAATATATGAATACTCTACGGAAAAAACGAAACAACTTTTGCCTAAATGTTCAGGAAAGCAAAGTTACCGCGGAATCGGTATCATTATTTTTATTTAATCCATGCGAACTGCTCGTCCTGTCAATCCGACAATGAAGAGGATGTTTGAGGGACTTAAAGCTCACATCGTGGAAGTCACCTTACCTCGTTTTTTCCCAGCCACTACTCGGTGTCTAATAGTATTTCTCCCGTTATCACTACACCATCGCGTTTGCCATCGAAAGATCTACTAGAAAACGTTGTTGACAAATGTTGATAATAAATTGAGTTATCTCGTTTTTCTCCTAAAGTCTTCGTATGGTAGCGACTTCGCTGTTTCTAAGGCAACGGTTGTGGAAGGATGTGATTGTCCAAGATCACACCGGGTTTTTCACTTAATTAAGAATACCGACTTGATATAGAGACTGAGTGAGCCTGTAGAGGGTTTGGAGATTTCCATACATGGCTGTCAACAGATTAAATAATTTATTCCCACAATGAGACTTGAACCCGGAATCCTCTGCACAGTAACTCTGAGATCTATACTCTGAGCTACACTACACCGTTACCAAATAAAGCATGGAACAAAGCCATTAAACCCTTATTTTGAACCTTACCTAATTTGTTCTATTGAAACTTAAGTAATTACTACAGCCGAAAAAACATTGCGAATGCAATTGGATTGGATTCCAATAAAAATTGGATTCATTACAAGGAAGTTTCATCAACTCTTCCGTGTTGCAGCTATGTAAACTGCCTCGACCTCTCAAGCCTCATGCCTGACATCTCTATATGCCAGCTCTAAGATATTGATAGATAAGAGAGAGGTTAGACATTAGAGAGAAGATGGTATAGTTAGACCATATTATGCATAGGGAATAGTCAATTTGTTAGCTCTAGTGTATTCAATAAGTTTTAATGCTGATCCATAATAGATAAGTCACCTAGTTAGATCAAATAAGTCATTGTATATCTGTCAAAATACATCTATAACTTTCTTAAAAGTCGTCCATCGATTGTAACTCAACGAGATAACAGAAAAAAATCGAACGCACACAGACAAAGCTGGAAGGCGGGGAACGCACCACCACAGCCCCAGGCCAGATTTACTCCCTATCCCTACTTTGAATTGCATGAAATAACTTCTTCTCCCTCGTCCATGGGAAAAAAGGGAAAGCGGAAGAGGGATTTCCATTTATTTAGGCACTTTCCCCAACTCTTCTTTTTCTTTTTTCATTGTATTTATTCTGAAACGCAAACGACTCTTCCCATTACCATTGGCTCTTTCGGATAAATAATGCGTTAAGTAATCCACAACTCCCATTTTTTAATGCGTCTGATTATCGGATATGTTAATATGTTCTTCTTCCTAGCAATTGATTAAAGCAGTGCTCACCGAGGGGATACCTGAGCTTAATAAGACAGCTTATTAATTAGATCATGGACAAATCACCTCACTGCATAAGCATGAACTGAAGCAAAGAACCTTCGAGGGTGTAGTGGTAAAGATTTTTTTTTTCTCATAAAAATAGCTATACTTTACTATTACTATCATTACTCATTAACTCTAAATGAATGTTATGGATTATTTAAGGAAACTCACGTATTATTGATTATATTACACAACGACCATTCACTCTTCTTACCAGTATTTAAATATCACTAGCCAAAACGTTATAAATCAAACAAATGTATTGCGTTTAAGTGAAACATAGGATTTTTTTTTATCGACAAACCTTCAAATCATGACAAATTACATATACAGAACTAGTAGTTAAAATTAAATAAAAGCCCTTAAACTAAACCAAAAATACACGGATTAGATCTCTCGAGATATCTTTATAAGGCAAGCTTGGTACCAACAAAAGTATTGCAGTTATAATTTTAATGATTCCAATAATTTAGAATTAGGAATCATAATACACTATTTCCCCTCATCTTTTTAGCCAACTAGGGACTAAGTTCCAACTCCAATTCCTTTCATTTGTTGTTTTCTTTTCCTCCAACACTCTCTCATCTTTTCACCATATCTTTTTTCTCTCTTTCGACCACTTTGTGCCTATTCTTTTATTGCTTGTACCCAGGAATCTCAAGTTTAACTCTAAAATATTTATCTGAATGCACTATTTCATTATATTATGGTTTTTATAATAATAAAACACTAAACTATGGATTGATTATAAGAGCTTTTTCAGCATATAAGAATATTTTTTTTAACGACTGAGTCACTATGATCTACGCTGCATCAGCTGTCCTTTTCTTGTATTCCATATCTCTTTCGTTTGTTACAAGTGTTTCTGCATTCTTTCTTCCATCCGAATTGTTGCTATTTTTCTTTTTGGTCTTTCTTGAAAGCCTCTACGATGTCAGGAACTCTTTAAAAATCCCTATCCTAGTTGGATAGGCAAAATATAATGCTCCCACTGTAGCATTGTCCAATCTGCATTGCAGCATAAAGTGACGATAAATGAACAAACAACAGCTAACAACAAACAAGAACAAACAACTAGTGCTTTAAGATTTTTAATGATTTATTAACAAACACCTCATTAATAAACTCTGGGAAAATGAAATTGGCAGCTCATGAATGCTTCGTCAAAACCATTTAAAGTGATCAAATTCAAGCAATTTCAATTCTATAACCGTTTCACATGCGGGAGTGTAGTATGTAGGGTTTAATCTCCGTTAAGAGAAAAAAATTGTTTAATGGAATGAATACATCTACCACTGAATCACCAAATCAACCCAAAACGCCTACCCAATCTTTTAAGCGGTTAACTGCGTTTGAGAAACTAGCTCATAAAGTAACGAATAAACGGGAATAAACGGCCTCGTTCAATCAGCAAAAGTAGAGAAAGAGCCGATACAGTAAATCTGATCGGAAGAGGGGGGTAGGGAAAAAAAGGGAATAAATAAAACTATCGATCTGCATGGAACCGAAGCAGGATGCAAATCTCTGGAACTCTTTGCACAATTAGCTAAGTCGAGGAACGCTATTCCTGCAAAGGGGAGGAGGAACGCCAATTTCCAATAGTGCATTTTTGTAAGGGCGTTCCGTTTTAGCATAAGGCTTTAGCTCAACGTCAGCCCTAACGACGTCTGATGCAAAAGCGATAACTGCATTTCCATCGACATCTGGCGGCGTAGTTGAGCCGGCCTCTGCACGGTTAGTTATAGCAGCGAATACCATTTCCTAGGAGGGTAACTGCCAAGCTTGGGCGTAGATATTCAAGGTTATCGAATAACGGGTATTGGGGAGCGGGGGTAGGTGAATATGTAGAGTGCTGAGTAAACGCACAGCAGGTCCCGGGTTCGAAATTAGATGATGGGCGACCTGTGGTGTTGTGGTTAGCAAGATAACCAACTATGCCCAAGATCGTGGGCTCGTAGCTCGGCAGGCGGTCCTAGGATTTTTTGAAAAGTAGTAAAGAATCCTTAGTTATACCATCGGAAGGGACATGAGAGTGTATGAGGTCAGGTACTCGCTAATGATCCCTGTACTAGTTAAACCGGGATAGATAAAATTTATGACTCCTACTATAGCATCGTCCGATTAGCCATAGCATCAAAAAGTGACGTTAAATGAGCAAACAACAAGAGAAGTATTTTAATTCTTCAAAATTATTCAATTAACTCAAGAATTACTTTCTAGTCGAGGTTTATATCAAGTCGATGTTAGTTAATTAAAAATACCATTTTATATTATAAGGGAGCGGGGTGGCTCAGTGTATAGAGTAGGCTTGCTATGCTGAAGGTTCTGGGTTCAGATCCGGTTGAGTTAGATAAATTATTTAATCTTTTATCAGACCTTTTGGGTCCTTCTTGCGGCTCACCGAGTTTATTATACCAAGAGTACTCTTCATTGGGGGAAAAACAGCGGACCAACAGCCTCCCTGCAAAACTTTTATCTTAGAAACAGTAGAGTCTCTACTATGTACTGAACTCAAGACCTCTCATCGATTGTAGAGTTACAGATTTTTTTTCTATAGATATTACACCTTGATATTTATATGATACATATAAACTGAACATCCCTTTATTTGATCCTACACGATAGTAATTTTCCAAAGATAGCGAAAGTAACTAGATGTCTCTCAACCAATAAATCCAATTACTAAACTAAATGATTCAGTCTTTATTTATATCAATTACAAATATATTTAAATTTTGCATTTCCTGGTAATTTAATTCGGTAAAAAATTATTACAAAACTCTGCCCCGTTTTGTATGTCTGACTACGAACATTCCCTTCCTGAAATATGAATCCCAAAAGAACAATATTTTTATTATTTATTAAATTGATGAAAGCGGGATAACACAATATGGTGGGGGCAGCAGCTGATATTGTACAGGCAGGATCAAAACTGAAAGGGGTGAGATTAAAATTGTAACAGAGCTGTCGAAATTTATGGCTGGGATTGTAGAGAAAAAAAAACGTCCCGTGTTACAACAGTCCTATATAGGGGTGGCGATTTTTCTGTTTCTCTCGTGAAACATATGTTGTCTTTTTTTTATTTAGTTTTTATACCAATGTCAGCGGTTTTAATGGTTTTTGTATTTCAAAAAAAATATTTATTGAAATTTACAACTGTTTTATAACAATACAACATGTAAATATAATCGAATGGGACAGAATGGCACCCATAAATGCAAGTAGAGAATCTGCCCTGTGCTAGTACTCAAATAACAAATTCTACTTAGAAGTTCACGAGGCCATCTTCTTTTCAGGCGCCTCGGAGGATTATCGGGAATTAAAGAAGTATCTAGGTTTGAAACAAGTGGGTTTGAGTAGTAGTAACCTTTGTAATGATAGAACTGGTATCGGATTCGGATGAAATCAGGAACCAAAGGTATATTGAAGTCATTTTGGATGACTTTATTCGTAACAATTTAAGGAGCATTAAGGATTTTAGGAAGGGTTTTGAATTTTAAGTAACAAAACTCTACCCTGTAAGTCCAAAAACGTCTTGTAGTGTATAAGTGAGTCTTTTGTAATTAATTGGGGAGCGGAGTGGCTCAGAGTTAGAGCACTGAGTTGCCATGCCGGAAATCCTGGTTTAAATCCCGCTGCGGGCCATGACTTTTATTTAGTCTGTTTGCAGCGGGGGATGGATCATATGGGATCGAGGACCATCCTTGGGCTCATCCACCATCTATAAAATATTATAAAGATAGGGTACCCAAAATAAGGGGGGGGGGGAAATCTGGCGGTTGAGCGTGACCTAGGACAAGTCACCTTGCGGAACCGAAGTCCATGAAACAGTACAGTATCTACCATATACTGAACCCCAGACCATTCATGGGTTGTTGTGGTACAGTTATTGTTTTGTTTTTTGAAATTAATTGGGACCTCAGAGCGTTTGGCCAGTAAGTATTGCAGTAGCATAAAACAGCGAGTTTCTCGTCTTTTCGGTCTAGTGTGAAGATTCCAAGTTAAACGTTTGTCAAGATGTAATCTTGTGTTTCTGTATTAAAATTTTAGAAAAAAAAATCGGAATACATTAAATTATTTAAATTATTATAGGTACATGGTGAATGTTTTAGTTGCCAGAACCGAAAAGAATTCACCTATCGCCGTGGAATAAATAAGGTGGAACAATTAGAAGGAGGGATAATAATGGTAATGGACTGATAAGATGGGAATAAACTGCTTCTGGGAATATCCTTCACGATGATAATGCAATCAACGCTAATAAGTCTGGTCTCGAATGCACTAATGCACTGGGCCAGCAGAGTGTAGGAGGAGGCCGGAAAAGGTACGATAAATAAAGGCTGAATGTGCCAAAAACCCAGGAACACACAGATAACACACCTTTTAATTAATTGGTTTATTATTTTCATTTTTAAAGTTTTACTAAAAAAAAAATTCAGACGTATTTATCATGCCTAAATATCTCATTAATTACCTTACATTTTTCATATCGTCATTACAAATGCAAAACATTCAAAGTGAAAACACCACGTTTTCCAAAAGTGAAAACTGTTTGAAGGTTTATTCAAAATCTGTGCTTATAATCACGCTTAGTTTACCTATGATATACGTGTTTTTCGTGCCTAATGACTCTATATGAATTTTATATCAATTATCAATCCTAAAGCAATCCCTATAGATCATAAACGAATAACGTGTTTTTTTCACATTCGACACTTTGCAACTGTATATACGATATGAGCTCATAAAAACATTAAAAACTAGGAAAGGAATTGCATCATAAAAAAAAAATGTATGGAACATTTATGTGGGTACAACTCTTAATGTATAAAATACAATCTAAGAAACTAAGTTCTATAGCGTATGATTGCCTGGACAGAATAATAAAGATAACTCTCTATGAATATCCGAAACGTTATGCAAAATGAGATAAATTTTATGAAATTAAGTTCTATAGTTTATGATAAGCATAAACTAAGAATAATAAATATGAATTTAAAAAAATAAAGTAAATCAATAATTCATTAAACATATAAATATTGGATATTGTTCAATGTAAGTGCAAAGCGTAACATAAGAGGTAAAATAAAAATATCAGAAATCATGTACTATTATAGTTCTATAAAGAGAAATAGATTTGAAGTCGTATCGTTAAAATCTCCGTGTGACATCTTCGAATAAATATATATTTATTTAAATACCTAATAATAATTTTTATTAATATACCTAATAAATAATTGTATCACATTTTGTATTTATTTATTGAAATTTACAGCTGTATTATAAAAATGCAACAAGTAAATATAATGAACGATGCATAATGGCATGTATAAAAAATAGCCAGTGATAGTAGTCCTAATGATGTATTTTTAAACACCTAATACCCACCTTGTTGTAGTTTATGATAGCCAATACAAAACATTACTACAGTTACTACGTAATACGTAATAAATATATTTCTTCTTTCTGTATGGATATAAAAAAAAATCCTTTACCATATTGCCATATTTTATTATTAATCACAATGGGGGTGGGTAAGCCAAACAAGATTTCCCCTAACCATAAAATACCCTCAGATAAATCCTACCCTTCAATAATCCAGATACGTTGTAATTGCACTTAGCAGATGAGAATGTATCGAGGGTCATATAGGATTTCTTTATCCATATTGTTTTATAGCGGTATCGCCAATGGTGGTTCCTCACAGCTTAGCGGTATCAAACATTGCTCTGAGCAAACCCACAAAGTACCCATAGAACGGTATCGATAATTACACAAGCGTACACAAATGTGTGTACCTAAGAGCTTTGAGTTAGGTCCAAGCCGAGTGTTTACAGCCTGCAAACAGCCGTATCCCACCCTCCCCGCACAGGAGAGCTTCCTATCGCATCCTGCAAGACTAGGAGGGTGTGTGCTCCTGGGCTGTAGTCAAGGAGGGAATTTAAAACTAAGATTATATATATTTATTACCAAAGTAAATTATTTATTGATCTATATATGTAAAAAATATTATTGGATGAAATTAAATTATTATATACAAAATTAATGAAAACAAAATTTCATTGTTTCAACCGAAAAGGAATAGCAATAAATGATGATTTAGGTATTTAAATAAATATTTTAAAATAAATTATTAGATATTTAATATTACGTATATGAACAAACATGATAATCAGGTATTTAAAAAAACGATATATTAGGTATTTAAATATATTTAAATACATATGATAAAATACTTAATTATTCAATAGTATTAAAATACTTCTAAGATATTAATCATACATACATTTATTTTTGAACATATTACTCATCGCCTTTTGTAGGTTTATTTGATTAAAAATATCGCTTTGTTTGATTAAAAGTTAAAAAGATCGCAACTGATTGATATGCTATTGTTAATTTTTTGTTAAATATTTCATTAAAAAAAACAACAGGTAACTCTAATATTGTAAATATGACTTATAGAGTTTCTAGGAGATTTTAATGATTCAACATCTTTATTGTTATTTTTTAATAGTTAAATGTATGGTACCAGTTTGTTAAAGATTCAGTTATTTGGTTTCAATGATTGTTTACACCTTTATATATTCACCTTTTCATTTTCTCTTAAGTAACATTTCAGACAAACATTACCTAATATTAATATCTTGCATGTATTTTTAATAGTATTTTATTTTTCCTAGATCATATTTAATAAATTTCTCCATTAATAACTTGTAGACTATTTCAATCATAAGATTGATCAAATCTCGAATGATGATTTAAAATTACAGATTTTTTCCTTTCTTAGTTCATTGGTTTATTTATTTTTTAAATTATTATGATGGGTATATGTAGGAAGAAGATCTCTTGTACTGCTCTAGGTGTATTGTAAAAGAGTCCTATCATATTATAGTTGGTTTAATCATAATACTTATCGACTGTGAGATGTACAGATTACTAAAAATTACATTCAAGAATGTAGTAATTATAAATTATAACACCACTATATTCATAATTTATTCACACACTAGGTCTAGTTGTACTTGCATAAATGTTCCATTAAAATTTCTTTTCTTCTTTCAAAGACCTGCAATTCCTTTCCCCTCCCTTGATATAACGGTACTTTACTTTCCTGGCCTAATTCCACCCTTTTTTAATTTGTAGAAAGCGTAGCGGAGTTTTAGTTGTTTTTTTAGGCGGACCCTGCGAAGCCCTTATATTGAAAAGAGTTCCACAACAGGGCCACTTTGTTTGTCCCCTGCCTCCTATATCAGGGAGGGCACGCAGAAATTAGAAAGTGGTACTTTTTTTGGAAGGTACCGGAATTGGAAAGTTGGCTGGCCCGCCCTTTCATCCAGTTCTTTATTCTTTTTACCGGAGACGAGGGTTGTCCCGTTACGGGGATGTCGGGGGTAAAAAACTCACCCCCTGCCGGGTGAAAGTTCGGGCGCACCTTTGGGGGTGACTGAGGACCGTTATGTCCGAGTACCTTACTCATTGTACCTGCGTAATGTACCGTTCCAGTATTGTGACATAAGGTGAGTACAATTTTAGCTAAGTAAATAGAAAGCGGAAATGCTTTTATTTTAAATAACTGTTTCTAGGTTGGGGAACCAGGGGAGTCTCTTGAGCGCCGAGTTCTGAAGGTCCCGGCTTCAAATCTGGATGTGGCAGAAAGATTATTTAATCTGTTCGTAGCAACCGAATAATCCTGTGGGATCTCCAGATTCTCCTGGGGCTCACCCAGTCTAAATGAAGGGGGTACATTTAACTGAGGGAAGACCTAGCTGTTGAACGTGGTCTCGGACAAATCACCTCACTGTACCTTTGTCTTAGAAACACTACAGTCTCTACCATGTACAGGACACTTCACGGGTTGTAGCGGTTCATGTCACTTTTTTTATGTTTTTTATTCATGAAAAATAATCTGTGAAAATATCAATTTAAAAGGACAAGGCGCTTAACTTAAACGTAATCTCTTCAAAAGACGAGGGGAATTTAAAGTAAAATTCTTTCTTCAGACATTGCGTAATAACATTAACGAATCCCTTTTTTTATTCAATTCTATCAAACCTTAATGATAATAAACATAGTTAGTTAAATTTAGATTACAAGTCAACAATGGTATATTGAATTCAGCATCTATTGGGATGTTTAATCATATACTGTTCACATTAATTTTCTTGTCATCACCTATTTCTAAACAGTGGAGTACACCCTGTGGCTGTTAAAAAATTAAATAATTCATCTGCTGCAGCCGTAATTAAATCCAGGGCCTTCAGCATAGCAACCCAGCACTCTACACCCAGAGCACTCCGCTCCCTATACCGATATTTGAGGTAAGAGGATGAAAAATAGTTCCTAGATTTTCCATTGGAAAGTTATTTCATAAATGAAGTGCCCTCTTCCTAAACAAAAACTCATTAAGTTCATTAATGCATTAAGTCTTAGTCTAAGTATGGATTGGTGATTTTTTTTCAATAAGGCGTCAATGTGACAGGTTATTCTCTGCTCGAGACCAGATGTATACAGTAACAGGGAGAAGTAAACAAAATTAGTTTAACTTCTTCATTTCCACTGTATGTTATAAAATTAATTCATTTCACCGCATTGCACAGTTGAAGTCTGGTACCAAAAGTTCGAAAGCAACAACTCGATCGGGAATACACGGAAAATACAAGCGACGAGACAGATAAGCGGGCGGAGTTGGGCCAATACAACTCCTATACAAGAGGGAGATAGCCTTCCATAAAGGGAGCAATAGAGTTAATTAGGCTCCTGCTCCTTTATGACAAGTGGGAGCCGCCAACTTCCTGAGCCCAATTTACTGGAGCGACCAAGTTTCCTGGTCCTAGCCCCGCCGTAATTGTTGCCGGTTAATTTACCGCCCTGGGAGGGGGCCATGGGATTGCCGGTAGTTTTTGGTTAGGGGGGGGGGGGGGGGTACAGCATCTGTCAGTCATACAAGGAGTTATTGTAAACTTTATGGATTTTACTTTATGTTACATATCACTTCTTCAAAAGAACAGCTTCTTAACTCCAAAAAACGATTTTTCAATAAAGATATCTGAAACTTCCATGTGAATTAAAAAAGTAAAAATTGGGTTTTTTTAAAGAAAAGGATTCCTATTGTAATGATGGTAATGAAAATCTATTATTAACCATTAGGATATGTTTAAAATCTTAATTTTTTATTTATTTTAACTGTGTCATTGTTCCCATAAAACTTCCAGTTCAAACATGATACAACTCAAAATATGGCTCTTGGTATCCTAATGCTATTCCAAGCTCATTAATAGATTTTCCCGTTTTTTTCTTCAAAACTTAGGTTTTTGACTTATGTCACTTCAGAATTACTAGCGATATAACCATCGGAAGAATAAAATATATGAGACGATAACTCCAAATTTCTAAAATTTATTGCTTCATATTTTGCGCACTTTTTTCTAGCAATTATGCTCAAAAGACTTCAGGTTCGGATACGGAATAAAGGCATTAGAAATTAGGTGGCAAAGTTTCGTCTTTGCTTTAAGATTAATAATTGCTATAAAATTCATATATGTACAAAATAAGGTGTACCTAATGAGGTGGAAAAAATACGTTTGACTATACGCACTCAATTTGAATGAGCCTTGAAACTGTTTTTCCCTCTTCTGAAAAGTGGTATTTTTCACTTTCGAGATTTTTGGAATTTCTATCAACGATATGGTTCTTTGTTATAAGATTGTAATTCCTAGAATATAAGATTGCCCATTTAGGTTCAGGAACTATGTTGCTAGGAACCCAGTAATATCGCCTATACAAAGTATCGAATGTGAACAAGACATTTTTCGTTTTTATTCTATACTGATAGCTTAAGTATTGATAATCGATATAAATTTCATTTAGAACCATCTATTAGACACAAAGTAAACTTATAATGACATGGGTAAAATACGTTTAAGGACACACACTGATTTTGAATGAACCTTGAAACAGTATTTTCACGCTCCTGAAAAGAGGTATTATTCACTTTCGATACATAAATTTACCTGCGATTCTTTGAGGTACGAGTAAAATTCTAACATAAATTATAGATTAGGTTAAGAATTTTATTCTCTAATATTGATTATAGTGGAAATAAGATTATATTAATAATAAAAATTTATATATTTATAGTAATATTTTGTACATAATATGTTTTTTGAATATATTATCCTCATAACGTCATCATTACTGTACTCAATTTCGAAATAAATGTTTCAATGAACATTAAAATATAGCATAAACATGTTGGATAAAGAAGAAATAAAATTACTGATGCATCGCTCATGAGCAGCTTTGGATGAAAGGAACGAGACACTCTTAATTAAACGGACATGTTTTTAAATGTAAAAAATGAGCGGACTCCGGTTTAGAGTAGGCGTTCCCCAAGGACCTGCCTTCACCTGTTTTTTCCTCCCTGTTAATAACCTCCCCCGCGGAGGGCGCTAGCTGTGCCGTGTTTTTGCAGCCGTATTAATAAAAAGCCCTTTGTATGCCCTAGCAGCTCTCTAAATGGCACTAGTACACAGTTTCCTGTTCGCGCGGGGTTCTGTGTTTATCGGGCTTCGTTTACTCAATGTTAGCAACACAGCCTGTCTTGTTTCTCTTGTTATTTTCTTTTTGTTATGCATTTCTTTTCGTATAAACATGCTCGCGAACAGAACACATAAGACTTTATAAATAAAATAATTACATGTATATTTAGTTCATAACCAATTCTAAATCGGTAATTAGAAAAATATGGAAACTCTCATTAATATATCGACTCTGTAAAATCTTTATACCCTTCTGGTGCTCACCCAGTGCTGTTAACATTGGATGGAACATAATCATCTCCTTGCACAACTGCTGACATAGAAACAGTACAATTATCGGTCGTTGTGGAACTGGTTATATATATATATTTGAATTTTATCTCCTAATCAAGTGCATTTTTTAAAAATTCGAATAAACTATGGAATATGTTTCTCTAAATTTCTGCTTTTTATCCGCCCCCTAAGCTCCTAAATCTTCATTCTTTCACTATGTTGTTATTTCATTTCTTTTGTCAAAGCACCTACCGTTTTCTTACTGGATGCTTCCTAAAAATGCATAGATAGAGTTATCTTAAGCTTCTCCATGTCTTTTTCTACGTCTGTAACATGTAATTATTAATTTTAGCTTCTTCAAATGTCTGAAAAATCTTCCAGTTTATCTTCTGGGATTCATTCTACATAGATGAATCTAGTACATATATGTTTTTTTAGTTTTAGAAAATATATTTACTATTTATGAAGAACAGTGTTACTATATTAACATATGTTCTTTTTCCTTCTTCTCCTCCAATAATCCTCCACACTATCTTAACGTTGCATTTATATCACCTCAACCCCCATGGTCGTTCTTCGTCCTTTCTTCAGCACACTGATGTTTCTAAGTCACCTTCTAAATCTACCACTCTCCAGGCTATCCACATCATTTATTACAAATCTTATAAGTTCCTCTTTCATCTACTTAACCAACCACTCTGGCCTTTAAAGTAGTATATCTCATTGAATATTTGCTCATTCAACATTGATAGATCCATCTTGGGACATAAATTCTTCTTAATATGCTCCTTTTGATCTTAAGAGCTTTCCCAGTTTTGAGAGATTCGCTGTTTCCGATCCATGCATGTATTTTATTTTTGTTTATGAATTAGTTTTCGAATCCGTCAACAATATTCCATGTATATTCCATTTTTCGGTAAATGGCTCACGCATTAGATAGACTGAAACAGGTCTTCGAGTTTTCCATCCACAGTAGCCAGGAGCGGTAGCTAAATTATATATCAGTTATTTGTCCAATTAGAACTAATACTCGACGGGAGTTGGAAGGCGGGAACATATTTCAGCGGGGGCGGGAAGAGGTGCGGTGAGACAGGGCAGCCATTACTTCCGCCGGAAGAGCCCTCGCTAAATCTAGGAGGTCGTGGGGGAATTATATAATTAAAACTTGATAACAAATTTCCTCGGCAGGGCGCAGCAGCTGCGCCCCCTCCCCCCACGGCTGACTTGGTTTATTAAAGCTCGCCTCTCCGTCCAAGGTCTTTGTCTAAGACAATGGCTCCCGGTTCATCAAGACTTCCGCAATATCCTTTGTGTATCCCTTGTCTTCGGCGATACGTACTATCTCTAATCACTGTTTTGCATATCTTACCTAGTAAGATGTCGGGGATTTTGTATGGGTCTCCTTAAGGAATGTCTTCCCATTTCTCAAACATGTTATAAACAATAGCTTTAACACTGAATGTATTATGCCTTACGATGTTTTTTTTCTCTAAGGTTTCCTCATATTGAGGTTTCCTTCAACCTAAAATTCCTTTAATTCATGTTTCTACTTTTTTCTGTCTTGTATATCTTCCTCTCTCAGACCATAGCCGTGCATAATTTCGTCAATCCCTTCTAACCATATTTTTCGAGCATTTTAATGCTTTGATCTTTTAATAAGGATATATTTTTCTTTCATTTGTCCTCGTACTTTTTGGACCTTTCGCACCGCATTCTGCTCCTCTAAATACACGAGTATCCTGAAAATTTACGGAGCTCAACTGTCTCATATGATATAACCTATAATTGACCTGTCCCACGCGAACTTGTGGGTGTTCTTATGTTGATAGAATGTATTTACAATTTTAAGGTCCTAAGACCGGCACTCCTTTACGGAGCACCACTATTAGGTAACATCACGCCGGCAACAGCGAAAAAGCTCCAACAGTTTCAGAATGGCGTACTGCAACGCATAGTGAGACACACAACATTAAATAAAACAAAAACGGACCTCCTACACACTACTCTCGACATACCGACAGTTACAGACTTCATTAAACGTAGACACATTAAATTTTTCGACAGCCTGAAATACTGTACTAACCCTCTTTTTCGGACACTCACCCCAGCAGGACGGCCACAAACGTGGCAAGATCACGTACAAAGTCTCAGCCTGAACTGAGAAATTAATAAAATCAACAAAGAAAAGGAAAAGGACACGGTGAGCCCCATCACCGGAAAAATCTAAAGTTAAAAAATAGAAATGAATAAATTAGAACCTTCCACCTTCTCATCCTCCTCTTAAAATGTACATCGTACAGTACAAGAGATACCTCTCCGTCATATCTTCAATTCTACTTAGAAATCTTCAAACCCAAAGGGGCTAAGAAAAAAAAAAAAAAAAAAAAAAAACCTTTTGCAATAAAATAACAAATAACGGGAAACAAATAATTTGTATAGAAAAAGCCCGACAATATAATATATTAGCGCATAATGGACTTAATAAAAACATTCTTCAAATCCTCTCCTAGAATCAGAATTACAAGCGTAGAAAACAAACTAACATTACTTAAAACCCTTCAATGATCTCTCACGAAGAGGAAATTCAGATTTGTTAATTACTGGTACGAAGAAAAGAGAATTATATCACTTGATAATCATATGATGGCAGTACAGAATTTCAAAATTTCTTATATATTACATCTTGAACTGCTTAACTAACAATGAATTCCTACAACAGAACGAGTTCAAAAGAACTATAAATCAGAAAATGGAAATTACTTCAAATATTCAATTATATCTCGTTTTCTATTGCGCTACCGATTGTATATTCGATTTATCATTTCCTTTCCCGACATTGTTTTCAACAGTTTCATAATGTATTAGTTCTAAAGCATAAATTTACGATACGGTTAGTCTTAGATAATTACAGTCAATGTAGAAGCAATAAATTTACCCTTGCAGTAAAGCAAGATGCAGTATTTTCTTGCTGAACAACAAAAAGACAAGAAAAAATCTTGGTTTAATGCGATCATTTCCTTTCGTTCCCCGGAGCTTAAGTCAAGACATAGAGTCCCATTCTGTTGTGGTTCAATCGATTTATTCTGACTGTTTGTGATATTTTTATACTTATAATATGTTAATATGTTATATAAATTATAAATAGCCATTTATGCTGTTACGAAAATTTCTAAAACATCCAAAGTCAATGTTATTTTCCAATGTTTAATTATATGTTTATGCTTATTCATTTAAAGTCATTTATACTGCTATGACTAGTCGGAAGATGTTGCAGTTGTAGTCCTAAATTTTGTCTTTCCAGATTTACTTTGGATAGGGATCTTCAACGAGTACCCGACACCTTACAGGTTCAGGACCTTCATTTTATGACCCTTTAGAAGGAGGGGACATAACTCTTGAGCCGTGTTCTATAATTTGTACTTATACGTCAAATCTAGAAAGTAAGTAACCTTAATGAACGTTCTTTCTTTTATTGAAATTTCTTTTCGTCATTTCCTCCGTTTTTCCTTTCATTCTTCTGTGTAAATTCTTCCTGTATCTCTTTTTGGTCTTTATTGAAAGCCTTGAACATATTTTTAGGCTTTTTACACATTTTAAATGTATTGGTTTTTCAATTCGGTTATCCATATACCAAAAGAAAATGGGCATTTTTTTTTCCACAAGTAGGTTATCATAGCTTAGAATCGGCGTCTTCATTGACTAAATGTTAACCTTCTGATTTAATGAGAACAAAATCTTTAAGAGTTTCAAGCAATATCTATAACAATTTTGAAACAACGCCCAGAATTAAAATTTACTCTAAAATGCTCTAAAGTTTCTCGGGAATTCGCGGGGGGAGCTAGGGAAAGTTTCCTCGGCCCGAGGCATTATCTAATAACGGCGGGGAATAAATCTCTCAAAGTCAATATGGCGGTTGAAATGGCCGAGTCGGACCGCCCGAGAACAACCCCTCTAAAAACCATCCCCTGCTAGGAAGAGGTACAACGATCCATAAAAAAAAACCCACGGAAACCACTTTATATTCCTATTTTCCTACTTTGTTCGTACTCAGAAACGCCTGCGGGAAAATTCTTTACACCGAGTTTAGTAATTCCTGAGGAAATCTTGTAACAAACTCATCGACCGCTGAGGCAGCACATGGCCTCCAGTTGTTCCAGGAGTTATGGCGCGCTACCTAACTCCCTCTTTTCCGGGCGAGTTATTAAGACGATGTTTAAATTTATAATAGGAATAAAAATATCACTGAAAAAAAGTGAAGGCTGCCTCTGACAAGTAAAAATAATTCCTGTAAGAGCAACTGCCCCTGTTCTAGAATTTTTTTCTTGAATAGATTTAGAGTAAAACCGCCTCGTACAAGCTTCGTAACAATAATTAGTAAATGTTTGATTTAAAACCAAAAACCAAATTAATATTTATCATTAGGTTTATAATTAGTTTGTAAGGAGAGGTGTATATCAATGGTACAGTGCTGAGTTAAAATTCGGTAGTTGAAGATAAATTATTTACTTTGTTAACAGCAGCAGATGGATCTGGAGGCCTCCAGACTCTCACACAGTTACCCTTAATTGGAGGATAACCGAGGGGAGAGAACACCTCCCTGCACAACCGTTCGCTTAGAAACAGTACAGCCTCTACCATGTACTGAACACAAGACCACTTCATGGATTCTATTGGTGCAAGTTATAGTTTTTTTAAATATAATTATTGTATTTCCCCTAATTATTCGATCACCAACCATCCTCCATTCAATCAGTATCGACACCCATCTGTTCAGGGATTTAGCCCGACTTCCCGTGGACTGGGATACGGTTATGAGAACAAAAGGGGATCCAGTAAGTCATAAAGCGGGCTAATAGACAGGGCAGAAGCGATTGCTTTACGAGCGGCCATTGGCTGGATGAAGATGGACGTAGGCCCAATCCTGGTGTTTTATGGGCTAGCTGTTAAATCCTCCCGGCCAATGAGAACGGATCTCCTCGCCACAATATCCGAGGTGATCACTCTTCGGTCTAGTTCAGAGGCCAGTCGATGGCCAATCTGCGCCTCTCCCCAGTCTCGATACCTCGCCTGGGACCATTATTCGATGAATCGCATGTCATAAACATATTCTCTAAAAAAACAACAACATCCTGATCAAAATAAATAGGTACCACTTTAAAATAAATAAAATTAGTGAAAATACACACTTTATTCACCCAGAGTATTTATTGTTTTGCTTTACACAGTCCCTTACTAATGTAACCGCATGGGGAGAAAATTTTCATTAAATAATTATCATGTAATATCAGAACATAAAATAAATAAAATAATTATGAGTACATTATAATGTAAAAAATCCTTAGAGATGAAACTTAAAACTGTTGGAAAAATACTGAAACTATTAGAAATACATTACACTATCATTGAACTGTCTTAATTTTAAAAGTTTAATTATATAAAGGTATAAGCGAGATGTCGAAGAATATCGGAATAATAATTTATTCGGATTATTAAAAATATTATATAGGAAATAAAATTACAATTTTAAGTACATCAAGAAGGTTTTTATACAAAATTTTAAATTATCAAAATCATTAATGAATTTTATGAACATATAAAATTAACTATAAGATAAAAATGAAAAACCAAGTACACAAATAAAAGTTACACTTTTAAGAAGGACATATTGCCCTTCTTTAGTTACACAGTTCATCCAAGTCAATATCTTTTGCTAATATTCTTCTGTTTTCTCTTAGGTATATTATATTTATGTTATCCGTATATATTTATGTTAATACAATGATAGTGAACGCCTTCTCTTATGGTAATTTAAAAAAAAAATTAATAGCAGCTATACTCAAAAAATGTATTATGTATTTTTACCAATAGATCTATGCTAATTTTTTTTCTAAGCTCGACAACTAATTAATCAATTTCACACTCGTTGATTCTCATAAGTGATTCATTAACTTCTAAACTTATTAAGAACCAACACCTCATGATTTAATTAAAAAATAAGTAATTAATACCATTGTTATAACATTAGTATAATATTTAATATTTACTCGGCTCTTATGTATCATGGTTTTCCCTACGTAGGAAATACAATAATTCTATTTTATACTGTCTAATACTGAACAGGAACATTTTGTTTTCTATAGTAAGAAGCAAATGGAAGAAAAAATAATTTTAACGATATGATGAACTTTTTTCTTTAGTAACTATTCGAAATAATTCCTACATTTTAAGTTAATTTTGTTTATACCTATCTCAAAGAAAACGATTGTATCGACTCAATAATAATAATTAACATATACCGAAAGATGTGGAAACATTTACTGCGATAACGCCACCCTTTATCTAATCTGTATTTACAGAATCTGCTTGTGATCAGTAAATAGAGTCATCATCTCTGCTTAATCGATGCGATCATTTCATAAAAATTCTCTAGTTCTTTCTCTTTCCTACTCTCTGTACCTGAACCATCAACGAGAAGATTAAAAAGACTGCTAAGAAAATATTAATCAGTTATTGAAAATCCAATTTTCATGCAAATCAAGAAGTATAATATATAATACAATCGAATATATAATAAGTATAAAAACGAATAAAAAAAATGACAGTATTTTAATAGTTTAATATATTTTTAATAGTTTCAGATAACGGTCTTCAGTTTCATCTCATAGGGTTTGTACATCATTTACTATTGTTAAATACGTCCTGCAGTCACATGATAATCAACAAACTTTTTTCTAAGAGTAAACAAAGTTGAAACAGGCTGCAGCAGAAGTAGAAAGCGAAGCTATAATTACTCTGGGCGAATAATATACGAGAAACAGGTCTGAATGGGAAATAAAGGGATTATTAATAGATCGAGTATATTTAAAAAGTAGCTACTGGGTCCTGTTTTCGCCATCCCTCTTCCTTAACGACGAATATCTGTCAGGGGATCCCAGGAGTGGGTATACAAAGTTGGAGGGGTCGTCGTGGGGCTAAAATTAGGAAGTCGATAAATCTGTCAGTGTTAGTGTGGGACTGTTTAGTCTTAGAATCGAGCCCTTCCAGGATCTTAGGGCTAATGCAAAAAGCCTGTCTAGGGCATTAACTAGCAATTACTTGAGACCGTTAAATGCCTGTACGAGGCTTCGGAAGTGTCAAGTCGCACCAATTAGTGAAGTAATCAGGTGTTTGCGTGCTAGCATGCCTTGTTCTTAGGCAGGTTAAATCCGTTTAGTAAAAAAAACAAAAAAAAAACTTGTTTTTCTATAAAGCAAGATATGTAACGAATGAAGGCTACAGGGGAAAACGAAGTGGAAATTGGGAAGCCGATTTTTTCCCCAAATTTGGGAACAGCCAGGTCCTGATAGATTTTCCAAAGGCGAGCATGATGGTCAAGATTGGTTGAACAAGATTTCAGACAGCTCAAAATGACTGAAGAATTGTGTCCTGAAAGAGCAGAATCGAATTAATACGAAAGGTATTGAGGAATATAGATTCCTCAAGCATATCAAACATTGTTTTCAGAGTGAAAAATATTTCACTGGATAATTCTAATGATGGATTGGCTGCACCTCCTGACCAATTCAATCCATCATAAGCATTCTTTTCAATGTCAGGTTGACAGGACCAGCAATCTCTTTAATAAAAATAATGATGATAATGATACTGATATATTTTGAGGTTAATTTGGTCCACTCAACATTTTTCGGAAGAAGTGAGTACTTCTGTTTTTCCCCTGTATTCATAAATGTACATCTCTTGTGTAAGTTATCAAATCTCCATAATCTTATGCATAATTCATAGATTGAACGTTTACTGGCATTATATTATTTTTTCCATTCAAAGTCCTATACTATGCTAATTACCGTTAAGTTCTAAGTTCGACAGTTTCTAACACAAACACTGATACACTGAGTACACGTTAGACTCATAAGGCTTGGATCCCAACTGAATCTTTTCTACATTATTTTTCGGAATTTTTCTACCAAAAATAAGCCTTAATTTATATTAAAATAATACTAAGTCTTAATAATTTTATTTTAATTTTGTTTTTAGCAGTTTCTGAATTGTTTAAATATTTTCTTTATTTTTTTTAGAACACATTTAAACTGAAAACTCTACAAAAAAAAATTAAAATAATTACCAGGTTCCACAGCTCGGTCTTCAAGGCCATGCTCGAACTTACCTGCAACAATTTAATAATATTAATATTAGTATATAATAATAATAATATTAATAATTATTACTAAAATTAGAGATATTGTGAGTGTAAAATTGGAAAATTAAGGATGGTTAATTAGTAAATCTGTGGGGGCATATCGCTCTTTCGAAACAACGTCGTCATAACTCAATAGGTATCTGAAAGATCCATGTTAAAAAAAAAAAAATTGGGTATTACAAAAGTAAAGCATCCCTATTTAAATGATAGTGCTGAAATTCTTTTATTAACCATTAGATCATTTTTAAATGATTAATTTTTGATTAATCAAGTTCAACATGATAAGCCAAAAAATATGGATTTATTAAAAAAAATAATAATGGAAATGGAACATCAGATATGTTCCTGAATTAAAAAGCTAAATTCAATCCAATTGCTACTGAAGGCTTGACTCAAAATGCCAATATTTGAGCTTTGTCGTTGTTCTTTTGAATGAGCGATATATTACAGGTTATTAACTTAATGCATATTTTAGCTCCTGTATTGTAAAATGTAAAATTGGAAATATTAACTTGATTTAGGAAAATATTGTGTAATTATGAAGGGGAGGGAGCGCTGAGTTGCTGGATCTGACGATCCTTCTGGGGCTCACCCAGCCTCTATAAAATGTATACCCTCATTTGAAGGGAAAACCTAGCTTTTAAGCTTGACCTCGGACAAATCAACTCCTTACACAACTGTTTTCCTTGAAACAGTACAGTTTGTACCACGTACTGAACCCAAGAGGGGGTTGTAGTGGTACAGGTTATTTTAATTTGTAACAAAATCAAGTAAATATAAAATTCATGTTGTAACAAAAAAATAAAAACTTAAAATGAATTTCACCTGTGCCATTAAACGTAAAATTTTTCGAGCGGAATATTACGACAATAACTTCTGTATTTATAAGGCATTATATCAAGGCATTACCCTTCCTGGACGGCAGCCATGGCTCACCCGGTAATTTTTAACTTGTTCATCAAGCCTATTTATTGTCCTGGAAGTCCGCCAAGGACTGCCCGACCAAGAAAAATGGAAGGAATCCCGTTTCAAATATACCCTCAATAAAACCCTCAACTGAAACCGTAATGCGATAGACGATAAACTTGTGGTCATCTTAACAGTTGCTTGGTTTATTGTGCGTTTGTATAAAGCGATCATTAGGTAACATAATGGTTGTAAGAATATTGTCGTTACCATCGCGTTATCAATGAGTCTTTTCGTTATTAGGTACTATAGTAAAAGGCAAATTTGCCCAATAATGGAAAAATAATTTTACATTATATTCTAAGATGGATGGATCCTGAGGTGTGGCACATTCAGCATCTATTATTGTGAAGACCCGGTAAAAAAAAGTTATTAGAAATATTTAAATATCTTTTAAGTAACTGTTTGTCAGGATTATGTACTTCCTCCTTACAGAACCATTTAATATTGTTTGAAAAATAACGTATGTATGTAAAGCTTTGTAGTACATAATAACATAGCTATTGTAGAAAATGTTACTAGACTGAAACGACAAGAAATATAACGAATCTCTTAACAGACACTATAAAACATCCATTCTATATTTTTTTACTTTTACTAGTCATTATTTTAGAAGTTTTTATGTATCGCCGTTTCAGGCTACTTCAACACGAGAGTTATATCGTTCTTTCATGATGAACTTTATTCCCAATCCAAACCCACTATTTAGACATAACTACCTCTTCGACTCCCGATAGTCCTCCGAAGCGTCTGAAAAAAAGACTCCCTGGTGACCTTCTAAGTTGAATTTGTTATTTGAGTACTACTAGTTTGAAGTTTCTGTACTTAACTTTATCTCGTTCCATTACATATCATTCATTATTTTTACTCGTATCAATACATATTTCTTTTTTAATTTATTTATTGAAATTTACAATTGTATTTTACGAATGATTTTGGATTGTAGGGATTGGATATGAGAGGAATTAGATGGCTTAGTGGAGTCGAATAAGTAAATTAAAAAAAAAAAAAAAATGTCATTCATCACAAAGAAAAAATGAGAATACATATATTTGAAGAGCAAAGAAATAAAAGAGTATTAAAAAAAAAAGAGTTATATCCAATTTCAGTAATGTTCCTTCGACACTAAAATATTTCATGGTACTTAAGCACGAGAGATTGGGCTCGCATTTGGATGCCTCGGGATTAATACACTTATACATCACGAGCATTGCGGAATCGTCGTCCTAAAAGTCTCCATACGTCACACTAAATGCTCCATTTCCACTTCATGAAAGCGTGATTATTTTTTTCCCAAAGGACCGTATCATCAACATAAAGAGCTAAGACATGGGTGAAATGGGGCGTAAGGATCTGGGAGGATCTCATATGTCGGAATGCCTAGGGGGAGAGAGAACTGTTCCTGAGATAATGCTAGGAGGGTGGAAGACACGTGTGCAGGAATGGAGTACGTCAGGGCATCAAGAGACGGGACACGTACCGGTCAAGTCCAATATACACAGGAGTGGGCATAAATTGGAGCCTCCAGGACAATATTGGGCTCCGCTGGAATTTTATTAAACTCGCCCCCTGGCCCTGGAACCTAATGCTGGAGAACATTTATTTTCAGCTTTTTATCCCGTCAGCCTGTGGCAATGTTTTATTCCAAACAGAATCTGGTGTTGGAAAATGGTACAATAGTACCTAATAAAATGTTGCATTATTACTGCAGTTAAAAAATACATATAATAATCCAGACGTATTATGCATATATATGTAATTATGTCACGGACAACGTGACTTTAAGAAGGATTTACCCTTAAGAAGTTAAACATTACACAGCCTCAGAAGGAAGTGAATTTAGAAGCAGAGTGAAAAATCACCCACTACATTTGGTGATTTATTTAAAACACCAAAGGAAAAAGTACTATTCTAATATTATGAAATCAATGTCAGTAAGTGATACAAAGCAGTTAATTTTTAACATTTAGTTCCTGATAAACCTAATACTGGGATAGCTCGCCTGTCGAATACACACTCACACAGAACATGTAGACTTATAATTTCTTCTAATCCTAACTTTCAGAAGAATCTGCCGCTGTTTCAGGAAGTTCGTAAACTATTCTTTTGCCTTTGTTTAGTTACCATCGGTGCTAATGACAGTTCCAGAAGTTTTTCTGATTCTAGTGGTATCGCGAAGGTGTTGATTCCTTCCTGGAGAAAAGCCAACTTATTGAAATGCCTGAGGTGTCTGAGGGACGAATGTTTTACGAAACCTGATGCTTGTTGATCAGTTGTTGACACAGAAAGTGATTTATTGAATTTTCATCTGTTACACGTTTCAAACTCCCTAGTTCCGAAAATTCTGGATGGTTTACACAGATAGATTTCAGTTAATAAAAATAAGACATAATTCAGTGTCTAATGTAATTAATTATTTGGTCCAGAATTAATTTGTTAAAAATAACTTTAATTACTTTGGATAAATCTTTGAACTGCCAGGGATGGATTTTTCTGAAGACCCTCGTGTACTCACCGAGACTCTATAAAGTGGGTAATAAAAATAGAGAGAAAAGCCTGGTGGTTGAGCATGATGTCGGACATATGACCTCCCTGTACAAACGTTGTCCTATAAACACCACGGTCTCTACCACGTTCTGAACCCATCATAGGGCGTAGTGATACAGTTTTTATTTTTAAGGGATAAATATTATAGTGCCTGTTATTATGTAATTAGATTCCATAAGAGCTGCAATGAAATTTAAATTTCGAAGTATTTTTATTTTTACTGAACGATACTTTGTTTCGTAATTAACGCTTCTTCTCCTGGAGTTTTCTGTCTTATTATTCCTTCATGCGTTGTTTGACACGTTTCTCAGTGCTTAGTCCAACCTTTATGGTTTTGATTTTTTTTTATGTGTTTTGTTTTCTGTCAAAATGTCACATTTGTTTTTGTATAAATTACAACTGTAAAGCAAAACCAAAAGTCAAAACAGGTTTGATCGATTTTGATTCATTCCTATTTAGTCAATGTACTTCTCAAGAGAAATAAAGGATCATAATCATTTTTAATAATTGAGGAAGTGTCATACCAATTTAATTGCATTTATATTATTTATAAACAACAACCTATAATATTGATATTATTTTCTATCGATTAATAAAATCGTTAACTGAATCTCAATCAGATCCGTAATTACTAATACGTTTCACCTCCGTGAGCAAATAACTCCTTGATGAACCCATTTAAACTAAATGACTTCATTCAGAATGTTGCCTACTTTATTGTAATTACTAACCGAAAATTACTAACAGTAACACGTATTGATTGCTATAACGCTAGTAGTAACTGTGCTGTTAATTATGAATCTTGAAAATTACTCTGTCACGGTGATGAAGCAAGGAAAAGTTGCCGATAAAGGCCTTGTATATATTAAGAGAACAATTTTTCGCATGATTATCATCGGCTAAATGCCGCTGTTATTGTATATTATTATTAATGTAACCATGTTATTAGTGATGTTATTAGTTATTAGTGACAAATGTTAAAATGACTCACCATTTTGTTTTTATCCTTCAATATATTTCCGTGTAATTTCTTTTGCGAAAATAACATTACTCTAAAGCGTGAATTTATAGAGTTGTGGACAATATACTCCTTTAACTCACAATATAAGCTATCAGTTCCCGAATATTCTATCACCTCATATCCTTACAATTACCAAAAATCGGAAATAGTGTGTGCAGTACAGAGATTAGAATTTTTTCTAAGTGATGAATGATGTGTTTTAATATATTATATTTTTTTCTTCTAATTTTGCTGCTCATACATACTGTTACATTTTTTTAAACACGAGGTTTTATTTGTACTTGACAGGTGTGGTTAAAAAATTTAAAGAGAAAGAAATAATAAGTCCTTATAGTTCGTGTTATTTGTAATCTATTGTTATTGGAGCTAACTCGCAATTTATTTTCATTTACTTTTTATTTTATTTTTCAGTTATTAATTAAATTGTAATAGTTAGTTAATTAATTATATTAAGTAATTATATTCTACTCTAAGACATTATGGTTTATATACTATTATTTGTATCGTTATTCTAACGGGTCTGGCCCCAGAATAAATAAAAATGTATTATTAATAAAATTCGTCCTTGATTGTGATAGTGACTCAGTTAAATCACATTTAAATGGAGTGATATTTCAGAATGCTAACCATTACTATGGAGTTAGTGAAATCTAGATAGATAGTTTTAAATAAGTTATTATTGTTGGTATTGTTTATATTTTTCTTTCATTAATTGTATTGTTTTGCTTTTCATAAAATTAGAAATTATAGAAATTGTAACTATTAATTGTGGTTTCTATACATAATTATTGTCATCTTTTTTTTTCTTTCTTTGGTTTTTATAAATATATTGTTATTGGAGCTAACCCGCAATATATTTTGTTTTTCATTTATTAAATAAAATGTAATAATTAATTATTATAAGTAATTATATTCTACTTTAAGACATTATAGTAATCATTTGTATCGTTATTCTAAAGGGACTTGTCCAAGAATAAATACAGATTTTATCATCATTAACATTAAAATTTGTCATTAATATTTTTTATTGAAAAATAACAACATGTTATGAAATTTGATTGTGGTCGCATTTTAAAGATTTTACTCTTACCCTCTTCAGGATTTCAAGTAAACGCTATCGATCGAAAGAAAGTCCGTGTATTCTAGACTCCAGAAGCAGGGATGGTGCCAGCCCATTCCCGCGGCCAGAGCTCCTGGAATTCCGCAGCCGTTGAGTTTATTTACTTTGGAGGGGGATTTGGAAGGCGCTGGGGATAAATTAGAACAGTGTCGCTAAGATTTATGTTCCTCCCACCCCTGCCTCTTGGGGGTGGAATCCGAACCATCCCCGGATCGCTTCGGGGTGAACTCTTGCAAATTTAGTCGTAGCGTTTTTATCAGAAGTATTCTCCCTTTGATACATCTTGTGTATTATGTATCAGATACATTATTTATCCGACCGCTTTAATTATCGAATTCCATTCCAGCTAAGAATATTATCGCTGCCATTGCTATATCGGAATGCCGGAGGACTATCTCCTTCTGGGAAGCGGCGGCCTAGCAAAGACCCCTAGGATCATCATTGTATTGTAATGGCTCCGCTATCACTTCTCTTCTTCAGCGTCGTTATGAGATAGTGCCTCATTAGGAAGAACGGTAGCCAATGGCTTCGATTCACTTTATGACCTGTCTTTATGGCTTTTATGAGATCCATGTTTATTAGGCTTTGGTGTTCGACGCCCATCTGTCGAAACTTAATGATTACAGATTTATTTTATTTTTCATCTTATTTCACAGATTCGGTTCGCATTCTGATTCACCACTCCATTAACTCTAGTATTTAAATAATCATATCACAATCAAGGAGGAATTTTATTAATGAGACTTTCGAATATTTTTAAATAAATACAGTTCAGCAATACGTTCTGTGTAAAAAATATCGTCCCTGTATTTTGGACTAGCAAGTGAGATTTTCAGTACTCTCAAAACATTCGTAAAATAAAAATCGTTTAATTAGTAATTTTTTGGGATTTTCTCTTAGAAAAGAAATATTTTGCCACTCATTCGGAATAATACCCCGTTTGATAATAATTTCCTCAACTTTGACTAAGTGAAATGTTTGCATTTTTTGATCAAATTAGTCGTTTGTAATTAGATATAATAATTTTAATTTAAAAAAAACAACTTTACCACTACAACCCATGAAGGAAGGGCCCCATCAAAGGCAATTTCAAGGGTGAAAGTTTAAATTTCACAACGACTCTTAAGGAATCGAATTCTATAATAACAGACGCTATAATATTTTCTCCCTATTAAAAACAAAACAAAGAAACTGTATCACTAAGACCTATGAAGAAGTCTTGGGGTCAGTACATGTCAGAGGCTGTTCTGTTTCTTGGACAACGGTTGTACGAGGAGGTGATTTGTCCGAGATCACGCTCAACCACCAGGTTTCCCCAAGCTTATAAAGGCGGAATAAGCGTATAGTATAGTTCCCAGAGAATCCACCACAGCTATTAATTAACAGGTTAATAGCAGAAAATATTCAGGAATAGGAAAAGCCTTCCAGCGAGTGGGATTTGAATCCTGGGCCTTTGGCGTGGCAACTCAACGCGCTACCTCTGAGCTACTCTGCTCCCCTTATATTTTTATGTATTTATTTAAACACCCTTCCTTGCCTAACGGGTTTACTTTAATATATCACAAATTATGAGTTGGTACATGTTAATATTGTGTATTGTCGATCTGATCCATTTTCAGAGTTTTTTAATCCATCATTCAGTCGTTTTCATTAGAACGACCATTTTCCCGAGATTGAAAAAACACTGCCAGTTATACTTATATCTGAAATTAATACAAATGCTTTCGATTGATACAGTTTATCTTTAGAATCGTTTTAGAAACAATTAGAACACAAACAAGCTACGATCCCCCGGAAGGGTTGCAGATGTGGTTCCTTAGCCATGCGGGGTGAGTCACAGCATCTCAAGAAGGGAAATTACAATTCAAATCAAGCCCGGGCATAAATCCGTAAAGGGCTTGTTAATAAAGGATTCCTCCGGACAGGACTCTAATTCAGCCGAGGTCCAGGATCAATTTAATTAAGATGAATCATAAGGACATTGTGCCTCGGAGGACACCGCAACCCTTCTTAGCCCTTCCAGGGCACCTCGAGATTTACAACTTTCATTAACCACTTAACTTAATTGTGAATACTAAACTTAATAAGTTGAGGCGTAAATTTATCGGGCGAGTAGATAAATCAAGTCCTGTGTATTTTAAAAATATATAAAAGCATACTAGATTCTAAGAATAATTCATTAGTATGTATATATTAATAATATTTTAACTAATTAAATGATTGTAAAGTAAATTTCAAAAAGTAAAAACACTTCCTAACTATTTGAAAATGAAGTAAAATTCGTATGTGTTCTCGATTGGACGTAAGATGCTTATACTTTTTTTAGAGCCGACCTTTCGAACCGACACGTGTTCAGGACTGAATAAACAAGATATAGAAAAAAAGTTAAAAATGAAATAAATGGAATAAACAACAAAATAATGAATAAAAATGAAATAATAGGAATAAAAAAAAACAAAAGGGGAAATAATTTAAAATATAACAACGGTAATTTTAAATTTTTAATTAAATAGTTCGTCACTGAATAAGTAAATATTTTTTGACTAACTAAAAATGATTAAAAATAAAATATATATATATATGTAAATATTATATTCAATTTAAAAGAAAAAATAGTTGAACATTTAAAAATCATCATCTGACAATGTGCGTATAACAAGAAGAATTTACTAAAAAATAATTACAATTATATTTTTAATTTAATAATGATAGTAGTCTGTAACCTATATTATTTAAACGGTGTATATTGCATTGCTCTATTTTATTTTGTACAGCAAATAGTTTTATCATAGTTTTAAAAACCTCGAAATTAATAAAAATTTTGGAATATCGAATTAATAAAAATATATTATTCTGTTGTTTTTGTATTTAGTACTCTTCCAACGGTAGGTGGTATTGAACCAGTGTTTTTACTACATGCATCGTCAAATGTTGACGCTTTAAAAAGGCTCCAATCTTCAGCATAATTATATGTATAGTATAATACACAGCTTCTTTTTCTTGAGTACATTTTCTGATATATTTCCAAAAACCTGAATACATAAGTGTTCAGAATGAAGAAAATAAATGAATTTATTAAGGATAAGTGAAAAGCAATATGTTTAGAAAAATCTATTTAGGCTAAAAGCCATGGCTGAACCCTATGGGATCTGTAATCTGGCTCACCCAGGCTGTATAAAGCGGATATCCTTAATTCGTGGAAACATCTGGTGGTTAATGTTGACACGAAAAAATCACCTCCCTACACAATCGTTCTCCAAGAAAAGTACAGACTTTCGTACAGATACTGAATTCATAATGGGTCATAGTGGAATAGTTTTTTTTTTGGTTTATTTGAATCCGATCATAAATTTATTTATATTTTTAAAATTTCAATAGAGACGTTCAAATTAGGAGTTTATCATTAAAATAAAAAAAAAAGTTAACGAAATAGGGAACCCTATTCAACTCTATATAAGGTTTTTGTCGCTTGCAACTGCAAACATAAACCTGTAGCCCCTATGGCTGTAAATCCGTCTCCCTATCGAAGGGACGTCAGAAGGGAGGCACTAATGAGCTCAGCTGTTGGAAAAAAATGAAAAAGATCTTCCAGAGCTGCTGATTGATTAGCTTTCAGGCCAATTACCGGGAAACGGGAAGACCAATAGGAAGTCGGCATTAGTTTGTGAGGGTAGGGCCCGACTGCGCATGCGCTTCGCGACTACCGCCTTAATTAATGGCGTAATGAGGTCCACCTACGCCAAGTGTTGTTAGAGATAAAGGTGGCCGTGTTTCGACTTCTTCTTCGACTTCGAACCTTAAATTATTAATAATTTATTACTGCTACTTCTGACATTTCTTATTGTATCCGCTGCGAAGTATGTGTCCGTTCTGGCCTTTGTAAGAGTGACGCAGGTGTTAGTTATTGTTACTCAGGATGATAGATACGTACATACGTAGCACTTAATTTCAGACTTTAGAATCAATTTAAGCTGAATCGAATCGATTGAATGTTTAATTACATTGACTTGTCAATATGGTTGAGTGTAGGCAGACGAAATTATTTTTCTCTTGTGTCGAAGAAAAAAAATGAATAAAAAATAATTTGAATGCACCAGAGAATAGAGAATTAATACTTCTATACTTGGAATGGCAACTGGGTGTATTCCAAAGCCTTTTGGAATGTTGTAAAATTATAATAGTGAGTATTTTATGGCTGAATGCAGGCATAAAAATTAAAAAGTAATTATTAATCAAAGAAATATTGACCTCTATTTCAACGAAATACATTATAATTTGTGTGATGCAATATATATGTTGTTGTCAACTTATTAAGAATACTAAATCATTAATAAATAAGTTCTTAATTTTTGGAGTATACTATTAATTATGTCATTTCGCCCATATAACAAAAATACGACATTTAGGTATTTTACAGTCCATATATTTATTTTTTTAAATGATGCGATGAGGTTAATAATAGGTTTGTTTAACAGCTTCAATGTCAAAATATGATACTTCCATAGCAAACATTAAACAAGTTAATTTACTAAATTAACAAAAATAAAATAGTATAGATTTAAATTGAAATATATATATTTTACTTTATTTCCCTCCAAATGTTCAGGATAGTAACTGAAACAGTCGTTGTATCGATACTCTTCAAATATAGGTTATATTACCTTTAAAATCGATATAATATTTTGATGAACTATTAAAAAGATAAAATAAAAACATAACTGCAATATATATAACTTGAAAACTTAAAAATATAAAATTTTAATTTGTCATATCCAAAGCTAGTCAGATAAATATTTTGGCAAGCATTAAAATTAATTAAAACTTATTATTCAATTCCTAGATTCTAAAAAAATGTGTACCTCATGTGGATTTATACATGTAAAACACGTTTTTTATAATTAAAATTATTCAAAATATTCTTAATTTACTAAGACTCATTAGTTTATAAAGGAAAAATATTATAAAAGACCTCTTAAACCCTATTGTTACTTAAAAGTTTTATTTTTAATTTTTTGCGACATCAGGAGTATAACAAAATAACTTCTTCATAAGCATTCACACAATCCCATTCATTATTTTATATCACTACTAAGTTTAAATTATAGCACCACTTAAATAAAAAAATGAGAGCTATCATTATCGGAGGAGGAAGAAAATACTCACAGCTTCAGTAAAATAATTGTATTTACGGTCTTGATTAGAAAGGATAAATTACATCGACTATCAAACACCTTCGGATCAAGATTAAGCCATCAAGCAAATTGGATTCTACCGTATCTTCAGATCAGATAACGTATTGATAGGCCATTACTAGTTTTTTTAAAGTGGTGAAGTACAATAATTGCAATTAAATTATTGATATACCGCTATATTTACATAATTATTACCTTGAAGTGTTAATTAATATTAGCATGCAATGCACAGGAATTCCACCAGTAACATCGAATGGGTTTGTTTTTAATTCGAAACTGTATACAAATATAGCAAGCAGTAGGAATAATTTAGTTTGAATTAAAAATAATTGAAAATATAAACAGAAATAAATAATTCATGATATTTTAGTCAATGAAAATTTGACGGAATTTATTGTCAACTAATGTTCCTTGATATGTACAGTACATTTTAGTATTTTGTTATCATAGGGGGAAAGGTAGTAAAATAGATCCCAGCAGGTATTATGATACCCATAAACATAAAAAAATGTATGCATATTACGTAAGAGATAATTTATTAACAGTTTTTGGTGGATTAGAGCTTCAGCTGGCATTCGTTTGGTTGGTCCTTGATATGTTTAGTTCACTCAACAACAGAAGTATAGGAATCAACAAAATTAAAAAAAACTTGTTTCACACGCCTAAAATCCGATGCCATGAATTCGGTCGAAAAAAAATAAACCAGTTAATTAACTTAATTTTTTTTAAATAAATTAGTGACAAGTAAATACATTTAAAATTTAAACTAATCATTTTTTTATTGAATCAATTAATTTCAAATGTACGATAAAATATTTAGTTAATATGTAAAAAACCTTCTTTAAGAGTTATTTACTTAGCTTTATTTACATAGGAATTATGCGTGAATGTTCATTTTGCATAGATATCATAAAGGATCATAATCTTTCATGTTTTTATTTTGAAAATGAAAATGAAATAAAAAATTTGTTTAAATAATAATAATATATTTTTTCCGATATCAATAAGTACAATCCACCACATTAAGGGTAATAAGTCTTGGTGATATATGTATACATTGAAACTTCAAACTTAATATATACCAAAAGTGAACATTTTTTATTGTATTTATTATTACTATTTCTTCAAATAAAAATTAATTTTTTGGAGGGACGTCCAACAAACAAGGGGAAAATAAAAGCAATTATTAAAAATTCTTGATTGATTACATTATAATATATATGTTGAATTAAACTTTTACTGTAAGAGAGAGATATTTTTTAGAAATGATACATGTCTGAGAGTTGAAAGTTCTAGACGTATAGGCCTTTAAGCCAAGTGCTTCTAAGAATAGACTTCTAAGGGGACACGAAGAAAAAGGTTTACGTTTCCAATTTTTTCCCCGTTCCTTCCAGTTTTCATCTCCTTTTTCCCTTATACCCTTTCCCCCCACCCTCCTTTTTCCCCGACATCCTTTCCCCCTCCTCCGGTATAGGAGGCATAAATCCAGAACCGGTAGCTTCCTGTGCACGCCTTCCCACTTCCCGCTACTTCCTCTCTTCTCTTGTATTTATTGTCTATTATTTTATATCTCCTTGCATTCTTCTTTTCGTGGTTTTTCTCAGCCCCAGTTCCATATCGTGGCAATGGTATTGGCCGGAATCGGAAATTATCAAGGCAAGGTCAAATAAATTTTAATCCGCATAATTAAAAAATTAAATAGGGAGTCATGTGGACTGTCAACAGAAGTGAAAACTCAAAACTTTGTAATAACTGAATTTCTAAATCAATTATAGTCTGAATTAATTAAATTTCAAATTTGTAAATTTAAATTATTACCATTAGTCTGGTATTCGCATTGACACTCCAACAATTACAATAATTACAAACATTTTCAAGTAGTTTATTTATTAATCAAAACGTCTGATGGACTGCACAAGCTCAATACCAAACATCGATACCCTAATTGAAAAAATAATTAGTATATTGTTATTTTATTTATACCTTAGAATTGCACTTATGTTTTAGCATTATAATCAATCGTTAAGCTTAACAATACATAGACCACCTGTACTTTAAATCATTTCATAAAGCAAAACATTAACTATTACTAATAAAATATTTTAGTTTTAAGATTTTTCTATAAGTAATGAAGAAGCTCTCTTGAACAACTACAAGAATGTAACATGGTGTACATTACCTCCGAGGCACAAATATGATTAATTAATTTTGAAAAACATTATTCAAGATATGGATTATAAAAAATTAACATTTAGTACTGATAAGAGGGAAAAAATCAATAAATTATAAAACCATAGCCATATTGAAGGGTGGTTTACCAGCGGGCAGGTGAGCTTTGGTTTTGGTATCGACCTCAAAGCTTAGAAATCCCCTTCGTCAAAACAAAGAGGATTATTTGGGCAAATCCTTTAATCCAGGGACTCATTACCAAGCAGATATATATCGCCGATCGATGCCTTCCATTAGGGATCATCTGCGAAACCATCCCGACCATCTAAATCACAAGCCGTGGGTACTATCGGTGATTCGCTAGGTTTAACTTAATTTAAATAAATTCAACAAATTTTAAATACATTGTACAATAGTGGTTGTAATATGGAACCCTGCAGGTACTACAGAACCTGTAAATGTATTTAAAAATGTTAGATCTTATGTGTTCAGTTTTCATGGTGTATTTAAGCTGAAACGCAATTTTTTTTTTTTATTTCAAAGCTTTAAGAAAATATGTTCAAAATGTTATACGAATAAATTAATTACTGGCAGTGACTTGAATGCATAAATATGTTACTGAACTTCTTAATTATTTTGAGAGACATATCAACTTCAAGATGTGTAATTATTGAAACATCGAACCAAACTGGTACTTCCACAGTCTTACCCTTCATAAACCTCTTCTAGAATTACGAGGACAATGGAGAATGCAAAGTAAACAACATGAAGAAGAACTGATGATGTAGATGAACCTATCTACATTACATCTAGTGGACATAAGAGAAGGAAGCTGAAGAATAGTAGCGAAACTGAAACTGAAGACTGTTCGAAATAAAACCTTTGAAGAATACTCACAACTCATGAATTAGTGAGGTTCCCATTCCAAGTGATTGAGTGTTGTATTACTCTTATGATTTATGTAACTGTTGTGGATTAAAAAAACAACCTCTTATTAGTGGTGAAATCATTTTATTCTATGGTAGATACCAAAATAATGAGAATATAGTTGTGGTAGACTTGGATACAATACTAGATTTGTTACAGGGAGGGAAAATTAAATGATTTCTAAATTCCATTTTGTAATCATTTCTACTTAATAATATTTATCTTTTAAACTGTAAGCTGAATATTAAAAAAATGAGGTATCACTGTAACCTGAATTTTACTCGTTTAGAGGAGAGCAAACTTAAATTTTATAGTTTCAAATGATAGTATCAATATTCTAATTATAAGTAATTATAATAAAGTAAAGTAATACTTTCAAATGTATAATGATTTTCAATCAAAAACTAAATTAGATTTCATATCACCATCTCTTTCTGATAATGTTGATTTCCGGACTTCAAAATATCCTGAACTATCCCTATTATATAATAATATCCCTAATATAATTTGATTTTCCATTATTAATAATTTAAAAATAAAATAACGATTTTCATATTATTTTGTTACCGGTATCTTTTTTAGTAAAGATTTATTTTACTCTTTTTGACGATAGAATTCTCGAAATTGATAGTAGATGATCAATGTATTAAACTAATAGTCATCATGATGGTTAGTCCAATTATTTAAAATGCCTACACTTTATTGCCATAAAATGAGTTGGATTTCATATTGCCCTTTTTTCTGATTATGTAGAATACATGATCTTCAAAATATCTTGAACTATCCCTAATACAGTTTGATTTTTTTTAACATTACAATAATTTCTGATAGTATAAAAAGTTCTCTGCACACTCTAAAATATAAAGCATAATATAATGGCTTTGCTGTACTTTCCGCTATATTATTTTCTAATATTTTTTAAATATTGTTTGCTACCCCCATCCTCTCTTTGTAGTTTATTATCCGATGCCAAAAAATAATGTATTTTCGACCCCATAGATCCTCGGAAACAATAGGTCAAAACCTCGAGGATTTATACTTTTCGGTAATACTGCCAGAATGTAAAATAGCCAAGTTTCAGACAGTGGAAAAACATTCCCTAGGGTGTGAATAGTTTTGGCACGGTCGTAAGAGGCAGTGATAAATCAAACATAGGTTCCATTGTTCCACTGTTGGAGAGGGGATGAAAAACCACGTATTTCTATATTTGTGTATTCAATATGGCGGAATATAATAAATAAATAAAAAATTGAGAAAATCCGATGACGGGGCTGTTCTTTTGTAAAATATAAATTTTTGTATTTTTTTTTACTGGTCAACCATCATGTAATGGTACGTTCTAAATTTTTTTTATTTTTTTTCAAAATTTATTTATTGATATTTACAACTGTATTACAATAATACATCAAGTAAATAGGCTATGTGATACATAATGACATGAGTTAATGACAAGTAGAGAAACTACCCACTGGTAGTACTCAAATCACTAGTTCAACTAAGAAGGTCACGTGGCAATCTTCTTTTCAGACGACTCGGAGATTGTCGGGAATTGAAGAGGAAGCTAGGTTTGAAACTAGAGGGTTTGAGTGGGAATGAAGTTTGTTATGAATGGATAGATAGCGGGTTCGGGCCAAATCAGCAACAAATGGGATGGATGGTCGTTATGGATGACTTTATTCTTAACAAATTAAGGAGCGTAGAGGATTTTACGAAGGATTTTAGATTGTGGGGATTGGATACGAGAGGAATTCGATGGCTTAGTGCAGCCCCAAAGCTCAACTCCGTAAGTCCAAATAGGTCGCATGATGGTCATGTAGACGAGTATTTTGTAGTTAATTGGGAGCTTAGAGCGTTTGTCTAGTAAGTGTTGAAGTAGCCTCAAACGTCGAGTGGTTTCTTGTTTTTCAGTCTAGTATGAGGAGTCCAGGTTGATCGTTTGTCGAGATGCAACCCTAAGTATCTGATCTGTTCTCCAGGCACCAGTGGGATATTATTAAAGGATACTGAAGGGCAGGAAGTCATTGGTTTACGACGTAAGGTAAAAGTGATTAGATGCGATTTTTGGGAATTTATTTTAATTCTCCAGTTTTGACACCATTCTTCAAGATCAGTGATATGGGATTGGAGGCTTTGGGATGCAATAACTGGATTGGTGTTGACTGATAATACACATGTATGACTCATAGCATTAGGATGAGTTGGGATGTCAGCTGTATAAACAGTATAAAGGATTGGGCCAAGGATACTACCTTGAGGACGTTCTAAAATTAAAAAAAAAAAATTAATTCATAATGGTTGAAAAATAAAAATGAATGAAAGTCAATGATTGCGAAATATAAATGATTCTTAACCTACCTATCTATCGTGCTATAAGAAACATTTTGACAACTCAATCACTACCATCATTTAGTATCTAGAAGAGGTTAGTAAAAAAAAAAAATAATAATTTTTACATTCAACTCCACTACAGCCATTGAAGGTGATTCTTCTTTTGTTGTGCCCTGAGGATGCCTGATATGGAGAAACGTTTACTTGTCATTTTTGGATTTTAGAGACTTACGGCTTTACACTATCAGTTCCGGAGGTTGTCGCTTTGAGTTTAGTTACAACTTTTAACTTGCCAGTCGTACCTTTTTAATATTCTTGATAATAAAAACAATCGTTAGTATAACTTTGAAAAGAAGAGTGTAATTATGTTTATTTCGGCAATCATTCCATCAAGAAATCTAACATTTCGAAGTATAAATGATGATATAACCTAATTAGTATGCGTTTATCTAAATAGTTCTTTGATCTATTACAGTCAGCAATAGTTCCTCTATTACTTAGTAAGTAACTAAATCATTTTTATTTTTGAAAATATGAAAAAGGAAATGAATAAAACGGAAAAATGTAACTCGAAGCGACAACCTGCGGAACTGATACCTGGCTTTACTTTTTAGGATTTTTTCTGATGCATTATAATCTATCTTTTATATCTCTTTTTGAATTTATTCTCATTTTTATTGACTTAAGGTTTTATGTTTTAATGTTTTAACACTAAAATTTATAGTTTTATTCATAAAAATTGCTTTGAAAGATGTCCTTCCAGATCGACAAGGGTGCAACTGGTCTATATATCAGACCCATATTACGTCGCAAAGATAAGACCCATACCCAAAGGTCCAAGTTACTGAGAACAACAATACAATAAATACTCGGAGACTCACGGTATGCAGTTATAAGGTGGCCAACCGCCGTATACTGCCTCGCCTGGCACCTTGTCCTACGTTATGGCCCGGGTTTGGGTAAGTAAGTGCACTTTTGTGGTAAACCCAATGACTCCTTAACGCTCCTCGTTGAAGTCTAGTGAAATATCCAGCTTAGGATATTGGTTGCACTCAAAATATATTGCTGTATGTGTCGCTTTGTGATTAAGAGAACAATGCTTCTACTATTTACAAAACGGCTTTAAATGAATATTCATCGTTAGTAAGGATTGAACACGGCATAACTGTTCAGAGTTGGATTATGTAAAGCCATACCGAGGGATGATTTCTCAGTAAAGAGTAACCACTTTAAAGTTGCTGGATGTGCCCATTGAGACTCTGCAGATCTCACAGGGCCCCACATGGCTGTTAACTGGTTAAATAATCTGCATGCCTTGTGACCAGGTTGCGGGGTTTTCGGTCCAAGGTCCAAATTGATTTAAATAAACTATTGTCCAATGAAAAAAGAAAATGTTGTATTCTTATATTATACATCAACGGTAACATAATGCCAACACCAACGACATAACCATAATATATATCGTAACACCACCAACGCTGAGCCGCAAAGATACGATAAGGTAAAAACAATTAAATTTGGCAATTACTTGGCCATATAACCCACTTATACACATCCGTATGGAATGACGGTCCTCAGTTAAGTGAGGTCACATAGGTAGAGACACCTGACGGACGAATTTAGCAACAAAAGAATACTCGTTACACACTCCCCTCCAGCGATTAAGTCCGTCGGGTTGGATAAAATAATTTAAGTTTTGAGGGATGCCATAAGCCTATTATCTTTCCATCTTCATCTCTCAGTTTACAGGATCCACCACCCGTAACGGAAACAACCGTAAAAGGGCCTTCATATTTGGGGTTCAGTTTAGCAGCGAGTTTATCAGCTGCCGACGATAGCTGAAACCTCATCTTTAAGACTTGGTCCCCCGGTTGGAAACGATCTTTTCGGCGTCTCAAGTTATAACGACTGCTCTGATTTAGACTTGCCTTCAGAGAGTTTTCCTCGGCAATATGATGAACTTCAGGCAGTCTGCCCACTTTAGCGGCCCAAGCAGCATGTTCGTCTGTGCCAGCCACTAGGATATCATCGTCGTTAGCTTGATGTAGAGGCCTCAGTTCTCTACCAAAATTTAAGAAGGCAGGACTGAACTTGGTCGAATCTTGAACGGCGGAATTTAAGGCAAACTGGATCTCTCCTAGTTTTTCGTCCCAGCGTTGGTGTTTCTTCCCTAGGTACGCTACGATAAGTTGCTTGATATTCCGATTCGCTCGTTCTGTCGGATTTGCCTGCGAATGGTAAAGAGGAGTAGTTTCTCTCTTGATTCCAAACTCCTTAGCCACTTCAGTTACAAGATTACTAACGAAGTTCTTCGCATTGTCGGAAATTATTTTATGCGGTGCGCCATATCTGTATATTATGCGGGATTTCAGTTTATTTACAATAACCGAAGAGGTAGCTTTTCTGATGGGACATAATTCCACCCATCTACTAAATAAATCTACAAACACTAGTAAATATACGTTGCCTCTAGAACTCCTAGGATAAGGACCCATAATGTCAACTGACACCATTTCCCACGGCTGCTTGTTATAGCGAGGGAACATTAACCCACGAGGTGGCGTGTTATTGGGTTTGACCTTCTGGCATAACTCACACTGCCTCACATACTGGCTTATATCTCGGTATAATCCAGGCCAATAATATAGTCTACTAACCCTAGAAACAGTTTTATCTATCCCCAGGTGGCCTGACTGCGGTAGATCATGATTTTCATATATTATTGCTCCCCTTAAATGTCTAGGAACGACAACTTTCCATTCCTCACTGAGGTCTTCTAGCTCTCCCTTCAAAGGATTCTTCCGATGGTATAATAGCTGTCCATCTTTTATCGACCATCCAGGGTGGAGTTCTGGGAACTTCTGGACTCGATAAAATTTCTGATTATACCAATCGTCGGCCGCTATGAAAGTTCCTGAAGTCGGAACTGAATCGGTAGAAGAATTAGGATCGGAACTGGTAGACAATACTGTGATTGCAGCAATTCGAGATAGGGCATCGGCCACTGTGTTGAGTTTCCCCTTTCGATATTCCACCTTGTAGTTGTAAGGCTGCAAGCGAAGAGCCCATCTAGCCAAACGACCTGAAGGGTTTTTCAAGTTCAGTAACCACTTCAGACTGGCGTGGTCAGTTATTACAGTGAATGGATAACCTTCCAAGTAATGCCTATTCTTCTCGATACCAAACAGAACTGCGAGGCATTCCTTTTCGGTTACGGTATAATTCCTTTCAGCTGAACTTAAGGTACGAGAACAAAAAGCGATGACTCTTTCTTCGCCATCTTGTATTTGAGTCAAGACCGCTCCAAGACCTGTATCACTGGCGTCAGTCTGTAATTGAAAAGGCTGTTTAAAGTCTGGCCTAGCTAATATTGGTGCTTCAGTCAGTGCTGACTTGAGAGCATTGAAAGAGGCGTCCTGCTCTTCTGACCAGATCCATTTAGCGTTACGCTTAAGCAAAGCTGTTAGCGGAGAGACAACTGTGGAGAAGTCTTTAATAAAACGGCGATACCATCCTGCCATTCCAAGGAATCTTCTGAGCTGCCCAGCGTTGGTGGGAGGAGGAATCGAAGTAACGGAACCAACCTTATCTGGATCTACACTCAAGCCATCACTATTAACCAGATAGCCCAAGTACCTAACTTCATTACAACCAAATTCACATTTTTCCGGGTTGATACGCAGACCTGAGGCTTTAAGTCGACTGAACACTTCCCTTAGCATATCCAAATGCAGTTTGAAAGTTGGTGTGCAAACCAAAATATCATCCAGAAAAACTACCACGTAAGGGTAAAGTTCGGGTCCAAATATTGCATCGGCTAACCTCTGAAAGGTAGCAGGTGAATTCGTCAGCCCAAAGGGCATAACTTTAAACCTGAATAGTCCTCTGCCAGGAACTGTAAACGCAGTAATGTCTTTACTAGTTTCGTCGGCAAGGGGCACTTGCAAAAATGCTTGCTTGAGGTCAAACTTGGAGAGATATCTAGCTTGTCGAAGTCCGTCTAAGAGAGATGTCATATTAGGCATAGGATAGGAATCTTTACAAGTGACTTCATTAACCTTACGAAAGTCTATACAGAAACGATAACCTGATCCCTTACGAACCATAACTACCGGGGAAGACCATGGAGATTGGCAAGGTTCCACTAAGTCTTCATCCAACATTCGGTCTAACTCCTGGTGCATTGTCTCAAGTACTTTGGGTGAGTAATGGTAGGAGCGCTGCTTGATAGGTTGGGCATCCTGAACATCTACCTTATGGCTAATGCGCGTCGTTAATCCTGGAGAATCTTGGAGAATTCGCAAACCTTCACTGACTATTCTATCCAGATCCACCCTTTCTGAGGGATCAAGTGAACTAATGCCGCATATTTCTGATGTTTCCTCTTCTACTAATTGAACATCTTGACGAAACGAGAACTTATGGTCGGGGTCATCTTGAAACCACCATGTCGCTTCACGATGATTAGTACTCATATTTGTGTTAACGATAAAATCTAACCCTAAAAGAAACATAAATGGAAGCTTGGTTAAAACGTAAAGCTTCGTGTCATATGACCGGTACCCAACGGTAATTGAAATGGAGAATCTTTCATCAACGACACAAGAGCTTCCATTAGCGACACAAATATTAAATTCGGGAATTTTCTCAACTTCATATCCCAATTTAAGGAGAATTTCAACTCCTTCTGGTCCAACAAATGAGGTAGTGGAACCAGGGTCAAACAGGGCCAAGTAGGACAGGCCTCCTTTGTCAGGTTTCCCTATTTGGAAATCAATATAGTGCTGTTTAGGAAACGGTAAAATATAACAAGATACGGTAGAACTTTCGGGAGAATTCGATACGACACAAGGAGAAACGATATCAGATTTAGCGGTACAAAAAGGTAAACGATAAGGCACGGTAATAGGTAAATCGGTACTTGGTGAGTCAGCTGAAACCGTGGGAATAGGAATGACCCTCACTTCCGATTCCCTTGCACATTTCCCGGAGTACATTTAGGACATGCGTGAATGGAAACTCCTGGGTTACCACAACGGTAGCAAAACAACTTTCGTGGTAGCGGACATCTGGAATATACGTGCGGTCCACCACAATTCCAGCAAATTAATTTCTTAGCTGGTAGAGCCGGTTTTGAGCCTTTTAGACACGTTTTCTCGTAGAGAATCGGTTCGGTACTATTTCTTGATTGTACATCAGTCGGAGAGAATACCTGTTTCTTAGAGCCAACTGCCTCAATTTCGAACTGGTCGAATTGAGGATCGTGATTCGTTGTGTTAGCAGCAACATCGGTTTGTTTTTCCAATGGCGAAACAGTAAAAATTCCCGGAGATATTTGTTCTTTTCCGGAATTGGATTTGTTATATCGTTTAGTGGAATTCGCAGAGCGGGATTTTTCTATAATAGGCTTTTCTGATCGGCCTTCTTGAGCCATCATTTCATATACTCTAGTTCGTTCGGTGACGAAATTAATCAAATCCTTATAAGAGGGAATATCTGCTGATTTTATTCGTTCTTCGAATGCTTTTCTAGTCCCTGGGTCTAAATTATTAAGAGCTAAATGAAGTTTAATGAAATCCCCCATGTCTTCAATGCCTAAAGCCGATAACGCAGAAAAATTATTTTCATGCTCAGATAAAAATCTCTGCAAATTAGACGCTGAAGAATTGTTTAAAGGTGTAAAATCCATCACCTTCTTGATATAAAATCTGGCTAGTGACCTTTTATTTTGATAGCGAGAGACCAATGCGTCGTAAGCGAGCGAATAATTAGCTTCGTCTAATGCGAAGCCCGAGATAAGCGACAGAGCTTCATCGCGTAAGCTACTTCGTAGATAATAAAATTTCCTAATGGTCGATAGAGATTCTTCCCTATGAACCATAGAATCAAATAGGGAATAGAATCCATTCCAGTCCTCTAATTTCCCTGTGAATATCGGTAAGTCAATTTTCGGTAGCTCCTGAGGAATAGAATGAGAATGGACAACCACAGGTTTATTCTCAGGAGGGCAGGTAGATTGTACCACTTTGTAATAATTCGCTTTAGTAATATCGACTAAATCGTTAAATGAATTTTGTACTGCTGTTGTCTCGAGTTTTTCACTTTTGTTCTTTAAACTTGCATTAAATATCCGAATTTTTGATTGAATTTCTTCAAATCGGATTTCATTTTTGAGTAAGCGGTCATAAGCGGGTTTAAAAGCGGATGCTGAATCGGTACTTAAAGATTTGGATTTTGTGAAAATGGATTGAACTGCGGCAAAAATATCCTCCCTCTCTGACACTAGAACGACTGGATCACCCATCGTGACAATAAATCAAGACGTTACCCAAAATTACAAAAAAATGCCAAAGAAATTAAATGTTAAAAAAAATACCAACAGAACCTTTAGAAGTCGTAAAATACTTAAAATTAAATTGATTAAATTATATTAAAACTAACAAATTAAATTAAATCGGTAAGCGTCCTTTACAAACTTAATATATAATTTTTTCATACGTCAGCCATAGATAAACAAATATTTTCCTTTTAAAAGGAAACACAAGATAATGCTAAATAGAAACAAACAACAGCTGTTGTCTCTAAGTGAACTTAATGCTTACTTGCTAATCTATCATGTGTTCAATTCAACTATTTAAACTTACGGTAAAAATACAAAATAAAATAATATATTAGTACAAAACATGTGTTAAACAAAACTAAGTCGTTCTACGACCTTAAGTAAAAATTCTTGATTTTTGTTGTTGATACAAAATTATAAATTGAAAATAACTATCTTTACATTTCCTAAATTGTGTCAAAGACAAACCTTTTGCTTCAATCAACAGAAATTTAGTACCTTCAATTAATACGAAAATTATATTTAAACATTAGAAAAAAATATTAAAGTATTGTTTGGAAAAATTATTCTGTTACTATTGTTATAAACCTATTATCACTTAACTTCACTATTTCAAAAAAATGTTAATATAATAATTAAATCTTCAACTAATAACTTATCTGTAGATTTTTCTTTTGTAGTCCCTGTATTCGAGCGCCATAATATTTGTGACCAGGTTGCGGGGTTTTCGGTCCAAGGTCCAAATTGATTTAAATAAACTATTGTCCAATGAAAAAAGAAAATGTTGTATTCTTATATTATACATCAACGGTAACATAATGCCAACACCAACGACATAACCATAATATATATCGTAACACCACCAACGCTGAGCCGCAAAGATACGATAAGGTAAAAACAATTAAATTTGGCAATTACTTGGCCATATAACCCACTTATACACATCCGTATGGAATGACGGTCCTCAGTTAAGTGAGGTCACATAGGTAGAGACACCTGACGGACGAATTTAGCAACAAAAGAATACTCGTTACACACTCAACAGGATTTAAACCCTGATGCTTTAGTACAGTAACCCTGCTCTACCCCCTGAACTCCCCCCTTTCTCAGACTTAAATGATATGAATTATTTTATTCCTCTTATTAGCGTATTTATTCCTTAGCCACAACTACTGATCGACAAAAAGGCTCAGACCACATATTTTCCGGGATTTCACCAATTTCACCACCAACATTCATTACTTCTTAGAGTTCCATTATGAAAGCAGCAAACGTTAGATTATGGCCTGATTGGCCAGGAAGGAAATGTCAAGTGATTGAATTGCAAGATTGAATACATTCGGTCACGCGCTCTCGTTAGGCTAAGATTCCGCCGAAGATAAACGAATTCAAAGGAAGTCTCAGTATGGGAAGGAGACAGCTGCTCCCATTAACTACCCTTAATAGTTAATTTTAACTGTTTCAAGGGTTTCGGATCTTGAAAGTCTCAAGAGTTGTAAACGTTTCATAGTAGTTACATGACAACGTAAGAATGAGTATCAAAGATATGTTCTAATAATATTAAGGATGAGAGAGAAACTGGGATCCCCTAGAGTCCTGCTTTTTCCTTCACGAGTAAGGACACGATTTTCATCCACAAGCAACAAGCAGGATACAAGTATGGATGTGATTATATGTAGTTTTCTTTTATTCTTTTCTCTATTTATTTTATGTATCAGTACCGCAGGCTGTCGTTTCGGTTCGTTCACTATTTAATTTTCTCCAAAAATACTTTAGCTTTAGAATGGAAAAAAGAGTGTAATTATGGGAAATGTCTATGTTTCCGTAATCATCTCTTCAAGAAATGAACGTTTCAACAAAAATATATCATCTGTACTTCGACCTGTTAGTTGAAATGTTAATTCATGATGAAATCATTATTGAATCATAAAACTCAAGATTATTTTTTTTTTCGAGAATATTAAAAAAGAAACGAATGTAAAGTTAAAACTTGTTGTGACGCTAGCTCGAAGCGACAACGTGAGGAACTGATACCTAAAATAATTAGATTAAAACCTATTATTCTAGGATTTATGCTATGATTCTGGAATATTAAAAAAAAAAAAAAAGTAAATAAGGAGCTATTATTATTTTTATTTTCTTTAAATCTTTTTAAAATTCAGTGCATGATCAGGTGTATTTTATTATAATTATTTGTTATTATACACGTTGTTGTTCGTTTACCCCTATTCCTTCCACCTTTCCCTCCAGGAACCCAAGCTCCGACAGATCTGATGTGCTTGTGGGAAAGAGAGTTAGGATACGAATCGCCACGACCTGACTTTAACACGTTCCACTCTGAGCCTAGTTTTTCAATATCACTCCTCCGACTTCGTGGTGGTCCCAGATGTTGGAGATACCTACCGAGAGGGCTAAATCACGAAGTTACGGATATCGGAGCATGCCCGGCGCGAAAGTCTCTAGCAAGCAACAGCTCTTAATAGATTATTTTTTCGGGTTTTGAAATATTTTAGTACCAACTTTCTAAGTGAACCGTTCCGTGATTCTGAAAAAGGTTGAAGCAATAAAAGAGTCTTTAAAGGTGAAAAAAATGTTACCGACAGTAATTATGTTGTTGTCTAAACAAAACCACAGTAAATGTTAGTAATATGTTGGTATATATGATTCTCGACCATTGGAATTTAAACCTGTTGACCTCGACTATTACACAATATTTAGACCTAAATGTTGAGCGTGACCTCGGACATATCACTAACCTGCATAAACGTTGTTTTACAGAACGGTCTCCTTCCTGGGTTGTAGTGGTACAATATTTTTTTTTTAAACTTTATTTATTGAAATTTACAACTGTATTATAAGAATACATTAAGTATTTAACGTAATTGTCCTCAAGATTTAAAAAGTACACTCTTTTGTTTCCCCAATTACCACACTTAACCTAATCTGAAAAGTCATGACTTCATTTTTTTTAATAAATAAAAAATATAGGAAACTATTTGGCAGAGCAAATAATTGAAAATTTCTGGAAGAGGAAGATTACTAAAACGTGGTCATGTGAAGTTTTCGAAAAGTTTTAAAAAGTTCAACATCGCAGAGTCTCAAATTATAAAAGGTAGCAAGAGTAAAGTATTTGGAAGATTTTCAGGATGAAGAAAGACTAGAGAAGGTTGGATGAAGTTGGGACAAAAAAAACATGACAGTGAAAGTATGAAAGGATACTGGAATAAAATTATACCGTAATCCTAAGTGGTCGAAATAAAAATAAATAATTAAATATTGCAGAAATATAATATGATAACTTCTTTAAACTTGAATATATACGACCTAGCTCTGGCCGTAAATTTAAAAATTTGGGAATATTTTAATGGTTTATGTGCAGTGTTTTTTTCGGATTCCGGCCCGGATAAAAGACATCTCATAAGTTTTTGACACCGTAGCTCATCCGAGTTTATCTCTCAGGATCGAGTAATGATAGGGCTGCGGAAAGGTCGCGTTTTCAAGAACAAGGTGGGAAATCTAATACCATCGAAGGATTACATTTCTTCAGGGATGCGTATTAATCACGTATAAAAATGGGGAAAAATCGGATTTTTTCAGTTAGTTTTGTGGATCTCTATCGAATTCCTCTGGAGACCAACCCTTAAAAAACAAAACCTTTCAAAAATCCTCAATTCTCCTTAGTTTGTTACGAATAAAGTAATCCTTGACCATATTTGTTGTTGATTTGGCCCGAACTCGATATCAGACAAAGTTTATCCCCACTCAAACCCACTTTTTTCAAACCTAGCTACCTCTTAGAATAATTTTTTTTTTTACGCTTTGTAGATCTAAAGTCATTCAGATTCAGAACCGTCAGAAAATAAATATATACTGATCTAGTTAAGAATCGAAACCATACTCAGTGAATAGTAAATAATGATAATAAAATAATTACCTGGTCACAATGCAATTTATCAAGTACTATTATTCCAAAGCTTTATGAGGCAATAAATAGAGATGTCAATTAAAATGCATATCTTTACTTGTCGTCTCGTATATATTTTTCTCTTTTATATATATTTTTGTTTCCATCAAAGCTGCTCAGAGCCAAATGTACATCAAACACAGAGATTGAATTATTATTCAGGTAAATATGTTCACGCAAGGTTAAAAAGACCATTACATTTTTTTTGTTAGTACTTTTTTTTAAATTCTGTTGTCTTGTATTTCTTGTTAGTCGATGTATTAATATTGTGCAACACTTTGTTCTACAATCTGGATTTTTATTTTGTACACTTAAGTTCCAAAAATTGGAAAACATGCTGAAAATAGGCTCATGTTATTTATTTCACATTAGCTAACTGCCCCTAATCTAATTATCAGATCCAAGAATCAATTTTTAGAACCGCCAGAAAATAATTATATACTGATCCAGTTGGGAATTGAAACCATACTCAGTGAACCTCATCTTAAAGTACATGCATATTACGATCAACAAATAATCATAAATTATATCACTGTGAATAGGTTTTCTTTAAGAACGAACCATATCAGGGATTTCATCCTTATATTTACCAACTCTATAAATAATATATATCATCAACAAGCATTCAATCGGTCATTCAGTGCACCAATAAAAATGAATTAATTACCTGTATACATTATAATTTATCAATTACTGCTATACCAAAGCTTTATGAGCCAATAAATACAGATGCCAATTACAATGCATCACTTTGTTTGATGTCCTGTATTTTTTGAGCCAAAGTTGCACTACTGTATATCAAAGACAGGGATTGAATTATTATTCAGGTAAAAATCATCTTCACGCAAGTACAACTAGATTATTACTAATGGCTTCATCACGCACGACCCAAGATTTTTCTATTACGGGCAAAAACTTGTTTGACCGGGACCAAGACGTAAACAGGTGCATAATCCCACCGCATTGAGATATTAAAACGTCTCGAGCGTGTCGTGGTCTCGGCTTCTGCGGGGGATAAAAAATTCTTTCCTCGGACGGGGAAAAAAAACGGTAGACGGGAGTCGCCATTGGTTGGCCATTACGAAACAAGAGCCCATGTATAATTCATCCAATCCCAATCAATCATTTGGAAGGTGGGGAGGGAGGACCTTGTGCTTGTCGTTCACCCTTCCCCCACCACTCCTACCCTCTCCAGATTAATCTTCCAGCCTGTATTATTTATTGTACGGCTATTATATAAATTAAGTTATTATTCCGCTTCCAGGCTTGCCTCGACTCGGTAGAACGTCTTATACTCCGGGAATTCGCCACCTTTGACGGCAAGGAGATGCAGTAAGGTGGGTTCATAAATCAGTCTGCGGGAGCATAAATCATAAGGATACAAACTAAATCCTTATTTCAGCTCCTTCATTGGAAAATTTAAACTCGAAGGTATCTACATTGGTAGAGCGCCTCCTGGTAGAGAGTCTATAGGTAGAGCTGCTCTGAAGGTCCTTGGTTCAAATTCGACTATGGAAGATAATTTATTTGGTCTATTAACGAGCGGGGAGGGATCCTGTGGGATCGTGAGCCAAGTCTATATAAAGTGTGTAACCTTATTTGGGGAAAAACTGGTTGAGAGTGATCTAGGAGAAATCACATCTCTGCGCAAACTTTGTTTTAGTAACAATACTATCTCTAGGACATAATGAACCCAAGACCCTCCATGGGTATTGTACTGGTTCGTTTTTTTTTTTTTTATAAAGGTTTTCTATGCTATGATCCTTGAATATGAATACAATTTTGAAAGAAGATCCCGTCTTAATGTCATTTTTTTGAAAATCTTTTTAAACCCCTGAAAATCTTTTTCGTTTTTTCGGAACTTCGGCACAGCATTCAGCGCTCAACATGCTGTAAGTACCTCGCTAGTTAAGTTGTAAATCATCCTTAACTTCGAAATTTTTTTAAATATAAGATGATAAAACAAAAAACATTCGAAATAACTTAATGAAATATTGGTAAAATAACATTTTTTGATTGCACCTGATCACGAATATTAAGAGACACGAAATGATTTAACAAATATATTCTAAAATTATGTTAAACTTCAATTCATTTTAGATATTTACCCACCCTATACTCCACTTTATTATTCCACAAGCATGGCAGACGTGTGTTCCCATTAAAGATTAAGAAAGCTTCTCTTTATCATAAAGCATTACTCCTGAGCTGGTCTCTATTTCTTGGGACAATCACGTGGTCTCTATTTCTTGGGACAGTCACGTGATGCGTCACCGTCCCTAGTCACGCTAGGCTCCGATGGAGACATTCTCGATGATCGTGTCTGCGATCATAAATTACAAGAACTCTCTCTCGGATAAGAGGCTGGAACTTTCTTAAGTCCGTATAAGAGATCAAAATTTATGGTAATTTAAAGTTTTTTTATTTATATGTACCTAAAAAGAAGTGGGAGTGGAGTAGTTCAGGACGTATATAAAAGAGATGGCCATGCCGAAGATCCCGGGTTTAAATCTGGCTGTGGTTGATAGTTTATTTAAGCTGAAAAGATCTGTGAGTGGAAAGTAAGGACCTAGAGACCCCCCTGGGGCTCACCCAATCGGGTAAAAATCTAGCGGTTAAGTGTGATCTCGGACAAATCACCTCCCTGCCCATCCGTTGTCCTGGAAACAGTCTCTACCACCTACTGAACCGTATATCCTTCATGAGTTGTGGTGGTACATTTTTTTAAAATTTTGTCATTTTTATCTCTCTAAACTCTCTATGATAAAAGGGTACATGGAGCGCAACGGAACTGGGTAACATATTTATTAGATTTTGGAGTTCAATTTTATAATCACATCGTAATTACAATTGTGTAACAAGTGGCTAACTACACTAAACTACATTAAAAGCCTAAAAATAATTCGAAAAACAATTATTCCAAACTATATCAAATGCTTTGAAAAAAAATCTAATTTTTGTGCTTCCTACTAAATATTTTCGATTTAATTTACTGAAGTCAATAACTTCTATGACGTCATACCTCCGATTGCGGATAGCAACTATACAAAACCATTTCAATATTTTAATGCTGTGGTCGATACGTATACGTTTTAACAACTAATAAGCAAGAAATAAAGTTGACAAAAAAACATTGATTAAAATCTTAAATATAAAGTAAGAAAAAAATGGTTCACAATTTTAAAACTTGTAAACCAATTTTCAGAGCTCTTAATTGGTTAATTATATTAATAATTTTTTTAAGAGGGTTTTTTGCAATGAATGATATTTTTAACACTTAACATCTTTAAAATTTTATTATGAAATCATAATTACTAAAATCATTTGAACGACTTTTTTAGATCCAAATGAACTCACACCATTTTCAAAAATAACAGCATATTCATGGTAACTATTCAACCGTAAATAATAAAAAGGTATCTTATGAAGAAGAAAGAAAATAAAATGATTATTATATTCCTGTAACTATTTTTAAGATTTCCCATACCACAGAAATAATTGCTTAACAAATAAATACATAAAAAAAAATAAATATATATATATATATATATAAGGTATATATATCTAGGTATATATATAAGGTATATATATATATATATATATATATATATATATATATATATATATATATAAGGTTAAAAATATATTTACAATACAGAAGAGAATCCTCCAGGAAGACATCTGTGGCAACAACACTCTGAAGACCCGGACAATACTGACGTGAGAACAAGCCGTACACCTGGAACCAGGTGACAACAGAACTACCCTTGGAGATCCTAAGGGTGGGTTCAAGATGGCTTCCAGGCATGAAATTAACCCTATCCAATGGCTGGTCTCCATTCAGGAGCAGATGTTTTTCACAGCCTGTTTCGGCTAGTTTGAATTTCATTCCGTCTGTTCTTCGTGGATCGAGAACTTAGATTTTCTCAGAACACATCAAACAGACAGGTCAAAAAAATTTGTACTCATAAATAGTTGATAAAATAGGAAATAATAATTACAATTAATTTTAATCATAAAAAATATAACGTTTTTTATAGGAACTGCAACAGTTATAAAAACGGAATTACAACAGAAGGTTTCCAGAAAGAGAAAAATGATCCAATCCGGACAGAAAATGTACAGAAAAAAGAAGAAATGCATATTATCCAAAAAGGATCCATTGAAAAATCCAAAACAGGTATAGATTTTTTTAAAGCATTTAATTTTGTCATAAGTAGGTATTAGGCAATTCCTAACAAACACTTTCTTTATTTTTAATTACTGCAAATTTAGTTAATATACAATTTTCAGATATCAAAGAATCGGTTTTGACATCGATGATTCCATATTTAATAGTTTTGCCTTGGGCAAGTTTGTGTGACTCTCAAAAACGTTAAGCTGAAGAAAATTTATCCCCTTAGTGACACAAAAACGTATTTTCGAAATCGCTATATTACAGAAATTAATGAAATAGGATTTTGTGAGTGAAAACAATGAACTTATATCCAGGCAATGCAGATTTAATACCTTGTGACCCTAAAATAGATCATGAAAAATACTGTGCACACCACACGTACCTAAAATAAGTCCAATGTTTTCCAATGTCAATGTCACTAATGTAGTTTCATATTTGGGCTATAACATTTACTTAAGGGCTTCCCTTTTTTTGGCCACAACATGGTCATTGGATAGTGATAATATTCTAGTTAATTTGGAAGGCTCAATGAACCAATATAAATATAATAGTTCTAATAATCTTATTAGAAACAACGTCCTTCTAGGCACAGGAAAAGAACGGTTGAAAGAGGTTTGAAGAAATATATTGACAAAATAACTTTTTCTTCTATTCGTCAGGTTAGTAATAAAATCTTCTTATTCACTCGTACGAAGTGAATGAAGTATTGCAATCGCGAATATTTTCGATTTTCACAGCTCCATTTTGAACAGTTCCGTAGTATGTTCACTTGTTAATGTATCTCTCAAAAGACATTAGTAGCACCGAGTTTAAACTTTTAATTTGGGTTCGCCGTAGCATCTGGTTCTGCACAATCATTTATGGCCATTATGTCAGGAGAAATGATCAGTTGATTTTAGAAGCCTGAGTGAACCAAATTAATCGTAGAAAGAGCGTCCTTCCAGAACTAGGTAACGAACGGCTGAAAGAGGTTGGAAGAAAGATATTTTAGCTCGGACCGCGGCCACCAGAGGGTACTAGCAGCCGGAGCGGCTAACTGATTTGCATAACTAGTTGGCTACATTAGTGGAGGGGGGAGCCTAGATTGAATTGTACCTTTTCTCAATTGGCCCCCGAAGCCCCTGAAAGCTTTACAGCCGCGCCGAGCTCGAGATCGCAGATAGCCTCGGCTTTAATTGACAGTACTCCTCCGTCGTCTTGGCCCACTTTATAATTACTATTCAGTCCATTCGACAGCGAAGATTGATTCTAGCTTTCTTCTACCGCTTAAATTATTTTCGAGTAGTTCGTGTTACGTAATATAAGAAAAAATATACTGCTACAACCATGGAGGAACTTGGGTTCAATACATCGTATATACAGTACTGTTTTTAGGCCTGCGGTTGTACAGGAAGCTGAGTGAGCCCCAGGAAGGTCTCCAGATCTCACAGAAACCAGCCCCGTCTGGAATTTTTTTATTTAATTTGGTTTTGTTTAACGTCGCTTCGACTGCTTTGGCCAGGGTCTTGTATTTTATTGCTTTTTCTGACACTTGACACACTTCAATATGCAAATTCAATTTTTCTATTTGATACTTTTCACATACAAACAGATGATTGAGCGTAAGGTTTCTATTTTCACAATTGTGGCATGTTGGTTGATATAGATCTAAATGTAGATAATTTGCCTGCTCATTATTATTATTTGTCGTTTGGAGAGATCCGTGGAATGCTCTAAACTTTTATTTAACGGAGTTTGTTTTGCGGAAGCAAGTAACGCTTCTAACTGCTGTCTTACCCCCCGCATCGACGCGTTCGTTGAAAGATTTAATATACCTCCGTTGTACATTACAAATTGTGATACACTCACTTCATCATAAAGTGTATGCTGTTGGTTTTTTCATAGTCGAAATGAGCCATTTTCCTCAATACAGATCTATCAATTCATCTCAATACCATTCTTTCGAACCTCTCAATACGTTCAGCTGATAATTTTCTCAATACCTACGTTTCAGATGCATACATCAAGATGGGTCGATCGAGTATTTTGTTGTGCAACTGTATTTCACCTTCTTCTCTCCCGGCAATGTCTCTTGGACGTAGATACGTCGATAAATTCCTAAAATTTATAATTTATCTTCCTTTAAATGAAATCCTCCACTATATCCTACATCTTTTCATGAAATTTAGTCGAAGATGTAGTGATACAAATATTTTTCGAAAAACGGGGTTAATAAATAGTTGGAAACAAAGAAAAAGGGTTAGAAAAAAAAAAGTAAAAGAAGAAAACTTGAAACAGGCATCTCAATTCCTAGAGGCAACGGACCGTTTCTCAAGAGCCCCTGTTACGGGTGAAGAAGCCAGTTCAGTTCGCATTCTCGCTCGCTCCAAATGGCGGAGAGTAATTGCTCAAGTGGCGGGTTTTCTCCGGCGAGGAATTGCAGAAAAAACGAAGAAGGAGGAAGGAGAGGGGATGAAGATAAATAATCCATCCAGGTATCCCCCCGTTTACTTCTTGCATTATTGATCGCTCCACGACTACGCCTCATGTAACACCCGAATAGAAGTTTCGTCATGGGCTCATTGTTGCTGAAGACGCAGAGTGGCTGTTAATGGTGACTATTATACTTTCAATTTCAGCGATAGTAGACTCGTTAATTGCTGAGGAGGCTGTTAGCTTAATCACTGATTGTATTATTTTTTTGTCAGAGGCTAAGGCACGTACGGCACTAACACGTGGAGGTGTTCGTCATTGTCATCCTTAGTTAAAAAACTGATTAATAGGACGAAATAATGCCTGCATTGATACGTCTTTGAGTTCTCTTGTACGGACCATTTCCATTCTCGAATTGCCAATAATAAATAGAAAGATCAGAATGTATCGAAGAAAAATAGTTAAAGAAGTTCACAAAAGTAGTAAATAATGAAATAGTGGCTTATTCTCCCTCTTTTTAATAATATAAATTTTTTATATTGTACACGAAAGACGCTGATGACCATGGATGTTGGGCGTCTGTAAACAATAAAACCTAAACCTTGTACACGAAAGAAGAAATATATATTTTCGACTTGTATTTATATAGACGATTATATTTTAATTATGGTCATATTTAGATTACGAACTATGAAAGGTCTTGGATTCAATATGTCGTAGAGAACTACATCCTGCCTCTTTAACAACGGTTGTGGAGGTAGGTGATATGTTCCAAACCTGTAAAGTAATAATAATGCTCTCGAAACTTCGGGATTAATTATACGAATGGGCTACCGAATCTATCAACCTTATCTCAGTTCAAATAACAATTTATTATATAATTATTAGAATTTTTATAACTTAGATGTTTTACGAGATTTTTTTTCATAGTTTAACAATGAATCGGAACATCTCAAGTGTTTTCGTTAAAATTAAGATACTATAATAATGTGAATTTATGTCCTTAACGACATATATTACAAATGGATGTATTACTTACTCTATTCTAAATCCATTATAAATATTTCAATTATGAAAACTGAGCCCCAACATGCAAAACTATTAAATTTGCTAATTCAGCTTCTACGAAATTGGAAGGTAATATTGTTTATTTATTTTCGGTTCCATTAACAATATTTATTTTGTTTAAAATTTTTATGGCAACCATTTCTTGTTAATTTTCTTTTTAATAAACCATCTAAATAAACCAATTAATTAACTTACTTTTAATTGTATTTAATTAAAATTTGTTAAATTAACATACTAATGTTTAACTGATAAATGTATTTATACTAATAAGCATATTACTATTATATATATATACATATACGTAAATGAATATCTTAATTTCCCTAATTTTTTTCTAAACCTTATAACATTATCCATAATCTAAGTTTGTTATGACGATCTTTAACCCGAAGTAACAAATACTAAAGATGATTTACAAATCGATTGGAGCCATAACTTTTTACGAACTTGTTTCGCAACAGCTTGACCACCGGCTATGATAGCCATTAGGCTACCGAAATGGTCGCGGTTTAAAATTATTTTATAATAATTACTGTACAGTGCCATGTTTATTAACAAAATATTTAATCTGATGTATAATATTCAACACTCAGTTAAACCCATCCTATTTTATAAGTCTAATAAATTTAGTAAACAGAAAAAGTATTTAAAAACAGAGTATTACAAGAGTGACTAATTTTCTTGGAAACTATCCGACGTGTCTTAAGAGTTACTTTAAATTATTTTTTCACCTTAACGTTAAATGAATAGGTTCTTATTGTAATAGGTGCCTATCAATACTATCCTTAACTTTAAACCATCAATACCTGATTGAAATGTTATTCTGAACTGGTAAGTTGTATTTTAAACAAGTGGTAAGGTTATTTAAAAATTCCTAAACCTTCATAAACAACGACACGTAATTATTATAAGAATAAAAATTCATGTAGAATAGGAAATTAATAATGATAAATTTACTTCGGGTAAAACAGAGGCCGTGGTGAATGTGATTGCAATAGCATTTCACGAATCTTATATCGATTTTTTTTTAGTAGAAAGAATTAAAAAGTTGTTTTCCAATCATAAAAGTTGTTTTGGTAAAAATGGCGGTTGCGGACACGTGTTCTATAAGAAAAATTTCAACATGGAAGACCCTTGGAAAAAGAGCTCCTCCAGGTTTCTCTGAGAATTCCCGGTTTTTTTCCACAACTCCTTTTCCGTTCCTCCTCTCGCATTCCCATCTTCGGTTATTTTAATTGGGATACCTCCCTTCCTTCTCCCGTCTTGGGCCTTCAGCCTTCTGATGGCACATCCCCTATCTGTCATAGGAAATCGCGATCATCTGTGATCTGTTAATGGAAACTCATATCTCTGTAGGTTTTTCGACGATTTACTCATTAGGCAGGTGAAGGAAATATAAATAACATAAATGATATAAACGCAAAATTATTCCTATTTTACCTTTAAAAGAATAGTCAAGGACGTTTAACACCACTTAATAAAATAATTAAAAATAAAAAAATTAAGCCCCTTTAAGCTTAGAAAGTTTCAAATTATATTTTCTATTAGGACTAATTTTAAAAAATTGTCTAAAGATTGAAATTGGTTATTATTCCATCATAACAATCATACAGTGGAAGGTTACCACAAGAACTGTAAAATATCAAATATCAGACCACGAATCTCATTATCTTTAAAAACATTTATTATTTTTTTCTGAAGAACACTTAGTAAATTACAGACAATAGTTGTTTTGGCATCATTTCATTTATATATTACGTAAATATCACTAGTTTCTATTAAAAAATTAATTTTAGCATGGTTTACGGTACCAAGCAATGACAGCTATCAAGTAGGTAACAAGGGTAAATTTTCATTTAAAAAAAATTAAATTAAACTAATCAGGAAAAAATGAGAGGTTTATTTTTTTGTCCATTAATCCAAATTATTATCTTTGTAATATATCTTGTGTGAATTTTGAAAAATACAATTATTTTATATGAACAGGAAATATAAGAAAGGTGTACGGTTGTTTTATTAAAAAATAAATTTAATAAACATATAAAAATTGAAATATTTTTAAATCTTCCGAATTGAAACAATGGTCGTTTAAATAATTAGTAAAAAGATTGTTGTAAATAATTTTGTTGCATTAATTTTGTTTGGTGTTAATCAAGTCCTTAATGTTTTTTTTATATTTGTATTTACAATTGTAAATTTAAAAAATAGCGTAAACTATAATAATTAATTTGCATTTGTTCGTTTATTCATTTAACTTAATTTTATGCTGTTTTTATTTTATTAGGATACGGATCTTTAACGAGTACTTGACATCGTGACTCGGTGACCGCCAATATACGCTTATTCCGAAAGATGACATAACCAAATATTTCTTCTGCCATTAAAAAAATACTAGGGCCAAATGCCGGGCTACGAACCCGCGCCCCTTGGGCCTATGTATTTGTAATAACTACAAAACTCCTGAAAAAAAATTACTTACCCCATTTACCACGACTAAAAAAATCTTTAATGAAAAATTAATAAATATGTATTATTGACTAAAGAGGTTCGGAATAAGTGGTAATAAAGTTGTAAATCGGGTGCTAAATTGTAGTCGGAAGTGTGTATAACTCCCAACCTGCAAAACCTTGCGCCGGTTTACGACTTTTTGAATGGGCAGTAAAAGTCGCAGTAAAATCTCTCGGCTGCTTTGGAGGCCCCCGGGCGTCGTCAGGCACACCTCCCCCAGCTCTCCCTTTGAATAACGATTTGTTGTGATGTGTTCCTAAGCGTCCTTAAGGTTTATAGCTCTGCCGCCTGTCCTCCTTGCGCATCCGTTCTTCTGAATTGAGGACGCAGGAGATCAAGTAGGACCAGAATATCTTGGTATTTTATTATATATATATATATATATTTTAAGTTTTTTTTAACTCATTGAACGTAACTTTAAGCTGCTATTCAAGTAATTAGGAATTAATTTCGCCTATCCAGGTGTAATTAGGATAGGGATCTTTAACTAATACCGAACCCTATTTTAGGTTCCATCCAAAGGACGAAATAATCAAGGATTTTTTACTCCTTTAAAAAAACCTTCAGGTTACCTGCCGGACTGCGAACCAACGATCTTTGGTATGTTAAGTTGTTATGCTAACCACAATTAATTTATTTTAATTAGATTGAAGTTGTTTTTTTATAAATCTGTACCTGATATAATAATAGTGATTGCTACAGTGGAGGTGTCTGAAACTCCACTTGATGCTTTAAGGGAACCTCAACAAGCAGTTCTCTTGGACACAGATAGCACAGTAAGAAAATTTCGGAAGGTTTGATAATGTTAATAAGTCCAGATGGCCCTCCATCTCAGTTTTGAACCAGCAAGTGCAAGAAAAAATAGATGATAATAATAAGGCTCAGCGAACCCGAAGGTACGATGCCGATTCCTCCATCAGTCAACTATATTTATTCCACAAATTAGATCATATGGTAGGTTTATATCTGCAGCCCCACTGAATAAGTGGTCAAGTCAATATAAGTCAAATTTTCTCCAATATAAGTTACTTGTACTTAGCGGAGCGGAATCGTGTTATTTTCGTAATTAATAAGGGGCTAATAAAGGCTAATGAATTTAGGTATTGCTTATATTACAACTCCGTACAAGACTTCCGCTTCCCTCGATAACATTAACTCACTCTGCACAAAATTCGACTTACAGACTTATTCAACTGGCTGCGGATATATGTTATACCTACAGGAAAATATCTACCTATATCGATTTCTTGAGTCCGTGATAGCTCCATTGACTGAATACCACGAATACTTTAGTAATTACTACGCCTTAAGGAAATTAATAGTTTATCTAGGAGCGTTCGATCTGAAGTTAATTTCTTAAAAACTGGTCCTAAGTCAGTGACCTTTCCCACCTAATCAAAGATCGGATCCGCTGATATGGGCGTGTCCGTCCAATCAACACGCCGTTTCGGGATCTCCTGATCGCAAGGTGGGAGGACTGCTACGGACAAATGTTTAGCGACTAATTGACGCTTCGTTGACGCCTGACGAAAATGTTGATCGATGTTCAATATTCATGAGGGGAAGGGACATGTGAGCGAGACAGTTCGGTGTTGCCGTTCGGGGCACAACCGCTGTTGCTCTATTGATCTATTACAGGGAAGATTCCCGAGGGACTGTCTGCTCTGGCAACGTCGGTGGGGAACAGCGCTCTTCCAGGAGTGTGGAAGAGGGAGAGCGCGGTCTTCCGAAGAGAAACAACCCAAGATTAAATTCCCTTAGCTGACGAGTCGTTGGGTTAAAATGACCATTAATCAAACCAGGAAAACCTATCATTAATCATTCATAACGTAAAACCTGAGGTAGAAATCCAAAGCATCGAAACCGTTTCAAGTAATCAATGATGCATATGTTATTCCACAAGAATAAGTCAAAACCAACCCTTTAATACTAATTTTGATGAAGTTTACAGCCTGTTCGTTTAGTAAAATTTACTTTTTGTTTAGCAAAGTAGTATTTAACAGTATATCTGCAACCCCGGTCAATAAGTAGTTAAGTCGAATTTCGACCAGAGAGAGTTAGGTAAATGTATTGAGTGAAGTGGAATCCTGGTATAAGCAATAACTCCTTTTCAAACCACTCCTAACATAGCTCCTTTTCACCAAAAAAATAACACGATCCCCCGTACCTATGTATTTAAGAAACTCTTTTTACAGAAAATTCAACAAAAGAGCTTAAGTGTAAGTAAACAATTTAAACACCTGCTCATATTGGGACTAGGCTTTACAGAGCACTTCTATCGACTAAGAAGCCATTCTAGTTCGATCTAAGGCTCTGAAGATCGTAGGTTATTTCCAGGTTAACGTACTGAACAGATATCCGCATTCCAGGCACAAATACGTTGGTAACCTTCTGGATAAGACTTCCCTGGTTCGAGAGAGAGAGAGATAGAGATAGATAGATAGATAGATAGATAGATAGATAGATAGAGGGAGAGAGAGAGAGAGAGAGAGAGAGAGAGAGAGAGAGAGACAGAGACAGAGAGAGAGCGTGAAGCGTAATAATACGTAATTCTTTCCTTTATAAATAATATTTTTTAAATTTTATATAATCTCACACTATATTGAGATAAAATTAATATCGACCTTTAGAAGCACGTATAAAATTATAAATTAAATTTGTCAAATTATTAATTATTAAAAATAATAAATCAATAATAGTAGCAAACAGATTTTCTACTATGCAAATTAATTTGCACTGGAATCCAAATGTAATTTTACCAAAAGCATTAGGTAATAGATCTCCTTAATGAAATGTTTTTTATTTAATAAAATATCTTAATGAAATGTTTTTTAAAATGAATGAACCGTCGCATTTTTTAATTTAATTTTAATGATTAAATAATTTATAACTATTATTTTAAGAGGATTATAAACATTCCATTATAAACTAATTTATTACACTCATTTTTTAAATCTTACTGTATTTATTATTTTTTCTAGTTTGTTCCATTGAAAACAACAAAAAATTCTAGTCGGAAAGCTAAATTTAGTCTATCCATGTATAATGGATATATAATCTTTAACGAGTACCTGACACCGTACAAGTTCGGGACTCCATTTTACGTACTTTCCGAAATACGGCTTAACCAATAACTTTTTTTACTCCTTTAAAAATTCTAAGACCACATCCCGGACTGCGAACCCGCGATCTTGGGCATAGTACCTCGTTATTCTAACCACTCCGCAACAGAGCCCCGAAAAATGCTTATATACACCTCTGATTAAGAAATCCAAATAATGCTAATTTAATCAGTTGGCATTCACTCAGTAGATATCAATCTCATTAAGTCTTGAAATAGGCCTTACCTGCATAGCTAGCGCTCCCACTTTCCGAGGCGGATATTTATAGCACTAATAATCAACCAACCGCATTCATTAACCGCTATCTTTAAATTGCCCCTTTGTAATTCCTACTGGTCAATCGCTATGTCGGCTAAAGAGCAAAAATCGACTAGTTGTAAGTCGTATCGAAGGGACGATCGTAAGTCTCCTTATATGGCTCACTCTGAAGGACGTAAGATTTTTGAAATACCACTTGTTTAAGAGGTAATTAACATAGTATAAATTGGAGAACGAAAAAAAACCTCTGTATCTTACAAAAATCGAATAAAATTAAACACCCCAATAATAAAAAACAAGTTATTATGAATAACTTGTATTTATATTAAGCAAACAATATTTTTATCTGATATACGACAGTTCAAAAATCAATTTTTGGGTACCACAGTCGTCGCCCGTGGGATAGTGGTTAGCATAGCAACATACCATGCCTAGGGTAGAGGGTTTTGCAGCCCAGCAGGGGGCCTAGAGATTTTTTAAAGGGAGTATAAATCCTTAGTCATCTCTTCGGATGGAACGTAAAATAGTCACCAACCTATGCAGTGTCAGGTACTCATCAAAGATCCCTATCCTAATATGCGAAATTTAGAGCTCCCACTGCAGCATCGTCTAATTAGCCATAGCAGCATTAAGTGACGTTAAATGAATAAACCAACAAACTAGGAATATTATATCCACATCAGCGTTATATACACACTCCTAAATAACAGATACTAAGAATCAAAAGGATTCTGTTACTCCATTTGTTGATGATATACATCAGTATTTGACCCCATCTAATTTTTAAAAATTCTACATAAGTCACTGTTCATTTAATTAAAAATAGCCAGAGCTTTTTTAAATCTATAAATCAAGCCTTAAATATTAAAATAATAGTTGAAGAATAGATCTAGTTTTTTTAACTAAACAATAACTTATCATTATTCACAATATAACTAAACAATAACAATCTATTCATGCAAATAATGAATTTATTTTAGAAGTATATAATTAATCTATATAATAAAAAAATATATTGTAAATATTGCAATGCTCTTCTAAATAAATTATATGTAAAAAAGTCTTAAATGAATTTTCTTTCTTAAATTATCTAAGCAGCATTTTTAAATATTCGTTTCAAAATGTTTTGTGGTTTGTCAGCAAATTCAATAACTAAAGTATGTTAACCTTAGTACCCCACAGTTTACTGTCAAATTTCTGACAAAAAATGAAGAATTTTTTAGACATATTTCTTCAAAAGAGCACTCTGATTGATTTAAATAAAATAAATATATATCATTAAAATGTCACATAATACATTGATGGAAATCGGTTGTTATTATTAAATTAATAGAAATATTTCCAATATTAATTAATTTTTATTTTATTATTTAATTGGAAATCTATATTTTTTCTAATAAATTATACTTTAAAATAATTAATATTCGTTTTTAACATGTATATTAAATAAATACAAAGTCTAAAAAGATCAGCGGAATTCCCCAAATTTAACTAGCAGCAAAAATATTTCAAACTGTTGACAAGAGTTGAAGTGAGTTCCCGCCAAGAACCGAAAGCCAAACTCCTGGTCAGCCATATTCCCGATTCCCCACCAGGCGTCCGGCGCATGCGCCGCAGCTCACAGCTGTCCCAAACAAGTTCTCCTTATGTTTACATCAATTTCTTTTATTTACATCATTTAAAATGTTTATGTTTTGTTCCTGACCATTCTACAAACATGATACTTATCGTTTTCTTCTGAAAACCGTCTCATTTTTCTACAGATAATCAGCGAAATCAACAAACAACCAAAGCGTTCAAAATGGAGGGCAATGCAGGCGTCATCTGAGCTTTGTTTTCAGTGTTTAGTGTTGTTTAATTTCATATTTATTCTTCTCAAAGTGTTCATATGAACAATTCGTTACAATAACAAGTAAGTTGACTGAAAATACTAATTAGTTTTGATGCCTGTACTTAATTTTGATTTAGAAAGAGTGAAATGTGTGTATTGAAACAAAATAAACTAGCTAAAAATGATGTGTTTTCTGTTTTTATAGATCTTTAATCCTATTATTCTACGTAGAAATCTTGCTTTTTATTGTTTCTCTAGTAAATAAGTTCCATCGTAGTGATTTTTTAAAAACATATTGAGTTATATAGCTAATTTTAAGTTAGGGTTCCTATGAAGTGTGTATTTTATTGAAAAGTAAAGAAAAATCAGCCTGATAAAAGTTTTTTTCAGTCTATTTATAATTTTAAATAATAAAATTAGAAAATGTATATGGTATAACACAGTAAGGTTGAATTTGTTGTGTATACTACATACAAATTTAAAAAGCTGTAGTTTAAAACAAATATTAATATAACACTTCTTCTTTTAAAGTATTAGATATACAATTTGTTATCGTAATACACTTATTTAAATTTACTTTTATTATCTACTCAGAGGTTCATGATAAATTAGATTGTTTCATCTTTAAATTGATTGAGTAATAACTTCAAAATAATTTAGCACATATTAAAAACAGTAAATTTAAAAATATTCCCTAATACCGCAATTGGCATTTCAAAGTATGTACTTGCTACTATTTTGTCTCACTTTTTTGTGTTTAATGCTCAATATTTAACCAATAAATTATTATTGTCTGCAATAATAGGAATAACTCAATAAAAAAGTTATAAATACCTGGTAAGGAAGAATAAACCCATGTAGAATATACATCATGTGGAGAATCGGTATGAGTTAGGGGCGAATAGGGGTGGTTTTTCCAATTGTGTTTCCCAAGATGACCTATATCTCACTGAGGAGATCAATAATATCTCTTCCTGCCGATTTTTCTTCATATTATTCCAAATCTCTATCATGGTGTTTGGATTTCTCGTGTGATTTTAGCAAGGATGATTTTATTATTATTTTTAAAAATTTTAAAAAACAGTGTGCATAAAAACTCGTTTTTAAGGAATAGTTAAGTTTTGCATTAACAGACTGTTTTAAATAACGCATTGTAATTGAATTATAATACATACACACACACACACACACACACACACACACACATACATATATATATATATATATATATATATATATATATATATATATGTCATGTATATGTTCATTAGATATCTTATGAAGATATTTTTTTATCTCTTGGTCTTTTCTGACTACATCGCTAGAAACCGAATATATTTTAATTACGAATAATAACAACAACTAAAATGATTTACTAGTGTTTCATAAATATTATCTCTTAACCTTTTTTTAAAAATAATGCTTTAAACGGAATTAAGTTTTAATCATGAATAATTATATGTACCAGAACCAATAATTTACTAACATATCGTAAAATCTTCATTGTTAATTAGTTCACGAAAAACTCATATTTCACATCTGATTCAGAATAATTTATAATTATCAATGGTGTTGAACAATTTACTTTATTTATTTTTCGTTGTTGTTCGCAAACAACCTTCTTGTTTAATATGATTATTATAGATACTTTATACATAATTCAAAGATTTAATCAGTTTAGTTGAATCTTGAATACCATTAGGATTTTTATAATTGGTTTCAATGTACATGTAAAGATAACTTCAGTAAATTATATTAATAATTTTGGTTTCTGAACTGAGATAAACTATTTTTTGTCTTATCCTTCCTGATATTCTCTACATTAATCTTCAATAGATTAATTCTTTAATTTTTTTAATGTAAAACTGCATACATTTATGATAGATTGTCATTTCATAAATAAAGTCTTGTATTTATGATTCGAAAATCCATTACTATTGGCATAAGGTCATAAAGAAATTATGATGTAAAGAAATTAATCATGTAAGGAAATTAATCTCAAAACTAAATTCTTTCAGTTTTTAATAGCTAATTATTTAATTTAATATTCAGACAAATATTTTAAAAAGTTAGCAAATAGATAAAAAAGTGGAATAATAAAATGAATATTTAATGTTACAAATTTAGAGTCTATATTTCTGACGTAAAGGTTAAAGCAAAAATAAATAAATAAATAAGAGATAGTAGACAATGATTGACAACGTTGAATGAGTAGAAGGGAAAGAGATAAATAGAAAGTGGAATCGTGGATCGGTTCCAAAAGAGCTTCCCTCGGTCACAAAGTTTATGGCCCATAAAAATAAAACAAATTGGACAATAAATTACCAAACCGCTGAGGCTTCTTTTTATGGCGCGTGCCATGGTTCTTACCTGAAACAATAATATCAAGCTTAGCAACTCATAAAAATTAATAGTAACATAATAGGCATTATCATTACAGCTTACTTAATATATGTTAATATTTTTTATGTATGCGGTATCCGGTAATTGATTGTTACCTAATATATCCTTAAATACTTAATCGATAAAATGACTGAAATAATATTAGTATCGACAAAAAAAAAAAAAATCTGCTTTTTCAACTATAATTCTATAAAATTCTTCTACCATGCAATGTAGAAATAAAAATAAAAATAAATTTTTTTTTTTTAAATGCTGGTTGAACGAGAATTAAAAAAAAATTAAGTTTGATGTTCTTTTCCTATTTTACTGTTTCACTCACTTCATAGCGCTTGAATTTTGAGATTAACGAAGAATAAGATTCGTATATATATTTCAACATATTTTTTAGATTAATTTTATTTTTCAATAATTATTTTAATCTTGAGAGGGTTTTTATGAAGTATTGAGGAAATAATTCTTTTTTACCTCAAATAATCATTTATGTAATATATAGATTTTTATTTATAGCTTTGTTAGTTAAAAAACTGCCTTACGATTACTACAATTAAAACTTCACCTAATATAAAAAATGAACTTATCAAATGGATTAATAATCTAATTTTTAAAATATATGACCATAGTAGATAAATTCTTATTCATTAAACTGAGTATACATACAAACATAAACTCGATGGTTTGTATCATTCTCTCTTATATTTTATAAAATTGTCACAATCGATACAAATAATATTAAAATTAAATATAAATAAAAATAGTATGAAATTAAAGCAATGATTAAAAAAATATAATAAATGATACTAATAGTAGTTCATTTATTTTATCGATAAAGTAATTAAGAAAATATTAGATATCAATTAATTATAAGGTATAGCATATATTAGTATATTATTATTATGTTTTTTCATTATAAGTCAATAAGGGGTTCTTGTATTTCTAAAACGTACAGACTCAATTCTAAACAAGTCAACATAATAAAATTAATTTGGTACAATTTATGAGATAATTAATAATTGATAAAATTTAAAATAACGACTTCAGGCATGTATGAAGAAAGAGAAAAATAAACCTTACAAAAGAATGAGAAAGAATCATTAACTAGATTCAAGAAAGACTTGAGCGTTTAATTGAAGTTTTCTAATCCAACAAAAATATTACTTTTTTATATCAGATAAATGAATGACATTAAAAGGTGGAGTAAGTCCAGTTCAAGTAAGTAAATAACCAATTTAAATATTAATTTTCAATTTTTTTTTCTTTCTTGAATAAAAATAATTTCAATAAATCATTTAGTTGATTCATCCTTTTTAATCACTATGTATTTAAATTAATAACTATCAACAATTACAAGATTCTCTCACACTGATAGAAATCCCTAATGATCTCCGTCTCTCTGTTAACTATTCATGTAGATAAATAATATTCTGTCTTCAAATAGGGCAAGATGAACGGACGTGGGATATTTTTAAAGACGTTAACAAACCTTAGGCTTCAGCGATGAGCCTGTAATAGCCTCAGGAATCTCATTCTAATCACTATACGTTTTTCCTTTTTTTTTTTCTTTAATTCTTTTTCGTCTTTTATCCTTTTTACTTCGTGTTCTTTTTTTTATTTTCTTCACAAGTCCCTTGCGGGTACCTGGCATACGCTATAGGACCTGTGTATACAATAATAATAATCGTTTGACCATTCCCATATATCGTTTTCGGTACTCCGGTTCTTTTTTTCTTTTTTTTTAACCCCGTTGTTTTGTGTTTAATGGACTTTTTTACTGGAAAATTTCTCCTTTCGCTGTTCCTTATTGTACCTTTCGAAACCTTTTTTTTACCTCCTTTTTTTAACGGAGGTATCGGTCATTGTTGAACCCGGGAGAAAGTCGCAAGGGTTTTCTAGCCCGCTACAGGTCAGTTGCTCTGTATCTTCCGACAAGTGTTGTGTAGTCTTGAGATTTTTGTGTTTGATTGTGAGCTGGTTGAGTTTGGTGTGGAATTGTGTACAGAAGGAGGATTCATTGTATTCATTGAAAATTGGAATCATTGTAGGTAGTAGATTATCTGACTAAATTCCAAACAATTTTAATTACCTTGTAAAACCATTATAAAAGTAAATAAAAACTTCCATTTTAATTATCAAACATTTTTGAAACTACTCATTTTGGATAACTACTTCCGGTTGATATTATCCTGATAATATCTATTATCAGAATAATACCGACCGGAAGTAGTTAAAGTTGTTATAATTGTTGAGATTATTTTTTATTCAATTCACGTATTCAATTGAAGTAAAAATTTTAAGTTAAAATTTAATTTATTTAAGTTCAGTATAGATGAACTTATTTATTTTTGAAAAAATGCTAAATAAATAATTTAACAGACATATATATACTCGACTTCTAATGAATCGTCGACCGAATAGCTGAAAATTAAATTTTTAAATATATATATGTATATATATATATATATATGTATATATATAAATATATATAAATATAAATAAATCATAAGATAAATAATCGTTGCTCTAAAAAAATGTAGTAACCCTAATTTGTAAGAAGCATCAGTTATTAAATATCATTACCATTAACAGAAATATCATTGTTATGTTTATTAATAATTATAGATAATTTTACTTTGAAATAATCTTTGTACAATGTATTTATTTGAATGCAACAAATTTATTAAAACAGTATAAAATTATGTTAAGCTTCTCGACCAAAAAAAAAAACAAAAACAATTGTCAATGTTAATTTTTAAATTAATATTTTCTCTTTAATAATATTAATTCCAAAAATTGGTACATATGGTATCTGCATTCTCTTTTGAAAATTACCCCTTAGGGATTTCACATGGAAGCCTGTATGGATAATCCTAATGACCTAGCGTGTTTTACCTCCCTGATTTAATAAAGAACATTTAAAAAAATAGTTTTTCTTTATCCTGCAATCGTTAGACTCGATTATCCAGGAATATTTTGTTAAACGTGGAACTGAATTTAAGTAGAAGTAAAATACCTGTTAAATCATGAGGCCGTAATTTCATCTGAATATTTCTTCATGATTGTAAGTGAGAACCAACTATCCCTCTGGCAGAGTAACGCCCGGAAATAGATATAACTTTCAAGAAAAGATTTATTTTCAATAAATCAAAAAAACGTACGCAGCACTTTTTCTAATCGCGTTATTAATCCGTATAGATACAAACCGACGCTCGTAAATTTCTAAATCGTTACCTAAGCTCGGCTAATCTGCATAAAAGAAAATTTATGACTCCATTTTAAAATTGTTCCGAAGTGTGAGGAATGGTTCCTTAGGAGGAGGTGTAGGTGGTACTCCTGACAATCCGCCAGCTAATTCGTGATTTAAGATGCATTTATTCATGGTCTGTTAGATAGTCCGAAGCTTGTGGTTCGTTACGGCCAACTGTCGGCAGTTACAAGTAATTTTGTATCAACAACGCTCAAAAGAATTTTTAAAAGATCATATCGCGGTTAAAATTCGTCTAAAATAGGTAGAGGAACGATAGTACAGCATGATTAGTATAACGACAATCATTACATAAAATATTTTCTTAGTTAATTAATAGTATTAAATGTAATAACATAACCATTTTCATACACCAATTAATGAGTATTGTAAAAGCTGATCATTCATTTTTTTAAATCAGAATTTGTATTGTTTTTTCCGGTAGAAGAGCCTATAATAATTGTATAAACTACAGAATTAATAGTTTTAATTGTTTAAAATATTAATTCTGATAACAGATGACAAAAATTTTATATTAATATTTATATTAAGTGAAATAATTAATAAGTGTTCGATTAAATTAAGGACTGCTTCTTTAATTATTAAAATAATTTAACTAAGCAAAAATTGAGTTACAAAATATTGTTATCCTCAAAAAAAAAGTTACTATTGCCATTCTTAGTTTATGAATTTTAATATTAATTTTTTTTATTTATCTACAAAAATAAGATTATTTGGATTAGTATTCCAAGTCTGAAAACGTTTTTTCGATTCAAAATGCTGATTGTATAACTAAAACAGCATTTATTAATCAATACATAATTTTAAGTTTGACTTTTTCTCCGGTATTGTAGGCTAATAATGTATTTACGAGCTACATAGTTTATATTTTGAATTGTTTAATATGATAGATAGATATTTGTTTCTTAGTATAAAGGATTATTTTAAAAATTAATAAAATATATGTGTGCATCTGACCATGGAAGTAGGTTAACTTCCAGGACTTTATTTGAAAAATTGTTTTAAATCCTTTTTTGACCTCAAGTGATGTTTACTTGCGAATTTTAATATGATGTTGCGAAGAACAGAAATTGATAATGACAAATGAATTTTTCGAAACGTCTTTAATCCTTCGTTAATGTTTTTAACAAGAGTATCCGACTGGAATAAAGGTTTTTACTCATTGGTGAATTGTATGATAAAAATTAATAAATTAAAAACATGTTACAGAAATAAGGACTAAAAAGGAATATGAAAAAAACACAATTCAATGTTGTGGAGGAAAATTAGAATAAATCCCAAAACAAAAGTCGATTATGTAAATAAATTTAATTTATTTTAGACTGGTTATAAAAAAAGTTGACCAAATCCTGAACAAAATTAATTGGACGTTACAATATTTATTGCTAATTTCCTATAAAGTTCCTAATCATACTAACCTAGCAGTTATTGATCCCCCCTTAAAGATTTTAATTACTTTTAAACTATTTTAGTAACGCATTCCCTCAATTTCTATTAATTGCGGACACTTTTAATTCACCTATATTAATATAAAATAAATAAATTATAAATTATAAAAGGTGAAAATAGTTTTTAAAAAAAGGTTCATGGTTAATTTTAAAAAAGTTTTAGATCTTAAACGGTCGACTAATCTTAAATAATTCCTATTTATTAAAACGAAGTTCTTTCTTTAAAAATTTGCTTATTTAAAATGTATAGATCAATAAATTTCTTAAAAATAATGATTTAGCTAGAATAACAATGGAATTAACTGATTTTAATTTTGGGAGGTAGTTTATTATTCTAATAAAAATTCAAATTAATATTTATTATTTTAAAAAACCAGCAAGTGTATATGCATGCAATACATATATGAAATTTGTTATGCATAATATTTATTACTATAAATCGGATAATTTAATAGAAATCAAAATGTTTTTAAAATAATTTTAATGGGCACAGAAAATATAATAGAACCAATGTTTTATTTTATTTTTATAATACAAGTAATCATTAAATCATTAGTATTAAATCATAATACAGTATTATACATATATTAACATAATATGTTCATATTTAATCAATTTTTAACAACAAAAAAATCAGTGAAAACATTTTTTAAAATATAAAATTGGAATAAAATTGAGTTCAGCTTTCTATAATGGAGGATGTTTTCTTACATTGAAAATTCTTAAGAGATGTTTATTTTATTTCTTCTTGTAAATAATAAAGCATTGTACTTCATATACTTAATAGCAATAATCATATTAGGTTATTATCTATATTAAATAAGTTAATATAACAAAAAATGATTACAGAGAGGCCAGATGTACGGCCATGTTGCCGGCAGGCGGGACTTCATTGCTCGCCAGGGCCTGCTCACAGCCCGCCTGCCGTTCCACAATGGTCGCCTCCCATCTACCATTTTAGTCACTTTTACATCATTAATTTTACCGTTTTATTTATAAATACCTGAATAAAAATAATAAAATATCATCTGTTTGGCTTAAAAAGATACGATACATATTTTAATAATAAAATCAGTAGTCAGTTAAAGTTAATTAAAATTAATCAATTCAGTAATTTTATGTTTTTGCAAATTGGGATACTGCGCAGGTTCAAATGTAACATTTAAGAAAAACAAATAAATAAATAAATCATAATTGATTGATATAAATTGATACAATGATTGTGTATATAATATTTAAATAAATATATAAAATAATTTTTATTACAACTATAGACGTTATAGATTTAGACCACACTTTCATAACACTAGATTAATATTTCTTAACAAATTGAAAAGATGCCATTTGTAATAAAAAAAATAACGCCTTCGATAATATAAATTAAATTCAGGGTATACATTGTATTAACTTAGTATTAAATCATAAATTTGTATATATTGTAACGTGTATAAATTTGTAATATTGTGCATTTCATATCTATATCTCAATATAAAATACAGTTTATTACAACTATGAAGTAAAGTATATTATAAATATATATAAATGCTGGAGTGATAAATCTTTATTCCAGAGGTAATGGACAGCATGTCTACAAAATAGGTAATACTATAGGAAAATTGTCATAAATCAATACTATGATCAATACTTCCACTTAATTATCAATGTCAATAACAATGCGAACAATTATCTTTAAGCTATCTCTAAAAGTAAAGAAGAAACAAATGTTAATTACACTAAGTTATGAAAATAAAATTTCCTATTTGTCCTTTACTTCAGGTGTACAGAAATAATAGTTTTTAAATAGTCATCTATGTTCGAAATAGTTTCATGTGTTTATTTAAATTAATTATTTGGGTTGTACAAGACATTCATCAAGTCAGTTAAAAGAACAAACTTCAATAAACACTAAATAAATAACGGCATGGTGTAGAAAGGCGTTTATTTATTTACTTTTTTCCCTCCTTATAATTTATATAGAGTACTAAACCTTTAATAAGGTTAGTTAATTAAAAAATGTAGTTAATTCTGTTCTAATCCAGGGTGGGGTGCCTACTGACACAGATATAGTGGGAGCATTAGGCCTGCCTCGCTCTGGTGGAAACAATTGTAAACCCCTCCCCACCTAAAGCTATTATTATGGAAAGTGGGTATTTGATCCGGCCCAATTCTTGCTTTGTCTTGCTCTTCCTCCTTTATAGGCTCGATGAATTAAAAAATAATTATGAGATTAGGCGATTGTATAGTTTTTCTTTAGTTCTGCCATTATTGCAAAGAATAACTAATCTAATAAACAGCATTATTTTTTAAAATTTTATATTTATCTTTCATAAAAGTTGCAAAGATAAAATTACATTTATACTGTAAAATCAAAAATTTTACTATTCCACACAGTATGTCCAAAATCCTCTTGTTCTTTCTCTTTCTAGCTCTTTGTTTTCTGGAAATCCATTAAGAAGATTAAAAAGATTATGTTCTAGATTAAAGTCTTTAATCAGTTATGATAATTTTATATTCCTACAAATTTTATGGTTTTGATACTGATCTCTTCAAAAAAAAAATTAAAAAAGTCTATTTTATCAAACTAACCATACATCCGCAATTATATCTACTAAGTAGAATTTTTGAAATCCTATTTAAAGTATAATCGGCTATAAAACGTTAGTGTATACATAAATAAATAAATGTTAGACATAATTAAAATATATGCGAACATAGTGCAAAATTAGTTACGTATCTCGACAAAAGTTGGGCTTAAAAGTAAATTAATAATATAATTTAATTGGTTATGAATATTTCCTATAGCTTTGTAGTTGTTTGTTTTTCTACAATATCTTTGTCCTAAAGGTAAAGGACACCTATCTATTTTGTGAACAATAGATAATATTTTAGGAAAATCGTCATAAGTAAATACCATGATCAATATTTCCAATTACTTATCGATGCCAATAACAATGTGAACAATTTTCTTTAAGCTGTTGTCTATAAATAACTCAAGAAAAGTTTTTAACTGCTCAAAGTCATGGAAAATTTGCTCTTCCGTATAAAAAATGTGACATGGAGTTCTAGTTTACTTTCTGGAAGAAAGATTTGACCCTTCTAGCTCTCTCTCGTTCCAAACGCCACTTTGAATTTGAAAAAAGGCTTACAAAGCCTGAGAATACTGAAAAACCGGGCAAACTCTCGTCTCGATTCCTAGAACTCTTAAGTCATCATTATTCCATCCGGATCGGGCAGTGGTCAGGACGATTTCCCCGCACCGTCGTAAGAGTAAGAACTCAATGGAAAGCGGTTATCGTAGAGGAATAGAAAGATGGGATAGAGAGAGTGAGAGAGGAAGAGAAAAAATGAAGAAGAAAAGTTTCGAAATAAAAAATAAAAGTTTACTTAAAGGTGGAGGTGCTATTTATCGGTTGGATTTATGGCGGAAGGTTGGACAGGGATATATTGAGTTCGGAGGACACGACCTTCTTCAGTGTCTTAGTAGCAAGATTTATTTCCAGAAACTTTTGAATGTATTAACCTAAGCTATTTCTTACCCTGTCCGTCCGAAAAAAAAACATTTTGTAGTATTTGGGGACCTAACTACTACGATTATAGCCTTAGAAAACTGTAATCTGACCATTAGCCTCTACAGTCGCTTAATTCTCATCTCCGTTCATTAATCAATTCAAAATAATTGTTCAAACAAATTCAAATAACAATCATTTAAAAACTGAATAATCTAAATGTATTTTTAACCACAATACGCACATAACAATATAAATTATTTATTTTATACCTCAATTCCAATTTAGAGACCATTTTTCAATATTTCAATAGATGTAGTTTTCTTACCAAGTCAAATATGTATTTTAAAAACATAAAAAAAACAAAAAGGTATGAATAAAGATTATACAAACATTGCTAAATAATGTTTTTAATGCTAATAATAAAATAATGTTAAATAATGAATTCATTTTAGGTTTGTTGCAATTATTTTCTGGATATTTCAATATATCACATTAAATATAAATGTAATTTTCTTCAACTGGTGATGGTAAGGAAAATGAAGTTCCATATCATTGTTGATTTTATAAATAAACAAAACGTTTTTGTTTCAAAATAAATAATAATAGAAATCAATAATCAGAGCTGTAAGTTCTGAGTATTTTATCTCACATTTTACATTGGACCACTCTGATTAAATTTCGGGTGTATATATTTAATTATATAATATAGTTATTACTAAAATATATAAGTATATTCACATTTCAGGATAAAGGATACCGGTTATCCAGGAAAATATTAATTAATGATTAGAGAAATCTACAATATTTTTCATATTGCAATTTGGTTTAATGAAGAATGGCTCCAAAAATTTAATAAATATACTAATCGATTTTAAAATAAACAAAGCTAACAATTCTAATAACTTTGTAATATGTATTGGCTAGAATACTGGAAAGACGCCATCTTTTTTTTCTCAAAATTAGAAAAAATGGTGACTTGATGTGTCCAATCACCGATATATCAATATAGTAGTTATTATTGATAGTTTTGTTTACACTTTATTGTCGTTTACAACTGAATTTATTAATTAATTAGTAAAAATTATTAATAAGTTACGGACTTCGGTGAAAATAAATAGTATTTACTTTTAAAATATTACAGAAAAGGACGAAACAGTGTAGAAAACTATAATAGAAGCATAAGATCGGGTGAAATTCCACCCGTTCACCCGTTCCGGCGTATACAACACCGGTCAGAACGGGTCCGATCTCCCAAAGCTTTGCTCCGCCCCTTCTAAGTAGGCCACGCCCATATTATCCCCTCCCCATCTACCATGGAAAAGGGGGGTGGTTCCCGTTTTCTCTGCTCCTGCCTAAACGTTTAGAAGACTTTTAATATTTCAAATAATATATTTAGAATGAAATTTAACTGAAAAAATAAATTGTTAATTAAAATATGTTACTGTTCTTAGATTATATGATTAATTAAAAAAATCATCTTAATTTTGACAAAAATATACATTGGTATACTCGTTTATCTTTTTATTCATATATTATGCTTTCACTATATATATATTCACATATACATTATATATATATATATATATATATATATATATATATATATATAGAGAGAGAGAGAGAGAGAGAGAGAGAGAGAGTGAGAGAGAGAGAGAGTGAGAGAGAGAGAGAGATAGAGAGAGAAAAGGGATGGCAAATTGCATTAATGTCATATAAACTAAGTTGTCTAAAAATAAAACGAAAATAAAGTAGTCAGATAATAGACTAGATATTTTTTTAATATAATAACTAAAAGGATCCAAAACAATACATTCTAACCGACTTGGAAGATAATATTTCAGACCGGTTGCATTATTTTTAGGTTTGGATGGGAGAGCATAAATCGATTTATCGGACACATGGTTCTGCAGGTTGCTATGACAACGCTGATAGAAGAACAATAGCTTTAGAGAGAGAAAGAGATAGATAGATAGATAGAGAGAGAGAGAGAGAGTGGGAGAGAGAGGGAGAGTGAGAGGGTGAAGGAGGGAGAGAGAGAGAGAGAGTGATTGAGTGAGAGAGAGAGAGAGAGAGAGAGAAAGAGAGAGAGATATGGTGTGTAGCAGGTCTCATCGAATGCTTGTTAGGCTACGTCACCTGTTCGCTACAACTGGGCTCTAAAATAATTTCGTTTTAATTCATAACAAAAAGCGTTTGTTATTTATATATACATTAAATTTTATTGTAGATAATATAAAAAATATATTACTTTGTCCCAACATCCGTTCTATTATTTAAGAATAAATTTCTATATTTTCGAATATTAAATACTATGTCATAGAGGACTGAAGTTTTTATTCCATAACATCAATAAAATAATCAAGGCATGTAGAAAATTTGTTAACTGATAAAATTATTCTTTTTATAATTAAACCATAAGCAGTTACATGCATGTATCCATGGATAAAACAATTGTTTCTGATGAATAAATGAATATATTGGTAAAAATTAAACCTTATGTTATTATTTAAATATTTCTCGTTTCGGAGGCTTATATATTATTACATAAATCCTATTTTAAGAATTAATCTTCACAAGGAAATCAGTTTCAAAATTAACTGTGAAGTTTAAATTGTAAATAAAAATGGATGTTTTCGACTTAGTGAATCTGGAGAAGGGAAATAGAGTGAAAAGAAGTTATATGATAATAAATTGTACTTTTATGGTCATTAACAATGTATTTACAGTGTTACATACATAATTTGTTGAAGATTACATGATTAAAAAACTGTATCTGAAGATAAAAAATACATGCTTCTAAATATATAATGGATATACTACAAGGGATTTTAATTGTTTTTGTATTTACACAAATATGACCATTTTCACTCACAGTTTAACCACTGAAATTCAGTTATAAATTTTAAAAAATATATTAATCAATCAAGTTCATCTTCATAACAATTACCGCATTGCTCCCATTTGATTACACATTTTAAAAAATAACCATCCCTTCAATCTGATCAGGAGTTAATTTATGATTCAATCGGATAAAAATCGGTCGAGTCGTGGAGCGAGTTGTAATTAGTAATGGGTCCCTCTTTCGATTATTATCGAATTTATTTTTCCTTCGAAGGTCCAAGCTATCGTGGCAACTAGGCCACTAATGCACCCCAGGCAATTAAATATCTTAGGACTTGGAGTAGTTTTTAATTGGTCCTAGGGTCTGTGAAGGAATGGGATTTTCTTTTGATAACAATAATGAAATATGTACTATAGTTATATAAAGTCTAAAGAGGGGAAAACAAAAGATAATTTAAATAGAAAAATCCCTTTATTTAAACTTTGTTGAATAACGTACTATTTTTTTTTTTAATTTTACCTTATCATGTATAAAAACTGTGTCTGGTGACAGAGAATTCATGCTTCTAAATATTAATCCGTTTCCTAACAAGGACTTATTTTTCCTTTAATAATTTGACAATTCTTACCACTGTTCTTCTCACTTTTAAACATAAAAAATAAAACAATTCAAACATATTCGGTTCATGCAATAAACATAGGTTTAATACAAAAAAATTTTAAAAAATGATTCGTAGAAGGCCCATAGCACCCACGAATTTGATCCATCTTTAAAAAATAGCATAAGCCATTGATATATCTAGATGAAATATAATTAATAACAATTTATATAAATTAATAATTTATCATTTATTTAATTAACAATAAATAAACTGAGCCGAAGGATTACTATTACTCAAACTTGATTTGAAACTTAATAAATTCAATCTTTAATAGTAAACGTAAATTTGTTAGCATTAAATATAAAAGTAAAGGACAGACATATCTAGAAAAAAAATTAGCATTTAAAAGTACTTCTGTTATCTTCTGTACAATGTCTTACAGTATTAATTTTTAATACATTTTGTTACTTTTTCCATTTTTTTTTTAAATTATTAATATAAACAAATAATTTACCATTTTTCAATAATTTTTTTTAAATTAAACTTTATAAAACTCCAACATTTTGTTATTATATTTTAATTTATTTTTAATTTGTATAATAAATTAATAATAAAAAAAAAATTGTTTCTCCCATATTGCTTAAAACCTTTCTTTCATTTATTTAATTAAATAATTTACAAATTTTATAAAAAATAAATATAATACAAATAACAAATAATGTATTATTCTTCTGTACCAGCTAACATTTGGTTTTACATTGTGTTCGTGCATACACTATATTAGGTACAGAAGCGTGATATTAAATTATATTCGTTTTCTTTATTTATTTATTTTTATTGTTAAAATTAAAGAATTGTTTTTTTTTTAATTTTTCTTATAGCTTGTATATTATCTTATTTTATTTGTTATATAATATTCCTTATCAAAATTTATATCTCCAAATCTATACGGAACTGAAATATGTTTCCAGAACCGTCGGACATATTTTATATCCGACTGGAATCCTATCCGAGGTGTCCGTCGGGCATCCGACCTCTCTCTCTCACTCTCTCTCTCTCTCTCTCCGCTCGTACAAAATAAACAAAAATAAAAAAATAAAGATGGAAATAGCCAAAACCAAATAGTACAAAAAGAGGGAGCCAAATGAAAATAAAATAAAGCAATAAAACACTCTCAAATGTGACTAAGCGGCTATCTCTGGGAGGAGAGTCGCTTTATCTCCGAAGGAGAAACAGAAGAGGAATGTGTTCCAACTCCTTGGACGGCATTAGTCAAACCCGAGTTCCCTCCAGAACCACGCCCACTTCTTGTCTCCGTTGTACCTCGTCCGATTGAGACTTCTCTCCAGACTTCTATTATATGCAAACTTTTTTTATTTTAGCAATCAATGGCAACGGTAAAACAACAGATGGATGAGACAACAATGGACTAAATAAGCGACCATCTGTTACTTGATTTATGTGCGTTAGGAGACAATCGCATGAAACTTAATTCCTTTTTATATTTAATGATTATTATTTAATGAAAGTGCTGATTGTACCTGCGTAACTGGTTTAATAACTGTATTTATTTAATTTAGTATCAATTTCATAAGCAGGTAAAATTGTAAGAAATTCGTTCATATTCAGTAGTGCATATTGGTAATATTTCCCAAAAATAAAAGTCATCATGAGCTTTAATAATTAAGAGTGATTGTTATTATTGGTAATCATCATGAAATACAAATTTTAACCAATATTTTGAAGTACAGATGATATGTTTGTTGAAAATGCTCATTTCTTGATGAGCCTTTTTTTGTTTTTTTTAAAGTGAGGTTTGGGAAATAAAAAAATGAATAAACTGTTTATACCTACATTTAGTTTACCGATAATTGAAAAATTCAGAAGAATTCAGATGTTCTGGCATAAAATAACATTCGCTTCCCATATGAGTTGTTATTATCGAAAGTGGTATATTTCGTGGTATAGTTATAGTAAGTGGTCCATTTTGAAATAAAAAATCGATTAATCTTTTAAACAATTTTAATGATCATTATTTCATTGTAAAATTTAAGTGTTAAAGACATGATGTTTGCCTCAAACAACGTTATACATACAGAACTGAGATTTGATATATATTTCTTTTCATAAGTTAGTGTTATCTTTAATAAATGATTTGTTTTGATAATGTTTAAATAATTTTGTTTTCAATATGATTAATCAGAATAACGAAATTCCATATAATTATGCAATTTTAATTACTTATTAGCATGTTTCCCTTCAATTGTCTCTATGGTATCCAAAAGCACTGATATTCCTTACCCAAGAGTATGGCAGATTGTATTATTTCTCCTATGAAAATAATATAAAAAATTTTTCTGTAATTCAAATATTATATTGTATATAATTATATTATTGTTTTTAAAATCAAGCGGGGAAGCTCAGTAGGTACATGAGTTACTATACTGAAGGTTCTGTGTACAAATCCGGTTGTGGAAGATAAATTATTTAATCGGTCAACAGCCATAGTCTTAAAGCCACAGTTGGGATCTGCAGACCTTCTTTGGGCTAACTCGGCCTCTACAAAATGGCTAAAATGGGTGGTTGAGCGTTGGCTTAGAAATAGATCTGTCTTTACCATATACTAAACTCGAAGCCTTTCATGGGTTGTAGTGGTACATTTCTTTTTTAAATCAAACGTATTTAATTAAGTCTTACATTAGATTAATAGAAATTGCTTATTAATTTCATTTGCTTTTGATAATTTCTTACAACGCAAATATCTAGCATTCCATTAACAGCTAGGCCTCGGAGTACAGTTGCACGTAACCACTTGCTACCCGCACCTGAGCAGTAAGGCTGAGGTTGACGAGGATTGCGTGCAGACCTACTCGATACTCGACTTGAGCCAGGAGCCAGGTCGTTCATCAAGGGTGATTTACAACGCTGTGTTTTTCAACCCTTAACGCTAGCCGGGTTGTAAATCATGTAACCATGCTCCCATTCTGACTATATTCCAGTAGGCATCCTGATAAAGTGGTATTATATAATGCGGGGCCACTGATTGGGAACGTAAAAAGCACGAGACTCAGAGAAGGCAAGATAGGAAACAAGAGAAACGAATTTTAAAAAAACTAGGTATAATGAATATTGCTTCTAATCCAGTAATAGTTTCGAAAAAGCTTTTGCATTGGAGGTACCTATAATCTGCCATTGTTAATAATACTGATAATTTGATACTGATATTCATATTAATGGAAATTGAAATATAAAAAATATATTATTGAAATACCAATTCTAGGCGTGTTTAGACAAGTCCCTTTTCTTATATAGACTTTTTTTTATATAGAATATTTATGGATAGATATATATCAATATAGATTATATAAATAGATTCTTATATAGAGGTTTAGATATCGTACTACTTTTTTATAATTCAGGTAGCTTATTGATATTCAAGAAAAATACTTGGGCCTCCACTAAGCCTTCGAATTCCTCTCGTTTCAATCCTTACAATCCAAAACCCTTCGGAAAATCCTTAATGCTCCTTTTTTTTTTTACAAACAAAGTTATCCAAAATGACCTTAATGTCCCGTTTGTTGCTGATTTGGCCCGAATCTGGCATCAATGTTTTCATGACAAACTTCGTTTCCACTCAAACCCACTATTTTCAAACGTCGCAACCTCTTCAATTCCTGATAACTTCTGAAAAGAAGATGGCCTCGTGACGTTCTAAATTGAACTTTTTATTTGAGTACTACCACTGGGTTGATTCTCTACTTGCCTTAATCTTTCATTATATTTACTTAATGTATTCAGTATAGAGTTGTGAATTTCAATAAATATATTTAAAAAAAAAGAAAAATACTTTTAACTAAAAATAACATAGCGCCCCTTCTTTAGTTATGAATTGTTATATTTAATATGAAATTATTTACATAACTTAGTTGCATTAGGTATTTTTCAACTTACAATTTACGCATTACATGAAAATAATAATTACAGTAATTTTTTATCCATTTCTATTTTTTTTTTTTAAATGCTTTTTTCTCATTCTCCAAAATTCAATTCATAAATAATTACAATATAGAATTAGAACTGAAATAAAAATTTAACAATTTCTTGGGTTGCCCAATTATTATTATTCTATATTATTTAGATTTAAAAAAAAAATGATTTTTTCATTAAATGTACATGTAATAATATATACCTATAATGGGGAAAACAGGAGCTTCCCAGATATTCTGTATACGGCACATGAACCAGCTTTGATTTCTGATACTCATTTCCTCATTTGAAGAGGGAGAAATATTTTAATTTATTGTAATTATTTTTTTTAATTATTCATTATCAGCTAGCTATATACCCTAATTGGGAATGCTCCGGATAAAGAAGGAATAGAATGCAACGAGAAGCTGATGGAGCTGATGTCCTCGGAGGAAACAATGTTAATTGGTCCTCTACAGCTACTAGCCAAACTAGGGAAGCAATTGACCCCTGCAAAGTAAACAGGAAGATAACATTTATTCATTTATTTGGACTTTAAACATTGTATAATCCCGATTATTCTATTATTTGCCAGAGGAAAAGACAGAGTTTACCCAAATTAGATTTTTAAAAACCTGAGTTGAGAGCAGTATCGGATCTCCTAAAACACTCAATATAAAATCATTAACTTCAAGTAGTTACTTACCACCTTTTCAAGCTGCTTGAATACTTACTATGCTCTAAGCTCCCAATTAATTACAAAAGATATATGCACACGACAATTATAAGACTTATTTTGACTTACGGAGTAAAGCTTTGGAACTTTACTAAGCCATAAAATTCCTTTCGTATCCAATCGTTACAATTCAAAATCCTTCGTAAAATGCTCAATGCTCATTGCGAAGGCATTGGCTTGGAAAGGAATTATTGTTTATGTTACTACTCCATTTCAAGCCAAAAACTACGAGAATGATACGGTTGAAAGTTAATTTATCCTCTCTTAATTAAAAATACTCATATACACAACTATTTTAAGACCAGTATGGACATAAGGAGTAGAGGGGTTTTCGAAAAAAAGGTTTTGCGTAGAATATTCGTTCCGAAATAGGATGAGACCAATTCACAAGGTTAATATTATTAAAGTGATAGCGTCGCGAAGATTAAGATGGGTATGTAAAGTAGCATCTAGTTCCTAAAAGTTAATATGATGAGCAGACAAGTGATCGTATGAGGGCTAGACCGAGAAGTAAGTGGGAGGATTGCGTTAAGAGTGATCTGGTGGATTTTGGTTAGGGTAGAGAGAGATCCGTAGTTGGAAGTTTTTGAGCAAAGATTCGGTATTGAACCTTCGGGCTCGGTAAGCCTTATTACTCCTTTGAATCTAGTTCCCAGCCATTAAAATCATTGAATGGCCTTTGAATCACTTTTTTTATTTGACTACTTATCGATACCTGCCAATTACAATCGAAATTTGGCATCTGTCACACTAAACTGTTTATGATAATAAACAGCATCATCAGCCAATCATAAGTACCTTGAATATATTCCTGTTATAACAGGTGAGCCGTAATAGGCTCTAAGTTAATTGAACGTTGCCTAAAGGTCATTGAGTTGGTTGCCTGTAATTGGTGCGCTTCAGTTGGCATTCTACCGAGGATGAATTATATTCTAGCTCGATAATTTCGGCAAATTAATGCGCTAAGTAGTTAATATAATCGCAGAGGTTGTAAATCTCAAGGAGTCAGAATCTACGCAATAGCTTTAATGAGCGTAATTAAAGTATAAAAAAATACTTGATTATCTCAATTATTACTATAACAGGTTTAAATTACTACGATTCTATATTGTAAATAATAAGTACATGAATAATTGTATGTATTTATTTTATTCTGTCGTTTAAAAGGGTTATGTAGAAAGAAAAAAAAAGGTATACAAAAGTATGATTAAGTATTGCTAATAATCAATAATAACATAGATAATATATATACACTTGTAAAAAATGATAAATGAACGGCTCTTCCAAAGTACATTTTTAATTTTATTTTGATTTCCAATCAAAATAAAATTAAGTACCCAAGACTACGACTTTATATTGTGAATAAAAGGTCGTTATATGAATAAAAGGTTACTTGGAAAAAATAAATTAATAAATAAAAAATCTGGTATACAAAATGATGATCATATATCGCGAATATTTAATAATGAGGTACATAGTATACACTAGTTTGAAATGCAATGAATAAAAGGTTGTTTCCTGGTGCTTACTTTGGAAGGGAAAAAATGAAACGTGAAAAAATAAATATAAACAATACAGCTGAAATGACGTGGTCCGTAGTAAGCCAATACGAAAAGATAATTTTTTGGAGATAAAAATATATATCTCCTAGAGCTCACCCAGCCTCTATAAAATTGATACCCTTAATTGGTGGAAAACCAGCTGGTAGAGCATGACCCCACACGGATCACCACCTCCCTGCACAACTGTTGTCGTAGAAACAATTCACTCTCTGACATCCATCGAGCCCAAGACTCTTCATGGTTATAGTTGTACAAGTTTTTTAAAATTTATTTTTATTATAATTAAAAAGAACATCAAAATTGTTTAAATCATTCAAAAATACTGTTAAACAAAAGACTCTAATGAACCTTGATGATCTATTCAGGACAAAACGGAAGATGCCACTAAGGATAGAATGGGTTAGACAAGAAGTCTCTGAACAATAGGCCTTTACTTAGTAATAGCCCTGCCGTACGATTATTAGCATTGATTTAGTAGCGACGAAACCTCTTCTCCTCAACTGCTAGTCTTAGCCTCACAAAACAAGCCTGAGAACCCTCTATTGCTTTGTATGTTGTTACTATATTAACTTTTATTAAACGTACAGATCCGAAAATTAAATAACTATCTGAGATTAATAGATTGGCTAATTTATGACAATCATCGCCACAATAATTACGTTAAGTCAAAATAATTCCCGAGAATAATTAAAAAGATTCGAGATGAACACGCATGAACTATTCGATGGTAATTCGTAGATTAAGTTGTTACAAACCAGCAACTCGTAAACAGTAATTTTATAGGAATAATAACCATGAATAAAATATTATAATCACACGCTACACTAATTTGTTAATAACATCATCATGAAGGGAGCTGTGTATCTCAGTGGTAGAGCACTGTGTTGCAATTCTGAAGTTCAAATCCAGCTACGGCAGATAAATTATTTAATCTGTTAACAGCTAAGGATGGATTCTATGGGATCTGGAGACACCCTAGGGCTCACCTAGTCCCATTAAAGTGATTACGTTTAATAGGGCGATTAATCACTTCCTTGCATCCCCGTTGTCATAGAAAAAGTATCTTCTCTGCCACGTTTTGAACCCGAAACCGTTCATGGGTTGTGGGGCTTTTCTTTTTTTTTATAATCATGATGTCAGCGAATATTCGTTATTCGCTAAATAATTGAAAATAATGTGCAATCTGATTTGATTATTAAATTAATATAATACGGTAAAGGTACATTTGTTTTCTAGTACAAAACGCCTATCTTCGGATAGCACTCAAGTCCATGTAAAATCATCCATGAACACTGCTAAATAACTAAAACGATAATTATCAGTAGTAAAATTATTTTATTGGAGCGGGTTAGTGCAGTATGTAGAGTACTGAGTTTCTGTCTGGAATGCCCCCGAATTAAAATCCGGTTGTGGCAGATACATTATTGAATCTGTTAACAGTCAGTCACGCATAGAGTCTGCGGGATCTGTAGAACCTCCAGGGGCTCACCCACCCTCTAAAATGTGGTAACTCTAAGTTAAAAGAAAAAACCCTGGCGGATGAGCGTGATCTCGGACAATTCACTGTGGCACTCTACCATATACTGACCCTTCTAGGATTGTAGTTGTACTCCCGTTTAAATACATCATAGTTATTGAACCAGAGCCCACATAAGAATAATTACTGTGCATATCCGCGGAATGTTAATAATGTCTAGAATAATTTTGGATCTAAATAACTAAAAATTATACACAACCAACTAATTTACTTTTATTAACAGGGCCCGATAAGTTAGTTCGGGAGGGTTGAAACTTAAGCAGAATAATACCCCGTAATATATATCTCTGATACGGGGATTTATATATTTTACTTTAGTAATACCCTTGGGATTAATTCGCTATAAGGTATTGGCAATTGCCATTAAAGCGCTGGCAGATCCCAATATAAAAGATAGGCCGGAAGGAAAGTTTAGATATAAAAAAGGAGAAGTGGAAGAAGAAGAAGAAGGAGGGGGTTGTGGGCAATAACTCAGGCACCACCCCATTGTGCCCTTATTGATCAACAGTTCCACCGCCTTACTTCTGCCCTCTCTCACACAGCCCTACACGATTCTTTCCTCCTTTTATTATTCTATTATTTAATATATTTAATTGCTCGGTTTTACACCTGCTTAGGTCCTAAGTGTGCGTGTGAATATCGTGTAGGTCACAAACCCTTTCCGTGTTCCGGAGGGAGGTGTTGGGCCGTGCAGACCTACACCCTGTTCAAGCTTCGTTAACCTCTTGTTCTCAGCGGAACACCTCTTTCGTTCTTACACCAAATAGTTTTCGTTACGATCAATCGATAATAACTGTTTTATATACCTAAAATTATTGGCTCTAACAAAACCAAATTTTAAAAATTATCATGAATAATGGTATTAAAATCCTCGGTCCTGATCTGACCCCCTCCCCGAAAGGTTTTCATGGCTACGGCCTTGATTTATATTATACAAGAGGGAGGTACATCGTCCGGGTGGAGGTCAGAGAAAAAACTTCTTAAATAGGGTCGAACTATTTATTTGAAAGCCAATGTCTCCTCTAACTCGTCTTCTTCTAGCCTCGAAGAAGACCTGCTATGTGGATCGAATCGTTGGCTTTAAAATGAATGGTTTAACCCTTTCATGCCTAATGTAACCGTTTGGCTACATCTGTTATGTACTACTGTTAGCGTTTTAATGCTCAATGTAGCCAGTATTTTACATGAATAATTCCAGAATATGTCACAGATATGCAGCTCAGGCAAGCCAGTCTTTCTAACCTCAGTTTGGATGGATTATTGGACTATTAAAAAAAAAAATGGTAGGGCGAAAAAATTGAAAAAGATTTTTTTATGGTTATTTAGGCCATTTTTAACAGACAACGGCACAGGAGATATTTTTTAAATTTTATTTTGAACCTTTGGGCATGAAAGGGTCAACCCCATTCAAGAAATTATTTCTCTGACCTCCATCCGTAAAAAAAGTGAAAAAGATATGTAATACCTTATGTGTGTACATATTCCATAAGGGTTTATGTCAGATTTTGGTGATAAGATATTAACATTACTTTATTACTTTCAGTTACCTAATTATCTAATATATTTACTGTAACTAAAATCAATTAAATAAATCTACCCATAAAAGATCTTGGGTTTATAGAATGGTGGTATAGTATTCGGAAAAAGGTTTTGAAAGGGAGGATTTTTCCGAGATCACCCTCAACCACTAGGTTTCTTCTCAATTGAATAAATAAGCGTATCCACAGGGCCAATCCTTGGATATCAAAAGGTTAAGTATATCTAGCACCCCCCCCCCAATTTAATGTTCGGCTCAGCAACTCAGCATTCTACGCACTGAGTTTCCTTTTGTTCTTAAAATATCTATTTATATACTTTATATGCAGTAATGCTAATTAAGAAATATATTAGGGTTATTAAGATTACATCAATGGGACATTCGCTATGCTTAAACTTTTTCTTGTGTTTATTCTGCTACAGAATACTTTATTTAAAAAAAATTAAATTAAATGTCTAAACAACGTTAAATGTTGAACCATGAGACCATCGGGCTTTTCTCTTCTCATCCTAACCCCACACCCATTCCTGAACGAGAGGAGCTGAAAGAAAAACATAATTACACACGGAATCCGGATTATTTTAATCAGAGCATTTAGCCGAGATAATTTCAATAGGGTGTAACGGAAGAAGCCTTGAAAGGTTACCCAATCCTCGACTCCTATCCGTTCCCCTTCGTTCTGGATTGAGTTGTGTCCTAGCAGACTGACAGGAGAATGCTCTCTACCGGGGATTGTTCGGATTTCTTCAGAGTCCTCCGATGATCTTGGACCGGTGGGATACAAAGGATGACGTTCTTGCGGGAATTTTCGCGACTTGATTTGACTCTGTTCGAGGAATAGATCTGAAAATCTTGACATCCAAATTTAAAAGAGTTTTTTTTCGCATACGAGTATTATCCCTCAATGCAATTTACTCACTCTTGACAAAATTCCACTTAACCACTTATTCATAGGGGCTGTAGATATTAACATGTCACTACTCCTATGTAGTTGAAGCACCACTTTAGATAGAGATAGATATATAGATAGCTATTATTGATACATATATCTAGATATCAGCTATAAATTTATAGCTACTTATAAATAGCTGTCTAGCCATGCTATGAAAGCATCACCTACTATGTAACTCACCACACTCCAAAATGTTGATAAAAAAACCTTTAACCATTTGTTAAATCCTTTAAAGGAAGAGACTGAAGATCTGAAACTCGAACCTCATGAAACGTTCATTCTATTCAAAAAGGTATTATTTGAAAATGTAATGTCAATCAATTATTTTTGCTAATTAATTATTTACTAAAAATTGATTATTTCATTATATAAAAACTTAATTAGTTAATTAAGTATAAAAATTATCTATTTAACTAACTTCTGTTAATTGTTATAACTAAAATTTAGTATTAAAATAATTAAATATTAAAACAGATACGAAGCGAAGGATTATAGTATTTATATAAAATACCTGTGTTAGGAAATCAATCAGTCAAACCAAGAATATTACCTGCAAACAAAAAAACAAAACAAATATTACTTTAATGTATATTTCTCGATTCTTAAATATAGTCATTAAATAAAATATTAAAAACATAACCAATAATAACACAAAATTAATGTTTATAAGTATAAAACTCATTAGTCCGAAACTGATTTCTTTGATATACACCACAAATATATTTTATCACCAATAAAATTAGAACTAAACAATAAGTACCCGGAGGTAATGGGTACCCTGTCCACAAAATAGGTAATATTTTAGGTAAATTATCATAAATAAATAGTATCATCAGTACTTCCAATTATTTATCAATCCCAATAACAATAAAAACAGTTTCCTTTAAGCTGTTTCTATAAGTAATGAAGAAACAAAATTAACTAGTCATGAAAAATTGGTTCTCCTGAACAAATACAAAGTTGTGACATGTTGTCCTTACCTATGGAGTACATGTATATTATTTTTTAAATTTATGTTTCTGACTGGAATCATTGTTTTATTCTATTTTATTAAAATAATTATTATTAAATTATCATTTTTATTTTGATACAAAATTGTTATTCTTAAGTGACATTGTCCTAGGATAAAGTTCCCTTTTATTATATTATACATTACAAATATGCATCTATGTACTCTATACCATAGATAGATACAATACTATGGCATCTATGTAGAAATTTTCTCTATCTTTTTTTTTCAATTTTTTCTTTTCTAATGATGATATTAATTCCAACGATTGAGAACATGACTTCGGTTCATAGAAATAGATACATTTCTATTAACTACAAACCTTCCTCAACTTACATTCAATTACCCTCCTAGATCCTCGTTCAGAGGGTACGGTGTGGAACAGGTGCCCCCTGGAACGGATGCCAAGGGTCCTGGCTGGAACAATTTGTACCACGCTCTGGGAGTCGTGACCAATTAGCTTCCTGCTCAATCGCCAACCCTTCCAACAAGCCTTTTAGTAAACTTTTACTTAGCTCAGAATAACTGGCTACTTACCTAAAATGCTTCGGTATTATAGGCACTATTCTAAAAAATATATAATGTATAATTGTATTAAGCGAGGATCACGCAAAGCTTTCTGATTTAGTTTTTTCCATACTTCATCTTTTCTCCATTGATTCTTTTTGACTCCTATTTCTATTTCGTTCCTTGAGTTTTTAAAAGATATAATTTTCCAGGTACACAAGTAATTTGTCGTCATCCGCAACTTCTGCTAAGAAAGTCTAAGCTAATAGTAGTATATCGTATTATTACATAATCTTATGATTAGATTATGTACACCATATGATAGATATATATAGATCGTTTTATTTTTGTAGTGAATAAGAGTCTAAGCCAAACTTGAAAATGAGTTAGTGCTTACGCTACAGATAATTTCAAACCAAAAACTGACACGTTTGTTTCAGACGACTTTTTTAATCTTTTAACAGCCGGGTACGGATGATATGGTTATCTGAAGACCACCCTGGGGCTCAACCAGCCTTTATCAGGAGGAGAAAACCAGTCAGTTGAATGTGATAAAAGAAAAATCACCTCCCTGTACAAACCATTCTTTTAGAAAGAGTACAGGCTCTATTGAATACTGTGCAAAAGATCCTTCATGGGTTGTAGTGGCACAGTTTTTTTACTGTGATGAATTATTTTCTTATCTAAATCATCCATTTTTTATTTAAATTATTCTAGTGTTAAATCAAACAAGGTGCTAATTAACGTAATTAAAAATTTCATACAATCGTAAAAATTAAAAAAAAAACGAGGTGTTAAATAACTGGCAACACCTCTACCGTGTAAAATACCCCATCATTCCGGGTCGGGCGTTTGTTAAAGAGGGTGGGGGGCTGGCGGGCGGAACCAACATATATTGCCAGGGGGTGTTCCCATGGGGGTGTATCTCATCCCCGCTTGGCTGCAGCACTGCAGAACACACCCATCCGCCGGGATCAACTTTTATTTTATGCTAAATGGCTACATCCCCTACACTGGATAAAGATCCTTTTTATATGCATGCGCGAATAAAAAAAAAATGTTAATTTTTTAGACAATTCCGATGTAATTGTAGGGTGTGAAAATATCGACTGCATATATTACTTGTATGTGCGTATGTTTTTATTATGAGTGGTATAAAGTCTCTAGAGACCAGAATAAAATGCAATAGTTCTAGAAAATATGGTTTAAAAAATTATATTAAAGATCTGTGTGCCACGTCTGCATAGTTTCTCTACTTGCCTTTATCCATACCAATATGCACCATTCCGTCATATTTACTTGTTCTATAAACACATTTTTAAAAACATATATTAAAGATAGATTAGGGGGATATGAAATAAATATCAAAGAAGAAATGTTAAAACAAAATTCTTAAGGCCTTGGACAAGAGGGTTGGAGTGGAGATGTGGACTTAAGAGAGATAATTGGAGCTTTATCGCAGGAATCATCATTTTATTTAACGGTATAGAAGAGAAGATTGACTAAATAAAGCATGAGAAAAGGCTATATAACAATAAGTTTAATAAAATACTCTTTCAAGTTATAAGTTTAATTATTTTAATATATGACCATTATCTTAATAATAATTCCACTCAAAATCAACGAATAATTAAATGTTAATTTTTTTTATATCACGAAAGAGAATTTAAAAACAAATTTAATACACTGTACGTAAGTGACAATTTAGAAACAATGAAAAAATATTAACAGAGCTAAAAAACCTTTGCACGACTTAACATTCAGATAAACGATATGGTGCAAGATGTGTGGTTCAAATTTTAATATTTTGTTTTTATTTTAATGTTAGTTTCATTTTAAAAGGATGTAAACTGGACTTAATTTATCTAATAATTCCTTCTCCCAATGAAAACCTTTTTCCATTCATTTATGATATACAACTTTATTATATGAAACGTTTCGACAACTACATGTCATTTTCAATCCACCTAAGAACTTTTTGTATCATTTCATCTTTATCATCTTGAAAAGAGTTACAAGTCACATTTATCTTTTTATTATTTATTGTAATTTAAAAAAAAAAATTTACTTGGAGGTCCATTATCCTCCATGGTCCTTTTGTTTTCTTTTAATGGACCTCCAAGTAAAAACTTTTTAAAAAATGACAGTAAATAATAAAAAGATAAATGTGACTTGTAACTCTTTTCAAGATGATGATAAAGATGAAATGATACAAAAAGTTCTTAGGTGGATTGAAAATGATATGTAGTTGTCGAAACGTTTCATATAATAAAGTTGTATATCATAAATGACTGGAAAAAGGTTTTCATTGGGAAAAGGAATTGTTAGTTTTATTTAATATTTGTAATAACTATAACAGAAAGAAATAACTTCTATTTTTATACTAAGCTTTTTGATCAAACTGGTACTGAGATAAACTGTCATATTTTATACAGAAGAATACACTTTTTTTTTAATTCAATCAATGAATTGCGTTTGGGGTTATTTATTATTAGAGGACATTTTTCATGACTGATTAATTGGTAAATAATCTCCCACAACTATTTTTTTTTACGTGATACCATTGAATTGTCATAAGAAAAAATATTGTAAACATTCTGATATTAGCATTAAATATTTTTTTACAAAGCAATGAGTAGAATAGCTCAGCTGTACAGTTGCTATCCTGAAGCTCCAAAGTCCACATTATTTAATCCACCAACAGCCATAGATGAGCCTTCTAAGGAATCTGCAGACCTTCCTAGGGCTCACCCAGCCTCTATAAGTCGAACCCACTTTTCTATGTCTCAACTGCCTTAAGACATAGCTTGAAAGAATTATAGTTTTTTGTAATGTCTATAAGGGAAAATAACATCGTTTCCAATCTATAACCGCACATTGGTTTCCTCTTGATTTTTTTATTAAATTTAGTACTCGATTTAATCAAATACGATTTCCTCATCCGCGAGAAATATTAAAAGAAGAGCGAATGATCGGAAACAGAGGCGCTGGGAAGCCCAAGGTCCATCGCCGACGCGGAGTCACGACGGAGGGAACAGAGGGACACATGTAGCCCTGAACATCGCGGAGGATAGAGAACACTAAATCAAGCGAGGCGGCCATTACTCACTCCCTGGACCAGGCCTTCTCTTCCTTTTTTATTTTTTTCTCCATCCTCTTCTCCCTACCAGCCTCTCCTTCAAAATCCTCCTCCTTACTTCTAAACCAATATCATTTATAATTCCCCTACCACTGTAATATTACGTTTAACCCGATCTATAAATTATTATAAATAAATTTCTTGATAAAATTGAAATTTTGAAAACAATATGGATCGTAGAATATTTATACTTTAATTTTTTTTTTTTTAATTTTACAAATCTACTATAAAATACAATAAGTAAATAGAATGAATGATAAACAATGACAAGAGATAAAGACAAGTAAAGAAACTGCCGAATGGTAGTACCTATTCGAATAACAAATTTAACTTAGAGGATCAGGAGACCATCTTCTTTTCAGATGCCTCGGAGCATTATCAGGAGGTAGCTATGTTTGGAACTAGTAGGAAAGGAGTTCATCGTGAAAGAATAGTGGACCCCCAAAGCTAAGAAAGTCCTAATGGGTCTCATAATAGTCACGTATATGAGTTTTCTGTAATTAATGGGAGCTTTAAGCGTTTGTCTAGTAAGTTTTGAGGAAGCCTGCTAGCAGTTTCTTGCGTAGTTTGATTTTTTAAATATTAAAAAAAAAAATTTAGGACTAAACAGGATAACACAGTTATTGTTGACAACCAAGACTGGTATCATTAACTCTAAAGTTTCAAAACTATATTAAATAAAATTAATCATATAAATTTTACAGCAGCCTATAAATATATAAAAAGTTTAGGAATCACAAAAGATGTGGCAAAGACAATTTTAATTTTTCAATAGAAGGTTTCCAGAAAAATAAAAAGAATTCAAATAGGATAAAAAACAGGTAGAATAAAGGGATGAGCTGCAAAGAGTCAGAATGAAAAATTTTGGAAAGAAAGAAATTACAAAATTATGAATCGTTTTTTTCGCTTGATTAAAAGGATCAAAATTACCCTGGCTGGGTGAGCCACAGGTGGGATGGATCCTGCAGAGCCCATCCGAGACTGTCATATTTTTTAACTGCCACAGCCGGATTTGTACCAGGAATGTTCATAATCGCAACTTAGCACTCTAACTATTGAGCTATCCCGCCTCCTAAAATATTTTACTGTTGATAATTACCCTTAAAGTTTTTTATAATTAAAAAGCCATTATTCTTGATAAAAGAGTCTTTACACCAAATCCATAATAAATTCGCATAATTACACTAACGAATAAATGCGAAGTGAGGGGGAGTACAATTAAGCTAAGGATAATTTGCCATGATACATGATGATGAAGACCCAGTAATGAGAAAACGACTAGGCAATACGAGTGGTGAATATGTGAAAGCGATAGGGAGAGGTAACACAGTGAACCCCAGGCTCATTACCTAGTGATTAAAACACCTCCCTGGTTTATGGGAGGACCCGCGCCTCTCTGGAGGTACGAGGAGACAGCCCGAGATATCGGGAGGCAAAGGCCTAGGAGCGAGAGAGAGATAGGGTGAGAGAGAGGGAGAGAGAGAGAGAGAGTGAGGGGGGGGGGGGTTACTCTTAGTAAATCATATAACCGGCGGACTCTGAACAATGGCCCTCCTCTCCAATTACACAGCCTACCAGATAATGCGGGAGAAGATATACCGCCCCCGCGTGGGGCAGATACCGCGGCTTCTCGTTCCAGCCGCCTCCAGCATCTTCCAATAGAGGTGGGAAAAAGCTCAAAGCCCTCAATTAGCTGGATTAAGGATTAAAAAAATTATCAAAATAAATCTACCAATTCAAGGCTCTTATTTCTGAGGTATTTGATAATTTTAGTATATGGGGTCCCGAGCCTGTACAGTGTCGGGAACTTGAAATCCCCAAAATAATTATACCTGGATAGGCTATGCATAGGCATCCATTTTACGTTAATTTTTAACTTTAACTGGCGGACCTTTTTTATCCCAATAAACAACAGCCTTCAAATATCAGGCCAAAACAATTGATAAGTGAGTGATTCAACAGTAAGAAATTTAAAATGTGTCTAAGCATATATCTATTGATAAGCTTATAATCTATAGGCCATAATCTGGTCTATACAGAATATGGTCGATACAAATGAAAAACTTCACTTTCCAGAAGAGTGAATAAACTGTTTCAATAATTCAAAATCAGAACGTTTTATGATATGTAGGATTCCATACTAATGTTGTTTTGTTCTTTTTATCTTATAGATAAAATCTATAAGAAGCAATGCTATAGATCTAAATCTATCTATATGAAGCAATGCTATAGATCGAAAAAGTATTTTTTACCATATTCCACGTTCGATGCATTGTATTTGTACCGACCATATTAGCAATACCTTAATTTCAATCCAAAGCCTGGCTTAGACAGATATGCAGTACGGGATTCTGCTTCCTTAAGTACAAGAAATTCACTCTGGGCAAAATTCGACTTAACCACTTATTCACTGGGGCTGCAGAAATATCGTTATGGCTTATAATGCTCACCGTGTATCTTAATTTTGATGAATGAAGCCGACGCTAATAGTTATTAACATCTCCCACCAACAGCCCTACTAAATACCCTAATCTCCCTCTCAGCAGAACTCAGAGCCACTTAGGCATTCGGGATCCTGAAGGGGAAGGTAATGGATAAGGAAGGGCCGGGTTGGGGTTTGAGTTGAAGGCTTTTTAAAACAAAAAGGGAGGCCACGCCCTCGGCAGAATTTACGCCCTTTTTCCGACTTGGCGGGGCCGTATTTCACGGTCCAAATACGCCCAGAAATTCGCCACCCTTCCCATCCGACGACTGCTACCCTCGGAAATTACAATAGGAATATTTCAGAGGGTGGTTGAATATAAAAAGGAACAGGGAAAAAAAGAGAAACATGTCTAGATAAGGCTACGCGCTGCCTTGATTACTATTCATTCGAATAGGAGGTGAAATAAAAGTGATAAATCTTGAGAGTGGAATAAATAAAGGAGGAGGAGGAATGAGAAGGAGAGATAGTGAAGAAGTGGAATAAATCGGAGCTTTATCTGAGTCTCTTAGCGAGGGAGAACTTTGTCAGGGTGAAATTTCCATCGTGCTCAAGTGCGAGCTGCTATCGCCTCCACGCGAGTCCTATATAGCCGGGGACGTCTCAAGCGGCGCCCACGCCTCTTCAATATCTCCCTCTCTCTTCTACGCTCCTCCAAACAGACATAATTGCTTTAAAATGTATCAAATGTATTAGGCAAAGGTTGTGCAAGGAGGTGATTTGTCGTTAATCACGCTCAACTAACAGAATCCCATCCTAGTTTGGGTAACCACTTTATAGACGCTGGGTGAGCCCCATAACGGTCCTAGATCCTAAAGTCTGCCAGCGACCGTGATTTGAATCTAAGACCTTTGTCATGGAAACTCAGCGCTCTACAACTGAGCCACTCCGTTCCCTATCTTAATATATGAAGTATCAATAGAAGCGCTGCAAATTATGGTTACAAATGGGACATTGAGGTAATTATGGATGGCTTTATCGTATATTAATGTTTCTTAAATAAGGATTTTACGAAGTATTTTGGATAAGAGACGAATTCGATCGATTAGTGGAGCCCCGATGCTCGAATCCATAAGTCCAAATAGATCTTGTAATGGTTTTATATTTGAGTCTTTTGAAATTAATTGGGAGCTTAGAGCGTCTGTCTAGTAAGTCTTAAAACAGCCTGAAACGACCAACGTTTCATTTAAACTAGAAAATAAAAATATTTCAATATAAAACTTAACGTGTTTTGTATTAGTTAAATATTAAAAATATCTATTGCTAATTATATTTATATATATTTAAGTTATTTTAATAAGTTTATCCCTAATAAATTCTCCAATAAAAAATCATCAGTAAAAAAACAAAAAAGTAAATTTATTGAAAGATAGCAAACACTTAATCCTTCTGTGGTGGTTATAAATAAAAACATCAATGCACCTGATGGGTAGATATGAGAAGCATACAGGTGTAATCTAATGAACGTTTTCAAATTGAACAGATCCGGTCTTTAAGCTTGATCATTTTCCATCGCCTTTTCTTTTAGGAGTTTAACAGATTCTAATTAATCAATTTAAACATTAAAAGAAATTAACAATGGAACAGTCAATATCCTTCGAGATAAATCTTCGACGGCAACAATTAACTTATCCCAACATCTTAATTCCCTCCGTACGAGCCAACTCGGAAGAATTACCATCAACATTTCCACAGGCGCTTGCTCAGGAGTGAATAATTTGATTTTATCTTCTTTGATGGCTTCATCCACGTACTCATTAGTATTCCTCGTCAATTGATAAGCGCCCTTATTACACAGTAGAGTCTTGTTCGGGTTGTAGGGAAGCGGCACGAGCGGTCGTAGAATCCGAATCCCTGATCATGGAGGAGGTTTAAGGAGTTAAGGGATCGTAGGGAGAAGTTAAAAACCTTATGGTTGCCCTTCGAGGACACTCCAACGGCCAACAGGTCAAAGGGAGCATTTATATCGAAACAATAAATCAAAATTATCTTGTGTGGGCAGAGAGGCTCCGAGTGAGTTACAACCTCCGCATACATTACCACCTCCGGCGTCTGGCCCAGGCGCTTTGTAATGAGCTGTATCGACTACAGTAGTACTACTATAATATAATACCACTAGTAAAATATTATAATACATATTTATAATAATAAAATGAAATAAATCAAAAATTTTATCGATATTGTTAACAAATTCAAACGAATACTGCAATCCAGCACTCATATCATTCCAATTGTATTTTATGTACACTAAATAAATAAATAATACATTTCTATTTTGCACTTTACGAATATATATTTTAACATACTTTCAGTCCGTACATTTCTTTACTCTGAATATATTTCAAATACACTTATTTCTATATAAAATCCGGTAAATTATCAAACATTTGTAACATCACTATTGTACCCGATTTCTTATATAAATTGAGTTTAAATATGCGTGTTTTGTTATTATGTAAGTACTTCAGATTACAGGTAAAATACACTACGTAAAAATGAATAGGGATATTGCTAATGTTGTAGTATTTACTTTACCTAGCATGTATATTACTATATTAATATTTAATCTAATACATTAATATTTAATACTACATTAAATTTCTAGTAAATATTAATGCTTTTTATTATAAAAAATAATATTAAAATGCTAGGAAAAGTAAATACAACTATATAATTGGTATCCCTATTCATTCTTGAGCAGTATAGATTTTAAAATATATTCATTCCACATATTTCGTTACAATTTTAAATAAATTAAATATTTATAAATTAAGAATTTATTTATATTAAATTATAACAGTATATCATGGGTTCACCATTCAAATACTACAAGTAAAATAATTTTGAGAAAAGGCTGGAGTACTTAGTTCACACTACTGATGAAAGTTTATTTCTACTGATGAAACCAACTAAGTCATATTTTTTATTTTATTTATAATTTAAATGTTTCGTAATCACACCAAGTATTCTAGCCTTTTCATCAGCGTTTTCTTAAAATCACGTTTTTGACTTTATAATAAAATATTTTTCACCAAAACGTCTTTCCCGTCTTAACTGCTCATCGTCTAAGATTGTGATATTTTAGAATTGTTTAAATATAGGTATACAAGTCACGTTATGAAGTGTACAAATATAAGGTCAAGTAAATAGAGATAAAACAAAAATACGTTCGACTCCTAGACAGGAGTAAGAAAAGTTTATTTTTGAAAATTTAATACGTTATAATATTATAAAAACTTTTATAATATTTGGTTTTTCCAAAAGTATAAAACTCCTGTACTCAGACTCAAACATCAATGTTTATAATTAACGAGCTTGTCAGAGAGATTGTGAGTGGTTCAATGAAGATACAAATCTATGCTAAATTTCCCTTTACCATTAGCGGGTAACAAGATACAAAACGAATATTTATAAAAAATATATTTAATTATATGCAAAACCTTCCTGTAGGAGCCGACGTACAAGTTGCCAGTCCTACCATTTACAGACAACTCGAGTCATAAATCTTCAACTCCGCGTTCAATTAAACCATTCGCACCATACATCATTCGCACCAGGACCTTTTACAAATACATATTTCCTCTTAATAGGATCTCACTAATTGCTTACTTTATACTGTCTCGGCAGTTCATCAATGGTCCAGGAGGTATTTTATTATTTAATTTTTTTTAATTATAACGAAATCGAGAAGAATATTTTAATAAAATCAGATCGCTATTACAACAAGAGAAAAAATCTTTTGGGAGCGATAAGGCCTAACAAAATGAAGTTAGTTATGATTAAAATTAAAATCGAACTTTGATGATTTACTTTGTACCGAAAACCAAATTAGTGTTGTTCACAACATTTGGACACTATATATTTTAAATATATTAAATTTTGGCTTGTTATTATATAAGTTATATCATAATATATAATAACAGATAGTAGTACCACGTAACCGATGTGGGAGGGAGATGAGAAATCAAAGTGTACAGGTGCAGGTTAAAAACCGTGAACCACTACACCACATGAAGGGTCTTGAGTTCAGTACATAGTAGATACTGTACTATTTCTATGCAACTGGCAGTGCAAAAGGTAATTTATCAGAGATCACACTCAACCGTCAACCCTCACTCAACGCTCAACCTCACGGTCTATCCGTAGCTGCTAACAAATTAAATAATTTATCAGCCATAGTCGAATTTGAACCCTGAACCTACAGCATACCTTATCTCAGCGTATGATTCTAATCCAACGATTGTGCAGAGATCTTCCTGAATTAAGAGCACCCATTTTATAAAGGCTGGGTGAGCTTCCAGGAGGGTTGATCTACGGTTAAAATAGTAAACAAATAATTTATCCGTTCTTGAACTCAGGATCTTAAAACTATAAAACTATAAGAGTTTTGGAAATATTACTCACTTTTCAAGCACTCACAGAGTGGAAAAATGTTGCTGTCTGTATTTAATACACTGCCTCATAAATTCCGCTATTGTTGCTCAGATATTTTTATAGTTACATGAAAAATCCTCATGATGTCTAAAATACAGAACGATCCCTAGCATTCACATGAGGCAGTAGTAATAATCTCTTCCGCTGTTATTTGATAGCGTACTCCATTGGTATTCACCTGGTACAGTAATGCATTCCTCCCTGTTTCAACTTACGTCGATATGAGAGTGTGCTTCGCTTCACAACTTAATCCTCCTCGGGTGAAATTAGTTATTGGGGGAATGGAGGTCGCTTTTAATCATATTTAGCATTCAGTGTTTTTAATTCCCTTGCGTGTTTTGAGAGGGTGTCTGGTGGTTAGCATTTTTTTTTCTGAGTAACTATGGACAACATAATATAATAAAAGTTAGAAAGAGACTAACACACCATTAAATAGTTAATAGCCATACTCCAAATTCAGGAGTTTCTACTCCCTTGTTTCATTACGTATTTTCCACCTTATATTGCAATCTCTGAATCTCAAGCCAAATGATCATGTACCTTCATTAACTAAATCTGTAACCGTAAGAGTAAAAAAAAAACAACTGAGAGCGTAAGTTATAAACTAAGACCATATCAACTAAATTGACAATTTGTTCTTTCATATTAATGGCTAAGAAAAATGTAAAAACCGTTTTCCCCGAAAATACACGTCTATTTGTTTATCCAATTAATATTACTTGAAGCTGCCTGTCTGATATATTTTAAGGACCTAAATTTCAAACTTCCAATATGATTTAAGCCACCAACCTTTAATTCTGCATATTTGAAATAATTATCCAGCACTCCATTTCTGGTAATAATAAAAAGTAAACTTTAAAGAAATTTGAGAATTAAATAACATTTTGTGGATATCTATAAACGTTACACAGCTTACAAACGGTAATACTTTAAACTAGGATATGAGTTAGAGAGTTGATATTCCAGCGGTGTAAGGCGATGCTCGTGCCCGGCTTGAGTTATCTCCATCAAGACTGAGGTGTTAGTCAGTTCTCTTGGCCGGTAGAGCCGTGCCTTATTGGAACTGAAAAGTCTTCCATGGTACAGGTAGTTCCCATCATCATGTAGTCATGTCGCGTACGTGGCCAAGGACCCATGTTAAGCAGTCAGCCAAGGAACACTAGCCATTATATGGTCATAGCTCCGATTTTAATGGCAATCATAATATGCCTTAATTTAGTTGGAAATATCGTGGTTTATAAAATAATTGTTACCTTAATTTAAAATAAATAAATGATAGTTGAATAGGTAACTTAATGCAAAAAAGTGCTTACTAATAAATTTTATAATGTATATCTTAGAATTTTGTATATTCAAGAAAATATCGTTTTATATATGCATATATATAATAATACATATATAGTAGCGGTCACAAGAAAAACGCTCCCTTCCTACAGCTAGCCTGTATTCCCACCAGAGGACGCCCACAGAGCCACTTGTAGTACGGCCATGTGCGCCACATTGCCCCGCTCTCTATAAAACAAGTCCCGTTGTTACGACACTTTCCACGAGAAGTATTCAAAGAAGAGTATGTAAATTACGTAATAAGGCGACACAAAGCTGAGTTATGCCAAGGATTCGTTTCTCAACTCATAACGGCTCATCAAGAAAGCTGAGTTCCCTCCAAGATGATCCGAGTGAAGTAAGAAAATCTTGAGTCAAGAGTAAAGAAAATAATTGAAATATTTTAAATTATATGTTCCATTAGTGATTTATTAAAGATTTTATATTCCTGGATATACGTACTTTTTTATTTGCGTATAAAGATATATTACGATATTAGATTACGTAAAAAAGAGTTCTCATCCCGACAGGCCAGAGAATTTTTTAAAGATAATAAAAAATCCTTAATTATACCGTCCATTTGATGGACGTAAGATGGCGGTCCGGAATCTGTGTGGTGTTAGCTACTAAAGAACAAACGTGAGGTCTCCCATAGTAGCAGTCTCCGATTGGTCATAGCAGCATAAAATTACTTTACATAAATAATCCATATAATTGTTGTTCGTCCTAACTAAGCGATCTACAGTAAGACTCTATTTCTTCATTTCCTTCATGATATTTTTTAATATTTAATTTTAGTATTCTATTAAAATCATATTTGATTTTATGGAGAAATACAAATTGTTTTTATTTATTTTCGGGATTCAAACCCGGGTCTCCCATGTTATGTCATGGTACTCTACCAACTGAGCCATCCTGGTTCGCATATCGGTCAGATATATCCTTCACTGATCCTATATCTCCGTGTTCTCGCAATTTACGATGTATACAAGGGAAAGAATGATCATTGAACATTACTTTAATTAGTATCTTGTTGGCATATGTCATTATATATTATTATAATTTACTTTTTTTTTTGTTAGTTGTTATAATTTTAAAATATTTTTATTTGAAAAGAAAAGATTTTTATTTAATGTTTAGCTCCAGGAATTTTAGAAGTTACTGATCAAACATACCATAGTATTGTTACAAATAAACGGAATTTAAAATCAGTTGTAAAAAAATTAATTATAAACTGAGGAAATCAGGAATAAATTTAAAATACATTTTATTAATAACTCTAAAAAAGACAAGATACAAAATGGATACTGAAGGAAGAAAATTATGAACATCCCTTGGACATTTCTGTGAATCCACACAATGACAATATATTTAGAAGACGATACATAAGATACATTTATGCATATATAATATAAACAAATCTTTTACAGTTTCTTATAACATCAATATAATTTTATCGGAAATACAACACTTTAACAACGCTTTCAACGTGACAAGTGAATGCTCCTTCTAAATAGAGTCCCAACAGAGAGCCCAGTTCCACGAGCCTTCGAGATCTCATAAAAAGAAGTCCGATAAGATAGTCCCTCGGGGAGCGGATTTGCATGAAGAGTTCGGGAGTTGCCACTGAAGGGCTCTTTTAAACCTTACGATAGGGAGGGAAGGGAATAATGTATTCACGGGTTAGAAACCAGTCAGGAATTTAAATAACCTATTATCATCTTAAAGCGATCTTATGGCAAAAGGTTTTACCATTAAATGATGAAAATTAGCGTTATATTAGGACAGTAATTGTGTGTATGTGTGTGTATTATATGTAAGTATATGCATCATATAAGTATAAGTAGATATGTATCAGTATAAGTATGTCTATGTACAGTTTTATGAATTATTGTTATTTATTTTAATATTCCATTAAAAATTAAAATCATATAATAATAATATAATGGAATAAATAATTATTGATGCTGAACAAAAATATGTTTCTACGTACTATAAATTATATACCTTATCTATATAAATAAAAATCAATCGGCAAATGTGTTGCTAAGCGCAAAACTCGAGAACGGCTAGACCAATACGGTTTTTTTTAAAATATTCTTGTTAAGGCCCAAAGAAGGTTCTTATAGAGAGAAAAAGCGTAAAAATGACGAGAGAAATAATAAAAACAACAGTTTTCTTTTCCCATACAGACCACTTTGTTCCCAGCAGTCAAACATTTTACGTCAATCAATTCAAAACATAGGCGCGTTAGTTGTTAGTAAAAGTTTATTAGGGTGTGCGTGACATTATCTATATAAATAAAAATGAATTGCCAAATGTGTTGCTAAGCGGAAAACTCGAGAATGGCTCGAAAACTAGAAAACCAATTCGGCTAATTTAAAAAAAAATGTTTGTTAAGGCCCAAAGAAGGTTTTTATGGAGAGAAAACACGTAAAAATAATGAGGGAAATAATAAAAACAACACTTTTCTTTTCCCATACAAACCACTCTGTTACCACAGATCATTTAAATGTTTGGATTTTGATATACATTTTAAATTTTTTTAAATATATTTAGTCAATTTTTCTAACTCTAGTATTTAGACAATATAACTATTAATAACTTAGATTAATATTATCCAAGTTATCGTTTCTATTTTTTATTAAATGACCTGTTATTTAAAAAAAAATTATAAAATGATCTTTAGTATTAAAAATGCAGTTTACTTCAACAGCAATATTCATTTGTTCGATTATAAAATGAATAAATAGTTTTAAAAATATTTTTATGATGGAATACATTTTCAAACATTATTCTATTATTAGTATTTGTAATTGTAGTATCAAATATTAATAAAAATACGTTAGTTTTAATAAATATATAATTTTTTTTTTTTTATGAAGTCACCATTAAGAAGTTTTATTAATGAATCGTGTTAAAATAATGCAAAGCAAAATAATAAATAAATACAAGGTTTTAAAACCGAATTATGATTTTGTATTTGGTTGTTCATACATCCATTGCCTAAACAATATATTTTTAGAGATAGAAACCCAACTTTCCTAGCAAGTATTCTAATAATTTTCTATGGAATCTTATCTCATAGAGACGGGACATAAGACGCCCCTTAAAAATTTAGGCTAATTGGAAATGATGACTACGAAAGAGATAGCCAGGCATCGACATCGAACGTAACTTAGAGTTCTAAGAGCCGAACGATGTCAGCAATTAAAGGAGACACCTAACAGACAATTCGAACGGTGCAAACTGCAGTTGTACAACGGGGCTCAATGGTCTTGATCGGTGTTAACGAATCAGTCAAAGTGTCCGTTAGAATTAAACAATAAACGCCTTACCATTTTTATACTTTTATGTTATTTCTCATAAACCATAAAAATCTTTTCTTCCTTAAACAAAGTGATGTCAAATTATAACATATTTTCTGTCTCATTGGAGGTATTGGGAATAAAGAAAGGGAAATTAAAAGTCATATCGTAATCTAAAAAAATAAATATATACTTTTAAAGTTTTTAAGAAATGTATTTTTTGTCCCTGTTTATTACGAAGTATTAATTTAATATTCTATATTGAGCTGTCATTTTTTTTCATGTATCGATCGATATATTCAAGGGTTTGTTTTTAAATGAATTTAAAAATAATGGCAAACGTTATATTATTAAAGCAATTAGCGAATAAAGATGTTTTTTACACAGTAAATCTTTAAAATTTAATTATGATATAATAATACTTAAAATTGTTAATTATAATTTACAGTTAAATAATATGGGCTAAATCGTCCCTAATCGCACATTTTAGAAGAAGAATAAAGGTAGAAGTTTTGATTATTTTTTTGTAAATTTGTTTTTAGAGTTATTCTATTACCTTGAAAATTCCTTGCTAAAATCGAGAAAATAATTTGTGGTGTAATGGATGACTTTACTTTCCTCATCATTTTGAATTTCCTATTTTTTATAACTCATAAAAATACTTTAAAACGTTGGATAATGGGTTCACTGTCTAGTGGATCTATAGATCTCTCCTCTACCCCCCCCCCCAAAATAAACAAATAAATAAATATCCACTTAAATCTTCTGATGTTTATGTTTGAGTAGAAAATAGTTGACTGAATAATTCTAATGATGGAGTTAATTGGTGAGGGGGTGGAGATCTTTTATTTATCTTAATTTATTTATTTATTTATCTTTGACTGCACTAATTCAATCCATCACTTGTGATGTTTATGTCCAATAAAAAAAAACCTAGCTTACATGTTAAAAGAGGAATAAAGTAATCCAGATGGAGTTTGAAAAAAGTTTCTTAAATAGGGAGTATATTTTCCGGACCAATTACTTCTTCATATATTACTAATGTAATTCAAGTTACATCTTAAAAAGTTATTTTAATTCTGGTTGCTTAAATTTAGGCTAGGGAATCGCTTTCTATATATTATGGCTGCATATTTTTATTCTGTCCATGTTGTTTTGAGCATTTGAACAATTTTCCGACCGATTCCCCCTTAACGGCTGGTAGGAAGACAATCCCCAAAATCAACCAGGCTCCATTATTGCTAAATGGCTCACAGTATCGAGATATATATTTCCCCTCGAGTGTATTAATATAAATTTATCGCGGAGCAGTAAGTAAGCTAGAGGGTCATCCGTCAGAGAGGATTACGAAGGCCTGTGGAGGCGAGATAACAAGAATGAGCTCCCCAATTAGTTGTGGACCGGGAGCCATGCCGATAACTCAAGCTGCCATCTTATAGCTCATGGCTGTTGAGGAATGGAGGGTAGCCTGGAAGGATGGTGGGAAGGTTGGGAGAATGGTGGGTCCGTGGGTACCTGTCTGGGGTTCAGCCGAGATCTCGGGTTGCGTCACATTAATCAATGTCTAGTTCCAGATTTACCAATATTATGGCAAGCTCAATATTAGGCACATTAGATTTATCCAGTAGTTATAACAAAAAAAATATAGAAAAAAATAAGGTTAGTGTGGAGTAATTTTCTAGTAAAAGACAATAATTATAGCAAACAATTTCTGAGGGAAAATATTGCTTCAATATTTTTTATTTTATTTATTTATTGAACTTTACAATTTTAATATAACAATAATACAATTAAATAGATTAAATGATACTTAATGTCATGAGGTAAAGCCTAGTAGAGGTACTATGCCATCTTCTTGGGTTATTTTCGAGAGTTGAACAGGTAGCTAGGTTTGAAACTATTGGGTTTGAGTAGGAATAAAGTCTATCGCTAAAGGGTTTAGGCTGAATCTGCAACAAATGGGTCATTATGGATGATTTTTTTAGTAACAATGTAAGGATTATTGAAGAATTTACGAAGGATTTTGGATTGGGTACGAGAGGAATTCTATGACTTAGTGGAATCCCAAGCTTTACTCCGTAAGTCTAAATAGTTGCAATAGATTCTTACAATAGATATGCATATGAACCTTTTTTTAATTAGTTGAGAGTTTAGGTAATACAAATTAATTATTTAAAAAGAAGCTAGTGTAAGGTAATTAAGTAAATTTTCTATAAGCAGTTTTTTTACACTACAAGGAAAAATATAGCTTCAATGATAAATATTTTAAAGTCGTGTTAGTTCTAAAGTACCCACTTCCTCACATTACATTAACACACATAAGTGTACATTGGCATTTAAACCAAATAACAGCTGATTAGTATTAATACTATGTGTAGTCACCTACTTATGATGCGTAGGACTATATTTATTTCTACTGAACTGTTCACATTTTCAGGAATTTTTCCTTTTTCTTACTTAATACGAAATAAACATAAACAAAGGCGTTCATATAAAAAGATTTTACAATTTAATTTTAAGTTATCCGACTAAATTGTGTTTTAGTATTCTTAAATTCCTCTCGTATTCAATCCTTGCAATCCAAAATCCTTTGCAAAATCCTAAACGCTCCTTATTTTGTCACAAATAAAAAAACCATCCATAAAGACCTTAACGTTCCATATGTTACCGATTTAGCCCATTCCAGATACCTATTATTCAATAATAAACTCCAGCCCCATCCAAACCCACTAGTTTCCATCCTTGCATCCAATTCCATCCCGGACAATCCTCCTAGGCGTCTGAAGAGAAGATGGCCTCGGGACCTTATATTATAGAAATGTTATTAGAGTGCTGTCAGTGGGTAGTGCCTCTACATGTCCTTTCATGTATCTAGTTAGTCATATAGCCCTTGTACTAGATGTATATATTAGAGTTGTACAATTCAATAAAATAAAATTAAAAAAAAAAAAAGTATTCTTTAATATTTTTATAGTTATAATGTTTTTGAATGAATACAAGTTTTTAACTGGTAAAAGGAACTAACAATTCAGTAACTTCCATAAAATAATTCAAATTTTCTATATTACCTTATTTGAATAGGTTAGATTTATGACTATTGATGCAATAAAAGATTTTATCCGGATACAGTACGTTGTAGGGATGAACTTCTTGATTTGAAGTTCTTTAAAAAAAACTAAAAATGTTCTAGGGTTTGTTTTCTCGCCTCTGTTTAGGGGTTTACTCTAGTTAGTATAGATAATTCAATTACAGACCATTAAAGAGGGGATTAGAGGTTCTAACAAAAATTGATTGCTCCAATGTTTTCCAATTTAGGAACTCCAGCTGTGTTATTCCACGAGATCTCCTCCAGCTGCCCTCCAGATCCCCCTGGATGACCTCCAGGTAGCAGAAATCGGTAAGGCGTTTATCTCTGAGGATCTCCGGGGAGGTTTCACACCGTCATTGCCTGATCCTTTGAGGCAGATAAGGAAGCGGCGCTCACGCCCCGAGCAATTACCTCACACGGGGCCTTCCGATCCACGGTTTCGGACGTTGAATAATTCAATAGGTTCTTTATAAAATAATATAATTAAACTTTATTGCACAACCGTTTTAAGGTGGCTGTCGTTATAACTGGAGTCGTTGGCGGGATTACAGTCATCTCGGAAGACCCAATATGGAATCACTTTTCGTGAAGAAATAATGAGAGAAAAAAAGAACACTTTTTAGGCCAGTATAGGACGAAAGAACTATCAAAAATTGTTCAATTTAACCCAATAAAGCTCGATGATGTGAAAAAACATCACCTGTTGTTTTAACTTTTTTCAAAAAACTAGCATCTGATGGAATACTTTGAAACTAAAACTATGATATGAAAGAATAATCGTAATGGCATCAGATAAAATCAAGTAGAGAAACTATCAACTGGTAGTACTCGATAACAAATTTAACTTATTGGTCACGAGGCCATCTTTTCACGCGCCACGGAGAATAATCGGTAACTAAAGAGATAGCTTGGTTAGAAACTTAGTACCAAACCTTGGTTAGGTGTGCCTGGGAATAAAATTTGATAGGATTAATATCGGGTTAGGGCCAAATCAGGAGGATATGGATCATTATGGGTGATTTTAATAGTAACAAAGTAAGGAGTATTTAGGGTTTTGGATTGTAAGGATTAGATATGAGAGGAATTCGATGGATTAGTTGAGCCTCAAAGCTCTACTCCTTAAGTCCATAGGGGTCTTAAAATATGTGTGTATATTAGTCTTTTTAATTAAGAGACCATAAATCAACTTTCAACCAAAAATGGTAACAAATGTAATATATCTACAGCTCCGGTGAATAATTGGTTAAGTCGGATTTTGTCCAAAGAGAGGTCACTGCTTTCAGATAACCGGAATCGTATCATTCTCGTAGTTTTCGGCTTGAAATGGAGTTGTAAGTTGTAATATAAACAATAATTCCTTTCCAAGCCAATGCCTTACTTAGCCTCTTATTCACTACGACTATATCTGCTTCACCATACCAATCATTTCCATATACTTTTATTTGAAAAGAAAAGATATGACCAGGACCGGGACTCGAACCCGGGTTTCCCACGTAACGTCGTGGTACTTAACCTACTCAGCCATCCTTTCTTTTCAATGATCCCATGTCGCAATTTGGGATGTATAGACGGGGAAGAATGTTTATTGAACATTACTTTAATTTGGATCATGTTGACATACGTCATTATATTATTATAATTTATTTCTCTTATTTTTGTGTTATTTGTTATAATTTTTAAATATTTTTATTTGAAAAGAAATGTCTGACCGAGAAGCGAACCAGGATAGCTGAGTTGGTTAATTACCACGACGGTTACGTGGGAGACCCGGGTTCGAGTCCCGGTCCCGGTCATATCTTTTCCTTCCAAATAAAAATATTTAAACATTATAACAAATAACAAAAAAATAATAGAAATAAATTATAATTTCTATATATTGTTCTGTAATATGTGATAAATTATGTAATATGTCCTAATTCATTAATAAATCGAAATGATACGTACACGATAATAAGAATTCCAATTTGATCCATAGGGTTATTTTTCAAATATCCTATTTTTTTGGTTCAAAAGGTGTAGAGTGCCCACATGCCAGATTTGTGTACGAAAAGTTATTTTATGTTTTTTTGTTTAATATTAGTATCATATTCAATACTAGAATGATCAACCACCCAATTGAGACACAGATGTAATTACTAAGTCGAAACCGACTACAACAATAATTCTGTGAATAAATCAACCCTATCCAGATAAAAACTGATACCGTATCCACAATACGCTCGTAAACTTAACAAAGATTTTCCCCAGCACGCGGCATGAAGCTGCTCTAGCCCTGAGGGTGAGAATAAAACAGTAGGAAATATGTGTTGGAAAAAACAAAAAAAAAAATGGATACAGTAGCATTTTCCCCTTATCACCTCGGTTTACCGTCGGGCCAATAACTCGACTCGACACAGACCAAACAAAGAGAGCTCATATGAACGAGGAGTTGCCGGGTGAGTTATGTCCGCGCAGGTCCGCCATTGTGTTGAAGTGTGACAGCGGTTTTGTTCCCTCCCAAATGGCTTTTTAAACAAGTAATGCATTCAGATTGGAAACGTTGGGGATCCGTTTATCTGGGACACCTACAACCAACGCCGGGACTGAATAAAATGCCGAAGAATGTGTCGTTTCTGGTTAGATTTTTCAACAGAGGTTGGGGTAATGGACGTGCATTCTGGTGGAGGCTTGCAATAATACGGAATTCAGAACGAACTTAGCCAATAAGAATTTTGTATAATTTATTTTTTTATATTCTATAAAACTCGCCGTTTCAGCTACTGCAACACTTACTAGACAAACGAATCTTAAAATCTGAATCCATCTTAAAGTCATTAATGATCCTTACTTAGTAAAGAATATAGTCATCCTCGATGACCTAATTGTTTTAGATTTGGCCCGAACATGATACCAATTCTTTTATGACAAACTTTATACCCATTCAAACCTAATAGATTCAAACCTAGCTACTTGTCCAATTCTAAGAGACATCTCAAAAGAAGATGGAGTCGTGAAGTTGACTGTGTTATTTGATTACAATCACTGAGCTATGGCCTTTATCTGTGCCATTATGTATCGTTCATGCCATTATATTTACTTGTTGTATTGTCATAATATAGTTGTAAATTTCAATAAATACGTGCAGGCCCGGAGACTAAGTGGTCAAGTCGAATTAGTCCAAATAAATTAATTGTTTTGAGGGAAACTGAATAGCGCCATTCTCATATTATTATTCTTGAATGGTTTTTTTTTTTTTTTAATCAAATTAAATAAAATGTGTAAGATTATTGCTGTCGGAAAAACTAATACTTCATGAGCATTTTTACCCCCTAAGAAAAATAAATAACGAAGCAGTTTTTCAGAAGTATGATTCAGCCAAAGATAACACTAATCACCTTCATGACTTCCTGCCATGTCTTGTACATCTGGAAAGTCGAGGATGTCGTATCTCCATTATGTCTTTCTTGGTATCAGTTCGAGATTTGTCGGAACCGTTTAGCGGCACGTTCTCGAGTCACTTACTGAAATAGAATATCAGTCAGTATTGGTAAAAAACAAAATGGCGGAGGTAATATTGACCTCATTAAGTTAAGGCATGCAGGGAGTGAGCGACAATCTTCAGAACGTGACCAATCTCCCTTCGCGTAATCTTGTGGGGAATTAGCATCTCGGACACGTCCGCCTCCAGCTCAAACTAAACTCTTAGCTCAAACCTGTGGCAAATTGATGGTGGATTATTCGAAGAACGTTACCGCTGCATGATACTCAATACGACAAATATTATTCAGGATGATATGCAAATTTTAAATATAACACATATATATGTCAAATCTGATGATAAGAAAAGATACATATCACATCTAGACATTAGTGTATGTTTAAATACTCTGTTTCAGGGTACTTAAACACTTACGATACAGACTCTGTTAGCTCCCGATTAAAAACAACTCATGTGACTATTATACGACCTATTAAGACAAAGGATGCCTTTGAGTTCTTGTCCTCTAGTATCATTTAATAATATCTCACTGCTTTCTGTAGACCAAAGTCGATACTTAGGACTTCATCTTGATAAATGTTTAACTTGGAATCCTCTTACTAGACTGAAAAGACAAGAAACTGCTTGTAGTTTGAAGCTACTTCAATACTTACTAGACGAGTGCTTTATGGTTTATGCTCGCAATTAATTACAAAAGACTGATATAAATGACTAAAAAGACCATTTTGGATTTGTGTACAACTATGGGACTCCACTAAGCCATCCAATTCTTCTCGTTTCCAATCTATACAATCCGAAATCCGTCATAAAATAATTAATGCTCCTTATATGGTTACAAATAAAGTCATCCATAATGACATCAATGTCCCAATACTTCCTTTGGCCCGAACCCGATATCAGTCCTTTCATGAATAACTTTATTCCCACTCAAACCCTGGTACTTAATAAATTCCCGCCAATATTCTGCAAAGCGCCTGAAAGGAAGATGACCTCGTTAACTGCTAATTCTTGTTTGACTCTACTTGCCTTTACTCATACCCATTATGCATCATTCCATATATGTACTTGTTGTACGGTTATAATATAGTTGTATATTTCAACGAATGAAGTTCTTGAAAAAATATTTTACATAAAAAACTGTTGGGTTCAGAACACATTGGAGACTGTAGGGCTTCTAAGACGAACGAAATGGGAGATGATATGTCTAAAATTACGCTCAGCCTCCTGGATTTTCCACTAATCAAAGGTAAACACTTCTGAGGTAACACCTCCCCCAAGGAGGGCATCTTACCTACCACAGCCTGATTTGAACTAATTACCTTCGGCACAGCAGTTCAACACTCTACCAATGGACTAACCCACTCCCATTCATTTATATATACGCGTAATTTCCACTCTCTTTTTAATACCGTAGCTGTTATAACCTTCGTCAGCCTCTGAATTGTTCTGTGCAGGTTTATACTTTTTAAATTAAAAACCGTATGTCGCTGCAACACGTGGATCTGATAACTGATGTCAAAGGGTTGTGAACGAGGGGAGAGGGAACCCCATCCGATTTTTTTTTAATTTAGAAAAATACGTAAATCAAGCAGATGGAGATTATGCTGTTCAGGTTATCTGTTTTAAAAAAATATTTTTATTTACTCGCGTAATACTAAACAATGGATTCTGTACAGTTCACTAGTTAACTTTAGCGGAACGGAGCAGGCCTAAGATATATTACGGAAGCAATCAAATTGTGCAAGAGTAAGCTGGAAATAAAAGCAAAGGAAGAAGAGGCAGAGAAAGGAATGACGGTGGCTCTGGTCTAATGAAATCGTGTCAGGGGCTAAGTGGTTACTGGAGGCCTCTGGGGGCGGCGCTGGGGGTGGTTTCTGGGAGCACGGTCCCCGGGTTAAGGGCTTTTAAGGGCTATAAGCTCGGCTAAACTGAGCCGAATTTAGGTTCAGTGAGCTATCAATGAATGATACTAGTCATAAGATGCATGAAATGAATTCAAGAATATTATTTTTTTAAATAATAATAATGCACAGAGGATCCAAATTGACGAAGTTAAGAATAGGAGAAAAAAAAAGAGTTAATATAGGATGCGTGCGTAATTTTCTCACCGTACAGAATCGTTATAGCAACATTTTTATGATGACAAATTTACCTTCATTAATAAAAAAAAATTAAAAAATGGTAATGTGAGGTAAGCGAAGAATTTCCCGTCTCAACTTTTTTACACTAAAAAGAAAAATATAGCTCCTATGATAAAAAATTTACAGTCATATAAGTTCTAGTACAAATGACAATGGGCAAGGAGGATATTGTATTATTATAATATAATAATAATAATAATAATTTGAAAGACCCTATTTTCCACGAAATTAATGATGAGGTTCACTACAAGACGATATGGAAGGATGTGGAACTGCATGGTAGATTGTACCATCAACTGTATCAGCCTGAGATTGACATTGACCACTTGAATGGTTACAAATAGAACAACATTTTGGAGAGACTTAAGGGTTTACATTAGCCATACAGGACCAGGTAATTGCTACTAGAGCCTACAGAAAGCATATTCTTCAGGAGAACCTGATGACGGATAAATGTCGCCTCTGCTCGAAAACTCACGAGTCTATACAGCATGTGGCAAACGGGTGCCAAGCACTGGCTGGGACAGACTACATGATCAGCCATAACAATGTGGCGAAAATATATCACCAAAGTATATGCAGGCTATTAGGACTGTTGGGCGGAGAGGAGGTGCCTTACTATCGCTATCAGCCGGAAAAACTATTAGAAAATAATAAAATAAAACTATACTGGGATGAGCAAATAATCTCGGACCACCGGGTAATACATAACCGTTCGGATATTTTGTTGTTCCATAAAATGGAAAAAATTGGTAGAATTATAGAAATAGCTGTCCCATGTGATACAAACGCAATGAAAACCATAGCCGAAAAAATTAGGAAATATCAGGAACTTGCTATAGAGTTGAAATCACTTTATCATTTGGAGAAAGTGTTCATTACTCCAATAGTAATTAGTAATTAGTAATTAGTAATAGTAGTTAGACATGAGACCAATAACAATGACATTAGACTAATATCGGGTCCACTGATATAATTATCAATTTTTAGGATTTTTCCACGAACTATGTCATTTTTGAATTTAATAAATATTATTCATCATATTAATTGTAAAAATATTATTATTATTTCTATTACTTATTGTTATAATTAATTAATTAGTTGTGTTACACTGTAAATAAATAAGGTAATTCCATTCATAACGAGCAGTTCTTTATGCTGAGTACTGTTATTCTGGGAGGAAAGTATAGGACCGAGGAACATATAAAGAAGAGCTGGAAGATGTCGGAAGAAAAAAAGCGGGGTAAAAAAAAGGAGAAAAAAGTAGTATAGAGGGAGGACATTGTGGGGCTGAATGAGCCATACGTATGCTGGAGGGGGTGGTTTCCGCCCCGGAGCCATGCAAACACCCACCCCTTCTAGTGCTCTGGAGTGGCTTCCAGCATTTGTCAAAACACATTTCCCCCGCTATTCTTATCTCGTTATTTTATGGAGATCCTTTATTTCTTTTTCGTCTGTTGAATGTGCCCTAGTCCTCTTCTCTCTGCCAAGATACTTCTTAGGCATTCCTGTCGAAACAAGACTTTATTTATACCCCTTTGCTGTCCCAGAATTATAAAATAGAACATTCTAAGAATAATATCCCCATAATTTATCTTCAAATCGCCTAATGCCTCTCAAGTCTAGGCTTTGTAAAAGCAATTTATTATTTCAGAGTAACACTGTTCTTCGATTGTGAATTATCATGTTTTCACATTCATTTTTGTTTACTTAACCATTATTGTCCTAGTAAAAAACGCATTAAAATTACATTTTAGTCTGGCTTCCGGGATTGCTCTATAATCTCCGTAAATTTCTACCGCCTATATACTTTCTCATCCATCAATCCTATCTTGCAAATAGATCTTTCTAAGTAAACCACAATAATGTCTATTCATTCCTCTTTTCTCAATCTGTTGGTGTTCCTCAAGGCAGTATCCTTGGCCCTATCCTTTATACAGTTTATACAGCTGAATAATTTTATTTTCTCAAAAATTAAATAAAATAGAATAATATTTTATTTGTCATTTAGTAAACTTTCATGGATCCTAACTTTTCAAGATCTTAATAAACTTTTCTCAATCATTCGTTTGGTATTATCATTTTATCGAAAGAGATTTTTTTATCTATTAATAATTAAGTTTGGCAAATATTTTTGAAGTCAATGTAATTACTTAATCACTTCGTGGCATACATGAACTTTTTTTTTTAATCGAAATCACGTACTAACGACTAAGTCTTATACCGTGCAAAACACGACGCTGAAATGATAAGAATTACGAAATAGAAGTGACATATTGCCATTTAGTGTTCCGTTATCGGTTCCGTTAAAGTCGACACAATTTATCAAAGTCGCAAATCCATCAGCTATCAGCACCGTAAAGAAAACAAGGGCATTATGAATGCTCTATCTAGTGTTTCTATTCTCTATCTAGCCACCGTACCTGCGATAAGGAGAACAGAGAAAGAACACGATCCGAAGTTATCTGTTAATACCCTAGGATCTCCTCATACTCGATCACACGTTCGCTTCCAGAAAATTACAAAGTGGGACGCACTGTTCCTGTGTAGCGTGCACCTGATACAGGAGTTACTATCTTGGACACAATATACAAGGCTCCCTCACTAAATCAGCCTATCTAAATATTTGAAGAGAACAGCTTTACTTTCTCACTAAATTAAATAAGTTCACTAATTTACGTCTCTAAACCTCGGGGTCTTATTTTAGGATTACGATGCACACCCTTCTTTCTCTCCCCCCCTCCCAGGCCTTGTTAAAACAGCGCACAATTTATTATCCTTTTCCTATCTAGAATTATAATCTCGTTATTGTTGTATAGTTAATGAACTGGAAACTTCTCCCTCATTTATATATTATAGAATAAATACCCACGTATAAAGGGACAAATTAGCTTAGATACTAACATGTATTTAATTTATTTTCATTCATAAATTATTTTACAACCCTATTCTAGAGAAGTGTATTTTGTAAATAGGCATTTACACTAATAATTTTATTTTTTTAACAAAAAATATGTAATAACTTTAAATGATCACTACTATAATTTCAAAAGCTCGTCACTAACATTTTTAATTTTATTTGTACTAGCTGTTTATACAATATTAGGCAGTTATACATAGTGTCACCTTTTGCAGATATAAAAATAATGTACAATTTCCAAGACCTTTTGAACTAACAGCAGGGATATAAAATAAATAAAGTAAAAAAACATAAGTGAGGAACAGGATATTATACTTTGAACATTGCATTATTTACATATTGTTTTAACAAACTAATAATTATTGTTTAGAAAGAGGGAAATTAAATTATAACAATATAATTAATAACGAGTATGATCTTACAATCAGAAGTAAAACATCAAGTAAGAAATACAAGTATATACTTAATGTCTTAAAATATTAAATAAAGGATTTTAATTAATTTTATGTAATTATGATAAAAACATAGTACACATTTGTTAATAGTTTTTATGATTATGAGCTTAACGTGTTTTTTTATTTAAATTCTAAATGTTGACAATTATGAAAAACATCAACCATTAAAAAAATAAATTAGTAGTGATTAATTAATAGTGAAAAATTAACTCCTTCATAAACACATTCTCATAAAATAAACACATTTTTTCCAGACAAAAGTATATAGCTAAATAAAATATAAACAAATTAAGTATTAATATATCGTTAGCTTTAACCACTGGCAAGATCAAAACAATAAAAACTTATGTATGTAATAATAACACACATAAATACAATACAAGGGTGCGAGATAAATTTGAATTATTGTCTAGGCTTTACCCTTTGACATTGGTAAGTATGTATAATTTAAATATTTTAATTCTGTTTCGATTTTTTTTCCACCAATGTAATAACTATTTTGACATTTCTGCACCACATTAGTGACACAATAAAAATGTCCTAAAAAGCAAATCAATGATATATGTTTTAAACTGTGAAGTAATTTTAACATTCAAATGTTTTTGTTTTTATTACTTTTATAATGACAAACAGAATATTTACTTATTGTGCTTGGAATGTATATATATTTTTACATGTATGCATTATGTTCTGACAGGGAGGAAAAAATATATCTACATATATTTTTCAACGTCGTATAAGAGCTTAGGGTTCCTTACGGTCGGTTTGTCTCCAAGGATTACGGATCTCGGAGGAAACAGCTGCAGGACAAATATTTTCTTAAGTGACATAAACAGATTGCTAGTCAAGAAGTACCATACACCGGAGTGATAAATTAATTTTAAGCGTGAAGTAAGTAAACAATAAGTAATAAAATAAATGAGTTTTAGGTCATTATGTTATGTATCTGGTTAAACCTCTGAAAACGTCATTTTGTAGGATAGATATTAATATATACAATGAATAAATACGAATTGGTAAAATATAATTTATCAATTAGTAATGAGTTATTCTACAAATATTTTGAAGCTTCTGAAAATATTCATTTTTGATGCTTCAGAAATGGAAACTGAACGAAAGTAATTTTATAAGTTTTATACCACTTTGCAAATATATTTATAGCATGTAATACTTAAAAGATATATATTATAGGCGTTAATTGGTCAATGGGTAGTATATTTTAAAAATTGTTATTTTATTCTTGAAGTTTTTGAAATAGCAATTGCGCCATCCAAAATCCATTAAGTATTTTAATGGATAATCACCAATCATTTTTAAACAAAAACTCATAACCAATTTAATAATTAATAAATTTGTTTAATTTCCTTTAAATTTTTTTTCTTATTTCCCTAATGATCAATGAAATGACCATATTTATATTAGTTCTGGATCTATTATTTTGTTTATTTATTTTTTACACGGAATTGTGTGAAATTTCCCACTAAAGTATATTATTTGAATGTAAGCTTTGACAAAATAACAATCAACAATTAAAAAAATAAAATAGGCTAGATAAGGAATAATTACTTAAATTAAAAAACGAAATGATATAACATTTAAAGTATAAAAGAGGTAATCGGGTAATAAATAATTTTTTATCTCGAAATTACTGATTTTTAAAAATCTTAATGGACAATCACTAATCATATTGAAATAAAAGCCACTATTTAAATTAATAACTAATAAATTGATCTATTTTTTACCTTTTTTTATTTCACTTTATGTATCTATTGTGGTTATTTTCATTCTTCAACGCTCAATAAAGCGAAATCGTATAATAAAATAAACTTGAATCTTAATTTTCGACAGTAATTGTGGAAGGGAAATATTTTAGACCAAGATACAGGGTTCTTTGTTTGTAAAATAAACTCAATTTTATCACTAAATTCTAGCGAAGGATCTTCCGACAAAGAGGATTATTCGAGAACGTTCTTATACCCACAACAATAAATTATCTTCATCTCTCTAAGGCTTTACTTCAAAGGGAGTAATTGAAGATTTGCGCAATTGCTATTTCTCGCACGAAAGAGAATCAGGTACACCAAGGGTAACCTCTGTTACGAAAGGAAATGTACAAACAACAAATGAAGAAAGATACAAATAAGCGAAGGGAATATAAAAAGGTGAAGCAGTATACGGACTGGACAAGGTTTTATATCCAAAAAGGGGTGAAATTCCTGCAGCCATTATTAGAAGTTATCCCAGAGACCTCTGGTGGGCAAAAACGGCACTTCTCGTTAGCTACATGTATCCTCAGGATGTTGCCAATTAGTGAGCCCGAAAGAAGTATTTGAGAAACTTGTGGGAAAAAATTAAATAAGAAAAAGTATCTTCTGATCCACCATGTTCGTTTTACATTTCTTTCCGTCAAATACAATTTTTCTGATGAAAACACTATCTGAAATATTTACAGCTAAGTCTACTAATGCCCAGTACATACAGAATTTTAAATTTTAATATCTTCGAATGCACTCATTGGTAATAAATTTCAATTTTTCTCTAGGACTTTAGACGGCTTTAAAGCAAAAACCAGTTGTAAAATGTTTATCAATGGCCATTTTATTATTCATTAGGTGAAGTGAATACTAAAAAAAGTGAATAAATATTTTATTCATCTTATTATATTCGATATGTGTTTTTATTTTAATATTGAAACAGTTCAAACGAATTTATTCTTAAAAACCGCCAACCATTGACAACATTCTATCATTTTCGTCATTGAAAATATTATTTTATGATTTGGCTCCATAATGTTTATTGGAACACATTGCTGGCATTTATTTAAACCCAATCACATAGTCATGTTCAATTTAATCTCCGACTAAAGCTCGAGAAGTTATATGTATACTATATACAAATGTATTGATGATACAGTGAAAATGTTATTATTATTTTTATATATGATTATATTATGTATTATTACATAATACAAGGATAAGACTCATCCAGGCCTATTCACTAATTTTAACATGTTTAATTGGCCTTATTATTTAACACACTTTTAACAGAGTTTGAACACTAATGAAGTCGGCACAGCTCCATTGCGAGGAACATTCATTTGTAGCCAAGAGGAATTCGAGAGCAGGGCTCCAGAGTTTGTTATTTGCATTCCTCAGAATGGAGGGTCTGGAGAAGGCGTCCGTCTTAGGGGATTCAAGGGAAACTAAGGGATTTCCTTCAAAAAGGAAAATCAAGGGAAAATGTCCTCGTTTTTCCACAAATTTTGATACAGTAAAAATATAGCAATAATTTGGAATTAATTTTAAATTCAAAGAAATTAGTTTTACTAGAATAAATGTTTATACAAATTCTACTGGTTTGCTATAGACTTTCAATAAATCGATTAAACATTTATACAAAAAGATAAAACCATATAATTATTTTTTGTTTAGAGAAATTTAATTATATCGCACTGCCTTGGGGAAAACTCGTTCGTGCTATACCCAATTTTTTCAATGAATACAATTTTAATTAAAAATAAATTTTTATTTTACAATTTATAAAATTATTCATAGTGTTCAAATAAATTATTCTTAACTCATGTTGGATATGTTATTTTTATTTTTTCTTGTTGAATATGTGTTGGTTTGCTGTCGATACGTAGACAATTCATCATAAATCACTTCTCGTGGTGTAGTCGGAAATTAAATTGAACATTACTATGTGATTATATTTAAATAAATGCAGGTAATAAGTATCAATGAACAGTATGGAACCAAATATAAAATTCATAAAAATAGCAAATACATTTTTTCAATTAAATAATGTTGTCAGTAGTAAATGTTTTTTTATATATCTTTTGTTTGGACCATTTTACAACAGGTTTTTGGTTTCAATTCGTATCGTTTAAATTCGAAAAATTGATATTTATTTATTTAATGCGTGCATTCGAAGATATTCAAATTGTAATATATTATATCTACTGGGTATAACAAATACCCATTATGAGCTAAATTTCAAATTCTATTTGTTTTATAAAGATAGAACTTATTAAGGAAATAAAATAAATCATTCCGAAAGAATGTACAAGTTCATCTCAAGAAAGTATTGAATGTTTGTTCGCCCTGTTCCAGGATTTAGTTTCAGAGTCTGGTAATCCAATCCGTTTATATATCGTCCGTAAAGAAACATAAACATTTACAATGCATTATTAAATTTTAGGAAATATTTACAATAATTTCTGCGAATTAAACGATTTTTGCTAGTTACCTATGCACATATCTGAACACTTTCCACTTACGATGTCTTAACCAAGCACAGGAACTTATAAATCTTTTCTAGATTTTCACTAGTTTATATGGTTTTAAACAGGCACTGGATCTAAAATTACAGCTATATAATAAAGCATAGACCGAATTAAATTCCTTGAATTATCTGAGTGGTGATACAAAGGCGAACATTGGCAAGACTTGAACCGAACGAGAATGCAGTTGTAAATTTAGAAGCAGCCGGGTAGAACAACTGTTGCGGTCTTGTTGTCAATCTGAAAATAGTTTCGCCTGTCTCTCAAGTATTTAGACCTACAGGGCCGCTGTTTTCAAAGGGCGTTAATGAAGGTTTGGAATGGAGACTGCGATTTTTAGAAAAAAACAAAATCAAGGAGATAAGAAAGCCCAAATAAGCTCTTCTCTAAAGAAAAGTTGGGTCTTCGTTTTCTTAATATTTAAACTTCTCAAAGGTATCCAAATCTCGAATTGATTTTTTCAGATTATTAAAGGAGTTTTATATAACAATATATAAATTATATAAAACGTTTTCTAATGTAAGAGATTTAAGTATCAGGAAGTCGAACCTAAGATACACAGCATACCTGGACCACCCACGATCCCTTCACGATTCATTAACATCACAGCACACGATTTCTTGTAGCGATACGTCACCTTAGGAAAGAAGATAGTGTTTTTGTTTCGTTTGGGACAAAGCCTATGATGGGTTGCATTGGGAGTAGCCTAAAGGGTTGGTATAACCATATATAAGTATTTAGAAATACATAGTACAATTATATTTCTAGCGATGCAATTCTGGACCAAAAAGTTGTTCAATTTTAATCAAGTGGAGCAACTCTTAGGATTTTTTTTCTAGGACTATTTTTGTCTATTTTGCGCATATTTTTTTTTACAAAATTAAAAAAAAGTGTTTATATCAACGTACCAAGATTAGTTACTATATGAGAGAAATAATACCAAATACTAGAGAAAAATAATATTAGTTTGAAGTGATTCCATGTTTTCTATTTTTAAAATTTTGACTAAGTCTCAACTGCACTCAACTCATTTTGTTTATAGATTGGAGACTAAATATTACAAAGTTATTATTAATATCACTATTAAACTTAATATATTTTTATCAAGAGCTAGAAGATTTTTGAAAAATCTCCAATGTCAGGATTCAGTAGATTTTAGTTGTATTGCTTATATGAGTTTATTGCTTTATAATACAAACATTGCTCCTTTTTTATAGTTTTGCTACTGAACATTATTAAATTATTATTATTAACCAATATATTTTTATTAAGACCTAATAGATAAAAAAAAAGCTTGCTATGTTATCAGAATTCAACAAATTGCTTAAGACCTAAAACATAAAAATGCTTCCTATGATACAAGTAATCATTATATATCAGTTATAATACTTAATTGGATATGATTTATTGCTTAAAAAGGTTTATATAAACTTACACATCAGTGTATTCTTCCTATCAATACAAATAAGTGATTTATTTTACCAAACTGGTGTTGATACAAGAAGAAAAAAACTTGGCAATGACTGCTACAACTAAAATATACAATCTCCAAAACCTAAAACGATTTTGCCCCTGTGAAAGTGCAAAATGGGCGGTAATGAAGTAATATCTTATTGCCAGGCCTGCTAAACCCGAAACCCATAAATCCCGGATTGCAATCGGGTTTGCATTAGCAGGTACTTGCCAAGGTTTCGGTCACCTCGGATAATTACACTGTCAATAAAGCAATGAGTTATGCCTGTGTACACAGGCTGGTACTATCAGTTACCAGAAGTTTATACCTGGTTGAAAGGGTTGTGGACAGGTATAATAATGTGTGAAGTATAACTTATTAGCAGCCATAACAACTAATAAACTCATAATGAGTTGAGGAATAAAAACTGAATCTTCTTGTGTTAGAAAATCCTGGTGAATAATTGGGTAACTCGAATTTCACCCAGAGAGAATTGAGTGTATTGAGGGAAACGGAATCTTGCAATTATCATAGTTTTGGCTTGAAATGGAGTTAAAATAACTCCTTTGTCCGATATCACGCCCAACCACTAGGTTTAATTAATGTGCCCACTTTATATAGGGAAGGTGAACCCCACCAGGGTCTGCAGATCCCAAAGGGTTCGTCCGTGTTAACAGATTAAATTACACGGGCCAACAAAAAAATTTTTTTAAACTATTTTAACTTTAATATTTGATTATCATAGATTTTTATGTGCTGAAACTAAATCTGGCCTTAGTTTGTTTGTATCACACATAGTTTTCAAATTGTTGCTCTCTCTTCCTGTACACATAAATGCTGGCTCCAACCGCCAACAAGTTCTGTTCTTTTAGTCTAGAGCCAAGCAATTCAGCTTTTTCTTCCGTTAAGCCAAGATTCCTAATCAAGTCGTTAAGCTCGATTTGAGTAAACAGTTTAGGCTCTACATTTTCTGTAAAACATTGGAATTCTTCATCATCTTGTTCATCTAACTCCGATTGTACATCGGGAAATACTTCCGTTGGAATAGAATTTAAATCATCTGGTAGTTGCGGGACCGATAAATCTACACCGTGTCCTGTTGGTCGGGTTGGGGACGGAAGGTTAGGGTAGCTTATTACCTTCTTGTTTTTTGAGTCATGAACAGTAATATCGAGACTGCAAAAGTAGCAATCATCGGAATGATTTCTTGGCTCCCTCCATATGATAGGAACAGCAAATTTAAACGTTTTTTTCTCCTTTTTCGACCACTTTCTTAGATCTTCGACACATACTTATTCCCAAGATTTATCCTGATCAACAAGTTTAGTTCCAAAGTATGATAGATAAACCTTTTTGACAAATACTGTAATGTTTCTTTGGTGTTTTTAATCACATACTCACCACAAATATAACAAAAACTGTCATCACAGTTTTTACAACCGCGAATAGATATTGTACTGAGCACATGTACAGGAAACGTGAAAGTGAGGTTAGGTTGACAGTAAACAAAACATCAGCTGTGAACAGAAAAAAGAATCAACCTTTTTTGGGCAGCAAATGTGTTTCAGCAGCGCTACCAACTTCTTCCACACCAAAAGACCTAGTTTTTCAGTTATTTATTTTAAATATTAAAGCTGTTTAATTCTTTAAAAATCGCTTAATTTAATAAATTTAACTATAAAATTGCAGAAATTGTGGGTGATGCAGCTTTTTTAATATCATATTTGGATTCAGCTCCCTAAAAACTAAAGGAATAAGGTATTTTCAGTACAAAAGTTTTTTCATCGTTGGCCTGTGTAATATATCTGTACAAGCTGGATTTTAAACCAGTGCCTTCAGTAAAGTAACTGCAATATCTATAAACTCCACTCCATTATTTTCATATCACAATAAATACATTCAAATAATAATAATCATAAATAATAATTTAAGTGTTATTTATTTTATTCGTTTCCCCTCAAAACGATTCTTTTTTGTCTTTGATTAATCAGCTAAAAATGTTTTGTTATATAACTAATAAGTGCATATGTCGTTTTTGTTAATATTTATTATTTTAAACTAGTTAATTGCAATATCACAATTTCAAATTTGTCAATTTCTTTTATAATCAATGCTAAATTGTGTTCTCAGAATCTGACCAAGCAATGGTTAATAAACTTGTTAATGGTTATTTCTTGAATATAGAGTTAGATTAATTTGAGCATTTGATAAACAACCTAAATTATATACTAGCAATTATATTTAATTTTATAGAATCCGTAATAGATATTTTATTTCCCTTTTTTATGTTTTTCCAATACGTATTGTTATGAGCCAGGAATATGATTATCAAGGGGGGAAAACAAATTACCTTCCAAAAAAAAATATTACTCACTGTTAATTCTGGCTTATTCAAACAATTTAGCTTCTATCATGAATTATGACACCAAACATACCTGAAACAAATAAAAACCAAATTAATATTCACCAAAACATAAAATACAATAAAATACAATATATTCGAAAATCTATGTACACATTATTTTTCTCAATGCTAAATAAATTAGTAGAATATAGCATCAGAAATTTTCTGAAGCTAACAACAGTTGATAATTTTTATACAACGATTTGAGGAGTTCAGGATCAAAACCGGATAATCCCTAAAATATAAAAAAATCACTTTTATTTGTATTGGAACAAACATTCAGCGATTAACTATTGATATTTTTTTTGTTATAACATTGTTCTGTTGAAGGAGTGATATTACAATTAATATGTTTTTAATCTTTCGGTAAACTCCTATTCTTTATACTGGCAAAGTGTTTTCCTAAGCTGAATTGTAGAAGAGTATATCAACTCGACGATAATCATGTACGAGACAGTATATTATGTTTTACGTTTTTATTGTTTTATTGGTCTCTACTGATTATTTCTGAGTTATCTCCGCCGACGTCTGGAGACTACTGTCCACTGGTTGCTTTGAGGCATAATTGAATAAGCTTGCTATCTTAGCTGATAATGGGTGAACAAGTTTAATCGCGGATGTCTCAAGATGATATACGCACATTTTCCGGTCTGAAACATCTATCATTCGGTTTTATCGATTCTCTCATCAATCAACAACAGAGAAACTGGCTAGGCATTTTTGTTAGAACACTCTTTAGTAAAGTAAACTGTTTTAATGGTTTTAAAATTTAAGTTGTTATTTCTGAAATTGGTACAAGTCCATTTTTTCATGTATTATTCAATGATTCGCATTCAAATTAATATGAAAATATGGGCAAACGTGTTTTTAACATTACACACCTTTTAAATTTAATAATGAAATATTTATCATTAAATATATTTAATACATCATTAAATACATTTAATATATCCTTTTATTATTTAAAAGGATAAACGATTTTTTTTAGATCCCAACAACTTTCAAAAATACCATCACGATTCTTGAATAAAAATATATCTTTACTAAATAAACAGTCCAGTCTCTTCATTGTACTGAACCCAAACCCTAGGTTGAAGTGGTACAGTTTTTAAAAATAACTGCTCATCTCATTAAATTATATGCTTTGAAATCATAAATATTTTGTTATTCATAATTATTTATGTATTTGTAAAAATTAGTTTTATCTTTTTACTTAGTATAATATGATAATTTTGTTAGTAGAGTTTAATGTAAATCTTCGATTTGTTAAAATAAGCATTCTCATAAACACACTTATGGAAAACACCCTATTGGTTTTAAAAGTGAAAAATTAGTTTTTTACTAACACAATTACACCTGTTATGTTATTCAGAACAGAAAGAACTGCACCCAAAGTGGGTAAGAGGCATTTTAAACATCAATAAAAATTTTCCGAGCGATTTATAGCGATTTTTATCTTCGCTACAAGGAGCGGGGGCGGGAAGGGGGCGTGGCCGGCGCAACAATTACGAACCTGCGGCAGAAGAGGCCTGATAAAGAGGGTGAGAAGTAAGAATCGATAATACGTCACAGTTCCTCTCTAGTTTGCTCTGTCGCCGCTAGATCGCAGCACTCTAGTAGTTCCCTAGAGCGTTCATAGGTAGCGCTCCAGTCAGCGCCGCCTCGTAAACTGTCTGGATACTAGGATATTTAAATTTATTGGTTGAATGTAGTAACATAAATAATAATGCGCCCGTAGGATTTTTAAATAAATTACATTGATCGAAGGAAAAAATAACGAATAATGCAGTGACATATAAAATCTTAAAAATAAATTTTATAATAATTTTGAACAAGCAGGACATACATGGGGAACATTAATTTAGAATATTAAATGATTGGCCACTTCGGTGTATACTATTTATACATAATGTTATTGATATTTTAATGAAAGAAACCAAAATAGTCAATTGTTCTAAAATTCATATTTTCATTATTGTTTATTAAAATACTACAACGGATCATTATTATTTTGGTATATATCATAATAATATAGTTTATTCTCTTTAGTACCTTAGTATTCTTTAGAAATTTTATAATTATCCTATTATTTTTATTATTTCTTATTTCCTATTTCAAAGGGGCCTAGAGCCCAGAATAAAATTATTTGTTTGTTCTATTACACTTATTAAAGATGTAGATAAAAAATAAGAAAAATATTATTACAGTATAATATTTTTATAGTCTATGATTACTGACACTACTGTATGTAGAAATATTACCAAAATATTCATCAAATTAATCTTTTTCTTTTTTAAAATATTAAATTACTTATTACTCGAACGTTTAAATCGAATATTTCTTGTTATTATTTCAGTTTTATATTAATTTATATATAAACATGTAGAAGAGTGTATATAATCAAAAACACGACAGCTGAAACTAAATTTATACCTGATATTTTAAGAATTATGCTATTTCTGGTCATTGGCAAATCATAAAGTATAGCCTATATCTAATAATAATCCTATTACTGCTAGTTAAATATTGGATCGCATACGAAAAGTGGAAGTACGAAAAGTATTAAATATGTTCTAATAGTTGAATGTAGGTTTATGTAAATGGTATTGAATAAATGACCAAGAATTAAAAAAAATATTAATTATACGATTCTGTTGAAACAAAAATCCCAAGTATAATCAGGAACTTTTGTTTGATAAAAAAAAATTATAAACAGAGTATGATTAAACTATTCATTGAAAAGATTGTTCATAACAAAGATTTTTAAGAAAATAGGCATATTGTCTATTTTGAAAAAAAAATACTTTTCCAACTATGGATTATTACATACTGATTGATGATCTCACATATAGGAATGTAGTGAAATATGAAATTTTCATATTTTATTATATAAATATTTTATTTATATAAATTTTATAGTAAAAATCTGAATTTTATATTCCGTTCACTCATTATCGCAAAATAAAAATTTCTAAAAAAACATTGAATTTGAAATTGACTCTGAAGTGTTATTTAAAAATAAAGTACATTTTTTTCATTTGATTTTTATAATATAGTATGTTAATTGTAATATTTTTTTAAATATAAAACATTTTTTTAAACATATTTTGGTAATGATTTTAAGTAATGTGTGCCAATTATAACAGAGTTTTATCGCTAGAAAATCTAATAAGTGTTAATATTATTAGACAGGTTCACGTCGAAATAAATTAAAAAATAAATAAATATAGTAATGATTGTTATATATAATAATGGTATAATAAATTTACTGAAAACACCTCTAATCTTTGAAAAAAAAACATACTATTTTTATCAAAGAAAAATTTATTACTTTCTCCATCATTATTTTATAGAATTATTAATAATTAATAAGATTATTTTAGAGAAGGACTAAACAATTTTTTGTCAAATAAAATGTTGATGCATTTATTTTACTGCAAATAATTTTGTCATTAATTCAAATATAATCTTATATAATGTTGTTCTTCAACCAGCAGAATAGAAAACAATACTAAAAGCTATGCCTAAAGATTAGTAGTTCATCAAAGTTCCAACAGAAAGCGCTGAGATCGGATGTCTAAGTCAGCTGGCGGGAGCTGTTTATTTTCAAACCCCAAGGACTTGAACACACCATGCGAAATCTGATTTCCTGTTCCTCGATAAAGGTTCAATGAGCAGAAGAAGTATTAAAGAATAAGTAATAATTTAAGAAATATTATAGTAATTACATTTTGGAAGGTTTAATTAGTTTACAACATTCCTTAAAAACCATTATGGATTTGAACAAAAACCTAATATTTGAAAAAATTCATTTTTAATTAAAGTATAATAATTTAATAATTAATTCTTAATGTGCATAAATAATGGAATATTTAAAGAATTTTTTACATCTGTTTATTGAAATTTATAGCTGTATAATAAATAGAATGAAATATATACAATGGCATGTGAAAATAGCATAATGGCATCGTAATGAAAAAATATTACATCACGGAAAAGATAATAAAATTTCGATTTGTGATCTTCATTATGTCTGAAATGGGTAATTCACAATTAATAAATAATATAGTACCTTTTTTTTACGATGATACCGTGTCATTTTTTAATAACGTCAATAGTTTATACCGAATAGGTAATTGAAGTTGATTAAAAATGAATAAAATATATTAATTGTGAAATAAACTTTAAACTCCACTCGGATAGAGCCATGTTAAAAAGAATGAATCGAGTTGATCGAAAGATTAAAACATACATTTTTTTTAATTCAAAAAAAGTTTTAATGTCAAAACCTACACATTGCACTATTATACTCAAAGAAATAGTACGTAGAGAGGAGTATCTACATTTAGAATTTAGATTTTAATTAGATGATGCTATTTAATCTATGGGATCTAGGACCCTCCTCAGGCATACCCAGCCTCTATAAAGTGGGTACCCAAAATAAAGGGTGGAAAATCTGGCGGTTGAGCATGATCCAGGACAAATCACCTCCTAGCATAGCCTTTATTTAAGAAACAGTATGGTCTCTACCATGTACTGACCCCCTTAACGGGTTATAGTGGTACATTTTTTTTTTAGATGCTGTATTTTAAGTGTACTTACAGACAACTCATGGAGCATCATTACGTATATATATCATCATATATATGATCATCATTGTAGATATATATTTCAATTCCTACATATGTCTTCTATCTAGGAATGGGGAATTAATTAGGTTTTTTGTATTCTCATTCATAACCATGAGTAGAAAAACCAGTTGGTTATTACTACGCTCACCCGGAGGTCTTCGAGTTGATCGAAGCCGAAATACTATTTCCGAAACCTGTAATTTCTCCTATGGAAACTATCCTTTTGATTGGTAAAAACAGCTTGATTATCGACCATTCAAATGAGTCCTTACGTAATCCATATTAAGAAGAGATTGTGTTAAAAAAAATAAAATAGCAGGCTCATTTAAAAATTATAAATTTCTTTTTAAAATTTCTAAATCACTCAATTTTATAAATTAAATTAATTAAACAACTATGGGTTAACTCCCAGTCAACCCTATTGCACCTAACCTCATTTTACAAATCATACAAATACAATCTGCTATGACCTTAAAGTAATATTTCCGGCAGTACATTAGATATAGTGACCAAAATTTGAAGTGCACATATAAGGCGTTCATGATAAAGAAACGGATAACTCTAAAATTTAGAAAAAAATTCAAGTTTCAAAATTCCAGGAATTTTCCAATTTCAAAATTGCTTCATCATATTTTACATTAATTGTGAATTGAATGCCCTAATAATCTTGAATTAATAATCTAATATTAAACATATCGAGAATACTGAAATTTCGGACGTAAGCAAAGTAACTAATCGATATTTTATAACCTTTCTTCATGTATTTATAATCATAAAGTAACTACATGATGTATGGATATAAAATTAGGTTCTTAATCCACGTTTATTGATTTATTTTCTATAAGTAATATATTATATAAATATAAAAGAGAAATAAAACTATTGTTAAGACATTAGTGGAAAACAGGAAACAAAAATACCTGTCGATATTTCGTCCATTCAGGCATCTTCAGGACAGAAAGAGAATAATAGGATCCTAACCTCAAAACGAAACAAGATAATAACCGGAGGAAACATCCCACCACCTCCAATTCACAAATAACTCGAACTATTATAATTACAATAATTTCTAAACTTCAGGCTCACAACCTGACTAATACCATAAGGAATAAGGCGGCAAAGTGTCTTATTAACCAAAATTGCTAGTCTAATCAAGCGAAAAATGTGGAAAAGTCAATTTTGGCCAACTGGGGCCTGATTAATTTGTAGTAATCAGCGTTTGATCCTGAACGCCACACATAGAATTTACTACAGTTAAGTTACAAAAATTTCAGCTTTATAGGCCTGCTTTTGAGTACTACGATGGACGAACTAACGTTTAATTTTAAAGGGAATACATAATCCTAGGTTATGCCGTCCTTCGGAAGGGACGTAGAACAGGCATCCCGAGTCTATACGGTGTCAATTTCTCGTTAAAGATCTCTATCATAATTGTACCTGGATAGGCGAAATTTAGGACTCCTGTTTTAGCATGGTCCGATTAGCCTTAGCAGCATGAAGTGTAGCTAAAAGAATAAGCAGAACTAATGTACTCAGATACTCGTCGAAATTTAGAATTAGCGAAGATTAGATATTCTCGATGGAACTGCAAACGAGGAAGGAACACCAGGTGTTATAAATTATTTGACCATTATTTAGTTAAAACAATCATTTATATTTATCTGTTGTTTCACGTTTCGCTGAAATTCCTTACTTGGCGACATAATCGATTTAATATGATAATTCTTAAAGAGTAGAATTATGCCGGCCTATTTCTTAATTTGCATGATAATACTGCCGGGGTAGTCCGGCGTTGTAGCGCTCCCATAGCGTTAAATCCTAAGTAGGGTTTCGTTTTACACTCTCTGTGACGCTAAAGCACTAAAGAATTGGGAGAATAGCATCTGTGAAATTAATAAGTCCAGAGGTATACGAAGACCTGAAGGATATTTGTGGCTGCAATGTGATTGAGAGCATCATCAACACTTGAAAACGAAATAAGGAAGCGTTAAATTAGTGAGTAGGCGGGGTGTATCGCAAGGTTATGCGTTTGAAGCGCTTTTATACAACCTATTTGTCCGGTTTTTGGTTATAAACCTTCCCTATTACTATATAATTTTTTTTTACGTAAATAATAATGTGCCTTATTTAGTTACGAATAAAGTCGTCCATAATGACCTCAAAGTCTCATTAGTTGATTTGGCCCAAACGCGATACTAGTCTTTCCATGACAAACTTTATTCTCGCTCAAACCCACTAGTTTCAAACCTTGCTTCTTCTTTGATTTCCGATTATCTTCCGAGGCGTATGAAATAAAGATGACCTCGTGACCTTATAAGTTGAATTTGTTATTAGAGTACTACCATTGGATAGTTTATCTGCTTGCCTTTATCCATGCCATTATGTATCAATCCTGTCATTATATTTACTTATTATAAACAGTTGTAAATTTCAATAAATTGAAAAAAAATGTAAATAATTTGACTTTAATATCATTACTGTACCAATATTAATATTAAAATATTGCGTTTACGTTTCGGTCAGTTGTACTCATCAACTATCTGAACTGAAAATGGACTAAAGGCCGACAAGTAGGCTCAATGTAATAAGTCATACTTATTTTGAGTAATTCATTATACTACATATATCACCTAACCATTTTATGGTATACTTAGAATTATGCAGTCAACTATTTCCATTTAAATGTAAATGTAATTTATAGACGGATTCTAATTATGCATTAAAGAATAAAGAATAGTTAAACTATACTTAGCGTACACTCTTACGTTAGCTTTTCACCAGGGTATGGCATTACATGACTAAAACGATTAATATGTTAACGACTCTCTACTTGTTTGTGGAGCGTCATGCAGCAAGACTGCTGCCTTTTTTTAATCAGTCTGTTGGTGTGAGATTTGCCGCACATTGTCTTCTTTGACGTGATTTTTTTTATTGTGTGTTCTGATGATGCCTGAATAAAGAAAATTTCTGACAATAATAGGAATAAACTGAAATGAAACTAGACGTTTAAAACGACACTGTGTCAAAATTATGTAATTTTAAGAATACCAATTTAAAAATAAATATATAAAATGAATTGGTTCAGTATTAGCATCTGACTCTACGGTATATCCCTCCCGTTATCCGAGAGAGCAAGCCACTAATTCCAATTATGTCATTGGCCTTATGACGTGTCTTGTGGCGCCTAGGAGCCCCAAATGCAAAGTCGCCCCCGGAATCACAATCAGTTTCGGAGACGCATTGGCATTCTGGAGGCTCCTGCGTTTCCTAAGCAGATAATGGCCCCGGGTATCCAATTGTGTGGGAGGATGTCGGAGAAATGGAGAAATGGATCAGAGAGGAACCAAAGAGATCGGAGATAAACGACGTACGTGAGATTCGGATGGGATATACCGGGAACGAGAAAATTAGCAGAACGAGTAAGAATCACTTAACTTAAACAAGAAGCAGTTAAACGTTCGTTTTATTTCTGCTTCAAAACCCCACCACTTTAAAATTTGAATAGCACAGTTAGAATTATATTTTATTTGACTGACTCCAAACATGGTACGCGTTCGGAGCATCATGTTCCTGCAATCCAGGGGGCAGCGGTGTCTTGCCAGTAAACCCTCTAAATGTCAACGAGAATTAAATCGTTAATCCCCAATTTTATGGCTGGGAAATGTAAGGTCTTAGTGTATATCTTACGCATGTAAAATTTCTGAAGCACTAAAGTAATGGTGTATACAACTTCCAGTCTGCTGTACAAGAATAATTGCATGAAGTTGATAAGTAATCAAATATGCAAATATAATGTGTAGTCTTATTCAATTTTAATACTAAAGCTATTAATACTACTGTTTTTAATAAAATTGATATTATATTTCAAAAGAAATATACTTGATTCTAATATAAATTTGTTAAATGCTCTATTTGAGTCTAAAATTCAAGCATTTCATTCAGAGAATCGAATTTCGGAAAACTAATTTAAATTTCAAAAATCAAAACATTACATTTTAAAAGTTCTTTGCTAACATCAACCATACTGCCGTTCATATTTAGTTGTTCATTTCATTTTTCATGTTCTGATTGTGATATAATTTGTATTATCTTTATTAAGAATTCAAGAGTTTTATGAAGCGTCTGTAATGGTTTTTGCATTCTTCTGTATTCAACAAATCACACAGCTTATTTATTTAAATATATTTACTAAATATATTTATCAAATATACATTTAATACAAAATAAATACATGGCCCTTCCTTTAGGTGTTTAGGAGATAAAAACATCCCAGAATTGAAAGTCCCTGCTTCAAATAAGGCTATGGAAGATAAATAATTTAATCTATTAGATGGTCTTGTGGGACTGCATACCCTTCTGGGGCTCAACCAGCCACATTAATGTTCCCATGATTTAGGGGGGAATACCTAGCGGTGATTTCGGCCAAATCACCTACCTGCACAACCGTTGTCTTAGACACAGTAAAGTCCCTACCATGTATAGAACCCTAAACATCATTCATGAGTTTAATAGTAGGTAAAGAAATTTCTTAGAAAAAAAAAAAAAAAAAATTAGTTCACTCAACATCTTTCCACTCCGCACCTATTTGTCTACAGACCAGTTAGGTATAATTTATCTTGTAATAATTTTTCTTTCAACTATTTTAGATCAGATAATTCGTTATATCGTTTTTGTCAACATTGTTTGTTTTGATCGAAACCCTTTCATGCGTAGTGGTATAGTTTTTAATTCATATATTTATTTATTTATTATGAATGGCCCCAGGACCCCATTTTTCTTTTATGTCATTTTATCCCTGGTTAAAATAAAGATTCCTAAAAATATATATAAGACTCAATTATAGCGTGTCAGAGAGTGCGGCCGATTTCCCACCTAAATGAAAAGCCCTTTCCCAAGGTTTCCTCAAAGCATTGAGACTGATTGATGTCGTGCCTGGCGCTCCACGAGGTCGTGTCATCTTCCCCTCCATCTGGGCGATTAACTAACGCAAAATGTCAACCATGAGACAACAGTTTCGGTTTTTATTGCGCGCGCAGGTTGATAGGAAACAACGTCAATTAAGTAGGTTGCGCTTCTGAAATATCTGCGTGCGCTCGAGAAAAACGTGCTTCTTCGAGCTTAGGAAGGGAAGCGTTTTACGAAACTGCGGTTGGCCATAGCAGGTTGATCACGCTTCTAGTGCGACTGGTCCAGACCCAATTATTCGCCGTCAGATGTGGTTAGTTAATCGCATGGTTTTTAAACTGGAAACTGTTAATATTAAAAGTCGATCTATACTTGCTAATTACCATAGTCACACATTTAAAATAAAATGAGATGCTAAAAAAAATGAGTTGCTAGTTTGACAAGCAATACTATCTGAGTTTTGCCTCAATTATAACTTAGTTTTAATTCAACTAGTGGTGCAATATGTGAAGAATGCATGATCAGGTAAAAATTTTTGTGTATATTTAAAAGTTACTGACAGAAGATATTTTACGAACAATGAATTAAGAGATAGGTTAACTGAGTTATTGTACCAATTTATGAATATGTTTTAAAAATCTTCTTTACATAAGCATGGATAGACAAGTAAAATGTCTAAAAAGTGGAGAGATGACCGAATAATGATTCTTTCTGTACCGCATGAGCGGAAGAGATGGAGGACTATGATGAAAAAATATAAAATCATAATGATGAAGCTTTTTATATAATAATATGCTATCGAGAATGATAGTAATATAATTAAATCCACCTCCTGCTTAAGTATTGCAACAGTTTAAAAAAAAAATCTCCTTAAACAGTATAATTAAAAAAAAGACTAGTTCCCTACAATGCTTAAAACCTGCATATATATTTTCGTATTTGTATTTACTTATGCTTATAATAAACTTATAATGTATATATTATGATATTTATATACTTACATGATATATTATTATTGTTATAAGTGTAAGTATTTTATTTTATTAATTACTTTATTTTATTAATTTTTAAATATTTTTACTATTAATATAGCTATTAGCCAAATAAAAAAAATGTGATACATGTTTCATTCTTTTGAAATAATTTAAAGCGATGAGAAATTAATCTTAAATGTACCAGCACATCTATCTGTATTGAAAAAAATAATTCTTTAGAATTCGTAGTGTTTTTTTTTTCAATACTATTCTACCTGTGATTAATATTATTAGATGACCACAGAATTACTGTATAGAGACTTGCTAAAATATATTCAATTTACTTTTCTTTAAAACAATTATTTGGTTAAAACAATTGTCTGAAATTTGTTTTATCAAGAAATTCAAATTGTTTTTACTTTTTTTTCTTTTACTGGATAAATAGGTCTATACTCATTGAAAATGCATTTGTATGCATTTATGTTTTCATATTAATAAGGGGAAAAAACATATGGAGTAAGATATTACAATTTTTCTGATTATCTAGTTCCATTTTTTTTAAATTAGTCGTGTAAATGAAGGTCCTATTTGTTTTGTTTCCAATTCCTCACAAAGTTATAGTTTTTCTACGAGTGTAATTTGAATTTCTATTGGATCCTCGAAAAAAATACAAAAATTTCGCCCAGGATGCACGAAAATTTCCAGTTTCCGGGACTGACTGTGCACTAAAAAGTGTGTTCGCGGACTGAGGGTGGTTTTTATGAGAGCAATAACTCAGGGGCAGTTAATGCCGAGACCCGATAGATCACGTGGACGCTATGTCTCCCGCCCCCGCCAAGTCCTCATGATTCACTGCCTGCTAAATAGCCACTGCCATAAAGATCTGGATATAGTCATATACCGATGAAACGACAGGTGAGTCGTAGTCTGGGGTGATCCTCAGGATACTGCTAAAGGTGTAATAAAAATATATATAATATAATAGAAAATATGCCTAAAATAATTAAAATATATGTAAATACGCAAGGGGGGGTCAGATTAACTGCGGGCCAACTCCTATTGTTTCAATTCTAAAATTTTTCAAATCACTCGAACTACAGTATATATACAATTGCTACATAGTGTAAAACTTTCTAGAAAATTCATATTCTAGAAAAAATATAAATTTATTTATTTATATGTAATAGAGAGAGAAAAATTAAAAAAATATAGCTTAAATTAAACAATAATTTTATGTAATAAAATAACTTTTCCAGTTTATCTTCTATTTTTAAAATTTATGTTATTTGCATTTATATACAATTGGTATTTATTAAATATGAAAATTATTTATTTTTCGGTTAAATGTAACTACATTTTTAATACAGTTAAATGTTTTACACAATATTTTATTTTAACTTCTTGTAAAAAATATGATATATCATAATATTGTTACGGGCTACTGGGTGTAAAATGGACTAAACTATTACTTAATTCAATAATCTAATATTTATTAACAAATTAGAAAGAATACAATGAGATTATTTAAAACAGTTAAATTATTAAACTAATATCAATTTACAATAACAATATTCTACTAAATGTTATCTAATTTCTAAGATAATATACAAACAATATAAGATATTTCTAATACTAAATAACTAAACTATTTATATATAAATTTGTACAAATACAATAATATTACACTATAGTTTACAATAACAAATTAACACTTACAGTTCGCTAACTTAAGTCCACCGACCGTAAGACTCTTCAAATATGACAAACTGCCACACAGTTTATTACACTTATTACACGGCCACTAATTGTCACTGTTGCTCACTAAGCACTTATTACAGACTGATACTAACTCACTGTAACTCACGCACTATCACTAGTTAACGACTGCTACTTCACTGCTTATTACTCGCTCGTCTTACTACTCGTCTTATTACTACTGCCGCGGCCGAAAACGCTGTCCTTTTTATATAGGCAAGGTAGGTCGTGGTGGGGCATTACTCGGAACACGGACGAGGACCACCTAGACCTATCTAGAAGGTTCTACGCCATTCTATAATCCCTTCCGCTTAATCCCATTGTTTGCCTAATCCGCTCTAGGCAGATCAGAAGCCGGTCCTGCTTTCCGCTCTGACCGTAACACTGCCCCCTCCTTAAAAGTGCTCTGCCCCAGAGCATAGTCCGGAGAAATCAGGCGGTCATGAGCTTCCCTCGATGGAGACGCATTTCCTTTCCAGGGGTTGAACGTGCACACCAATATGGCGACTCCAGAGTTGGCGAATATCTGTTCAAGCATGTTCCTGACAACCTTCCACTCCAGGCCGTCATATCCACAGCCCAACTTAGGGATCGCGAGCTTGGTGACACGCAGTCTCAGAAGCTTACTCCGCAGGTCGTCGAGGCTTCGCCGCAGTGCGTCATATGTGGGCTTCTGATCAGTAGCACACTTGGTAACTAAGTAGAACAGGTGTCGTCCTTCGTGCGTATGGTGGAGTGCTTTCCCGACGCGTGGTCCTTGGCGTTCCAGTTCCTCAGTTCCAGCAAACTTCTTCCTGAAGACGGTTGCAATCCCTCGGGAAGTCCTCAGATCTTCGGCTACACAATGGGCCAGAGAATAGTCCGCGGGTAACGAGAAGATATCTCTGTATACTGCCTGAGTTACTCCACGGGAACCTTGTACCTTAGGTTGTGCAACTGATACCTTACTGGCCTCCACGTTGTTGAGGTACCTGACTTGCTGGTCTTTTGTCGGGCCATGGTCTCCTTTGTATGGGGCCAGTCTATTAAAATGGACTACCCTGGGTTTTCCTTTTGGCTGCTTTCTGATCCTATAGATGACGTCGTTTATCCTATTGATGATCTCAAACGGGCCATCCCAGGAGTTCTGAAGTTTAGGTGAGTAGCCTCGCCTTCTTCGAGGATCATGTAGCCAGACCAAATCTCCAGGTTGGAATCCACCTTTCTCTGCCCTGATGTCGTAACGCTCCTTCATTCTGTCACTGGCTCCCTGGATGTTTGCACGAACCTTTTCGTGGATATTATCCATCCGCTTCCGTAGATTCGTGACGTACTCCTCTCCGGCCACTTCCTCATTAGGCTTGAACCCGAATTTCAGATCACAAGGCAAACGAAGTTCTCGGCCGAACACCACATTTGCGGGGGTCTGCCCCGTTGCTTCATGGACTGAACTGCGGTAGGCTAACAAGAACAAGTGAAGATACTGGTCCCAGTCCCGCTGATGGTCGGAGACCACTTTAGACAAATATCGACCCATTGTCCTGTTCATGCGCTCCACCATGCCATCCGATTGAGGGTGAAGAGGCGTCGTCCTGGTCTTCCGTATCCCCAGTGCTTCGCACATTCCGGAGAAGACTGCAGACTCAAAGTTTCTTCCCTGGTCAGCGTGAAGTTCCATGGGTACTCCAAACCGGCTGACGAGCTGCTTCACAAGTACGTCTGCAACCGTGACTGCCTCTTGATTCGGAAGGGCATACGCTTCCACCCACTTAGAAAAATAGTCCATGGCCACGAGAATATATCGGTTGCCTTCGTCCGTCACAGGGAAAGGGCCAGCGATGTCAATCGCTATCCTCTCGAACGGCGCTCCCACGTTGTACTTCTTCATAGGGGCCTTCTTTCTTCTTGTTGGTCCGTTAGAAGCCGCACAAGTCGCACAACGCCTGCACCAGTCCAACACATCGTCCTTAAGGTTTGCCCAGTAAAAGCGTTCACGAACTTTTTCCAATGTACGGTGAACTCCAAGATGGCCGCCAGTTACACCGTCATGTAGTTCCCTAAGCACTTCGGGCACTTTATTCCTTGGAACGATGAGCTGTAGCCTGCGCTGATCTCCTTCCGCGTTCTCCAATGCCCGTTTCAGCAGCCCGTTGTCCACTAAAATGGAGTTCCATTGGGCCCAGTACGTTTTTACATTCTTCGACATTGGAGCAACATCCTGCCAGGCCGGTCTTCCTCGCCCCGATATTTTCCATTCCTTTATTTGTTTTAAGTCCGGGTCCTCGTCCTGTTCCTTTGACACCTCTGCATCTTGCCAACTGTCGATGACAACTGTAGTCCTCAATACCGCTGCCTGCTTCTCCTCTTGTCGAGAACAATGCTTGCAGCCTTCTTCACAAGGTCTTCTTGACAGTGCATCCGCATTCCTGTGGCTCGTTCCAGAACGATGAGCAGATTCAAAGTCATACTCTTGAAGGCGCTCAATCCACCTCGCCACTTGCCCCTCAGGTGACTTGAATCGCAGCAGCCACATTAGAGCCGCGTGGTCCGTTCTCAGCAGGAACCTTCTTCCGTATAGGTATTTATGAAAATGCTCTATGGACTTTACTACTGCCAGAAGCTCTTTCCTTGTGACACAGTAGTTTCGTTCCGGAGCTGAGAGTGCTTTGCTGAAATATCCAATCACCCTTTCTTCTCCGTCTTGGAGCTGAGAGAGGACACTTCCAATGGCGATGTTGCTGGCATCTGTGTCAAGTATGAACTTGCCCTCGGGGCGTGGATAGCTCAGAATAGGAGCACTAATCAATTTGCTCTTCAGCTCCTCGAAGGATGCCTGACACTCGTGATCCCAATGGAAAGTCCTTTTCTCCTCGGTAAGTCTGGTAAGAGGTTTTGCGATGTTAGCGAATCCTTTCACGTACCTCCGGTAATAGGTGCAGAGCCCGAGAAAACTTCTCACCTGGTGCTTATCTCGAGGTACTGGCCAGTTGGTGATCGCTGCTATCTTCTCTGGGTCAACAGCAACTCCGTTGTCTGACACAATATGCCCCAGGTAGTTGACTTGCCTTCGGAAGAGATTACACTTCTTCGGGTTCAACTTAAGGTTCGCTGCACGCAGTCGTTCGAAGACCTTCTCCAGGTTCTTCAGATGGTGATCGAAGGACTTTCCCAGCACAATGATGTCATCTAGGTACACCAGGCATACCTCCCAAGAGAGACCTCTTAACACATTTTCCATCAGCCTCTCGAATGTGGCAGGAGCATTGCAAAGCCCGAACGGCATTACTGTAAACTGCCAGAGCCCAGTGCCAATTGAAAACGCCGTTTTCTCTTTATCTTCAGGTGCCAATCCAACCTGCCAATATCCACTGCGGAGATCCAAGGTAGAGAAGAGTTTACACCCCTCAAGGGTGTCCAGCGTATCGTCAATCCTGGGAAGCGGATAACTGTCCTTCTTGGTGACGTTGTTCAGAAGACGGTAGTCTACGCAGAACCTCGTTGTGCCGTCTTTCTTCTTCACCAATACGACAGGAGACATCCAGGGGCTACTCGAAGGCTCAATGATACCATCAGCCGCCATCTCCTTTATGATCTTCTCGGCGTCCTCCCGTTTGGCTAACGGCAGCCTCCGCGGGACCTGTCGGATGGGCTTCGCATCCCCGGTGTCAATCCTGTGCTGGACGATATCCGTTCTGCCCCGTGGTCCTGGTCCGATCTCGAAGACGTCATGCCATCGGATAATCATGTTCTTCACTTCCTCGCTCTGTTCAGGTGAAAGGTCGCGGCATGACTCGTTAACAAATCCTTTTAGTTCTTCTGGCAGTCCTCGGAGCTCGGTGGGACGACGTTGCAGCTGACGAACCACTGAGGTGGCGGTTGTACACTCCCCGACCGGTGTTCCTTTCTTCAGCGTTACCGGGAAGCTGTTCAGGTTCATTAGCCGGATTGGAGTCGTTCGTCCGGCCTTGATGAGAGACCTAGCAACCAGTACGCCGCGTCCGATCTCTTGTTCTTCGTGCGTTCCGGGTTCCAGTAGTACACATTGACCCTCTGGTAGATGTCCTTCGACCGTCCCATGCGTCACGATTTGGCTCTGTGCAGGTAAAGTGGTGTCTTCTAGTAAGAGCACTCGTGCATACAGATCCTTTCCCTGCCGAAGGATGACTTCCTCGTCTCCCATCGTCAACACACCTTTCGACATGTCCAGCTTGATCCCGTATGCGATCATGAAGTCCATGCCCAATATGACATCTTCATCGATTTCTGCCACGAGAGCGCGGTGCTTCAGATGTTGACCCCCGATGATGAAGGTGGCAACTGTCTCCCCGTAGACCTTGGCTGGCTGTCCCGTGGCAGTCCGTAATGCCCAAGTTGTTGGTAAGATCTTCTCAGGAAGTGTTTTCGAGTTCAAAATTGTCATGGTTGCGCCAGTATCCACTAGAAGACTTCGCAGCTGCCCGTTCACCATCCCATCAACGTAGAAACTGTTCGTTCTGCTTCCTATTGACGCAATCCTGATGGTCTTCCTGGGGCCTTTGACGTTACGGGTTGACAGTTGCCCCCTCCCATCAACCCTACTTAGTTTTCCTGTGGCTTTTCTTGCTTCTTAGATGGACACTTGCTTCTAGGGTGTCCAAGTTGGCCGCAGCTCCAACAGCGTATCTCCTTCTTACGGGTCCTGAGAGCCTCCAAAACTTTAGTTACTATGTCTTCGATGCTAGGGACCACATTAGGCTCCGCTTCTGCTGCTCTAACTCGCGCATGGCCCCGTACGGACTGTCTAACAGCCTCGAACTCCATGGCCTGGGATAATGCGTCTCCCAAAGTTTTCGGCCGGGCGAGCTTCACTGCTTGTTGTGTCTCTGGGTCCCGAAGTCCATCCAGGAATTTGTCGACAGCCAAGCTTTCGTAGACTTCGTCGGTGACCGATGGGTAGGCGTTCCTCACCAGCCGGGCAATATCCGCTTCAAATTCCTGTAAAGTCTCGTTTGTCTTCTGGACCCTGCTTCTCAGCTGTGAGCGATACAGCTGGTCCATGTGGCGGTGGCCGAAGCGCATCTCCAGTCTTCTGATCAGCTCCCCGTAGTTGGACCGCTCCGACATGGGTATCCCCTGCAGTACTCCCAAGGCGTCTCCACGCAGGGCCAGACACAACGCTGAAGCTTGGGTCTCCTGTGACCACCCGTGGATCGAAGCCGCTGTCTCGAAGAGAGTCATGTAGTCCTCCCACGGCGTCTTTCCGTCGAATACTGGAATGGTGTTGTGAGCTGGTGGCGTCCCATTATTGGTGGGTAGAATGCTATTACGATGGCTGCCCTCGGATGAAAGGTCGGTGTAGTTCGTCGGTGGGTTGCTCTTACGTCCCTCGAGAGCTTCCATTCTTAGCCTAATTTCGTTCACTTTTTCTCCTAGCCTAGATTCTATATCAGCTACTTTATTATTTACATCGGCTAACTTATTATCTACATTAGCTAACTTATTATCTACATTAGCTAGCTTATTATCTACATTTTCCATTAACTTAGTCTCTAATGTGCCTAACTTAGACTCTAATGTATCCATTAAATCATTTTTTACAGTACCTAGCTCATTTTTAACAGTGCTTAACTCATCACCTAGCTCATTTTTAACAGTTCCTAAATCATTCTGTAAATTACCTAGCTTATTTTCTACATTGCCTAGTTCATTTTTAACAGTACCTAATTCATTTTTAAAAGTTGCAGACAACTTGCTTAAATCAGTTTCAAACAGAACGTCATCTGGATTTTCCCCTAACTCTACAAAAAATTGACGCAAGCGATGTTGCAGTACACTTTTATTTCCGGAAGAATCCAGATCACGTTCTTCTAATTCCCGTTTTAAATCCGCAACTTTTAAATCCATCAATTTAAGACTTTGAGAAGCCATTTTTCAAACAGTAGCCCAATTATTACAAAATGCAAGACAAAATAACAATTACACAAGATCCCACTTCTGACACCAATTTGTTACGGGCTACTGGGTGTAAAATGGACTAAACTATTACTTAATTCAATAATCTAATATTTATTAACAAATTAGAAAGAATACAATGAGATTATTTAAAACAGTTAAATTATTAAACTAATATCAATTTACAATAACAATATTCTACTAAATGTTATCTAATTTCTAAGATAATATACAAACAATATAAGATATTTCTAATACTAAATAACTAAACTATTTATATATAAATTTGTACAAATACAATAATATTACACTATAGTTTACAATAACAAATTAACACTTACAGTTCGCTAACTTAAGTCCACCGACCGTAAGACTCTTCAAATATGACAAACTGCCACACAGTTTATTACACTTATTACACGGCCACTAATTGTCACTGTTGCTCACTAAGCACTTATTACAGACTGATACTAACTCACTGTAACTCACGCACTATCACTAGTTAACGACTGCTACTTCACTGCTTATTACTCGCTCGTCTTACTACTCGTCTTATTACTACTGCCGCGGCCGAAAACGCTGTCCTTTTTATATAGGCAAGGTAGGTCGTGGTGGGGCATTACTCGGAACACGGACGAGGACCACCTAGACCTATCTAGAAGGTTCTACGCCATTCTATAATCCCTTCCGCTTAATCCCATTGTTTGCCTAATCCGCTCTAGGCAGATCAGAAGCCGGTCCTGCTTTCCGCTCTGACCGTAACAATATATTAAATGAAATACATTTATATAGAGGTACCAAGTCTTCTCAACTGAAAAGCTAAACGTCCCTACATGAATTAGCTGAATGAGTTAAATAAAGAACGGATACAAAAATAAATTTTTGAGTTTAGTTGTACTAACACATATTTTTCAATGACCGTGCCATTTCATAAATCAACTTAAAAACATCTTAAAGAGAGATTTTCGCAATGCTATTCTTTTCTTAATTGTACGGCCGACCCCTCCATTAAATCTGATAAACAGCAATTCAAAAGCCCATTTGGAAATTAACTCTTACTGTTGGTGTGTGATTATTGTTGAAACAATTATTGGTTTCCTCCATGTCATTAGAGGGCAGTGTGATATCATTTCGTATTAAGTTTCCTGGTACAACTGGATCAAAACAACATTGAATTAAAATTAGCTTTATTATTAAATGGTACATAGAGAAATAATACACATACAGACATGCGACATAAAATAACATAATTATAATATATAAATACAATTATGTACACAATTCTTAATAACGTACGAGTGAAAGTGATAAACAAAAAAATGAAATAGGATATTGGTAAATAAAAAAATAAATGTTAGTTTGGTACTAAATTTATTAATAAATATTACAGATGGTTTTGTTTTTGATTTAATAAAAATTAATACACATTATTTGTATACTTATTGTCGGTTTAAAAACGTGAAAAAAATAATAAACATAAAATAATTTTTATATATAGTATTACATAAAAGTAGTTTACATACATTAACAAAATTGATATCTGTAATTAAAATAAATCTAGATAACAAGATCGTGGACTACAATAAATAGTTTTTAACACCTGCACTAGATTTGCAAAGTTTGTAAATAAAACAATAAAAATGCTTTCTAATTAATTTTTTAATTAGGAAGTTGATACATATAATATGTAATATATCAATCACTATAATTACAAACGATAATAGCTTTTCTACAACACCTTGGTAAGGTCGTGAGTACAGGAAGTCGACTCCTGTACGAGGAAAACTCTTGTAATAGATTACTACTGTATTACTTGTTCTGCTGTCGACATGTTATATTTTAAACATTTTTTTTTAAACATATATCATTATTTTGAATAATAATCAATAAATTATAATATCAACATAAGTGTTTTTTTTTTTGTTTTTTATTTAATTCAATGATATTTACAACTATAATGGTATTATATCAAGTAAATGTGCAAAAATGTAGAATATGACATGAAAATACTTGTGGAGAAACTACCCATCGATAGCACTCCAACATAAGTGTTGAAATTGAAATATTGTATTTGTCATAAATAAATGCCTTGTACTTGACTGTTATGGGAATATAATGTTTGGATTCTTGAGTTTCAGTCAGTTTATTTCAACTTCTTAAGGCGACATTTCGAGACTAGGTTAGTCCCATATTCATGTCCTGACAGTGAAAAAATGAGCTTTTAGTAAAAACATTAAATAGCAGACTAAAATATATATAGATGACACGTGTAAGTTGTAATGGATAGGTGTGTACTTACAAGTTCCAAAGAATTGATCAGTTTATCATCAATCAGTTGTTTCACAATATATCATAGAATGTTTATATTGCAAAAGCTATGATCAACGAATAAGAAATCAATTTTTATGGAACAGCAGTTTTATTTAATTGTTGAATCATATTAGACTATTTATTATTATATCACCAAGAATTAATTAAATTAGCATAACACGAGCTTAGACCTTGAACATCCGATTTTTTGTTTACAGCGCGATTTTTATATTTCTCTATAGTTATCATTTCTTTTATATTTCGTTTGAAGCTATTTTTCTCTTGGTGTATCACTTTAGGTGCATCAAATTTAAATGTATATTGAGTATTTCTAAAATGTGTAGTGAGCGCTGTTTGATCTGGTTTATTGGGATTTTTTATTATTGAATCACAACTATATTTGTGTTGGTACACTCTTCGTTTTAAGTATTGTTCCGATGTTCAGAAATAGGATTTGCCGCATTTATCTTCACATTGTATTTACTTACACGTGTCATCTATATTTATTTTAGTCTGCTATTTAATGTTTTTACTAAAAGCACAATTTTTCACTGTCAGGGCATGAATATGAGACTAACCTAGTCTCGAAACGTCGCCTTAAGAAGTTGAAAGAAACTGACTGAAACTCAAGAACCTAAACATCATATATATGTATATAGTAATTAATACATTATACAGTAATTATTATTTCAATCCAATCATATCGCTCCTACAAAAGAACAACCTCTTTACTCAAAGAACCTAATTTTTCAGTAAAGGTATTTGACAGTTCCATATGAGTATAAAAAAATAAAAATTTGGGTATTGGTAAAGCAATCTCGCTTGTAATGATAGGAATTCTTTTTTTAACCATTAGAAAATTTTTAAAAGCTAGAAACTTTTTTGATTTTTACTAATGTAATTATTTCCATAAAACATCAAGTTCAAACATGATACAACTGAAAATATGACTTTATAAAAAATGTTGGAAATGGAACATCACATATGTCGTTCCTCAATTAAAAACCTTCAAACAATACAATTGCTACTGAAGGCTTAACTAAAAAATGCCAAAATTTGAGTTATGTCGTTCTTTTTAAGGAGCGATATGTTTTGATTAATAAACAAACTCCTTTAAAATGTATATAATTATTCGGAGTGACAGTATTTGTGCAAACCAGAGTAATGCTTATAATTTAAATTTACAAATTTGAAGTTTTAATAATTCAGAAACCTTTCGCGAAGTTTAAGTACCTACTAAGGGACTTTGGTAACTAGAAAAAACGAAATTCAAGAGGAAATAAAGGCGCGTTGAAAGAAAAGAAATGCTTGTTGTTATTCGATCTCGACATTACTAAGTTCGCATCTTTGGTCCCGAAATCTATCAGAATTTATAAAACCATGATCCTTCCAACTCTTTTTTACGGGTAACGTGGCCTCTTACGCTGAAGGATGAACAACGTCTTAAGATATTCGAAAATGAGATGTGCAGAATATTCGATCCTAAAACGGATGAGGCCACTGGAGAATTTAGGAGATTACACAACGTGGAATTGCGAAGCATGCATCCTGTTAATATAATCCAAATGGTATCGTCACTTATAATAACACCGTTATGCCAAAGCTTTGATTTCTCCCTTCCGTCGTTAATTTTTTTTTAATGTAATATTCTTCCATCATAGTGATGAAAATTGATGATGTTCTCATTGAAGAAAACATTCGAATCCAAACTCCCGAACCTCGCTACCTGTAAAGTGCTATTCCTAGTCCAGACGAGAGTGTACTACACGGGAGCCACAATCGTCGCCAAGTTTGTCGGTTATTGTTCCGCTAGCTCGCTCGGAGCTGGGAAGTTTCGCTCGCTCCCGCCAAACCTTGTGATCAATACGCGGCAATTAATCAACTGGCGCTCCGGAGTTCCGCCCCTTTGGCGGGAAAAAGCGCCTCCTAACGAGTGATCCCCACACTACACCGGCCCGCCAAGATCTTCCATGATATCCCCATTGGCTCACTTACGCTCGTATTTATACCCCCCCCCCCAAAAAAAGGATTTATTTATTCAGGAATTTTCTTAAAAATCACTGTTAATAGTAGCTTCTGAGGAATCTATAGACCCTTTTGTGGCTTACCCAGCCTCTAAAGAACCAACAAAGAAGAGGTATCTCTTACTTATAATGATTGCTTGAAGGAACTAAGCTACTGAATCTGAAATAAATTATTAATAAAATCAGCAATAATATCATTAATAGTTAATTGATTCAAATAATTAATATTATTCATCACGCACATGGTTACATAAGTAACAAATATTTTCATATAATAATTTACTGAAATTGAAATAACTGGAATTACTGCCAAGGAAACTGATCTCTTGAGAACTGCCCTTGAACGAGAGGTTATATTTATAATAATTTTAAATAATTAGTAATTACGAATAATAATACAAATCTGTAACAGATAGAATAATAATCTGTCCGGAGAGATTAAAACTGCGATACTTACTAAAGATTAATGAATGATTAGTAATCACAGTAATTGTATAATGGATTCGATACGGGAACCCAAAAGTTACCAATCAAACATTTTATTTGATAATTATTAGAAATTAATTTATCAAGGTCTGTGCTTGAAGTAATGAAAAATTTGGTGCCCTCCGAAGATTAAAAAAAACCTCAACCACTACAACCCGTGAACGGGTCTGGGGTTCAGTACATGGTACAGACTGCACTGTTTCATAGATACCGGTTTTGGAAGGAGGTGACTTTTCCTAGGTCACGGTCAACCGCCAGATTTTTCTCCCTTATTTTGGGTTCCTATTTTTATAATATTTTATAGAGGCTGGGTGAGCCCCAAGAGGGTCCTGGATCCAATATGATCCATCTCCCACTGCAGACTAAATAAAAGTACAGCCAGCCGCGGGATTTGAACCAGGATTTCCGGCAACTCAGTGGGTTTTCCGAAGCTATACCATCAAATTTTTGGCATTTCATAAATAATAGCATTAGAAGGTTCGTGCAAAAAAAAATAAAAATTAATAATTAATCACCATCAAGCTGTACCTACCATTAATCATCATCATTAAAGGTCACCTGTGATCTAGTGGTTATCGTAACAAACTACTAAGGCCAAGATCGCGGGTTCGTAGCCCGGCAGGTGACCTTAGAATTTTTTTAAGGGAGTAAAAAATCCTTAGTTACGCCGTCCTTCGGAAGGGACGTTAAACGGGGGTCCCGAGCCTGTACGATGTCAGGTACTCGTTGAAAATCCCTATCCTAATTAAACCTGGGTAGGCAAAATTTAGAGCTCCCACTGTAGCACCATCCGATTACCCATATCATCATAAAGTGACGTTAAATGAACAAACAATCATCATCATTAACAATGATATGATGAATAAACAATCATCAAGCTGGTCATTAATAACTTAGAATTAATAAATTAGAATAATATTAATTATTTGAATCAATTAATTATTAATATTGCTGATTTTATTAATAATTTATTTTAGATTCAATAGCTTAGTTCCTATTAGCTACAAACAACCGGGTGAAGAAGTGTTGTTACTGAGAATCAATATTCCTTGCTCTATCTAACACAAGATTACTATGGACAAAGCAGTAGCATAAAGTAGAGTACAGGCGAAGATTTTTGGGAAAAAATGTATCCATTACGAAATAAATCAGTCTATTTTTAGTCTTGTAGAAAAATAATCTGTTTGGGAACAATGGTTTTCAAGTTATATGAGAATTCGACGTACTAATCGGTTTTAAATTTTTGTCCCTGTATTTGGAGGGGAATGGCTCAATGGTAGAGCACTGAGTTGCCACGCCGAATGCCTCGGGTTCAAATCCGGCTGCGGCATATAATTTATTTAATGTGTTAATGAAATTGGGACCTGGAGAACCTCCTGGGGCTTACCATTCCTCTAAAAAACGGGGGAGGGGGGCTTTGAATTGAGTTTGTAACTCGGACAAGTCACTTCTCTGCACAACCGTTGTCCTAAAAATACGAATGTCTCTATTTCGTACTGAACTCAATATTCTTCATTGGTCGCTGCGGTGGGAAATTTTTTTTTTCTCTATCCTATATTCCATATGTTAACGTAAAACATTTTCAATGGGGAATAAAAATGCATATGAAAAATGTGTCGAAGACAAAAGTTTTGTTGACTGAATACGTACATTATGAAATTTTTAATAAACCAGTGAAAACTGTATCCAACCTATTATTTGAATTTTATGTGGAAGTAAGGCATTTTATTCAGCTGATTAGGATAAGTCTCATTTTTTTCTAGTGTTAACAAAAAATGAAATAATTGTCACTTAGGTGTTGTATAATATTAACAATATGTCTATTTTTGCAATATAGGTTAGGTTAGGGTTTAACTACATGTTTTTTTACGCCATTTTGTTATTGTTTGACATACATCTAATTATTGTTTTATGATAGTTGTTTTGTTCCTATTGGTGTTTGTCCACTTCTTGGTATGTCCTAGATGCAATGATCTATAAGTTTATACAAAAGAATCATTTTAGCTTAAATATTTTTTTTCTTTTCTTTTTTTCTCTTCCTCATTTTTTTTCTTCCTTTTTTTCCCTTTTTCATTTTTTGTAACAGATATGTATAATGATCATAACTGAGGAATGATACCTTTAGATGGTTATTAAACAAAACAAAACAAAATGTTTCCTCCTAAGTAGTTATAAATATAAACTTAGATATAGCTCAAATAAATAAACAAAATAGAGATAGGATACTTAAAATTAAATCATTTGGATTTATATTTAATTAAAATAATTATATTATACATACACACGCAGACACGTACTTTTTAATGATTAATATTACGAAATTAGAATTTGGTAGTATAGTAAGTAGTATAAACCAAAGTATTTCCTCTTATATAGTTATAAATATATACACAGGGACAACCATAAAAAGTAAAATACGAGCTTAAATTATTCTGTAGTCTGAGGGCCATACCGAGGCGTAGGTGGGAGGATTGAATAGTGGTCCGTGGACGGAAGTTTTTAAGCAGAGAATGGTTGTTTCGGCATCGAGCCTTCGGGCTTGTTATTATTATGTAATTAGAGATTCATTTCTCATTTATACGATTTATCCGAATTTTCAAAAAAATACAGTAAACAATTTTTATATATTTTTCTTCGGGAAATGAATTATTAATAAAATAAAAAAAAAGTGGAAATCTAACAGAGGCAAAACGGGGAAAGATGGATGCCGCCGGGAGAAGCTGACAGAAACAATAAAACAGTTTCACATGGCCTCCTCTTTTCCCCCTCCATTTTCACCCCCACCACCACTAAATCACTTTTTTAAACAATAAATAAAGGGTTTTACCTATGTTTTAATATAAAGGGTGAGTTATACCTCCGCCAGTCTCTCAGGGTAGTTGGGAAATTAACGACTTTGTCTTAGGGCCGGGGAGGGGAGAACTTTTGGGTCACATACCAGAGCCCTACACACCTCGAGGTTCGGCTATCGATATATTGCTGTACACTAACATCGATAAATCGTTCAGCCCTTTCCTTCGATATTTCATCGCAACTTCTTTCCGGCCACGACCCTCTCCAGGTTCCTTGTCCTCCCGTTGGCAACGAGTGGCCACAAATATCTTATAATGTTGTACCAGCAAAGCCTTGTAATGATTATAATAGATAATATTTCATAGCCAATATATAAACAAATATTAATTTATCCCCCTACTCATAGGGTTTACATAAAAATAAAAAATATATATATATTCTGCATTTCATTTTTCTAAAAGTTAACACTAATTGGATATTTTAATATATATGTTTGTATATTGTATTATTTATCAATCAAATTTTGATGAATGAGAAATCAAATTTATAAAAGTAAATTTGATTAACATTCAAATAAAATCGTATTAAATTTTTTTAAAATTCTTTATCGGGTTTCAGAGGCACGTTTTAAAAAAAATCCACTCATGGTATATGAGTCTAATCTATAATATGTCTAATGAATGATTTGATACTAAAAATCAAAACCTAAACAAATTATCGAGTGACGAATTTAGTTGATATTGGGATCCGCATGTATATTAGGGGAGAGTGGGGCAAGATGGGGTACTTAACATTTAGAGGTAAATAAAATAATAAAAAACTCAGATTCATGAAATACACATTGAAAGATGTAATTGTACATAAGAAGTGAACAAATTTCAGTATAAAAAAATACACTTCCATGAAGGTAAGTATTACATTTAACATACAGTACTATATACTATATAGTATATAGGCTGTATGTTAAATAGCCAAATATTAAGTATTATTTAAACTACATTATTCATTTATTTTATATTCTTTATACTATTTGCATGTAGTTTTTATCATTCATTAACTTATATTTCTTTCCTTGTGTTTTTTTTAAATATTCAGTTATAAATAAAAAACGTGTCTAGAAATTCCCTTTCAAACCTGAATATCGATTTCGAAAAAATGACTTTGTTACGATTTTAATTGAATGTTAATCAGTTTCCTTTTTCTAATCGCTAATTTCTAACTAATTACGATCAATAGAAGCAAAATGAGGCAAATTAATTACAAAATCGACGCTGAGCCTTGAGAACAAACAGAGCAATTAAAAATAATAACAAACATTTGACTCATAGTGAAGTCAATCTTTGAACAAGGATTCGTTCGAGGCCCAGATTCGTGATAATATGATCGATTATTTTCTCTAATATTATTTTCTCAAAAATATGATCGATTTTTTGATAATTTTCTCTTTTTTCTTGCACTTTTACTTTCTTTTTTTGTCTTCTGTTCTTGTGTTGTTTGTTACTATTATTTATTTTAATTTGTTTTCCTGTTGTGTTTTTTGGGGTTTGGTGAGTGTATATTGATGTTTCAATTTCTGGAGTATCTAGTAACCTTCCCTATGATTCAATAGTTGCATTTGAGCCTTAGAGGTGGTGGGATGTGTGTTTTTTGGGTGCATTATTCATGTTTTGCTTTGCTGTTATTCTCATTCTGCCCTGAGGATGCCTGAATAGGCGAAATATTGGACAGGTATTTTCAACTTCCTGTTTTAGTTTAGAGATTGAAGGTTTTTAGTTGGAATTTTTCCACTAATGTATTAATGATCGATTATTGCAAAAGAACTGTGTAGAAGGCTGTTGCTGCTTAAACTAAGTATAAAACCTGTACCGATGAAGGGTCTACGTCCTACTATTTCCAGGACAAAGATTGTTCGGGGAGGATGTACCCGAGATCACGCTCAACCGCATGACTTATTGAGGCTGGGTGAACCCTGAGAGGCTCGTCATATCAAGGTCCAACCATGGTTCTTAATAGATCAAATAATTTATCTGCCAGATTTGAACGCGGAACCTTCGGGATAGCAACTCAGCACTCTACCCAATCAGCTACCCCCTTCATACATAGGAGAAATAATATATTTTCATTAAAATTTATATATTGTTTTTTATTATATTATGATATTATTCCAGTTGGCATATCTGTCCTTGTTACATTATCTTATCCGAACATTAGATATTGTAATCTCTTCAGCCGCCTTTAACTAATTTTTCCAGGAATTATTTTTTATGAATGCCCGAATTTTAATTATAATAGTACAATCCTAATAAAATATTTGATTATTGGAATTTTGCTCCCGATTCTTATGCAGTTTCACCGTTAAAATAACTAATACAAATTAAAATTAGGTTTCTATTCTTGTTGGAATTTATTGACGGATTTGATTGCACAAGGAAAGTTGAAACTTATTAAAAACACATTAAAAACCGCTTCTGAAATCCTGTTCTGGATGTAACACCGTTAAGAACGCCTCATACTAATGATCCAGATCTTTATCTCAGTAATTAATCTCCCTATAAATATTTAACTCTTACTTTACATACTATAAGGGAACTGCAGGTCAGCAGTAGAGCCTACTACCACAAATTTCGATAAGCCCACTTCGGAACACGACCACAAAAAGGAACGGACGTGGAGGAGTAAAAAAAATAATAGGCACTCACGGTCGAGATTAATTATCTATGCCAAGGTTCAGCAACTCCAGGATGGCTCCGGCGATCAATCTCTCTGATCTTTATCCCGGGGTGGGGAGGATGCGATAATAGTTTTACGGGATAATCCCATGGGTTGTGAGGCTTATGGGTGTATCGGCGAGGAAGTGTTTAGCCTTATAATATCCTGCAAAGGTGGGATGTTCCTAACAAAGATTAATTAATGGAAGGAATAATAGCTAACAGAAACGTGTATTTCTAAAGATGCCAGGATTTTTTAAAAGATAGTAAAAAATTCGTTGTCATACCGTTATTCAGAAGAGAAGTAATACAGGGGTAAAAAGTATGTATGATGTTAAGGTACACGTTGAAGATTCCTATCATAAGGAAAAATTTAGGGCTCTCACTATAATATCGTCCGATTAGCTATAATGGCACAAACATGCAATACATGATCGATCCCAAATAATCTTTAATATGCGTTTTAAGTGACACATTAAACCAAGCATTGACCTAAGATCGGTATTGAAGAAGGTGAGTTTTCCAGCGATTTCTTCTAGATCGCGATTTAAAATATAAGGTAATTTAAATTTGAATACAAAAAAATTTTTTGTTGTTATTAATGATTAAATTTATCTTTCGTTCTTTGTAACTTCGGCATGATATAAATCGGAATATGTCCTCTTTTATTAAATTTTGGGAGCAGAGTTTGTAGGGATGAGAGTTTCTGTGTTGAAGGCCCCGGGTTCCAATCCTGTGGCAGATAAATTATTTAATCTATTAACAGCCAAAGATGGGCAAACCCACATTGGGCTCACCCAGCTTCTGTAAAATGGGTGTCTATAATTGCAAAATTGTGGCAGAAACAGTACAGTCTCTACTATGTACGTGTACAAAAGGCTCTTCATGGGTTGTAGTGGTACGGTTTTCTAATTAATTTTACCTCTGCAACAAGACTTCCAATTAAAGGAGACTAAAACTATTTTTAACTTAATTTTTTATCTACCATCTATCCCTCAGTTAATTTTAAGTATGGGATTTAAAATTAACTTGAAAGGCGTCAAATGCAAGATCAGATCATAAAACTACTGATTTTATCTTAATAATATTTTTTAAAATTATGACATTTTTTCTATTTAAGTGACTTGAACTTAGTAAAAATATATTTTGCTTATAAAATAAAAAAAGTTATTCTACTGTCTTAACAGTATTCAGGTTCAGCTTAAATTTGTTGCTATGTCCGGGTTGTTGGCACGAATTATTCAGGGCTACCAGGGTGAACGAGTAATTATTATTCTTAATATTTTTGATTGGAATGTGCGTAGTTTTTAATATATGTCTTTTAGGCGTACCGTAATTTTTTGAGTTGCACGTCCTTGAATGTTTTACTAGGATAAGAAAAAAACCATAAAAGATATGATTATAAAGAATGAAGTGGTTGAAAACGTAGTGCTTTGTACATTATTAATATATTTTTATTTTTATTAAACTTTTTTCATTCTACACACATACATTAAATAGGTTTTGATTTATAATTTTTTAATTCTTATTATTTATTTTTCCTAATTTTATTGCTTGGGGTTTCAATAATATTAATTAATTTTTAATTACTTCCTAACAACTTTTTAAATATCGTAATTAAATAACAACTGATTTACTGATTTTAATGGATTATAAAATATAAAAGGTTTCTTAAAAAACCATCATCACCATTAAGATTATCATTTCTGTTATAATACACATTTAAACTGAATTTTTTTCCTTTGCATGATTCCATCTTACTACTTCACTATATGTGTGCGGAAATAATTTTGGCATGCGTGTTCTATAATATCATGTGTGGTCAAAAAACCTCAGTAAATTTTTACCCTTTAATATTTTTTCTCTATTTCCTAGTGAGGTTTACAGTTGGTGCGGTTTTCTCACCAAGGTTTTTCTACTGTTTTCTGTAGGAATATGGTTTAAAAAGAATCAATATACTTATATTATCAGTATTTACGGAGTTGGATTCGAAGCAGCTCTTACTTCTGTTCTAACCGTTGATTTTTAGACTATCTGAATTCATGTGTAAGTTTATAAATATAGTGGCACAACTGATATTTACTTTATTACTTTATTATTATCATTAATTACTTATAGCATCAGCTGATAGGCCTTTGAACCTAGTTGATATACACATACAAAGTAGGCCAGGTGACGTATACACACAGTGGGTGTTAGGTGTGAGTGTGGGATACTACAAGCTGGCTGTGCACTAACCATTAGAACACACTAAACGTGTAGATGAACTTTTGGCCAGATGTACGTTGGTACTTCGTCTACAAGCAAATATCTGAATATTTTTCGGAAAATAATTAATAGCCAGAATATATTCCAGTAGAAAAAGAGCTTAATTTATGGATGGTGATAGGCAAATGTTTCTACATAATTGATCCGAAAAACAACCATTTTCTGTATGCTGAACAATTTATTTGGAGATCCACGGAACACTGTTCAAAGCATACGTTTTATTAAATGTAATCTTTTCCGAGCTATTATGTATGTTACTTACATAGAGGTTGTTAAACATAGTTGAATTTCATAAATTGTTACATGTCATGTGTTTGGTTCTAGTACATCAAATCCTATATTGTTTCTATTTTACGTAAATATGTAAGCATAATAAATGGATAGATATATCCTTGACACGTCTAAATTCTTTTGATAAAATTTCTACTTAGTGGTAAAGTATGAAGAGCTAAAAAAAAGTGATCTTATTCAACTATTTAGAAATATAGACTGATATATATTTATAAGATGTATGAAATTTTGATTTTCCTTTCCTTTAAAAAAAAATTGACTCCTAAGCATTGTACAAACAAAATTAAGATGTCGACCTATAAAAGAAAAAAAAATGATACAGTAAAATATACAGTAATAGTTGTAATATTCTGTGTTCCGTAAGTAAATAAAAACGTGATAAAAGTAATAATTTACTCTGGAAAAAAAATCATATTCTATATTGTTACCATTTTATATAAATATGTAAAGATAATAAATAGGCCACCTGATATATTACAGTTCAATAATATATTATACAGATATCTAATAATTCAATTTAATAATTTTTAAATCATGAATGAAAAGCTCAAAAAATTAAAGTATGTTAGGTATGTTCGAAGTTTTTCATATGCAGAATGAAGTTTTTTCTAGTTACACTACAATAAAGTCGGATAAGATTCTTTTTTATGATTCAAAAGTCCACGTAACCATCTGTTAGTTTAAAAAAATACGATTAACATCTAAAAACTTTTACACACATTTCCACCATAAACTTTAAATTTCTAAATAATTAGGTATAATATTCCCAATCCCTTAAACAATTTACTATGGTGAGGATAAAAAATATATTACAGTGAACTGTTTTAGCAATTAGACGTGATCAAATATGGTTATATAAAACGTAACGTTTCAAGTATTAATATACATTTATAAACATACTTGTGGAAGGGATTTTAATGCAAGATTCAATACGGTAAAAAAAAAATTCTTTTACCTACCTAACTCAAATTTTTTTAATTATTATATAATGTAATATAAGATCGATAATAAACTCTTGTTTCGATGATGAACCTGGCGTGGGATGTGCGTATGAATCAGTTGAGAAGATGAGACCACTAGAGCCTTATTAGTTATGAGGTGTTTCGATTAACGGTCTTAGTGTGTGAGAGAACTGCCCGTAACCATGCCCTTCTGTCATATCAACACATCATTCTCCTCAGCTAATCTCTTCAGCTGGACCAAACTGCGGTTCTTCACGAAGGTGATTATGGACCAAGGGATGTAGGTCACTGGATGGATCTCGTCCAATTTCTTTTTCATTCTCAATCAGGTCTGGTCTGAGATATCACCATGTCATAAGATAGCTATATGGTTCATTCGATAATCAGAAATCTAAAGATCTACTCTTAAGGGTCATTATTTCGAATATTACGAGCTTTAAAAATTATAATAATATATTTAGATTGGCAAAAAAAAATTAAACTAAAAGCAAAAACAAGGTCATCTTCTTTTGAAATATTGAAAATGAAACCTGGAATAAACCTTTACCGATAAAACCCATGAAGAGTTTTTGGGTTCAGTACACAGGTTATTCAGATTCCGCAAGTCCAACCACAGCTATCAACATGAAATAATATATTTAGAGCCGGATTTGAACCCGTAACTTTGGGCACACCAACTCACTGCTCCACCAATTGAGCTACCCCAGTTCAGAGGGCATGTTTAAACTAATATTTAAAACAGTTCTATAAATTTACAGCCAATGTAAATAATATGCATTTAATTTAAACAGTAAAATATTTTTATGACAATGAAAGAACTATGAAAATGAAAAATTTATATTTACTCTTTGTGTAATATCCTTAATATTCGCCCTCAAAAATTACTAATTTAATAACCTACTTACTTACTGAAATGACTAATTAGTATTCGCCCCCCCCATGCTTGAAAGAATTACTTTACTTTACTTTAAATGTACACGCAATTTATTTAATATTTAATTTTGTCGGAAATGTTCTGATAATTCTACTATAGGTGCCTTAATCAGAGGTCATTTTAACTAGGTAAATGCTGTGTGTATCTTGCACAAATACATGTAGATATATATACATAATTCCATGGTCTATTAGTGAGCAAACTGATGTAAGGGGTCGGTGCCTGGATATCTGAGCCATCTAGGCACGACCGACAACCACCCTAATGAGACACGGATGGCAAGCCTCGCCACGAACTCCAGGAGCCGCTCTAAGATCCCGTGTTAGCCTATCCCAAGCTCGATACTGCGGGTCAGTTAGGGTTAATTAGCAAGGAAATTCCATAATTAAAATTAATAAATTCCATTAAATTAAAAATATAATAAAACATCTCAATATGTGATCGACACACGCATCCATATTGAAGATACAAACAAGGATAAATTTTCTGGAAAGATTTCCAGTTTTTATATATCGCTCTCTCATTTTGACGAGGCTATAACTTTTCAATATACACTTTAAGAAAAACTTGATCTGTAGAATTTCCATGAGCAATATAATTTGCCACATATAGGTAAGACGTTCAATCTCAGAAAACGGGTAACTCCTAATTTCAAAAATTACTTTTTCATAATTTTCGCTAACTGCTCACGCAATTTTATGATCCCGTAATTTCATAACATTATGAGAGATAAGGTGGCTAAGCGTCGTGTTATACGAAATCGCTTGACCTAACAAGTGAAATATGTGAAAAAATCGGTTTTCAAGTTGTGAAAACCGAGATTTCGGAGTTATCAAGTTGTGATCTTGAACGCCTCAAATAATGGATTTGGATATATCATTTAACATAAAATATATCGAAATGTCGTTAGAAATTTGTGGAAAATTAGGAAAACTTTTTTGTAAAACATTTTTTAGTTCTATTCTTTAAAAAAAGAATTAAAAATGTTGAAACTGAAATATCGTAAACTTTCTATTCTCATAAATAAATTTATTTTCGACTATCTGGGTTGATTACAAGAAATTTAGATTAAAGCATAGTACAGACCAATAAACAACTTGAAAAATAAATATCAAACTACTGTTCAAGTTCTTTTAATAAAGAAAAAATCTGTACAACCTAGGAGATGATTCAGTAAAGGGTAGAGACTGTTTCTAGGGTAACGCTTGTACATGGAAGTGATTTGTCCGTGATGACGCGCAACCGCCAGGTTTTCTCCGCATAAAGGTACACATACATTATAGAGGCTGGTTGAGTCTCTGGAGGGTCTTAAAATCCCACAGGATTCAACACGATTAACAGATTAATAAGTTATCTGCCAAATTTGAACCCGGAACCTATGGCACAGCAATTCTTTTGTCAATCTATTCGACATTTATTTGAAAGCTTCATTTTATTCCTGAAAAATAGTGACGCCACTGGAATAGAGTCAACTCTATATATTAAAAAATGAATTTTTAAATATGGAATGCACCATATTTATAATTTACTGTATATAAAAACAAAAAATTTAAAAAATAAAAATATTCACCAACTCAGATTTAAATAGTAATAGCCCAAAGTTTGTCCAAACATCTTAAAAGGTAAGAGGGAAAGTGAACCAGAGACCACGTAATTCTGAGTACCGTAATCCAAGGACACGAACCTTTGGTACAATAGGGCGACTCCTGGTAAAAAGACTGTCATTGAAGGCAGTAAAACACCCTCTAACTGTAGGTGACGCGGTCAAGTCACTCAGGTAAGGGCAAAAAGAAGTGAAAAAAGAGAAAAAAACCTTGGGGTTATTGTTAAAAAAAGAAGAATAGACCCCGGGGTACGTGGCCTGTACCGATCATAAAGAGTCAGTACTGGAGTGGACACCTTGTAGTGAACTTGGACCTCGGCGTGTAGTAAGTACTATTTACTATAATTATTATAATAATAATTATCCTTATCACTATTGCATAGATATAAAAATAAGTTTATCAGGTCCAGCAGGTTGTCGCTTCGAGTTACGTCACAATAAGTTATAAATTTTCATTCGTTTCCCTTTCAATATTCTCGAAAATAAAAATAATTTCATTAGTGAATGTATATACTAACAATTACTGATTCTATATAGGTCAAAGAACCGACACATACTGTTAAGGTTTTATAATCATCTATAGTTCGAAATGTTTGTTGAAACGTTCATTTATTGATGAAACGATTACCGAAATATACACATTTCCCATAATTACACTCTTTTTTTCATAATAAAACCCACGTTATTTAAATTACTTCATTATAATTATATTTCATGGTACCAGTTCTGAAGGTTGTAGATTCGAGGAAAAGTCACAACTTAAATTCGTATCCAGTTTATTATTCTCATACATATATATACTAACATTCCGAAGAATTGATGATGACATCTGTTTGGTGAAACGTTTTTCATCAAGAAATTATTACTGAAATATCCACATTTACCATGATTAAACTCTTTTTTTGAAAATAAAAGTCGCTATTAAGTTTACTTTAGAGAGTATTAAATTAGAATAGTTAAAACTTGTAGTGACTTTATTCGAAGCGACAACCTGCGGAACTAATACCTGTATAAGTTAAGGAATAAGGTTCCTGGCATTGTATCTGGATTATTTTATTTTCCAAACAATAAAGATAAAATATCGTAGATTAATTAGATATTTTTTTATTTTAATGTCATAAAAAATATTATAATTTAATTAATGGTACATTTCATTTTTGTCGACAATAGTGAATAAAACATTTTTTCAAGTCATCATTAATCATCCAAATAAATCAATAAAATCAGTTAATTATAAATAATAAATCTCTATAAAATATAAAGCTGCTAATGTATTGTATTAACGTACGGTAAACATATATTATATAGTGGCTAGGGTAAATCTACGACAATGCCGATCATATTTTGTGGTCGTGATTTTAGTGACTAGTGATGCAGAATGGAGTATATGTTTTGGTCTAGCGTAACTAGTGTTCAAGGCGTTTCGGTCCAAGTATATCAGAGGGAAGCTGTGCCCTGAAGTAAGAAGGAATACAACCCGTGAAGGGCTTGTATTGTTTCTTGGACAACGGTTGTGCAAGGAGGTGATTTGTCCTAGATTACGCTCAACCACCAGATTTTTCCTTCTTATTTTGGGTACTCACTTTACAGAGGCTGGATGCGCCACATAAGGCCCTTGATCCCATAGAATCCATCTCCGCCCGTCTAAGTATCCATCTAATATATTAAGTAAAATTCATTTGTGATGAATTGTTTATTAATCTTTGTAACAATTAAATAACATTGAAGATAAATGTAGTTATTTTCTAATTTCTTGAGTATTCATCCCGTAGGAATGTCTGAGTTATCAAGGTTACGAGGGAAATACCGACATCTAGCATAAGTTCCAGAAGATAATCCATGAACATTTTTGTAATTAATATGTTGGTTTAAAAACATTAAATTATATTAGATTGTGGAAAAGCACAAATACTTTTATATGTTATTATTACAAATCAACATGTCTATGATTTTTTGTTTGTTTATTTATTCGGAAATTTAATAAGACAACAAATTAAAATAGAAAATTTTTAATTGTTATTAAAAATCTGTTTTGCAGTTTAATACAATATTGTATATATGTTTTATTTTTCATTAATTTATTCTTGAAAATTTAGACAAATTGTTTAATAAAATGATTAAAAAATCAAATAAACTAGTTTTTAATAAAAAACAATTAGATAGAAAAAATATGTTTGCCATTAATAGAATATCCTTGATTGATTGCATTTAATAAAAATATTAATACCACCTGTTGAAATTTTAATTATTAGTTTATTAACGATGCCTCCTTACCAGCTCGTTAATAAGAACTTTTCCATGCCGTAAATTATCCGATGTAATAATTACGGCTGTTAAAAAAGTTTGAATGACGTATCTGTGGGACTTGAAAAGTCGAGTGATTTATCAGTTGACTTACGGACTTAGGAGATACTTTACACTGCGTAGAACTAAACTTTAAATCAATAATGTTGCTCTTCTAGATTCAGACCATGATAGGGAGTTGTACTCGCAACATGGAGCTAAGTCGATAACAGGAAGCGAATGACTGCATTAAAATACAATCGGGAGTGAAATATTTTAATATGGGATATATATATATATATATAATTAAATATGTAATAAAATTATGAAGTGTTTTATTTCATGTTAAAAATACAGCTAATCTCCATCCCAAATCTATGACGCTTTTTTATTAGCATTTGAATTTGTTAATAACGATTTCTTCTCATAGTTGCAAAAAAAAAAATTTAATAAAGAAATAAGCTAGTGTTTCTAATAATAAAAAAAAACATATAATTATTTTGATCTACTAGTATGTTAATTAACGTATTTAAATTTACAAGTATAAATAAATTATATATAAAATAAGTATATATTCGAGATAATATTAAGTTACACTGGATTTTTTTAAATTAAAAATTGTCTATTTTATTTTATCTTATTTGTTCGTATATTAAATAATTGTTGTAATTATGATATTCATGTAACTTCTAACGTTTTTTAATCTATTACTCAGTTTATTAGCTTGCTATTATAGTGAAGGGTGTTTTATAATAGGCAATATAATTATTTTATTTGTAGAAATTTCTTTTAAAAATCTATTTAATCTATTAGCGGAGATGGATCCTATGGGATCTAGGACCCTCCTGAGGCTGACCCAGCCAGTATATAGTGGGTACCTAAAATAAGGGGAAAAAATCTGGTGGATAAGGTGGTTAGAAAATTCACCTCCCTGCACAACCGTTATCCAAGAAACAGTACTATCATGCATATATATATGCACACTCTTCAAGGTTTGTAGTGGTACAGTTTTTTTTTTTTTTATTATTTAACACATTTGTCTAAAAAAAACTTTAAAGTGTGAGCTATGTATTGCTAGGAAAAATTATTTTATTAATTAAGTGAATAAATGTATATGGTAATATAATCATGAAAAATCGTTCGATTAAAATATTTCAGGATACTTTTCATCATTGTTTACAATCCGTCTTAATAATGTACGATAGTAAGGTACATTCATGTATCTAAAATTTATCTTTCTGAACAGATCCCTAATACGCTGAGTGAATTCCTGAGCCGTGAGGAGAGAAATCTCCCATGTGGTGCGGCCATTAAATCAAACTGTTCCTGCTACTGTGTCCAATTCGTGGCCAACTTAATTGGAGGTTGTAGCAACACGGTTGACGTTGCTTGACCAAGTTCCAACTTAGTAACAACTTTCTGTTTAAGCACGTGATAGTTCTATCACTCACTAAATCCCAGTCAGAAAACGTCTAATATCATTAAAATATATTTCATACGAATCTAATATCTTATATTGATAAATGTTTATAATATTTTATTGCAATTAGGTAAATAATTTTACTGATACTAATCCAGGGCCCTAAATTACTGAATAGTTTGCCTAATAATATTTTTTCCTTAACTATGGCAGATTTTACTTACTGCTATCCAATGACTAAACTTATTATTATTGTTTAAAAAAATACTGTAAAATACTGTTCCGTTCTCTAAACATTATAATAGACAACTGATATATACGTATTAAACAACCAATCAATAATTTTTATAATATTATTAACTTTTAGTAATAGCAGGATTGTTAAGTAAAAATTTTAAATAAACACTATAAGACCTAAACTATTATTTTAAAAGCACTGAGTTACTAAGCTGAAAGTCCCGAGATCAGATTGAGCTGTGTCAGATAATTCATATAATAATCAGAATACAATAATCAGTTAACTGAGCCCCAGGGACCGGCTGGGGCTCACTCAGCCCCTGTTAATGCGGGATACTCTGGTGGTTGAGCTTCATCACAGGCAAATCACTTCCATGCACAACTGTTGTCCTAGAAACAGTAAAGTACCCCAGACCCTTCGTGGGTTGTAGAAATACAATTGTTTTTATTTTATACTAATAATGGGATGGATTAGTAAAAATAAAATTATGACAACGAAAGCTATTATTTAAAAGCTCTCAGTGGCTGTGCAGGAAGTCGTGGGTTCAAATTCAGGTGTAATTATAATATGCAAGAACTACAGACTCTTCTGGGGCTCACTCAGCCCCTGTTAATGCGAGAAAAATCCGGTTATTGAGCATCATGATGACAAATCACTTCTAGTGTCCGTTCCATAGCACAAGCGTTACCCCAGAAACACCACAGTCTCTATCGCGTACTAAACACAAGACCGTTCATGGATTGTAATAGTATAGGACTTTATACTAAATGAGTGATGTTGGTCGGAGTTGAGTGCTGTTATAAGATATTTTCATCATTTGATGAAACAACATCTAATTATTTCTTTAATATATAAAAGCAACTATATACTATCAGGTCACTGCCAAAAAATTGTTGCTATAAGTTTTATAGTATCACTAAATAAATTAAATAATCGAAATCGGAACAAAAACGTATAAAGGAGTCATAGCTTTGACTTATTGAAGAATTTCTGTTATTTATCTCCTCTTCCGAAAATAATTTCTAAAAACTTTTCGCGTTCATCACAAATCTGACAAACAGATGATCCATTTTCCTAAATTCCATCAAAAACAGTCTAGGATGTGACCTATTTTTTTAGAAATGCTACAGATTCTATAATAGATTTAAAATTACAATGGGTTAAAATTGGTTTCCTATTATTTTCTAGCCCAAGAAATATAGATTTTTAAAGAACGTGTATTTTGATTAAACAGTAGCTTTTAGAATATAAATTACAATATATATATATTTAAAAGAATTTAAAAAAAAATTTAAATGTATTTGCTATAGAGTACTAAACTACATTTATTACAACAAATAAAAATACTAGGAAAAAGCTAAGAACTAGATTAGGTCATTTTATTTTCTTAACTGGTGTTTAGAATAATTATGAAAATAGCTATGCAAGTGAGATTTTTCAACCGTCAAAATACGTAATTTTGCTGAGATATCTACTCTCTTTCAATTTTCCAACGTGAGAGATATTAATAATAATTTTTTATAGGGAATAATAAAAGTGATTTATACTCGAATAGGTGGTGAAGTCTAAGGAATTCGCGTTGAGATCTAAGGAAAAAAAATGCATTAAGTAGGTTTGTCCGAAACACTTTCGTAGTCGATAGAGTTCGCGCTGCAGAATCCTTGAACTTTGTTTACGCCTGCCAGAGCCTGTGTCGAGAAGTGTTTTTCCTTTGTTTTAGTAAACATCGAATGAAGTCTTGGGATTCCGCCCTTCTGCATTCGTGCATTCGATGCTTAGTTAATCATTATATAAACAAATCTGTTATGATGACTCGGCATCCTACAAGTCACTTGTTTTCGATCGGGTATAATAACAAGAGAAAAGTACTTCTCAAGACTGGATACTGACTCCGGGGACCGTTCGTCTTCGAGATTCTCCTTATTGATCCCCATTAATCACCGAGAGGACATCGATCTTCCAGGATTATCTAAGCAGGGTCCTTAGGACGGGTTAGTGTCTAGATATATTAGGATTCAATGTAATTGATAGCGTACGACTGTGTGACAGTGGCAGCCATGACTGGTTGTACCAACCTGTACCATGGCACCACTCTTTCGGTAATAGGTAACTGTTGTATTGTACTTTATTATTTTTGGACAATAAAACATTTTATTTTATTTAATACTGATCAAGGGACTCTAAATTACTAGACAAAACTATGTAAGGTGCCAACTGCAAAACAATATTTGAAATTTAAACCGTAGTTACACATTAACTATTAATAAAACCCCTTGAAAATAAAATGAGTAAAACTCCTTATTCGAAAACTAATAATGAGAAAGTAATATTAATTAAACCCAATTTGACATTGAATATATGTTTGTTTATTCATTTAAAGTAACATAGGGTCGTAATCCCCATTTTATGCCTCCTCTCAAGAACGGTATAACCAAGGACTTTTAACTTTATTTAAAATATCCTTAGGTCCTCTGCCGGGCTGCGAACTCGCAATATTGGATATAGTTGTTATGCTATATCCTAACCACTATGCCACAAGTGAATCCCAATGATAACAATAAATCTGAATTTACTTAATTTTTATTATTTCTTTATGTTGGAAGTATGCAATACGATAATTCACAGGTGTGTATGAAAATCATAATTGTTTAAGGAGAAGCAATAATTTTCTATTAAATAAATCTGGGATTAAAACCTACCACTATGTTATTGAGATACATTTTAATTTATATTATAGGACAGAGAAGAAAAAACCATATTCCAGTCAGTATTTGTTTTTTAAACCTTACAAATAATTAAAAAACGTTTCGAGATTTAGTTGTCATTCTCAATTTCAGCAATATTCATTCTTCATACAACTTCATTAAAATCATAAGTCCAAATCATTACTGTGAAACAATAAAAATACACTAAAATACAATCATAAATAAATTGTCAAAAATAACTAATAACAATTAGCATAGATACCTTAAGGTCAAAACATTCTTTCAAAGTTAAAAAATTAAAAAAACTTATATAAAATGTTGGAAATTGTCTTTCTTCCATGGTCATGAATACAATATTACATTGAAAATCAAACTTTGATCTCTGCAATACTTGATCGAATTAAAGTCATTTATGATTGCATTTTAGTGTATTTTTATTGTTTTAGAATAATGATTTGGACTTATGATTTTAATGAAGTTGTGTGAGGAATGAATATTGCTGAAATTGAGAATGACAAATAAATGTCGGAACGTTTTTTAATTATTTGTAAGGTTTAAAAAAAAAAAAATTGACTATTATATGTTTTTTTTTCCCTTCATTCTATTATATAAATCAAGAAGATTGAGTCCAGCATATAAGTAAAATCTTATAAAGAAAATACATTTTAATTTAAAATTTTCTTTTCACTTCCTCCATGATTCTATGTATAATTACCTCCAATATACAATACATATGAACTGTATATACAACCAGTTCATGATATAATTGTATATACAGATCATATAAATTATATATTGCAGATATATATAAATAAAATCTTCGAGGAAGAGGAAATAATATAAATCAGTTAAAGGAATAAATGTGGGGCAGTATTTTAAATTAAATTGATTGCAATTTGTACTTAAATTGTAATGAAATACCATTTAAGTGTACACTATGATAATGGCTACAGTAAATTTCTAAACTGTAAATTTCCATAAAATATCATTATGGTTTACGCTGAAACCCATTTTACTCTCAACCCTTCACCCCATAAGAAGCCCTAAAGAAGCATTGCAATGTGGGTCGAAACGTTGGATTTCCAATAAACAGTTCTTCCTATTTAAGATAATTTGTCTGACCTCCACCCGGACCATTTTTTCTTTCTTATAAATATATTATTTAAAAAAATATTCGTGACATATATATTTTACTCGTCAAACACACATCTTTCCTAAAGGAAGATTGAAAAGAAAATGGCCTAGAGATCTGCTCAAGAACAATTAATTACTTATAAAAAAATTCATATTCCTCCAAATCACTTTTATCAAATTTCCTAGAAGCAATCCGACGAAATTATTTAATATGTTGAATTATTTATTAAAAACGTTTAATAAAATTAGATGAGTTTAGTAATTCATTGCTTCGTATTATAAGGACAGGATGATCTCATAGCCTAATATTGAAAGACGTAACGTGACTAAAGGCACTTAGGCCCTGAAACCGCTAACAACGTGGTCTCAAAAGACGTTCCACATTATTAAGTCTTAATCACTTTCTTGGTTGTTGTGAGCTTGTACAGTGCTCAATATTGCGGTGTAATACGAATAATATTGGGTCGTTTGAGTAAATTTATGATTAAAAAAAACTTTACATATTAACAAATAAATAAACATTATTTATGATTGTAATCCCAATATAATACAAAAGTATTTTAAAATAAAATGGACGAAATTGGAAACCGTATGCAAAATCGTATTCCTATAATGTGTGTTTATGTGTCGTTTTAAAAGTTTGTTTTATCTATTCATCAAAAATAGACATCGAAAACTATTTTTTAAAAAGCATTATTATAAATTCCCGATAAGTGACATTTATTTTAAAAACAGAAAATTATTCATGAGTTGTACATAATCTTAGTTAAAATTACTGAAAAGTAAAACATTTTTGGTAATCGCAAATTTTTATTTATCAGTATTTACATTATAGAGAATACTGGAGTTCTGTGGATAGAGCGCTGAGCTGCTCAGATGTAGGCTACAGGTACAAATCCGGCTGTGGTAGATAAATTATTTAATCTGTTAACATCCTGGGATTTACCCTGTGGTATCTGACCACCTTCCTCGGGCTCACTCAGCCTATAAAAAGTATGTATTCCCTCTGCAGAACTATTCTACTATATATAGAGTATCATATTAATTGGCATTGTAACTTATTTTAAAATGATTTCAATAATTTTGGATATGTAAAAACAGATTTTGGCTTTCGCCCAAGTCGCTAGCTGAATAGATAAAAGGATAAGAACATAAATGATCTTTGACCTATATAAAAGATAAGTAAATAACGTTTTAAAATAAATCAATGGGGTATGAGTAGATGGCAATAATGATGATAAAATCATGTAAGCAAAATTAAAGTTGCATTTACTTATTTATTATAGATTGATTTATTGTTTTTTTAAACCTACAATGCAGATTTTAATAAATATTCATATTTAAGGAATTATTTCTTAGAAGAATGAATGTATTTTTTGAATCAAAAGCCTAATTTTTTTTAACTTCCAAGTATTTCATAACACATATAAAGGGTTATTAAATAGTTTTAATGATTAAATTATAAAAAATTATAAAGTGACAGACCTATCCACATATTAATCTAAATAACTACTAGTACAACTAGACCAACCTCTTCCAATACGAGCTATATATCATAGACAGGAGGTTTCGGGTTCGAAAGGTATGCGAGCGACGAACCCTAAAACCCTTTCATTTGTCAGATTTATGTAAATCTCACGATAAGACCACACGCACCGGCAGTGATAGCACATAGATCAGCGGGCACAAAGAGAAGAGCCTTCAACACCTTTTTGTACACGGTTCCTCGAGCTACAAGAACTGAGGGCAAGGTCGAAATCGCTCAGTGAACTTTCTCTTCGGCTCTTCGAAAGCCGCCGGATCCACGTCGTCTTAGTCCTGTTTAAATGGCAGCGATAAATTATCCGGTGAAGTGAAATTCGCGCTTAGTAATTACTGGTTGTCAAGACAAGAGAAAAGAAGTCGGTCGTCTAGTAGGTTTGAAATACTTCAATTAATTATATTATACATCACATAAAATTAGATGCCATGTTTACTAACATCAAACAGTATTTTTTCTTGACAAAGTTTTTACTCAGTTTGGTCTCATGACCTTAGTTGAATTTTATATTTCAGTACTAGCAGTGGGTAGTTTCTCTACTTGTCTTTATCCATGTCACTATAAATCATTCCTGCCATTTATTAGCTGTATTTGCTATAATACAGTTGTAAATTTTAATGAATAAATTAATAAAAAAAATTTTTTTCGAAAACCATTAGACTGTTACATTCACTATTTCAGGTACTTGTTAACACTGATTGTAAGCATACACTGTAAGTTCATATTTTACACTAGAGAAGGACCAAGAACGTAAAATAGTATATGATAGTTTCATTAAGAAAATATTTCTAAAAAATTTATTTATTGAAATTTACAACTGTATTATGCTAATACAAGTAAATAGAATGAATGAAACATACTGGCATGAGATAAAACCAAGTAGAGAAACTATCTGTAGTACTCAAAAAACAAGTTTACCTTCAACAAAGTCAGACCATCTTCTTTTGAGATACTTCGGAGGATTATCAGGCATTGAAGAGTTAGGTTTAAAACTAGTGGGTTTGAGAATAAAGTTTGTCATGATATCATTAATATCAGTTTCAGGCCAAATAAGCAACAAATTAGAAGACCATTATGGGTGACTTTATTCGTAATACCGTAAGGAGCATTGAGGATTTTAAGGATTTGGTTTGTAAGGAGTAGATAGGAGAAAATTTCGATGTCTTAGTGGAGCCCCAAAGCTTCATACCGTAAGTCCAAATAGCAACTTATAAGACCTATTTGGACTTACGGCAGCACGAGCAGTTTCTTGTAATAGTCTAGTATGAGGATTCCAATTTAAACCCTTTTCAAGTAGTAATCGTAAGTATCGGTTCTGTTCTGTTTTAACTTAGATAAGGATCAAGAACGTAAAATAATCTTGTTAATTGCTATTGGAAATTGGTCAATAACCAAAATTAATTTATCGATGCGCAATTATTCGTTAACTAAAGTAAAAATATTATTAGGATCTTTTTTAATTAAAGATATTAAGTTATTTATTGTGAAGACACGGGTTCGATTCCTGGTGTGATTCAATTTATTTTAAGCCGCCGTGGATTATTTATCACCAAAATCAAGTAACAGGTAACATAAACATGAAGTAATAAAACAAAAATCGATAAAACAAAGGACAAAGCCACTCGGAAGTATAACAACACAAGGTTGAGGGTGTATGTTTTCAGTGCTATTTCATTTCGGGCGGGAAGGGTTGGCCGCCTGCCCAGACCGTTGGATCTTTATCGGTTCTCGCCGTTCGGGATCCACCAAGGCGATATTTAATTAACCCTTGGAGTATTAGTACTATTCCTCGGCAAAATATCAATAAAAAATTAATAAAATACAATAAAAATAATATAATATTTTCAAGTGTGAAAAATCGGGTCAGCCGCTGAGAACCGTAATAAGTAGCCCGCGATGTTGGAAAATGGGCCACGCCTAATTGTATGTTTTTCGAATCTGTAATCATTTATTCCGTAACGTTTTGATCACGGGCCTACTTGTATCGCTAGAGTTTTCTTTTTTTATTTATAGACAACGTATCTAGATAAACAGCAAAAAATTTACTTTTTTACACTTATCTAATTATTGATGTTCGTTAAGAGCATTTTATATTAATAGTGAGTAAGATATTATTTAAGATTTATTTCTCTCATATGTAACCTAGTGAAAAAATATCCAGTTTTCCATAATATATATCTACTTTTCCTGTCTGTTAAGAAATAAGTTTTACTTTTAGTTGTAGAGGTTCTGTCTATTTAAATCGCCAAAAGGAAGTTTAACGAATATACAGAATCCCAAAAATGAAAATAAACTTTATCAACATACAGGAAAAGTAGATAAATATTACAGAAAACTCGATATTTGTTTACTAGGTTCCACATGAGAAATTGAATTTGGTTTATTTTACGCTATACGGAGAGTGAAATCCTAAATTAATAAATTAAGCGGTGTTCTTTACAAGATCCTACATGATACCTTATTTAAATGAAATAATCCTGTTTAATGAAAAATGTCTTTTGATTCAATGAAGATTCCTTTTAGTTGTAATTAATTTAATTTTCATATTTATTTGTTTCAGATGCGTTTAATGAATATATTGAAGTGCAGTATAACATAGAATGGCGAAACTGAAGTATGGAAACGATTTTGTTTCATTAAAGGAAAATAGAAAAAAATACAAAATTCAATATGTATCAAAGTATGTTAAGATTTTTTTTATTTGAAAAATCAATCAAGGTATTTTTTTTCTTTTATTTATTTCCTTCATGAATTTTAATTTATTTGATTTTCACTACACTAATCGTTTTGTCTGTTCATTAATCATGAAATTTTACTATTATAGTCATTATATTCTGATTTCATTGATATATTTTTGCAGATATTTTTTAAGTTATTGTTTTTCATACGTATCATTCCGTTTATTCCAATCAGACTAGTTAATTATTTTATTTTATCGTTAAAAGCAATTTAATGCCTCTTAAAATTTTACTTTTCGCACCTTAACTATGATCTTGTACCTATATTTTAAAACAAATGTATATAATATATGTTTTATTAATTGATAATCTCACTCTGCCATTAACTATATTTTAACACATAATATTTTTATATTTTCGATTCAATAAATACTGTATAAGTAACTTTAATTAATCATCTCACTTTCGTTTTATACAAATTGTTATTATTGTTAGAAAACTATACATTACTCAAAAATATGTGTAATTACATTGTTTTATTGTATTCTGAATTATTTAACTAAATGTAGAAGCATTTTGAATATTTTTGTAATTCTTTTTTATTGTTATTTTTAAATGAAGAACAATTTCTAATATTAAGTTAATTCTATAAATTAACACAGATTATGCGGATTTCTGACACCTGCTCATCGGCCATTAAACACACCGACGAACCTCTAACTGGGCGGGTCTATGAATGATGGCCGATACTGGAAGAAGTCGAGGACTACAAAGACAGAAAACCGACAAGAAGGACACGGTAACAGATGAAGAGGAAAGTGTACAAGCAGTCCGCGGAGGTCACACAGCCATTGTTTACATCGTAAACTAGAAGAGGGGAGGCAGGTAAAGAAGTCATAAAGACCCCCACCACTTTACCCCCACTCCTCGTCCCGCTACTGACCGTTCTGAAAGCATAAGCTGCATTCCTACCGGCTGCGATATAGCTATAACTTTCGATAATATCCGTTGGCCTTTTTTAGAAATATTGAATTATGACTGATAATTAAAAGCGTGTATATTTTTAGCAATTTTTAAAAATAGTTTTAGGTGAATTTTACAATATTTCGCAGTTATGGACAATAAATATTCTCATCAAAATCACTCATTAGCTCACATTCAAACATTGAACATATCAAAGAAAATAAATGTTTAATTATTCTTTTTTAATGTAACAAACTAAAACCAAATATTTTTATTAACTTTATTTTTTTGTAAAAATGATTTTAAAATATATAATAAGATATATATAATAGCTATAAAGTATTTATTGTTTTCACCTTTTAAAATCATTATGTCTTATTTTTACAAAAAAATTAAGGTTATAAAAAGTTTTGTTTTTATTTTGTTATATTGAAAGAGAATAATTATATATTTATTTTCTTTAATAAGTATAATGTTTTAATGTTAACTAATAAGTGATTTTGGTTTTACTAATTTTCTAGTTTATATTTTACCAAATTAAATACCTAAATTGTGAGACATTAATAATTAATTTAAGTTACTTGATACCTATTTTATTTCTTTAAAAATAAAATAAAAAATACGCGATGATAAATCAATAACTCTGCCTACTGTGAATTGCCACCTTCAAATATATTTAAATTGTATTTAACTGATTAAATTAAAAAATTAAAAAATGTTACCGATTGTCTGTTATACAAATTTAAAGAAAACCATAAATATAATTGTTGTTTCTTACATACATATATAAAAAATATTTGTGCTTTTTGAGCTTATTATCCCGACTATAAAAGAAATATAATAATATGTAACAGCAACCAAAGATATTATGTATTTGACATAAATATTTGACTAATGACATAACCGCGATAATAAATAGCTCTGTAATTTTTTAATGAATTATAATTTATAATTCGACCAAACCGCATGATGAACTTAGTTCTTATTTTAAGGAGTGTTTTCCAACTGTTCTGGCAGCGTGCCTCAAATCTTCAACCGTATTGCTCTTACAGTTTTAAAAATAAATTGGATTATTTTCACCATCAAGATGGTAAAATTGCCCAGCCAACCCTAACTACTTTTAAACCATATGCCCTGTTGCTAACTATATATGTGTGTGTTCATATTATATTACATTAAATATATGTAAACATATTTTGCGTTTGCTATTGTGTTTAAATTATTCCAATTGTTTTATCAAATTATATTGTGATTTATGCTTACTGAAACAGATGAGGGGGGAAATTATTTTGATTAACATAATTTAAATTTTCGTCCAAAAAAAAATAATTCTGTTGTCTTTTTAAAATCAATCACCGACATGTTGGTAAAATATATAACGTAAATATTATTTTATATAAGTTTTATTAATTTTATAAATCATTAATTAAGTTATAAATCATTAACTTCAATGAATGTTGAGTAGAAAACTAGAGTGAAAAATTAGCTTTTTTATAAATCAAGCCCGATAAAAAAAATTACTCGATTAGCCTGGAATCGATTAATACGAATTATTCAATTATCTACTTATTTACCGACTGTATTACTACATACAATTTTTTTTTTTGTATGAATATTTTTTTCTTATGCATAGTATATTCAATATTTCTTGTCTTCATTAGATAAAAATAAAAATTGAAATAATACTCAGAAAAATATAACTTTACAGTATTTCGTATATTAAAATTCTGACTTTACCTAGAGTTTATCGGAATACTTATTTCAGATAGGTTTAAATATTGAATTAATTGTGTACTTTCGTTGTTACTAAATTCACCATATATTTTTGAATTATAATATACTCAAACATATATTTTGCAAAAATTAAATTAAAATATATTATTTCTTATCAGATCGATATAACTATACCGTTATGTTTTGATTAATGGATTACAGAATCTACCTTATCTCAATAACATCGCTTGAGATTCTCAAGGAAAGAAACATCAGTGATAGAATTGAGGAACTGGTTTCCTGCCGTAAACGAAGGCTAATTTGACTCCTCATGTTCGGCGATCGTAGCTTTCTCTCAGAACCCGACCGACCGACTACCATCAGGGAATCTTCCTGGATGTGCAAGAACAATGAGGATATCCAAACGAACGGTACTTCGACTAAAGGAGCCATTTCGGCCCTGGTTTTTTACCTTGGCCCATTCGTCAGGGTACCTGTCCGACCTTTCGGAGACGGCTTCATCAAGTGTTTGTAAAAAACGTGGAACAGACCGACAAGCCATTAGCCTATGTTAACCTAGAATCACTGCTTTATTACGCGCCCCCCGAAGCACAGCCATCTTCTTTTTAGTCCTCTTTTCCAAGTGTTCAACGACAAGCAAAAATAAAATAAAATAAAAGTATAATATATACACAGGGTATAAACCATATCGATCCGAAATTACCGAATTTTCAGAAGTCTCTCAGATATTTTTTAAGACATTTGGACACTCCTTCAAAAGAACAATAGGATAACTCAAAAAAACTGATTTAATAATTGTTCCACATGTTGTTGCTTCGAATTGAGTCACAAGAAGTTTTAATTTTTCATTCGTTTCCCTTTAAATATTTTCCAAAAATACAAGTTATCATGAGCTTTAGTACAAAAAGAGAATGTAACTGTGGGAAATGTGTTTACTTTGATAATCATTTCATCTAGAAATGAACGTTTTAACGAGCATATATCATCTGGACTTGGCAATGTTATTTGAAACTAATATTTCTTGATGAAATCATTACCAAAACCTTATTACCAATAATTAAATTCCCTTTTCCATGATAAAGCTCACGATAACTTGTTTTTTTTGGAAAATATTAAAATTGAAACGAATGAACAGTTAAAACTTGTAACTGTTGCAACTCAACTCGAAACGGCAATCTGGGAAATAGATACGCCTAATTTTTCACAGAGATGTTTGAAAGTTCCATGTGAGTTAAACAAATATACATTTGGCTATTGGTAAAGCAAAGTATTTATATTGTAATGATGGTAATGAATTTCTTTTATTTACGATTAGAAAAAATTTAAAAGCTTGATATTTTTTTTATTTTAACTCATGTAATTATTCTCATAAAACTTCTAGTTCAACATGATACCACTAAATATATGACTTTATTAAAAAACCAAAAAAAAAACCATATCAGATATGTCGTTCCTAAATTAAAAACTTCAACCAATACGATTTACTACTGAAGGCTTAACTCAAAAATACCAATTTTTAAGTTATATCTTTTAAAAGAGTGACTTATATATAAAAAATGATAATATTTATAAAATTCAAATAAATAAGGCTTGTTCCGAAGAATGCAATTCTTCATGCAGACTGAACTCAAGCGAACCATGAACTATTTATGTAAATTTTCTGTGCCTTGCAGCGTTTGACCTTATCAATGTGATTTATTTCAATATTAAGTACATGCTTCATGGGCGTTATTTTAACCAGTACGAGTTAAACATAACAAACAGTGTTATTGGAAACATGCCAATCACTTTTGGTGTAAAAAAAAACAACCTTATTTTTAACTAGTATTTTTAAAGTTTTCATTGATTAACTTTCGAAGAAAAAAGGAAAACAAATCATGCAACAGTCCTACTGATTGTAGTTTTACAAAGGCGAATTAATTATTCTTTCATAAATATTGGTTTAAAAAAATCAAGAATAAATTTTCATTTAAAAGCTAATAAAATAGATCTAGTTGCTATATTTTGATGACCCAAAATTTTAAAACAAAAACACATCTTATCATTTCTAATCAACTTCATAATGGAATAAGGAAATTGTAAAGTAATCGCAAAGAATAATAATATTCATTTAATTAACATAAAAATATTTTTAATTATTGATAATGGAAATTTATATAAATATCTTTCTTATACGTCGTAAAACTGTATTTTAAAATAATAATATTAGCGATTAGCTAACCCGAAGGCTCGATGCCGATTCCACCAATCTCTGCTTACAAACTCCCGTCAACTGACCATTACCCAAACCTAAATCCGCCAGATAACGTAATCCTCCCAACTACGCCGCGGTCTACCCCTTTGACGCTTCCCATTAAGAAAACTGTACACAGTACTTTTTTTTTTCATTGTTTAAGTGCACCAACTACTACTGAACTTTCTGTATGTCAATAATTTTTTTTTGTATTATTATAATTATACATAAATGGACAATTATTTGAGAGTGGAATTATGTATGCAGGCAAATTAAAAATTTATAAACCTGAAGTAATTCAGTTATAAAGTACTACAAACAACAGTTTAAAAAATCCTCTGGCCAAAGTCCACGACTAAACGAAACGAAAACTACCATCTAATCCTGTCGAGGATTCCATTTCCGACCAATCGCTTTGGACCCCTTCCTTACAATCCTACGGTAATATATAAAAATGTCTCTCATTGGCTGGTTTAATGATAACTGAGCGTCCAATAAGGGCAGGCCCTTTATCCTATTTGCATTTGATTGTCAGTGTTTGTCTTCATTTGGCTACTCTGGTCCCGCTGTGACAGTAAATAAATGGTACATTTAGTCAGGGCCCGGCCGAACCCTTCCAATAAATCTACCATCTTGCCATGGACAGCAGAGACACGTTGTAATTCCACATTTGCACGAGGGAGCATTAGGCACTAGTGCAGTGGTTAATAATAAACGTCATTGGTTAACATTAATCGTCATTTGATGTTGTCAGAATTTTAAGTTGCATTACACTCAAACTATTCTGATAGTGAGGCAGGGATCAGCTATAGCTGAAAATATATAGCTATAGCTATTACAATATTAAATGATAATGTAGTCTGCAAATAAATGAAAATTATTGTCATGAAAGAAAAATCATTAAATGCTATAAAATAATTATCTCGGTATCTTGGTAAATGATAAACATTTACCATTTTTTATTTCACTTTCAACCTTTGAGCCCATTTTAAGTCCTCTTGAAGACCTGCAATGTGGGTCGAAGCCTTGGCTTTAGAATAATTGGTTCAACCATACTTATGAATTTTTTTCTGATCTTCGACCATTTTCTTCCCTATATAAAATAGATGCTTCTTAGATACATCGATGCCTCTACTTTCAGTATTTATCTTTTTTTTATCTAATTAAAATCAAAAGAGTTGAAATCAAGGATGTTAAAACTTCAGATTCAATCCTTAAATCTTGCTTGGTTGAAATATGCAATGAAAACTATCTGGATGAACTGCACAGTTTTCGCGTAGTTGCTTCAGGGATAATAAAAAAAGTACATAATATATTGTGCTTCAGGTAGATTTGCCTAAGTGAAATATTATAACTCCTTAAATAAATAGAGAAGTTAATCAAATATAATTTTTATATATACGAATGGATTTAAAATGAAAATACTGCAAACTTGAACAAACCTGCGTTGAGTTGATCCAAAACTTTATTTTACATAAAACAACAGAAGATTTTTTTCAAGAATCAATCATAAGCTTAATTTAATTTTGATATGAGTAAAATGGTGACAAAATAAAAATAAGAAAACAAATCTGGAGTGCCTTTTGCTATTTAGGATCTACGGTGATTAAGAACAATATATTTTTTCTATAAACTTGATTGCTTCATAATCCGACTTTTTTTCTTGTCTTATCTAAAGTAATGCATATATATCTTTCTAACGTAAAGTAAAAATATTTAAAATAATATTTTAATCATAATTTCATATAATTATTTCACGAATAACCGTTAAAATACTAAAACAGATGTATGCGTTCATAGTCTCTGATGGTGACTACGTATGTGATCCAAGTACCTATCACTTACATTCACCGGTCAATAGCACTTTAAGGGTCAATAAAAATTAAATCCTTTATATTTGATAAGGTTATTTAACGTTGACATATTAATATTAAATATATATTCAGATTTGGACGAACAATAAAAGGGGGTGAAGTAATGGGGGGCAAAGACCCCCTACCGAAAAGCCTCGAGCCACTTCCTCATCCAAAAGCCTAAAGATATTTCTCAGTATAATTACGACAGGGCAGCATTTAAACCAGTGATTAAGTGGACTTTATTTCCGCAGGGTCGTAACTCTTGCTTCTTGGTCGGCAACTCCGCGTGGGATCTCGTCGGAAAAACTGCTACAGAAGGAAAAACCCCTCACTTTCCTACGCGGGTGATTGGAGGTTGTTGCAGGGGAGATGTATGTGTAACGGCTGGGGGTCACGATAAGACCAAGACCTCCCCGAACAAGAGGGAATTATGGAGACGAGGAAGATTCACGGGCACGGAGCACGACCTCAGCCGCCGCGGCTTGAAAACCTCCTACGAATGTGAAAAATATTCGCGTAAATCGCATTATTCAAGCGGTTGTCAACGTTTGTTGATTTATCAGTGTTGATTCAAATCGGAACAAATTGTATTAGAGTTTGAGTCACGCTTAGGTGCGATATTTCAATCATTTGACAGCTTAATTCAACACAATTTCAATCACATTATTATTTAAAACATAAAAATAATAACTTGAATTTTAATAAAATGATTTAAAAATGTTTTTTCGTTTTGAAACAAACCGAAGGAGCTGTTATTGCAACAATAAATTAGGTTAATCCGTTAGAACTATAGATTAGTAATGATATATCAGATTTTACTAAAATTATTAATATTACTAAATACAAATAAATAGCTAAAATGTAGTGAGTATTTTTGTTTTTTAAATAAGCGTTTACAAAATATTATGTAAAGGATTTTAACGGTAAATTATTATATCTATGCTCGATCTTTTGAAGTATTACATAATGTCATAATATTCTCTCTCTCTCTCTCTCTCTCTCTCTCTCTCTCTCTCTCTCCCTCTCTCTCTCTCTTTATCTATCTATCTATCTCCCACTCTATAATTATAGATAATTTTAAAGATTTTTATTTTGACAATCAGTGCCCTCAATTCGAATCCCTAACCCCCTCCACATTGATCGAACAAAGAGTAGATTGATGTCGATACACGCGTGAACGTTGGCTCCGAGTGGCACCGAATATTCCCTGACCTTTCTCGGAGTCTGTTGAACCTTGAAGTCGAAAAAGTATAAATATATTCGCTAATGAACCAAACGTTTAAAACTATAACACGATATGAAACATTTAATTTATTAGAGAAATAAATAGTATTATATGATAGTAAAGTCGACTAATACCTACCCAGTTTGCAAAAAGTAAATGTTTTGTCATCTATTTTTAAAAATAATAATAATAGTAAATAATTAATAAAATCATGACAAATAAATTGAATCAGAAGATATAAAATATGGATGCAGACAACTAAAAAATATATACATAAAATAATTTAAAATCGATGCAAATATTCAGTATATGAAAGTTTTAATTCATAAGAAAAATAAATAATTATTGTTAAACTAACCGTAAAAAAAAAAAAAAAAATTGCTTCAACTAGTAGCTATTCTGCAAAATGTAAATGTGTTTTCTTATGTATTTTTTAAATGATTATGACGTTTTTTCTTAGATAAATTACTTGATTAAATCAATAAAAAAAAAATGAATCAGAAAATTTAAGAGTTGAAATATGTGTGCATACAAATAAAAAAAATATAATAAACATAAAATCATTTATAATAGATAAAACGGTTCAGTATATACTTAGAGTTTTAATTTATAAGAGAAATAAATAGTAATATATAAACTAATGGTTCAAAAATTACAAAAAAATAAGTTGTCGACTAAACTAAAAAATCTAAACTTGTTATTCTTTCTACTTTTTTAAAACGATTATTAAACTTTTTTAAAACATAAATCACTTTATAAAATCAAAACAAATAAATTGAATCAGAAGATGCATACAAGCGTGAAGAGTGTCCATATGTAGGTATACATACAAATTAAAAAAAATTAATTGAATAGACAGTAATTTTCAATGGATACAAATATTCAATATATGGAACTTTTAATTTATAGATAAATAAAGAATAGTTATCGTGGTTTAATAATTAAATTTTTCTTATTAATTATTGGTTCCATGTTCTTAACATTTGTATCTATTATAAATCATTATATGTTTATTAAATATTCTTAGATTAGATTTGTCTCATACATATTTCCACTCTTATACCTTCCGATTTAACTTATTTGTACTCAATTTATTTCGTGATTTATGTAAAAAATAAATACGAAAAATTCCATTTTAAAAATAGTTTTCGACCTACATAATACCTAAATTAAAAAAACATAATTGTGTTTTTCTTATATATCGTAGTCAATTCAAATAAATTGAATCGGAAGATAAATGTTTCGATTGATCCTAAGTTAAGTGGAGAATAATCGGAGCGAATAGAACTTCTCTAGAATTATATATCCGGAAAAAATTTAAATATAAATATTAAAACAAAGGGAAGAGGATATAAAAGCATACTGTTTGTAGGAGTCCTGTTGGAAGCACTTGGCGTTATTGATTAAAAGCCCTAGCTGTATTTTGTGGGGCACGGGGTGCCTGCTCTCTTTGATTTACAGTCGTACACCGGCCCTATAGCGCCCTTCGTGCTGGGACCGACTCATTAGTTCAAAATAGCCGTCTTAGCCTCAGATCCGTCCACATTGGAAGCTGAATACGCAAAATATCGTTTATTAAGAATATTTTATCCTGTTACAGGGGTACAAAAGCCATAACTTTCACACCGAAGGGAAGGAGAGAAGAAAAATATATATACATCCATATTTAATACTATAACAATGGAAAATAAAAGGCCAAAATAACATTAGAGGCTAAGGATGACTGTTGAAGGTCCAGGAAAGACTTTCTGGTCTAAATTATACTTCTATTTAATAAACTGAAACATGCTCTTGATAAAAATTCATAGATCTACAAATGTGTATTTTATCATATGGTCCATTTTGCTGAAATTCATATTTTAAAAAAAATGAATACCGAAATAAATAATGCAAATTAGTAAATGTAGTATGGAAATTAGTAACCGCCATTGTGGGTTTCATTGTTTTACGTTATTCTACAGTTGTACATATTAATAAATAAATTGTTAACAACAATTAAATTAAGAAACAAAAATTGTCCAGTCCGATGTTCAAGTATGTTAAACAAAATAATAATAAAACAGAGTATGTCAACTGAGGATAGGTACTTATTGTTTGGACCATTTTGTGATTGTCTATTATTATGTAATTTAAAAAAAGATACATTAATACAATTAGTAAAAAAATATCTATAATTTAAAAATATGACGTCTGATGAACATGAAAGTTTTAGAGTCTGATTATGCGATAATATAAGGAGTATGAAAAAAATTAATTTGACAGTAATGACAATACATCACACATTATATTGTATATAAATGTTCATATTAATTATTCATATTAATTTTAATAGATAAATTTAAAAAACAGAATTACCCTGTGTACAACTATTTAATATAGTTGATTCAAATGTTATGTTCTGTAAACATCAAAGTAAATTAGTTATTTATGCTCACACAGAACTTTCATCATATTTCTTTCTCTCTTTTTTTTTATTTTTACATCAATTTCCAGACCTTTTTTTCTTCTTCTGCATATAAAGTAATCAATTAATCGACACACGATTTATTAAAAGAACATTCCATAGATAGATTTATATGGTATACGAATTAATGGAAATTCCCGTTATATGACCGTACCTGACAGTTACGTAAATAAAGTTGTGCTTAAACGTCAGACTGTGCCAAAGTGGTACGAATCGGTTTCACGGGCAAGAGCTGTAATCCAATCAGATTACAGTACAGGTCTGACCTTTCGGCCAATCATATTTCAGCATAAGGGGATACGGCCCTTTAAGGAATCGTAATCGTCGATTTATCGGGTTATCACTGATGTTTTTCTCTTAGTAAAAATCCGTAAAAACTAAAGTTACAGCGTGCGTGCTCAGCAACGGACCACGAAGGTGTCAGGTGAGATATGGCAGAAACCATTTCAACAGATAATCATTCAAAACGTAAAGTCGTGTTCAGGAAGTTGTCATTAGCGACTGGGTTAATTAACTCAATCGTCATGATAATTTTCATTAACAATTTATCAAACGTGGCATTCCTAACTATGCTAATATTTTTTTTAATTGTTTGAACTTTAAATAAGTGCTATTTTTTTTTGGTTTTGAAATACGCTAGCTATGAAAATAAGAATTAGGTATGCATTACAGTTATTCTACAAAAATAATATAAAATATTTTTTATTTAATTATTTATTAATTTCAGATTTTTTTTATTACGGTATTTTGATGATTCGGTGGTATACAGTGCGTATACCTTATTTCTGTTGGTAAAAATCTATGCTCTGAATCTAATTCACTTAATGACTTTATTCTTTAATGTCAAGGGTCTAATAAATATTTATAGAATAAATATTATAATTCGAATTTATTGATGCACCTATAGATGTAGATAAATTCTAATGTTTTAGCATTACCTAAACTTATTCCATAATTATGTACCTACATTTATTTTTATAATACCATCATGCTTCCATATCTTCTTTACGTTACGGATTTGAAGCATGGTCGTTGATTTTGAAGGATGAACAACGTATTAAAGTATTCGAAAATAAGGTGTTGCGTACAATATTCGTTTATAAAAAGGATGAGACTACTGGAAAATTTAGGAGATTTCACAAAAAGGAATTGCGATGCATGCATTCGATTAATTATTATTCAAGCGATAACATCAAGAAGATTAAAATGGACTTGTAAAGTTGCTGGTAACGAACGAATTCCTAAAAACTTAATGATAGTTAATGGGTTCGGGTAGTGGTTGCTAAGCCTTATTATTATTATTTATTTTGGACGTATCTTATTTATTAGTAATATTAATTTTGTTGTTTAATTTATTTTAAGAATACAATATTAATAACAAAATATTCCACTAATGAGTGAAAATATTATACTCATTCTACTTTCCTTAAATGGGTTTACGGTTCCCTTAGTAACAATATAATTTAATAAAAGAATTATAAGAACTGTTCTATAATTTTACAATATGAATACTGCTAAGGCCGTCGAATCTCCTGGAACAACAGGCGGGATGATTTCACGCATAAATTATTTCTTAATCTGATCTAATGTTCCGTGCCTTGTTGCAAGTCAAATTTCCACTGCTTAAGCGAGACCTGAGGGAAAAAAACATTTCCGTTCGACCTTGCCCGGACCATTGTCCTACCAGCCGGTCTTGTATAACAAGTAGGCCATCAGAGTGATATCATTTAAATTACAAATCGATACTGCAATTAATCGATAAGTAGGAAGGGCTAATAAGGAACGGAAGATTGAATCAACAGCCGTAATCATAATGAGCACGCGACTGAGGAAATAAAAAGCAGGAAATAATAGAACAGAGTTCAACGGAGGCGTAGATTATGAAACGGCTTTCGATTGCTTTCGGTGGTGATTCAGTTTACAGAACTACTTTTAGCTATGTATTGATATTATTATTAATTTTTATTATTAAAAACGAATATATCATTACTTATTAGTATACTAAAACATAACTATTGTTTATACCACATATTATGTCAAGAGTCTAATCACAAGTAAGTTCGGATGGCGCTGTTGGGAGTTAACATGCTTATTTATTATAACTACAGACATAATATAATTATATTATATATTCATTATTTTACATATTTATTTATTATTATATTTATATATTTATTTGAGAAGAACCGTATTTATTGACGATAATGGAATGAAATGGCAATGGGGTGCAGTCAGTGATCACACAAAGTAAGAAAAACTTATTTTAAGTTAATTTTAAGTTTTTCTAATTTTGTGTAATCTTTGACTGCACCTCATAACCATATCAAACCATTATTAGAATTATACAGTCGACATTTTTCCCACTTATTTATTAACAGTAATAAATTAAGGGGAAGAAATTGGTCCGAATGCAGTGAATGATTTTCTTAAACAGGGTTTGACTATTTATCTGAAACCAATGTTTTGTCCCACATTGCAGGTCTTCTTCAACCTTATAGGCAAGATACATATATATATATATATATATATATATATATATATATATATATATATATATATATATATATATATATATATATAGAGAGAGAGAGAGAGAGAGAGAGAGAGAGAGATAAGAGGTCAACTATCATAATTCAAGTAATAAATAAATTTTGTAGTTTGTTTTGTTTTTAACACATGCACATATTAAAAACAAAATGATCCACTAATGAGTTAAATTTAAAAAAAATAATAATATCTTTATTTATTTTTTAAATCCATCTTCGCGTCAGAGAAAAATTAATAAGAAGGTACATCATGTATCATAACAAAAAAAATAAATAAACACATTTTCTGTTTAGGATTAACTGAATTAGCCTCAAATATATAATTTAATAGGAATATTTTATTATCTTTATTATTATTTTATCTTAATAATATTACTGTATATTTTTCCTCTTAGATATGACAGGGTTACGAGGGTGGGGCTTGTGAGAGATATGGTGGATGCGGGCATCCCTCACAACCTCCCACCCCGCGACTTCACCCCCAGTAATTAAGTCCTAAGGCTAAGTCCCGCTTTTTGCAGGACTTTTTTCCCATGTCTCCACAAATCTTTGCAAGCTCTCATGTCAAAATCAGAACTTAGCATTTGCCGAGTTGATGAAACGAATTAACGAAAAGAAAACATTCATAGATAATTAGCCATATTTGAATTCAGTTGAACGTATAACTACTACAAATATGTTTTTTAATTTTTTATTTTATTTTACACAATGGCATTCATAAATAAAATACTTGATTCGCGAACAAATTAAAAATAGTCAGAAGGCAGCATACGCAAATAATAATGCATAAAACTAAGCAGTTGTACTAATTTTTAGATATTAAATATAATTTAACATCCTAGTTACCCATTTAGAGCTAATGTTTAAAGTATTTTTTTAATGCAATTATTTTAAAATAAATATAATTCCAGACCAGCCATAATTTATTTATTAAGATTAAAAATCAACAGTACACTGATATATATTCAGCGAGTAGGGTATCTCAGTGATAGGGCGGTGATTTTCAATGGCTAGGGTTCAAATCCAGGTGTGGCAGATAATTTATCAAATCTGTTAATAGCCAGGAACAGATCCTGTGGAATCTGGAGAACTTCTTGGACCTTACCCAGTCTCTTGGGTACCCTTATAAGGCAAAAACCTAACGGTGTTAGTTTTATCCCTGACAAATCACTCTCATGCACAACCGTTCTCCTAGAAACAATACTGTCTGTAACGTACTTAACCTAAGAACCTTCATGAGCTTTAGTAGCACAGGATTTTTATATGTAGGTACAAGACAATCTAAAAAAATAATAAAGAATTTGTAATGAATAGTTATTGGTACTAATTTATTTAAATGTATTCAATGATTCTTACCGAAAATATATTTGAACTATAATTTTTATTGGAATCGAATACATAATTTTTCAATAATAATCTAGTCTATGTCTATAAAATTCTCTATCTCTCTCTCTGTTTCTATTATATATATTTGCCAACATATAAACCTATAAAGGGATATTTGACTGATCTTTTGTACTTGAATTCCTGCCAAAAAGCATCATCGAATTCGCAATAATTGAACATTGTAAATGTAACAACAGAACATACCTAAAGAAACCGCAACCTTGAGACACGCCTAGTCTCTGTTCACGAAAATAGACTTCGTGAATGACTGAAGATATAAATCATTGAGTTTCTTGAAGGGGAAAGGCAGCAATTACAGAATACATTCGATTTAAATGAAATAATAATTAATTAATACTACAAAAAATAGAAATGTTATTGAGAATATATGGTAATCAAGCCGTTCTTCAATGTAATTCTTTCTTATATAAAAACTTAATTATTAATTAATAAAATGTATTACTGATTCTTCGACACAATTTAAAATATTGCTATTAACAATTTTTTTGAGGGGAGAAATTTTGTTGTATTGTATTAAGGGAATATCTCGGTCCTATAATTGAACTAACTGAGTCGGTGGGTGGTCTGTAGTCGATTAATTCCCAACCCTCTCATTAACCGATAAATAATGACCAATAATTCTTCAATGATCGATGTTTCAATAATACAATAATACAAGCGAGCGGAGTAATACATTGTATTTACAAGTGTTTGGAATGAATAAATTTTATAATTCGTTTAGGACAATTCGGCTCTTAAGGTATCAGTCAACGGAAGACAGAATAGTTAGAGCTACTGGATAAAATATTGACCTAGAGATTACATACATTATGGTGATTACTCAAGGACGGGAATCCAATTTGTTTGTTTTAATGGCTAATATAAAAAAAAAAAAAAATATTGAAAATGTAGGCGGTTCAAGGTCGCGGATGGTTGTCTTGAATGAAAGATAATGTAACCCACGAACATTTACATTCGTATTTCCCAATAATTAAAAAAATTCGTATCACAACAAGCTAAAGAGATTATACTCTTACTAACCCAACAGTTGTGAATGGAGGTGAGTGATCGAGATCAACCGTCAGGTTTTTCCCCAAACTAAAAGGCAGAGCGAGCCCTAAGATCCTACAGGGTCGATTTAAAGCTGTTAAGCAGATAAAATAATTTATATGCAACGGCCGTATTAAAACCCGGTACCTACAAATCAGTAAATAACTAAAAACGAGAACATATATTTGAAGCACTGCACTTTAAAATTTCTTATGAAATATACATAAATATGAAAAGTACGGAATTATTAAAAATTACAGTAGAAATCCGTTTATCTCAAATAGAAAAAGAACGTTAATAGAATTTGTAAAGACGGATTTTTACAAAATCAAGTCGGATTTCGTCATTGATATTTCCTGCAATTCTATCATAGTGGTATTATTAATACAATTAAAAATTCGGTTTCATTCATTATGGTACCTTACGGTTGAGACATGATACCTTATCTTAACTTCCAACTTTGTTTTTAATTTCTTATGGTATTTATATAATTATTGTCAAATATTTATGTTTTTAAATAAATTCATGTTTTTAATAAATTCAGTATGTTCGCTTCAACAACAACAAAATTTCATACAAACGAATCCTCTACCTTGGGTTTACTTCCTTCTTAATCGGACGTTAAATAGATACCCTGTTGAAGGTTTAATAAGAAGTAATTAAATATTACGACCTCGCTAGTGGCACATGAAATGGTCTGATGACAAGGTAGCCACCGGTACTCCACACCGTCGGAATACCATCCCTTCGCCGAAGACACCCGTGCACGGAGTCCCCCGGGGAGAGCGCAGACAGCGGGATAGTAAATCTAGCAACGGCGGAGGTCGCAGGCCGCTATTGATTTATATCTCTGCCAAGCCTGGCCTCCAAAACCTAGCCGTCTATAATCCACTTTCCACCTTGTCTCTATTCCGGATCCTCTTCGAAATCGAGTCGTCGGCGTCCCAGTCGCGTCTGGACGGAGCAGAGCAGGTCGACAGTATGTGTCGTAGCTAAATAAATAAACATATAGTACAGTTAATTTGTTTATTACTATCCCCAAAAAAGGAAATTAACACATAAGAGGTCTTAAAAAAAATAATAAAAAGATAACCCCGTTGATAACGCCACTTCATACTGCTTTGGCTAATAAGACAATGCTACCGGGAGAAACATAAATTTTGCTTATCCAGGTGTAATTAGGATAGTGATCTTTAACGAATATCTAAAACCGTCCCACATTTTACGTCCCTTCCGATGGACGGCATAACCAAGTATTTTCTGCCTCCATTAAAAAAATCCTAAGACCATCTGTCGGGCCGCAGGTTAACCTATATAACCTAAACTTCTAAAATAATAAACAAATAATGAATTCGTTCCATTCAAATTACCAATTAAACCAATAATCTGGTGTTCCTCAAGGTGATATATCAAGGCATTATTATGTCTACTGTTTTATTAGTTTTCTAAAATTTGATCAATATTGTTTTTATATTATTGATTAATTATTTTCATCTGTTACAGGTTAATATTGGAAATGGAAAAAGAAGACAAAAGGATGAGGTGCATGGAAAATTTGACAGAAATTTTTTTGACTTAAAATTAAATACTACTAATGTTTGACTGATAATGTAAGTGATAACGACTTAATTCAAGTATAAAGAATAATATTGAAAATTTAAATATATTACACATTTGATATTTAAAACATTTAACCAGTAGTTATTTTACCAAGTAATTGGTATTTTAATAGGCAATTGTTGGTTTACTGTATTATCAGATATTTGGTTATTGGCTGTTTGATTGGAGTTATGGGAGTATGAAAATAAAAGGGACTTAACTTAAATAACCATAAAAACTATAAAATTGATTTTTTTTAATCGTTCATGCTTCGTCATATGTATAACAATCATATTCAACAAACTTTTAAATTTACAGGTACATGTAAGCATCTAGTCACAACACACGACTTCTAGTTTCAATTGAAAATAAATGAATAGGTGACCCTGAATGATTCTTTGGACTCATGGCTTATTTTATAATGAATTTAAAAATGAATAAATATAATAAAAATACTTATTCAATTGTGTAAAACTAACGAAGTAATTCCAAGAAGAAAAAATGCAACTCCAAGAAAGATTACAACGCGGTTTCTTTTCGGCGAGTTTTAATCTTCTCTGTCCCAAGATATTTATGAGTCTGCGTCTAATAAACTTGTAAGCATGATCTATCACGTACTTAGACTTATCGTCACGGTGAAAAAAAGCACCCTCTCTCAACCAACTCTTTTCCGACATTATTTTTCACACCTCTTCCCGTTAGACGGCGTCTCCTCATTAAGGATTACCCTTATCGAATATCCGGCTATTAAGAAAGTGTCTGAGATCTCTTGGGGTGAGGGCTGCCTCGAGGTGTAAGGAGTGAACGTTTTATCTGGCTGTAAATTTCGGGCGGGATAAAGCATAAAGCACAAGGGGTGCCATATCTCACGAGTATTTAAGAAAAGACTGTTTACTAAATCAGCTGTTCTCGAGGAGCACATTATGTAGAAGCACGGCCCCATTACGATAAGCTGTCGCCCTGTCCAATATCTCCTGAGTCACACTGGGTCTATTAAAATATTTACACCGTTTTTATGGTTTCTACGGGTTTTTTATCATCGGTGTATAAGGAAAAGTAGAGCGAAAAATACCCATAACATCGATGCGAGCCTAAAAATCCGCACACCATAACCGCAAGTCTTTAAAACCACAATAAAACTGGATTTTTAACATTAGATTATTATTACCTGTACGAAAATATGAGAGATTGAATGATGTTAACATGTATAACGGAATCATTGATATCATTGAAATGAATGATGGAGCCTTATCAAAAGAACTAATAAAATTGAAACTAGCACACCTCTCAGAGTCCGATGAAAACACAATAATTTATTATTCCTGTACGCATGTATGGATAAGCCAATACAACAATCTGTTATCACTTGTACGCACTATGAGTCTTTGTGACCTTGAAATGAATGAAGGAATCTTTAAATCGATTTTCGGCCACTTCAAAACATCTGATTGATACTTAGCACATTTGTCAGAGACCGGTGAAAGTTTATAATTTAATAATTTTATCTCATTATACTGACCAGAATCTTCAACATAAGCGATTTTTCATATCCGAAGACACGGTAATGTCGAGCCAATTACTAAGGCATGCATGGCTTATATGACTATTGTCAACTGAGGGGTTTCGTATATTTGCAACAAAAAAATAATAGTAAAAAAAATAAATAAAAAACACACTCTTGTATCTATCTAACCGAACTTAAAAGTATAAAATCAATTTAAAAAAGTTTAAAAAAAAATCAAGAACACGCGTTTAAAGCCAGCCAAACTAAACAGTAGAAATAACTTTTAACAAGTTTAAAATAAGAATAGGGTATTAAACAAAAAAATTCTTACTATCGTAAAAAAACGTGGGGTACCCATTTTGGTACGCGATATAGTTATATTGGTACGATCTCGGTATTTTATCGACAGACATTGGTAAACTAGCATCATGAAAATGTCTTAAAAATTACTCCACATTTTTTGCGTTAAAATTAATTTTTTGTTCACCAGTTTATTCGTATTTCAAACTCATTGAAAATTTCTTTTATGAAATTCCAATCACGAGAAATAACACGAAACTGCAAAGAGTCAAAAAACGCTTGAAGGACTTCTGAATCACGACTTCAATGAGTTTACACTTTCTATGGCGATTATAAACACATGTTAGCCTCATTTGAAAATTCTAACCCTTATAAATCATGGAAAGATTTCTCTCTGTCCTTGAGAAACCCCCTATATGCCTACAAAAACATATTTATAAAAAAAAAAATTGAAAAAGTTCATCTGTTTAAACGGATTAAATATTAATTATAAAAATAAAAATGAACAACAATTCAAGATGCAATGGTAAAAATCCTAAAAAGCAGATCCTCAAGTCTCTAAAATACTGAAAAATCATTCAACGTTTCGACAATTTAGAATCATCAGGTCATATACAAAGAAGGGAAAGTGCAACACATATCACAGTAACTTTGCTCCAAGAAGTTCTACAAAGAACTCCAATGTTGAGTTTTTTCTGGAAAGTCTTGGATATTTTAAAAATTTATCCTTTTGTATCCTATAGATTATTACTTATTGACTTAAAAATTAAATTAATACACAATAGCTGTCTCCGTATCAGAACCTTATACCAGAAAGGTGCAATAAATATTATTACTTTGAATACGTTGCTGAATTGTTCGAACACACGATTCGCTTGAGCTGGCTCGGAAGGAGATGGTGAGATAACCACTATAGCATTCACCTTCGTACATTTCTCGTTTTTAAATACAATGTATCTATAATTAAAGATTTGGAAAATAGTAATTAATATTATTTATTACTGTTCTTACAGTATAATCGTACCAGTTTAATTTGGTTTTATGTCATTAATGATAAATGTAGAGAGTTTATTTAACACAATAAGTAATAAAACATGGAATATATTGTTTTTTTAATCAAGGACAGTATGTGTAATTAAATTTTAATTTTATTTTATTTTAATTTCGTTAACGTTTCGGTTACATTTTCTCCAGTATAAAAATAATTTTTTTTCTAATGTTATCTAAGCGATAATTATATAACATAAAATATATATAATAAAACATTAAACGAATAAAGTGTTTTAGTTTGTTTATTCATTGAGATTTTTCTTGTATATTCTCTTAGCTCTGAGAGTATCCTTCAAAAACAACTTGTGTGGTTTACAACCGCAATATTTTCCGTTATGAGAATCAAACTGTACCGGTATCTTATGCCTAAGCGTACATGTTGTTTAAACCGTTGGTAATTGGTAATGATTTTTTAATGAACAATTTTAATCGCATCAATCATTTTTAACTATGGCCAAGGTCGTTTTATTTCATTTTTTTAAGCTTCGGGAATAATATTGGCATCATAAAAAAAAAATTTCTCTGATCAAATAAAATCATATTTTTTTAATCTATCTATAACTTAAAAAATAAATACACACTCAGGCCCGTTCATAAATTTATATATATGCACTCACATAAGTACATTTACTATTTTATTATTACCTATATCACTTTACTGTTGTCATTAAACAATAATTATTTACTTATTAAATATAAGTATATAAATTATAAGTAGAGATCAATTATTATTATATGTGTTAGTTTACAAGCAACAAATTTAAAATTTATCAAAGCGCTAAAGATTTTAACTATACTAAAACTTTTTGTTTTACGCATTAAGGCTATCTAAGTTATTAACTTTGTATTATTATTTAATAAAGACCAGTTTAATTATAATTATAAGAAATGATCGATAACTCATTATGTTCAGGATGTTTTGTTCCAACCCTTCGGTGAATCGAATTCTCTAAACGAATTAAATTTTTAAAAATCCACATAATTATTAAAACGTAATAAAAAAATGTTTATAAATAGTAAAATAAAATAATTATTTCTCCCTACCTGATACCTTATCTAGAGGGCTCATATTAAAGACAAAAGCCAACCCCTCACTAATGAGGTCGTTAGCAACCCCCTCATTTATAAACAACATTTAAAAGTCGCGGCGGGTATTAAATCTTAATTTGGCTCCTCACCCGCATTAAAATATTTTCGAAATTATGTATATTAATAAATAAATTTATATATATAACATATAGAATAGACTAGAAAATTTGTATTCTGGTACCAGGTTCCTTAAGGTTAACCCATGTGTACACTAATGATAGAACTAGTGGAAGGCTACATAAAAAATGCATATAGTATTTATATAATTCTTTAAAATGTAAATACAAAAAATGGAATTCTTCCCATGCCTAGAAATATACATTATGTATTTTTTTTAACGAAATAATTTTGAACTTATAGTTAGTACGTGGTATTGAGCTTATTTATTTTGTATTTATAATAAATACGATATGTAATAAGTACTTAGAATCTATGCTAAATTGAAATAAACCAAATATTAGAATAAAGGCCGAAAATTCTTGTAATTTTTCTGTCTCGAAATTAATGAACTTTTCTCCCAATATCTAAAAACCCGAAATAATAAAGTCATTCTTTCAACATGGCCTTTAACTTTGAAAGAAGAACAGAGTTTTAAGGTATTCGAAAATAAGGCATGGCTTAGAATAACTATTCGGGGCGAGGAAGGACGACATCTTGGGAGATTTTAGGAGATACGTTATGCTGAATTGCAGAGCATGAACCCGGTTAATGCAATTGAAGTGGTAGCGTCAGGAAGATTAAGATGGGCTTGTTGTTGGGCTTAGTAACGCATGGTAGTAATGTTTCTTAAAAAGTTAATAAGCCATGTGTCGACTGGAAAGCCTACAAGAAGTAGCTGGGAGGATTTCGTAAATGTGAGGATTTGCATGGTAATCCGTGGATGGAATTTTGTAAGATGAAATTGCTACTATCAACGTCGATCGTATCCGGGTTCACTCAGGCTTATTATTTTATTTTGTTTAAGTCACTCTTACATTACATGCCTTCCAATAGGCAAGTAATAATAATGTCAAAAAAATAATAACTGTTGTAGAGTTGATATAATAATTGTTTCAGAATGTTCTACAAAGCGCTGGTTCAATGGATTAGCAAGCTCGTGTATTTGTGCAGGGGGCCCCAGGTGGGACGGAAGTTTAAGCACTTCCGGGCAATTGATGAATGTTGCTGGCGAGAAGGCTGCGAAGCTGATTTGGCCGAAACATGAGTATCTTGAGTATATATACATAAGTATCTTGAGTTCAGGTACTTCATTATGTGCTGTGTAAGTCTGTATAAGCTTGAATCCAATGTTATCACCATTTTTTATTTAATTTAAGAATTCATTATTTTAATAATAGAGAAAAAATGAATCTTTTATTTCTTTTTAAGCGTTGTTTTCTAATATAATTTAATAATATAATAGCTTAATAAAATTAATTGTTAAATAGAGTAGCTTTAGGATTTAAATTTTGTATTTCAGAAATACGCACATTATTAAACATAAAATACATCATAAATAATGTAGTTTTCGTTAGGAGCTATCAGTAAATCAAAGATTGATTATATGTTTATAAAATTATCATGCTTGCAAAAATTTGTGATGTAATAAATCACTATCCTGCATTAATTTCCATGAAGCTTTTATTTATTTATTTAAAAAAACAACAAAAAAAACTGTGTATAAGTAATTTTGTTAATTAATAAACCTCTTAATAAACAACTTTTAAAACCAGGAAGAATACTTGTTTTCAAATTAATACTTAGTTGGTGATTCAAAAGGAAGCATAGTGAAAACATAAATCGAATACGTGGAGGGGAAAAGTAATTTTTATAAATATTTTTTTATTGTTGTTTTAGCAGTCCTGAAGGAAGGCGTTGAACATTATATATATATATATATATATATATATATATATATATATATATATATATATATATATATATATATATATATTGGATATCATTTACTGATATTCAATTGAAGGGTCTTCGGTAAAAATTAAAATAAAATAAATATAACAATGTAAAAAATGTAGAGAATATATTAGTATATAATTAGAAATAAATTTTATTTAGATGTAAACCCCTTCCCCGCCAAAAAAAAAAAAAGAAATATATATATATATATATATATACACGATAATTTGAATGTAAATATAATTTGGAATGTACCATATTTATTAATATTATTAATTAATTTCAGGAGTTATTAATGGAGTAACACGAAAAAAAAAAAGGCTCATATACAACTCACTATTTATATACGAGTCGATTTAAACCTAATGTAGATAAGTAAAAGAAAGTTTAATAAAATTGAACTCTAATATCCTGAATGGAAGTTAAATGTGAGGCATGAGGCTGAAAGACACGGCCATCCCTTTGGCCAAGTTCCAGACCGCCATTGATACGGTTGCTACGGGTCGTCAACGCTTCCTGATTCTTCTGGAGGGCAACTGGAAAAACCAGGTTACTGGAGCGATTATGATACATCAATAATATTGGTATATTAATGGATATATGTCTCACCCACGGTAAGGCATCTGAAGTATTACTATACCCGTAGAACAGTTGTTTTTTTCAATATAATCTAAGTTTTAATAATATTAATTAATATTAATAGAGACTGTAATGTTTCTTGAACAACGGTTGTACATGGAGATTATTTGCCTTTGATCACGCTCAACCGCAATATAATATACAATACTATGATTAAATAAATATAATTACTAAGCTTATTTCTGAAAAACTATAATTTTTATTTATTTCCTTACTAGGATTCAGAGTCGGAAGTCATTATCTGTCTGCTAAGTAGTATTATCGTGGTGCCATTGTTTATAGTAAGGCAGCAATCAACTGCTAAGTCCCATTGTTAATAATTATCTACCAGTAATAAGTATAATTATGTTTTTTAAATAATTAATACAAAAGGCTATGTTTTTAAAGGAATACTTTTTTAATACCTTGAAATCGCATGGACTTTACATTATTGTTAATTAACTACAATCGTTAATAAATAACAAAAATTAATCTGGGATCTCTTATCTAAAATATCATATATTCATCATGTGTTGCCAATGGGTAAATGAAAAATTAGGTAAACTGAGAAGTTATGTTAATTTATTTTACACTATTTTGACATCAGATCATATCGGACTCATAGCAAGATGTAGGAATTTTTAAGTTACTGCTGACCCTTCAGCTGATGATCATAAAATGAGTATAGGTATGCTTAATTGGTTAATTTTTAGTGAAATAATCCTTACCACTATATGTTGTACTTACAATAATTATTTATCGCTAAAAATTTAATATAATATTTTTTCTATATGTGATGTAATATAATATCTAATAATATGGCAATATTTCAGACACTGATAGTTGATGAAACTAATTTGAGGTCGTTTTAAGTGAAAAGCAAGAAGTTCCTAACCTCATTGAACGAATGCAATTAGAGTTATTGTCATTGAAGAATTAACAGTAAGTGCATCACTTTAATTAAGATTATTGCAAATGATTTAATATAATATTTTATTAGTAAAGTCAAAAAATTAATAATGATGAATTCAATTTAAAATATTTGTTACTATACTATTAAATATAGCAAAAATAAATAAGAATATTTATGAAAATTAGTAAAAAGAAAAAAAAAGGTTTCTCATACAGTGTGAATTTATTGGATACCAAGGGAGCGATTATACTCTAAATCTCTTGGGGTGCGAAATTCATCTTTCGCAGTCGTTTAAAGTGATTCATTCCCGCCAAACCGCGAATTAATGATTTTATTTCCATGGCTGGCTAAATCCCTCCTAATTATTTATGAGACCGTATTGAGTAATGGTCCCGGAGTTTAATTTAATTAGACTTTTCCGTGATCGAACCCCCGGTTTCACCTCAACTCTTACGAAGCAGGTCCGTGTCCCCAAATTATTTTAATAACACTAATTTGAATGAGTATAACGACACCGATTAAAGAAAAGTTCAAAACACTCCCTGGGGGACACGTATCGTATAATATCAAAGCAAAGCACGGAATGTTTTAAGCAAGAAAATTGATATGAAAAGGCCTTGTTAAGCATTATATAAGCACTAGGATCCCAACGAAACGAATATTTATGTTCTGAAAAAATTCAATGAAATGGTCAATGTACTTGGACTGTATCTACATCTTGTTAAATGGTTTTTAATTTTTATTTGAATGCATATGCATAAATAAATATTTATGCATATTGGTTTTTAAAATACATATTTGGGTTTAGATAATGGTCTGTAAACGGAAGTATCGGCATCGAGCCTTCGGGCTCGCTAAGCTTTATTATTATTATTTGAATGCATATACACTTATCTAATAATGTATCTCATCTAGAACAACACAAAAATCTAGCCTGGGCATTTTTTCATAAGAACAGCAATAATGCTTTGGGTCAAGTATAGACATTTATGAACTTGATATCCCCTGTGAACAATGAGGATAGAAGTTGTAAATGATATTAATATTAAAAAAATATTACTATTTAATATTACCATATTTGAAATATTTTAATGATTATTGTTTCATAATAAAATTTAAAACTTAGGCCTCTGAATATTATAGAGTTAAAGACAACACTCTTTGAAAAGTGCAAAGTGTAAAAAACTTAATGTTTACTTAATGTGTATAATGTTATATGGATAATATAAATTCTATATTATATCATAAATCTTATATAATTATGTATAACGTTTTATTTTAATTTAAACAACTTCATATAAGTTACATTTCTATTATATGTTTAATATGTTAATATGGTTTTACTATGTGCCTGTTTTACTATGTGGTTTTACTATGTGCCTAATGTTATGTTATGGTATGTTATTATGTAAATATGTAACAATATTTTTACTAAGTCTAATAAGGTAACAAGAATATATAAATGTAATTATGTAGGTAATGTAAATATGTATATTCTCTAGTGGTAATTATGTAGATACTGTAAACATTTATACTCTCCAGTAGTGAGGGCAATAATAACCATTTGTAGTTGTTTGCCCTTAAAAAAAATAAAACAAACAAACAAACTTAATGTTTACTAACATTTTTTGATTAATTTAAAATTATTATTTTAAACATTAAAATATTATGTTGTGTAATTCAATATTACATAATATTAATGTAAGACCATATTACTTTTCTTGTTAATAATAAGAAAAAATCATAAAATTGACCGACCAATGCTTTAAATATACCTAGTGTAAATATTTTCCAATTATTTTTAAAATTAGATTTAAGAAAATTATTTAATATCACACATCCAAGCAACGTATAATTTTTTTAAAAGAAGTCTTACTACTCAGATATTCGAATAATTACAGTACTTAATTCTTCCCACAACCTTCGTGAGTTGCACCAACCGGTCTGTTGCATTTTCCGAATAAATCAACAATTATATTTCAAATACTTTATATCAATTGACAACCTTATGTTGGTCAAATTTTATTAAATAATTTAAAACTGAAATTAAAGCAACTTTTTCCACCATTAAAAAATATTTTCTTATTGGAAGTTAATTTATATATATATATATATATATATATATTTATATATATATATATATATATATATATATATATATATATAGTATTTATGTTACTATAAAAAAAAAAAAAGCTAGTAATGAATCTTAACAAATACAAATTATTTCCTAAATTAGTGTAACTTTGTAATATATTCATGTAATAATGTATTGATTAGATGAATATATGACATTCAATAGTACTGATAATAAAGTTTTAGCAGTAGTCAGTATAAAAAAAAATTCTATTTTCTCACTAATGTTAGTTTGTTTATAGAATGAAATGTTACAAGAATGATACATTGATCTTATCTTCTTGTATATCAACTAAGTTGATCAAAGATATAATCTCAACTATTAATATGATTTTTAAGCCCTCTACAGTTTAATACCGTAATTAGAAAAAAATTGGAGCTGGCTTAATCAAGCTGGCTGAATGATAACAACTCCTCTACAACGCAATTTTTATTACACCTTATCTTCCTATTTTATTATATTAATTTCTTGGCGAATAAATGTATCTTAATGTACCTCAGAATTTTTCAAACAAAACACATCATCATATCATAACCACCACTGCAACCCATGAAGCGTCTGAGGTTCAGTGCATGGCGGATACTATAATATTTCTTGGATCAGTAGCAGTTCTCGACCTTTTCGGCATCACAATTGAATGTACCGTTTTATGGAACTTTTCCCAGAGTCTTTTCATTAGGGCAGGTTTAATTAGGGTAATTTTTATCGCGACTCCAGATCCAAATTTATCGCCCGGTGGCGGTTTGGAAAGAGGGGAGCTTTAAATCGTGAAGCCGCAAGCGTGAAATACATCTTTGCGGTCATTTAAAATGATTCATTTACAGTAGAGTCGTTTTGGACCAAGCTAATGATTTCGTTCCTGCCGCCATCCCTCAGAAAAAATCTCATTACTGGTCGTTACGTGAGTTAAAGAATTATTTTAAAAATATGTTTTCAAAACAATTAAATTCTACTATAATAACATATCTTTTTAAAATCAAAATTTAATTATTTTTTAATTTAATTGAGTTTTTTTGATTTTTTAAACTGTATGATTATGAATTATAAAAAACTGGTGAGCATATGTTTGCTTACAAAATGTTTGCACTGTGTTATAGATAACGGTGTAGAATTGGTATACTAAAGGTTTCGGGTTCAAATCCAGCCGTGACGGTTAAATTATTTAATCTAATAACCCAGTGAGATATACTGGCCCTCCTGGAGCTCATCCAGGCTCTACAAAATTGAGGAAAAAATCTGAGTTTAATTGTATACTGATACCATGAATTCATGAAAACGATTGTATTAGTTTTCGATAAAATGATAAACAAGTGCAAAACTAATGGCAAAAAGAGGTTTTTATTTTATATATAAGGAGAAGGTCCGGGAGGAGATAAAAAAAAATTATCTTTTATATGGAGAACTGTTTATTGGAAAGCCGACGTTCCTAGCCAAATTGCTGGTCTTCTTCAGGGATAGTACCGATCATGGGTTGATACTAGACTGTTTTAAATATTTTATGTAGATTATACTGAAGATTGCGGGATGAATCTACCGCATACTTGTAATTTGGTAATAATAAAAGTTTACTGGTAACAATAAAAACTAACTTTTGAGTAAGACTTCTGGATACTTGGTTATTTGGACAAAAAAGTTTTTATTTCAATTAAAAACTGGAATAATTTTATTTACTATAAACTTTTAGTTAATGTGAATCTAATATATTATTATGTTTGTATTAATAAGAGAAATAATAATAAAATAGAAACTTCATTGTAATTGTAAAACCGACTTACTAATGCGAATCCTGAGATTATGAAAGTTTATACTACAAGAATAATAAAATTCACATCAAAATATTTATATTAGTAATTTATTTGTTTATTAATACTGGCATGGGTAGTAAATATATCTCGGTACTAAAGCATTGATATACTTACTTTAATAGATTTATTAGGTACTATTAGATAAAATATATTTTTAGTTGATACTGTTTCTAATCTTTATCATAAATATTGATCTATTTACAGTATTCTAAGTAGATTTCCCATTCAAGTAATAACTATTTTTTAAATTTATAATTACCACATTAACTAAAAAGATTTTTATATGGAAAATTATTTAAAAAATGTTAAATATTAATCCTTATAATAGTTAATTATTCGGTTAATTAATAGACAAAACCGTCATTTAATTCCGGCTATCAGTTATCTCTCAGACACCGTTGGGGCCCTGATGAGAGGCCGGCCGACAAACGTTTTCGCAACGGCTAATAGGATTATAGATTGAGGCTAGGTGACCATTATGTAAGTTGGGAGTTGAGGGGGATTTCGTTAGTAACTCCTGTCCGGAGTATGAGGTATCCGTTTAAGGAAATAATCTAGAAAGTATTAATAAAAACTTTAAAATAAATACATTTAAAAAACTATATACGACAAGTCATTAAAATATAGTCATGGTAAGATCTTTAATCTTTGAACGATCATTTATATTGCTCTAAGATTAGAGGTTCAGTAATTTAAACTTCTAGCTGATAAATTAAACAATTCAAATTGGCTTATATGACGATATACTTCAACCCAAACAAAAATCATGAGCTCCATTAGTTAGTAATATAAAATAAAAATACAGTTATATTTGTTTTCTATAAAAATGAGTAAAAACTCTGGAAGAGGCATTCTATTTATCATTATGTTAAAATAGTTATTAGAAAGCAATTGAAACACTCAAAAAAAAAAAAATTACCTTAAGCCTTTAAATTCCTGGGAAAAAACACAATTTTTTTTTAATATTTTAGAAACTACAAACTTTGCTTATTGGGGTTTCCAAATTTCATTTTAATAGTTATATTCATTATTAAATCTCGAGTTTTTTTGACTTAAGAGAAATAGCTGTAAAAAATAATTTAAATATAAAAATTAATGTATATAGTCTGTGTGTTCATAGACCACTAATACTCATACACATCATATTCCCATTTAATGAGGAAAATTGTACTAATTGCTATCTAATAAACAGATTTAAAAAATAAAATAAAATAATAATAAGCGTAAATTAACAATTTAATAAAAATTCCTATCTACGTAGTAAACGTTGTGATTAAATTTATAAAAATAGATCAATTTTTGAAGTCGACAACGAAACTAAAATTGCAAGATTTTAATGTAATAATTATACAGTTTAATAACTATATTTGAAATAATACATAAATAAAACAATATCTATCATTAAAAATTATTTCTTCTACGAACGTTATTATTTATATATGAAATAACTGGAACTCCTCATCGAACATTTTTTTTAATGTATAAAAGATTTGTTATTTTTAAGAGACTTATCTGAGATTAAAGGTTTATTATTTTATAATCTATCAAAAAAATATGTTAAACTAATTGAGTTAAGATGTTAAATTAAGGCTAGTTACCACCATAGTTACCGATAATACTCATTAACACAATCTCTCAGACTTATATACTATAAATCTAGTCTAAAATACAATAAAAATTAATTCTAATTAAATAATTGCATATAACTAATAAATAAACGGTGTATTCCTCAGCAATGACTCATAAAATCCTCCAATTGGGACGGCCAAGGATGCATAAGGCTGAGTATTCTCCGGGCGCCACGTAGAAAGAAGAAACAGAGATCACTGAGAAAACACACACACAGAACAGAACAACAAACAGCAACAAGAGCAGGGCTAGAACTGAACAAACATCGGTTGTTGGTGCATTGTCCGACCCCAGCAGCCATTGGACACACCAACATGGCGGGCCGTTTTTTCTTCGGCACACCCTCTGGTGCACCTGGTCTCCCCTTCTCCGGGGCCTTTGTGCTCGTCTCTATGACGATTACTACCTGGGTAAACGTAAAAGGGTAATTAAACTAATAATATAATCAATATAATAATTAAATAAAAAATCCATTATATTACGCCATTTCGTTAAAAAATTGGAGCATTAATACTCATACCCATTTTTAAAAAAACTCTAACCATTCACCTGCTCTAAAATCCTGTCATTAAATATTTTCCTAGGAATTGAAAAATTACTTGCAACATCTGCCCGAAAAATAATTGAACGTTTATCTTAGCAGGTGTCCCCGTACTATTTTTTTTTAATATTACATAATTCAGAAAAATTATTACATAAACCTGAAGTGCATTTCAATATTTATTAAAACGAAACTGAATCCGAAGGATATAATTAAGGAAGGTTTTTCAATAATTATATTGTAATTATTATCTGTCTAATTACTAATATTTATGGAACAAGTATTTAATTTTTTAATTGGTACATTATACTGTCAAGCTATTTACTGGAAGCAGGAGTAGAACGAATGTTATTAGATTATTTCGGGCATTAAATTCCATTTCATAGAGGAGTAATTAAAAAAAAAATTGTACTACCTAGTAACGAAAATGGCATAAAATAGTTATATATTTGGGATATTTTGGTTTCATGTATGACTTTATTTTAACTAATTATTAATAAGAAAATGCTGATCTAAATAAACTGTTTTACTACTTAATATTACTTTATAACGGGCTATAAAACTCTTAATGTTAATTAATAAAATATAATAAAATATTCCATTGATAAATAATACAAGTCTATAGACTTACGGGCTGCATCTTTGGGTTTGTCTAATATAATTCATTCTGAAACCTGATTTTTCGGCGATTTTTACAAAATGAAAAATAGTATCTGGCTACATTCTCTCTATTAATTGCATTATATTGATCACAGAATACCAAAAATCGTCAATTTTAATAATTGGGAGGATATAAATTAATAGATATCAAATAAACTGATGTAAAAAACAATTAAAAAATAGATACATTAGAAATGAAACCAAGCATAAATAAACATACAATATATAAAAAAAATATGACTTATAAAATAAATCATATCTAACACATTAATATCTATAATCAATATTTACGATCTGGCCAGATTATCAAGTTTTACTTCCCACTTCATTCCAATGCGTTTTCTAATTATTATTATTATTATTTATAATAATAGTGTAATTAACAGGCAGCTTCTCAGGCATTACTTAAAGATGCAAAGATATTTGCAAAGTACATTGTTTATTATTCAGAGTAATTGAAACTGATGAAATAATGAAATGAAATTATTAATACGTTATTTATTATTCTCAATGATAAACAATGGACTGTACAATTTCATTCTTCATAACTTGCAAATAAATAAATGTTTTGTTCAAATTTAATACCTGAGTGAGGATTTTTTTTGATTCTATATAGTCAGTTATTGCTATAATGTCTACCAATTCTTGTTTGCGTGAAATATTCATTTAAGATAAACTTCTATAAATAAAGTAATTTTTTTCTAATAATGATAATTAATATTTTTATTGGATAGCAGTACAATCTGCCAAACTTATATAGGGCAATAAGTAATACTGATCTATGAACCAAGAAACTATATACCTTTAAAAAAAAAGGGAAACAATAATAAAATTTTAAAATAATTGACCTCAAATAAAATAGACGAATCAGGTATTACATGCTTAAAAATGCAAGAATTTAATTGGGCTAGCGGTTCAAGAATTCTTGACTGCTTGGAGGAATTTTAATCGTACTGAAAATCAAGGAATGGCGGTTATTAGTTTTATCCGTAAATATCATAATTTCATAAAGGCACATTAAACAATAAAAATAAAATAAGAGCACCTGAAAATATTTGTAATTGTGGCCAAATCTAAAGCTAATAGTACATTTCGTCGAATACAAATAAAAACAAATTTACGACTCGTGGTCGGACACTAATGGATAGAATGGTTCTGAACCCATTTTACATTCAGAAGATATTCATCATTCGACCGGGAAGGTATAAATTAACTACAGTCATAAATAACTCTTACCCTTTGTTATGGAGAAAAAAAAAATGTTGTTTCTTTGAACTGCTCTCGATTAAGAAATACTCAAGAGGAGTTTATGTAAATATAGTTGATTAAAACGATTTGGCGAAACGACCGGTCATTAATAGTGGCGAATAGAGGAATATAATAGTATATAACATATTATATTCCTATTATATATAATAGCATCGCCGTGTACATGTCAAAATGAGTTGTGGCAGGAATGGCCAAGGGTACTCAAAACAAATTAATATAAAGATATAAATCATATAACTATAGGGGATTTTAATTACAACTCGTCCTAATAATCGAGACATTATAATTAAACTATTAATATAAGTCAGCTATCTGATAAAATAAAAACTGAATTTCAACCGCTAACTAAAAATTCCTGAATTTAAATTCGATTTAAGGAATTCCTAGGCTTGTCTACTGCTCATTTAACCAATTTGCATATTGTTATACTTATATTTATATATAAAATACATAAATATAAATGAGTAAAAACTCAAAAAGATAAATAATAGAATAAATAAATAAAATGCAAAACGGAGAATCCCGAAAAACAAAGCCTCAAATCACTAAAATAATGGAAAAACATACAAGTCAACGTTTATCCAATTCACGCACTAAAATCACCTATCATTCACTAAAAGAAAATCACATCAAAGAAAACTAACTGCGGCACATCTCACACCAATAGCCTAACAGACTCATCAAGTAGAAACAGTAGACACCTTGCCCGAAGACACTCCACAAACAACTAAGGCTACGGAAGAATTTATTAAAAATTTAATAAATAAATTAATAAGACCTTCCTTAGTTGAAAGTGGTATATCTTGGATCAAGCCTGCTTTATCTGTAGTTGAGTCTGTTTGGATTGCTGATGTGAGATCTGCACTCTTCTTCAACTGTCTTCTTCAATACAAATTAATTCACATATTACTTATAATAATTATATTTTTAAATTAAATAACATTCAAACTTGTGTTATAAAAACATAAATATAACTTCATACACAAAAAAAATTGAATTACTGGATCTTAATTTACGGTTTTTTGAAACTAAAACTAAAATAAAAATTACGACTGTTCATTTAACTATCGAAATATTTTATTGACAATCCAGTAAAAAATAATTTTTAGTAAAACAATGTTTAATTTTTAAAAATAACTGTGTCATTATTAAATGGCCTGTTTTAAACAAAACATTTTTATGTTTACAAGAAAATAAATAATTTTTTACCTCATTCAGGCTAATAAGAAAAATCATATTAAAATAAAAATTAACGTATACACTATACGGCGGGTTTCACTTTTGTTTAATCAATCGATTTTTTAGCTTTGATAGATTTTAAGAACGAGGAATGTTATGCATTTTTAGGTTATATATATGGAATATACTTGGCTTAATATTTTTATGTATTTTGTATATTTTGACGAATAATGATTTTTTTTTCGGATGCCTTACTTCTGATTACTCATCGAACTTATTTAACCTCTCTAATTGTATTGCACTGAGCCTCGGTATTGCATAAGTATCGCCTTTAATTATTAGATTAATAGAAAACAGTAATTACAGCATCTATAGCACACACGCTAAAATTTAACTTGCCCATATCCACAGCAAGCTTGCTAATTGAGGCCTAGCATTAGGTCCATGGGAAGTTTAAGTCGCCTCTAATCAGAGGCTGCTTTACGAGCGCGGGTTTAGGATTTAACACTCCGTTATTAATAACCGTTAAACCCCAGATTTATCCCACCTGTCTTGGATTCGGCCTCGGGAGGGTCTGCAAACATTTTCCCCAACTACACCCGAATAACAGCAATATACGGTTTTCGGTGAATCCCACCGACGCTTTGCCCATATCTATATTAATCGGTACAACATACAATAAAATTAAGGAAAAGGCTATCATTAAAATACAGATTTTTAGACCTAAATAAATAAACAGATTTATAATTTCATTTTATTTGAAGAATCCCAAGAAATAGTTGATTTTTAATTTTATCTTCACGTATTCATGCTTGTCCGAAAGTGTTTACGTATCCTCATGCAAATTAACCATACAACTGTAATTCACAATTCAAGATATTATTAAATGTGCATCTGATCGAGATATTCCCACTTACTCCGAAAATTCACTTATTTTGCCACTTATCTATTAGTTTTTTTATGAAGAGCAATGTAAAGCCTTCTTAACAAGAATACCTTAAAATACTATGAATATAAAAAAAAAAAAATACTTATGTTATGATATTTATGTATAACATATAGGTACCTATACCTCCAATAAATAGTATTCATTTAAGACCGTCATTGCAGATCAAATCATGCAAGAATAATGATGTTTCAGGATATCACTTACCTGTAACAAAAAACATACGAAAATAATTTATGAGTAAAGTTGTAATAATTAAAAGAAATATTTGTAATGCAAAAAATTTATTTAAGAATATTTAAAAAATTGTTAAGCATTGAGTTTTTATAAAAATCTTTTTAAGATTTTTAAAAAGTCTTAGAAATATTAGAGAAATTGGCTTATATATATATATAGGTAATCACGAGAATATTTGTAAGATTCCAATAAAAATCTACAGTAAAAAGGGTATGCAAACATTATATGTACCTGTTTCACATTTAATAACTACTTGATTACAAGAGTAAAAAAATATATATTTTTATGACGATATACATGTAAGAATATTTCAAAAACAGTTGAACATAGAGTTTTATTACTAAAAATATTTAGAAATATTGCTAGTAGGTAGGCCGCAAGCACCTCGAAGATAATAGTAAGATTCCAATAAAAATCTATAAAAATTAAATTATATTTAATGTCTAGTTATAGATAAAATTATATACACGAGTCAGTTCCACTCAAACATAAAATTATAATTGAGTGGAAAATAGTTGACTGGATAATTCTAATGATGGACTGAATTGGTCGGGGGGGGGGTGTTAATAACCACACCCACTATTTTCCTTGAAGGTGGCCTACTCCGTAGGCCGAAACGTTGGTACAATTAAAAAATAAGTTTGACTTATTTTTGTGTTATCATTGATTGCGCCCCCTGACCAATTCAATCCATCGTAAAATTACAATATTGAGATTTACTAAAAATTATTACTAACTCATCAAAATATATATTTAAGCTTATTTAGAGCAGCAACTAATGATTGTTGGTTATCAATTTTGACCTTCAAGTAATGTTACACATAAAACTAAAAATGAATTCAACTAGTATTGTCCTTGCACATGCAAGATTTAAGGAAACTTGAGATTATGCTTTTACAAAAAGGAAACGTTTACCGTTTTTAATAAATTTTTAATTATTAAGAAACAAAACAGTAATTTATAAAGTGATATCAAGGCTCCCAGAGGAATTATACTTTGAAAGCAGGCAGTGGGTTCTGCATAATGGATACTGCATATGCAAATAAGAACGTCCAAGTGTCACCCTGAGGTTCACGACCCAAACTGTCGTGACAGTGACGAAATAATCACGAGTTAGTTGCCAGTGATAGTAAGCATCGCAGATGATTTCGAACAAAACTTTAATGCACTTATGCATCTTCATGCGTTTAATATGCAAACCACGTGTAAGAACATCGCCAGACAGAAGAATGGACCTGAGATATACACACGTGTAATTGTTGGTGTCACGGGGTCCTTGTAATCTTCTGATTTATTACAAAGACTTTTTTTTATGATGCAATTAATGCTTTCTCTCTACTTTTTTTTCTTTACACCGACATGAGGGAAATATGTACGGAATAGTACAATACGCAATTCTGTAGAAAGTATCTACCTAGGATACATAAAAAAAAATATTTTTGAGTTTTTTTGGATTAATTTACGTAATTACTACGGCCAACTGTTCATATTATAAAATTATTTAAATATGAATCCCATATCTATCAAACCTTAATATATGTTTCGATAATTACATTGATAATAAGTAATATTTATAATAATTATACTGATAAGCTAACGTATTCATTTGATCTTCGTAAGTTTAGCCCCATTATGCCTACAGCACGAATATGGAGTCTTACAGTTAGCCTACCCCTTCAGAAAGGTACATCTGCGTACATATTACATAATTTCCAGTGAAGTTCATTTTAAATCTCATAAAAATAGACATATTTTAGGCGCTGGTTTGAATCATAAATGGACATTTATTAAAAATTAACAAAATAGGGCTTCGATAAAAAATGATGCAGTCATGTAAAATTGTCTAATACCAACATACCCCATATTACCTTTTGTTATCTTAGTTGAGTAAGTGATTTAAAGTTGGTTATTGATCCTTTGAAACTAAATAAACGTTGAACAAAAAAATGTACTACTAAAACAATCTATGTACTAAAATGTACTACACGGTCTTGGGTTCAGTACATGGTAGAAACTGTAATGTTTCTAAAAAAACGGTTCAACAGAAAGATGATTTATCCTAGACCACGCTAAACCCTCCGGGTTTCCTAAGTAAAGGTACACACTTTACAGAGGCTGACAAAATTAAGTAAACATTGAAAAGCATAACAAAATAGTTTTTAAGTTTAGTGGAACAAAAGTTCCAGAATTAAAAATCCTCGCCGAAATTGCATTACTACAATTTGTTCAAGTTTTTTCTTTCAACTTTTATAGAAATCTGTCGTTGGAGACAAATCAAAATTATATGCGAGTTTTTCATGATTCAGCGTACAGTTCCCATTGCTAGTTTTAAACATGGCTCTATTTCGGATCAGACCATCCATTCATATGCCCATGAATTAACATTATCTAATAAGACATTCCTCCAGTCTCTGCCAGATGTCGGCACCTCCTCCTTCGTTCTGGGGATGGTAAAAAATCGAAAGGTCCTATCTCCCCGTGTTTATTATTCTAATGGGCTCACTTTTTCCCTAAGACAAATTCCTTTCAAACCTTCCCATCTTGAGGGAAATAAGACCATGATCTGATTTATTGGTTACTCCGATTAGTTACTCGATCAGGGAATGCCTTCCTCACTTTCTGGTTTTCTTCCGACTCCTGGGCGGTTGAGGATACGGATCGGCCCTGTTAGGGTTATCTCTGAGGCGGATCGGCCGCTTTCAGGTAAAGGATGGTATCGTGGATATGTTAGTCTCGATAGGAAAACACAGGTATTATGAAAGTAGAACAGTAGCTCTGGATAATTACTTTCTAGAAACACCTAAAAACTATAATATGAAGTTTGTTCTTTTTTGTTTACACACGTATTCATTTACGTAAACACACGTATTGCCTATGTGTACAGGTTAACCCGAATGAATATAACTATTTTAAATAAAAAATATGTTTAGAACTTTTAGTGGAGCAGGGGTGACTCAGTGTGGAGAGCACAAAGCTGCAGTGATGAAGTTCTAGAAATCCAAATCGAGATGTGACAAATACATTATTTAATCGGTTTAATAAAATCATCTCCCTGTTTTAGAAATAGTCTCTAACATGTACTGAATCCAAGACACTTCATGGGCTTTAGTGAAACTGTTTTTTTAAAATGTATTAGCAAAGATATTGTACAGGTATTCTATTTAAATACTTTATAACTATAATACAGTTGTGTTCATAAACCGTATCATATAATGCAATATTCAGTTTTTGTTTTATTTGTTTCAGGTTTTGCTGTTCATGGTAAATTGAAGTTACACCACATTACAAAGCTGTGAAATATTATAGTTTATAACAAATGTCATAAAAATTCTTTTGATAAAAAAATAAAGCTTGACAAAAGTCGAACATTAGCTATTATATATTTCTACCGTACTGAAGATGAATTCGAAATTGGTTATCATTCAATGAAACGATTGATTTTAATTTATCTATGAAAATTATTCATTCATCTTGTTCCAACCTGATATTACATATGAAGTAACCAGATTAAATAAATAATGAACTAAATTAGGACGTAATTAATCCTGCTCAAAAGAGTGGGAGATATCATTTTTGGCAGTTTCATCAAAACTCAGGTAAGCACAAAAATTCTATTTTTACTTTAAATTATTTTATTTTTTTAAATGAAGCACTGCAACTCATAAATGGTCTTGGGTTCATTACTTGGTAAAGACTGTACTGTCTGGGAAAACCTATGCTAAAACTTATGCAAGGAGGTTTTTAGTCCAAGATCACTCTCAACCAACCAATTACTCCTCCATTTAAGGGTACTCACTTTATAGAGACTAGGTTAGCTCTAGGAGAGTTTCCAGATCGCACCCGGCTGTTAACAGATCAAATGAATTATCTGCCACAGCCGGATTTGAACCTGGGACCTTCGGCACAACTCAGCGCTCTACGATTGAGCTCCCTATTTCATCCAAAATTTCGTTAGCTTTTATTTTTAATAACCAATAAACGGTTTAATATTTAATCTTGTTTTGATATTATATGATTATATATATGAATTAGAAGGATATTAAAATATACATCACTGATATCGACAAAGGTGGCTGGCTATATACGCTCACAGATCGCCACAAATCGCGCAGACAAACACTCGATATACACACTGACCGCTTGTACATAAATCTGCTCGCATCGGATCTTACATTGTATTACGATCCGTTATCAATTAATTTCTTAATCGAGAGGTGCTTATAAATCCATCGAACGGCCCGAGGAAGAGCCAATAGATCAAGGAAGGTCAGAATTATCCCCACCAGAGAAGGAAGCCTCGGGGCATAAAAAAATATAATAGAGCAAGACCGGTCGGGCCTGCTACGCTTGCCTTCTCATAAAACTCTGTACTCCAGTTACTGGGATTCAGTTTTCGTATATTATTTAGTATGTTAACAGTCATAGATGGAACCCGTGGGATCTGAGGAGCCTCTTGGGGCTCACCCAGCCTCTAAACAATCGGTACTCTTAATTGGGGGAAAACTTGGCGGTAGAGGGTAATATCGGACAAATCAACTCCCTGCACAACCGTTTTCCTAGAAACAGTACAGTCTCTGACATGTACTGAACCCAAAACCCTTTATGGGCTTTAGTGTTACAGTTTTATTTTTTATTTACCAGTTTGTCCAACTAAATTAATCTACCGAATTGAAAGGATTAGTCAGATAGCAGATATCAGACTGTATTTAATTTAGGAGCAAGATAGCTCTGAGTTGCTGTTCTGAAGGTCCTAGGTTCAATTTACGACTGTGACAGATAAATTATTTAAATTATAAAAGTTTTTAGCCATAAATGGACTAAGAGGGCCTTCCTGTCCTCACCCGGCCTCTATAAAGTGGATACCATTAATGGGGGGAAATTAATGGATCTCGGACAAATTATCTCCCTGTTTCAGAAAGGTTACAGTCTCTCCCATGTACCATGAATCCAAGAAACTTCATGGGTTGTAGTAAGACAGGTTTTTAAAAATGTTTAATTTTTATTACAAAAAGGCAATTCATGAAATCTCCAGGTATATATTTTTTCCCACTTAGTAAGGGAATATGAAATCGATGATAATGAAAACTGAATAAGATTTTTTTTCTAGACGTGAATTTTATTTTAAATCTAGTAGGTATGTAGGTGGCATATTAAATTATGAAATTAAAATAGAATTTTGAAGATGGCCCCGTGACTTCTTAGTTGAACTTGTGATTTGAGTACTACCAGTGGGTAGTTTCTCTACTTGTCATTTTAACATGTCATTATGTATCGCTTATTCCATTTACTTGATGTATTTTTTTTTTATACAGTTGTAAATATCAATAAATAAATTAAAAAAAAAAAAAAAATAGAATTTCAACTGATTGAAGATAAATATAACAGATTTCTATCAAATTCAATACGTTAGTAGTATATGGTTTTCCATATTTGTTTGTTTAAGGCCAAATTGACAATAAAAAAAACAATAAATAAATATCAGAAATCACATAGTTTTAATACATTAAAAATATTAGAATAAAACAATAGCATCCTGTTTTTTGTGAATAATTTTAGCTTATATCAAGGCTGGGTGAACCCCTAGCTCTCTTATAAACAAGTAGCTGACTTAACAAGTAGGTTAGAGCGATTTTGTACCGGACTCGGACAGCTGGCGGATCCTGCACCCGGCCTCAATCATCAATGCACAACATATGATGGACAAGAATTCTAATTGAGCGTATTGGGCTTTAAAGAAACTTATTATTATATGTATATATTATTATAACTCTTCTATTCACTTTATTATAGCATTTTGCTTATTATTAAGTAATTTAACATAAAAGGATATATTTAGAGAATATTAAAATGACTTTTATTACCAATTTTATTTTATTATATAATCAGCAATTGGTATATTTATATTGGATGTTTAAACCTTTTAATATATTTCTAAAATCATGTTATTTTAGATCGATAAAACAATTTCTTTATATGATACATTATAAAAACAGACAATCTAATTCCTACATAGTTTTAGAAATAACATTATCGTTTGAATATATGTCTTTAGGAAAGTTTTAAATTAGATACTTCTCGCTGATTGCCAACGAGTCCTTAATCTGTAATTGTTTGAAATTAAGAATTTACCATATATATTATTCAAACTAAAAGTGATATTTATATTATATATAGTCTATAATATTATATTATTTTATTATATAATAATACTCCATATAATTTATTAAAAATTAAATAGTTAAAAAGAATAAGTACACAGTAGAAAAACTTTTTTTTTTCAGATGCAGCGGGTATTGGATAACCAGCAGGTAAAAGTGATATACAATTTTTACTACTATTTCTTTATTAATATGTTTCTTAAACATAAAGACAGTCTCACCCCCACCCTAATTCTCTCTCATACACACCTTTACATACACATTAAATAATTATATAATAGAATGCAAAAGAAAAAAAAATTCAAAAATCTAAGCCTCTAAAATACTGGAATAAACTATAATCATCCGGATATACGTCAAAGAAAAATCACAAAAAAAAAAACAGAGTGCAGCACATCTCACATTAACAGCCAAACAGGGTCATAATTGAGACAGCAACCTTAGTTCAAGACGTTCCATAATTAGCTCTTGGAATTATTTTGAGTTATTGCTAATTTATATTCCTTGTATATATATATATATATATATATATATATATATATATATATATATATATATATATATATATGTATATAAATTTACATATCTGTGTGTGTGTGTATTTGAGTATACATTAACAGCAAAATATATTCTCAGGATTCAGGTTTCTCTTTTGTAAGAGATCAACGTTCTCCAATCTCCTAAACACCTAAACTTACACCATTACAAAGTGGATATTACATAATAGAATCAATTTATTCCTAATTCATGGGATCTACGGGCAGTCCTTCGTGATTTACCAATGGCCGCCCGGTGTAGCATCAAGATATCCTTAAAGATCACGTTCTTCGGGGCTAAAAGACTGGTCTTTATCGACATCGGTGGACCGCCGAAATTGAAAAGTAACGACCATGATGGATGGGGCGTAGCTCGTGGGTGGGGGGTCTGGGAGGGGCAAGGCCAGCGCCATGAGGCCAAGGGCATGTCAGAGGAACCCAGTTCCGGAAGAAGAAGAAGAAGTGAGAAGGAGGATGGATGGAGAAGGAAGGAAAATAGTTTATTTATGTTTATTAAATAGTACAAATAATACATTATAAATAAGATAATAGACTGGCGTTACAAGTGAAGCACACTAAGTCAAAACATGATTTGAAGCAGGTTGTCGTTAAGGGCTAAGTCATAACAAGAATTGATAAGCAAGTATTCCCAGTAGAATCTATTAAATTATTATTTTAATAATTATTAGAGATGAGTTTCCATTGCTAATATAGAATTACAATGACAGATTATTTAATATTTCATAGGTTGATTTAGTTCTTAAGCTTCCAAATAGATCTAATTTAAAATAAACAGAATTAATTAAAGATATTTTATTTTAAAAGGGTAGAATTCTAAAAATGTACTTTAAAGTTCATGTCTTTGAAAGTTATTCGTATATTTATAAAAATACCTGATTACTGAAAAGAAACTGGATATACAATACTGAGCAAAAATTAACAGGGATATTGCTAACTTTATAGTATATACTTTACCTAGCATTTATATTATTGCATATTTAATAACTAAATTAATAATTAATGTAGTATAATTTCTAATAAATATTAATGTTTTTTATAATAAAAAGAACATTAAAATGCTAAGCATAGTAAAAACAACAAAATGAGTTGTGTTCCTATTCATTTTTCTGCAGTTTATATTAGTATTAAAGGCATGAATCAGGCTTGGTAACAAATAAAACAATCTTATCAACTTAATATAACAGAAAAATAATTAAGAGATCAACATGGATACTTAATATCGACAACAATTTGACCTTTCGTTTAACTCAGGAATGAAGTCTACCAGTTATTTTTTTTATCTTATCAATCATCAACAGTATATTTATAGTTAATACCTATTCTTGATTGAAATAAGTGAGTAATCCCATTGTCTGAATTCCGAAGTTAATAATTAATCAAACAACGAAGGTAACAGTGTGTATTAATTATTAGTACTAGAATAGTAATCAGTAGTATATTATTAGTTTAGTCAGGAATTGAAGTACTTATTAGATATAGATAGTTAAGAACCGATAAATAAAAAAAAAATAAAAAAAGTGATGATGTATATCTGAAAAAAAAAATTCCCTCTAAGCCATAAAACGAAGCTATACAAGTGCAAAGCCATTTTCAAATATGAAGTTAAGAATGTAACAATAGGTTAGGTAACCATGATAGCACTATTACTAATAAATTCTACTATTTACTGTACTGCTAATAGTAATTAGCAGTATAGTAATTAGTAATACATTATTAGTATAGTCACGAGTCGACGTACTTATTAGTTATAAATATTTTTTAGAAATATATAAAAAAAAGGCAGAATAGTGATAATGAAAATCTAAAATTTTTTATCAAAATTAAACACTAATATAAAAGTACAGCATATTTTATTAATACTAGCATAGTAATTAGTACTACTTTATTAGTATAGTGAGGTTTTGGTATACATATTAGTTATAGGTATTTATAAAATATATATATTAAAAAAATCACAAAAGTGATAATGTGAATCCATATCAAAATGCATAAAATTAAACACAACTAAACAAGTACAAGTCCATTTTATACAACGGAGGTAAGGATGTGCAGTATTTATTAGTCCTAGAATAGTAATTAGTAGTATATAATTTATATAGTCATGAATCGAAGTAATTAATATATATCGATAGTACAGAAAAGATTATAAAAAAATCCTTTATAAAATGATAAATAAAATAAAAAATTCTCTCTACTCCTTAAAACACACCAACACAAGTAAAAACAAAAATTAAAATATCAATTTTCATATATCAATAATATAAATTAAAAATAACCATATTATTACTCGAATTTATAAAAAGGGGAAGAAAACTCTCCATTTCCTAACAACTCCATAAAAGTTTCATTTATACATATTATATATTTTTTTCTATAACAATTATTTCAGTTAAAAAATGTTAGTATATTGACTATCAAAACTGAAGAAGACATGCAATATGGGTCGAAACGTCGGTTTCTTATAAATAGTATATCGATGTTCAAATTATTTTTTTTTTCTCCGCTCATACATATATTAAACAAAAAAAAACCTGTACCACTTAGTGAACGGGTCTGGGTGTAGTACATGGTAGAGACTGTACTGTTTCATGGACAACGGTTCTGCAAGGAGGTGACTTGTCCTAAGTCATGCTCAACTGCCAGATCTTTCCCCCTTAATTTGGGTACCCTATTTTTATAATATTTTACAGTGGCCAATTAAAAGTCATTTGAACCAGGATTTCCAGCATGGCAACTCAGTGCTCTACCACTGAGCCACTTCACTCCCCTCATACCATATTCTTCCCCACAAAAATACACATTATAAGATGTTTAATTTTAATAACTAGTTTTATTTCACAAAACAAAAATGTATAGAGAAATTCCGTATTTTTTTTTTTTTTAATGGAAGACTACTAGCTAGATATCTAGTACTAGTAGTATTAATTATCATAGTAGTTTCTGAAGTTACTAACCTGATACACCGTAATTCATTTTCACTCAAACCGTCCGTTTAGAGCCGAAAGCAATTCCTTATAATTATATGAAGCGGTCTGGAAGCCTGCCACGACCAGTAAGTTTTATTCGGTAGAATTACCATCACTGATGCCAGATATTTTCTACTTTCACTGACTTAATTCTATTATTTAATAAGTGGAATATATTAATGTTATATTACTAATCATAAAGGTTGTAGAAACGTAACATCTGACAGGAAAGGAAATGTTTTAGAGAGATAAAAAAATAATGAGAACTTTCGGAAGATTTGCATAATGGGTTATTAACGGTTCTACTTAAAATGTCGTTGCTAAACGTTTGCCTCGCCCACACAATGTCGAGAGACGTGATGTGAAAATCGTCGAGCAATTAAAATTAAATTATATTGCTAAAATAAATCATTTAATTTAAGAAATGAAAAAAATAAAAATTAAAAAAATTAATTAAAATTAGATCTGTAGTAGAATTAGAGTAGTTGCAGTAAAGAAGATCCTGGGTTCAAATCTGGCTGTACCAGATAATTAATTAAATCTGTTTACAGCCGAGGATGGATCCTGTGGGATCTTGGGACCCTCTTGGGGATCACCCAGCCTCTATAAAGGTGGCAAAACTGGTGGTTAAGCGTGACCTTGAGCAACCATTGTCCCTGAAACAGCACAGTCTCCACCACTTACTGAATCCAAGACCTTTCATGGGTTTTAGCGTTACAGTTCTTTTTTTTTAAATTAAAATAATCATGAAATAATATTTCTGATATTAAAAAATAAACCAATTTAGCGCTTACTAAATTTCTTATCTGGCCTCCCCTCAATTTTAAGAGTTTCTTATACGACCTTGTGTGAGTTAACTAGACCGACGTGACCAATCTGAAGGGTATTGCGTCATAAAGACAATGCAATAAGCAATGACCTCATGCATCAATCCCGTTGGATTTGGTAAAGTTTAATAACATATTAACATAATAATAATGATGACGATCACATAAAACAAATACAATGTAATAAAAAAAAAAAGTTAAACTTGAAGAAAAATAGAAAGTTAATAATGCAGGATTAATTCATATGTTCCATTTAAGTCAAGCATCGATACTTCTCAAAAATAGTATTACTTATTAGTTTGTATGTATATGGGTTTTTTTTCATGTTTTAAAAAAAATTAAAAGAACTTAATTGACAAATAAATAAACCAGTATAGTATTAACAGTTCTCTATATTATATAAAAAAGTATTTCGACAAGTATTAAATATTTAAATATATAAGGTGGGATAAAATAAGGATGTATGAAACATGCAAAATGAGAGTACGAGTGATTTGAATAATTATTAATATTTTTAAAGATTATTGTTATTCATTAATCGATCTAAACAAGGTTGTGATTGAATTATTGCTAATTTAATATTTTCATTTATTTATTATTATTGAAAGTAAAGCGATTATTTTTTCCAAATGAATAAATGTTATTTCCTTAATAAATAAAAATATATTTAATAAAATACATGACTGCTCTACAAGGAATGTCCCAATCACACAAAATTTATCCACGTTAAAATTGAATTGATAATTATTAAGACAATTTACTGCATTTAAAATACATTATGAAATAAAATAAAGTTTTATTTATATCATCAATCATTAATTCAATAAAAAAATATCCATTTGGTATTTCTATAATGTGTATGCGAAAATTCCGAGAAATAAGAAAATATCCGTGCTGACCGATTCATGGACAATGTTTATGCAGGGAGGTGATTTGTCATGTATCTCGCTTAACTTACTTTAAATACCTTCATTATAGAGGCTGGGTGAGCTCTAGGAGGGTCCCTGATCCCAAAGGATCTATTCCTGGCAGCTGACAGATTAAATAAAATTTGCCAGCACCCACATTTGAGCCCAGGACCACTAGCACGGCAACTCAGCGCTCTACCACTGAGCCACTCCGCTCCCTACGACTAACCCTTACAGTGAATAAAAATATTAAATTATGTAATTGTAAGAATGTTAAAATTCCGACGAAGAAAAAATTGAGATGCGTGCGGACGATAATCCATACAGTAGTGTAAACAGTCTACTTTTTCGGAACGGGCAGTAGAGGGCGGGCGGGGTGATATTTCATTCGGGTAGGCCCTGGGCCAAAACACTCGCCGAGGGTGCAAGTGAAAATTGGGTTACGGCATAACTGGGGCCGATGACCCCGAGTGCAAAGGTCAAATGCGCTTATCGCGGGTGTCAAGCAGGGATCAGTCTTAAGGCCTTGTTGTTTTTTCTTTTCAAAGTTACGATTTCATCAACGACCAAAAGGATGAGGCCAATGTCTTCTTTCGAAGGTCAATAGCTCAAGGAAATTTATTTGCAATGGAAGAGTATTAAAATAAAAATACTCTAATAAAATCCAACATATCATAATTTCAAGAGCTACATGCAGGTGTTCTACTATAAAAACAAAAGAAAACAAAATCCGGGTGTCTGTTTCGGAAAACGCATGCAGATTACTTGTTCGGTCATTATGATTACTTATGTGAAAAACTCCGTATGTTTGAGAAATTTAAGATGTAACCTAATTATAAATCCTATAGGACCTGGGACAAAAAATTATTCTGATTACTGGAAGGCCTATAAGGGAATAAAGCAAATTGTTTAAATCGATGAGTCCTGCTTCTCCAAAAAGAAATATAATGTGGGGAGAAATATACCCACAGCAATGGGTGTTCGAAGGTGTATGCAAGGATACTAAGGAGTGTTAACTATATTCTGTCCCATGTAGAACAGCTGAAATAATGACTTCTTGCATTAAAGCTTCGATGTCCTATCCACCAATTTAATTGGAATTGTTTTGTTTTGTCATTATTAATAAATATACACGTGTTTTGTTACGAGTATTTTATTTAATAACAAATATCTGAAAAATAATATGCATGCGTTTTCCGAAACAGACACAAATCCGGTACCATTGAAACCCACTAAAGTTCTTCATCACGGCAAATCAGCGCACTACCACTGAGCCATCCCGCTCCAATGATTAAGATCTATCAATGAAAATAAAAACCTGATGTAATTTTGGTAATATTGTATTTTTTTTTCATGTAATAAAATGTCATATTTTATAAGTACCAAGTGAGTCTTTAATAATTTTAATATCTGAATACCATATAGAGTAAATTTGTTTTACGTATTATAAATATTTTAAAGTCTTTATCATTACTGGATTACAAGAGCTAAAAGAAAAACAAACAAATGCTAATTTAAAATTAAAATATAATATAAAAAATATAATAGATATAGATTTTCAACTTTAATATATACTTATTTTTTGTTAACAGGCAATACAAATGTAATCTTTTAACATATTTGTTCGAAATAATATACCATAAATATTTTCAAAAAAATATCTTATTAAATTTTAGCAGGTATCTAAATATAGCAGGCATTTGAAAAATCTGTTTCATCATTTCTGCCCAATCATGAGTAGCAAAACACAATCAAAATGAAATGGTAGGGAAACAACCAGAGGTTTTTTCCTTAATCCAATGATAGCAAACTACCAGTTTTTAATGCTTGCAGTAAAAAAAAAAAATAAACAATAAAAGGTGAGAATGTTAAAGTATAGTGTTTTTACATGCCAATGCCACGTTACCTAAGACGTTTATGACGGTGGTGGGTTGCTGTTGATGTACGACAGAAGGCACAATAATTTAAAAACAGATGTAACAGGACTTTCATTTTTTTATATTTATGTAAGTATTACTATATATATATTTGTATAATTATTAATATAAAAATATGTATGCTATAATTAGTATATTTATATATTAAACTGTAAAATTGTATTGTTAATGAAATTACGTTTGTTGCAATTTCTTATTATATTAAAACTCCGAGGCTATAATTTTTTCCATCCCAATTTTCGTATAAAATTTCAGTATATCCATGACCATTAGATATTAACTGAATGGTAATGTTATTAATACAAAGTAAAGAATGATACTTGCCACAAATTGTTATTATAATTGAATACTTAGTTACATAAAGCTTAGTAGTTAATTAATTTAAATATTCAATATTAATTCCGGTTTTTAATGCATTTAAAACAGCAAAATGCAACAACAATAAAAATTCTTATCACTGTTGGAAATATTAAATATTTAAAAATTATTGTTTCAAGTTAATTACAAATGTTTATTCCGCACTAGGAAGATACAAATATATTCATAATTTAAAACCTGAAACCTGGCATTAGTTTATACAATGGGCATAATTGTATATCTATACAAATATGTATAGATATATAGTTGCGTGTATATGCAGATGGATTTATAACAAAAATCGATTCTTTGCTCCGTCTCATATTGTACAAGGATTATTTTCAAGAAAAAAAAATTACGTCTCAGATTAGATTTTTCGAGAAAAAGATGGTCACCACAATTACTTCATAGCTGCAATTAAAAATACCTCAATCAACCACACCTCATCGGAATTCTCACCGAGGCTTCCGCACTTTTTTTTTAAAATAAATAATTCATGGCTTAAGCTTTTCTTGAAAACGATGGAATGATTATTGAAGGTGGGATGTTCTATTAACAATGCAGGACAAAGGAAAATAGTTTAATATTCACTCCAAGCCAATTAAGAACGATTTTTTTATATTAATTAAAACGTTGTAATTGAAAATAATTGATGTTAAAATAATCAACTAGTGTACCCGGAAGTGTTGGAAAGGAAAATAAAAATCACCATGAAATTATAAAAATAAATTCGCTTCATTTGTTAGACTTGTAAACGATATTTTTTATTATTTGAAACAATAACCAATGAACTGTCCGGTTGTTCTATCCCATGTAACGTATAATTTCTTCCCCACCTCCCTTAAAAAATACCGCTACAAATTTTTTAATAAAGAAATAAAAAATAAAGAAATAAAAAAAAAATCAACTGATGTTTCCTTAAATACAATCGTAATTGGTATCAATCAATTAAATTTATATCGGAATTAAATTTAAAAAAATAATAATAACACATTTTTGGCTCACCAACTTAAAAAAAAATTAAATAAATTTAAAATGTTTTAAGACTATTCATCATGAGATTCGTAATTTTTAAAAAATAAATTGTCTATCTTTGCAGTATTTTTAGCAAGATATTATGTGTATATTTACATGTATAAAACGTAAATTTTAAATACATATATTGTAATACAAATAAGTAATTCAAATCCTTTATAAGATCTTCCTCTTTTATCAAAGCACAATTGAAGAATCATAAGATTTATTTTTTCTATGTAGTAATATATATATTTACCCATACACTATTGTAATAGCATCACTTGTAGTGGAGTGGTTACTATAACAATGAACTCCACTCAAGATCACGCGTTCGCTGCCCTGCAGATGGCCTTTGAATTTTATAAAGGGATTAAAAATTCTTTAGTTATGCGGTCCTTCAGAAAGGACGTAATATCGCGGTCCGGTCCTCAGCGGTGTCCCTGTCCCTATTATATTTGGATAGGCAAAATTAACCAAAGCCGCTTAGAGTTACATTAAATGAATAAACAACAAATATTATGTATTGGCAGTTTGTAAATTATGAATTGAAATATATAAGACTTTAATTATCAGTTGAAATATTAACCTGCATAATACGTTTGTTTATTCAAAGCAAGCTAAATAACCAAGTGAATCTATATTCACCATCGATGTTGAAATCGGCGGTAACTATCGTTATAATATCGAATAAATTACGTAGATGTATATTATTTCATATCATGCTAACTGGCAGGTGTGAGTAGATATTGTCAGGATGGCAATAGTTTAGGCGGCAGTCTAGGGAAGTGGTACCGAACAAAAATACCTTATAAAAATCGGTTTATATTAAAACAATCGGACATACAAGGATAGATAATGATGTAGCTGCAACATCGATCGTTATACATCGAGGTAGAAAACATCGATTATCGACATGGGAACATCGATTTGATAAACATCGCTCATCAATGCTCAACCCAAGAGGATAATTGACTTCGATCATAGTTTATTTATAGTGGACTCATGTTCTTAGCGAACAGAAAACAACTCCCTCATTTAAAATGTACCGTTAAGCTATTGGGAGTGATAATGATTATCTGTGATTGCGTTAGAGATAACAATAGCATGTTTTACTCTTAGCTAAAGAGGTCGTAAATATTATAAAAATTGTATGACGAATATAAGACAAATCTCATGCTTGTACAACTGTTACCCTCGAATTAATACAGTCTCTACCACATACTGAACCCAAGATAGGTTACTGCAAGGGTTGTAGTAAGCACCATTACGAATTATCCGGGTTATAAATAGTGGTATAATCAACGTTTTCCGTTTTTCAGCGTATATCATTTTTTTAGCCAATTATTAAAAAAAATATTAGAAAAACCTAATCATCTAGCAATTTGTATCAGTCAGTTGTTCCCTGTACGGCGTGGAACGCTATATTTGGTCGGTCGATCCGTTCCAATTAGTCTCGGGAACCGAATGTGAAATTAAACATTATTATGAAATGTGATTAGAATAATTTTTATCTAATCGGCGAATGGAATCTAAAAGAATTACGAGGAACAAAAAGTATACGATGCCAAAGGTAATGAGCGGAGTCTACTACCCATCTTGAAAACATGCTTAGCCCCTGTCTAAGAGCGAAGAGTATTGAATAACATTAAGTATATTAATATATAGTCGTGATATTGGTTTCGGTGCTAAAAATAAAACAGATAACTATAGATTTTTTTTTTAAGAACCATTCACGTCTACTCGGTTCAGCTGATAGTATCTGTCTAGGTTAAAGGTGGAGATATCTGACCAGAGCTTATAGTTTTTTCATCTATTTGTGGGTAAAAACACCAAACAAACTATAAAAAAATAGTTTATATTCAGACAGTAAATCAATAAAAATCATGACACCACGATTTTTACAAAACGAATCTTGGAAACAGAATATTTGTTTCTATTTCTTTATATTGATTTGAGCCTGAAATTGTAAGTAATAATGAGATAGTAAATTTTTAAAAATATTTGTTTTCCAGAACTTGTAGGTACTAATAAAATAAAACAGGGATTCCTAGCTTAAATATTACGTATTAAATATTTTATCATATAATATTAACAATTTAATAATCTTATTAGTAATCAATTACATACTTTTTAATCAAAACAGTCTTGTAATCTATAAACATGAAATAATAATTGCAACATAAAATAATTTTCAAATAATTTATTATTGGAAGAAAATAATGAACTATGAAATATAATAGCTTTTATTTCACACATTTTTATTCCCTCTAGCACACGATAAAGGGGTTATCAATATCCCTCAGATCAATACAGATATAAAGAAAATACGTCACAAATCAAATATATTTAAAATGTTAAATATTGACGAAGTAATATTATATACATTTAAAAGCTTTAACAATGTAGAACCAAGTAACGAAGTAATATCAGCAATAAAAGTCATATGAAGACGAGAATATATTATATGTTGTTTAAAAAAATACATATCTTCTGAATCATTGGTTAATTTAATAGTATAATAAAACCTAAAATGTATGAACATTGTAGGAGGTAAATTATTTTAAATAGGCATTTAAAATTAGAAACACAAATTCAAGCAGATCTCGATTTTGTTATTTTAACGAACCAATAAACTTTGCCATTCCATCAACAACAAAAGAAAGTTAATGTATGTGTTATGCTTATCAACACATCGCGGGCAGTAATATAGGTAGCAGTTAATTTACAAACGGAAGGGTCTTGGGTTCAGAAAGTGCAAGAGATCGGAGTATTTGCGTAAGCCAACGGTTGCGCAGGAAAGTATTTGGCTCTTGTCAGACTCATCTGGTAGGTTTTTTTTAGTGAACCCCAAGAGGATCTGCAGATCCCACCAGACTCCACCTACGGCTGTTAACGGATTAAGTACAGCATTGCATCGCTCTAGACATTGAGCTACCCCACTCCCATGTATTAATTAAGATTCATTAATACTTAAAGATAAGCATAATTATGAAAAATAGTTTTGTATATTCAATGAATGGTTTAATACTGATTTATTTAAAGGTATAATAATTCATCAAGATCCAAAGATGCCGATGTTATCTTCAACGCCTTACGACTTATTAATATTTCCATAAATAGAAACGGATAACAAAGGCTCTTCTGGTTATTAGTGATGTATTTTTACAACGCGCTAGTGTAGTGGGACGAATGGAATGATATAAGATGAGTTATAACATTCAAATGAACCGTAGGAGCAGGTTCGTAAGAAGCTACGAGCCTTTAGGGGAGTGATAATTATAGGAGAGTATATTGATTTCTAATGAACCCTGGGCATCTCCTAGCTGGCCATTGGGAGTGCCACCCAAGTGGAGGCTTGTATCTAGTTATTGTCTTATTAATGTGCATCCAAATTATAATTATATAAGTTAGATAAAGCTTATAGAGTAAAGATAAATAAAATAGTTGTGTTTTCACTGGATTCTCGACTTTAAATATGGCACTACTAAAAATTCTGCAATAAAACGTGAATAACCATATTTTAATCTCTATAATTTTTTATCCCTTAAATCAATAATAAAATACAAATACGAATACGTCATTTTATAAACAAAAAGTAGCTTTCTACATTTATGAATTTTAAATAAAGAAGCTGAAGCTGAAGGATAAAAAAAAAAATTAAAAAAATGTAACACTAGATATAACCCATGGAGGGTTTTTGATTCAGTAGTTGGTAGAGACTACTATTTCTAGGATAACGGTAGTGCAGAGAGGTGATTTGTTTGTGGTCAAGATCAACCGCCAGGTTTTTCTCCCAAAGTTATAAAGACTTGATGAGCCCATTTCCACAGCCGGGATTTGAAAAAGGATCTTCAGCGCAGTAACTCAGCGCTCAGAAAATTTAGCTACCCCGCTTCCAAAATTAAGTATAAGTCAAATTTTATTCCTCTCAATTCAATTTTGATCGTGTTAATTGTTTAATTTCAATTCGGATTGTGTTAATTAGTCTGATCAAGATAGATTAATTTAGATGTAAAAACTGGTGAAAAAAAAACGTTTACTACTACAGCTCATAAAGGATTCAGTACATTCTAGAGACTGATCTGTTTTCAGGACAACAGATATTGATTCGTCTGCTCAACCGTGTGGCTTTATCAGCTACAAGGAGGATTCGGAGACTCCAGAATAATTAAATGTTGTCACAAATCTCCTATAAGCAGGCACACTTGATTATAACATTGTTTAAAAATGGATATTTAAACAATATGAAAAGTTTTAGTTTGACTCCTGCAACTAGCTATAATGCGAATAATGTGTTGTGAAAAACGAGAGTTCGAAATTATATGTTAGATTGAGGAATACCAATCGTATTTTCAAAATCCATTGATAATATGGTAAAACTTCTCAGAAACCGTTTGCTAGGATTTAGAAAAGCATAAAATCGTGTTTCCTATCATTTAATAAAACTCGAAAGAGTTAACAAAAGAAGAATTCATTTTTCAGTATAAGCTTAAAAAATGTTATTGGTTTTTCCAAGTCAAATTAACCTTCTAAAAGTATTACACACAGAATTTGTTGGTAATATTTATTGAAACCCAAACAATGCAACATACAATTTTTGACATCATTTTTAATTGACTGGTATTTCAAAATACTACATTTTAAATTAACCCCACACGATCGTTTTATGTTCCCTTTGCTTTCTCGTTATTAAGAAGACAAAATTAAAAGAGAAGTAAAGAGAAATAGGAATTGTACCTAAGTATGTATTTTGATTAATGGCATGAAAAGGAGAAATATGTAATAGGATGAGGAATGTGTAAAACGAATATTCTTAAATTTAAAATTGTAATGTACAGTATGTCCAATATGGATTGGTAAGTATGCTGTGTGTTATGGCTATCCAATGTAGTTGGACCGCACTGCTGAAACAGTAAAGCATTTCTCTCTACTATCTAATCTTTTATAAAACCAATTTCATTTTTCGTGTTTATAGTTTCTATCAATACAAATACAAAAATTGACAATACAAAAATTTAAGAAATGGGACATAAAAGGAATAAACAAACAGACTATGTTGTACAAAAAAATTTAATAAATATTCCATTTATACTCTTGTTTTTCAGTATATAGTTTTCTTTTAAGTGTTCCTTTTAAATATTTATTTCACTAAATGCATATTAACTTCTTATTTAAAAAAAAAAAATTCAGCATTCACCATCAACTTTTTAAAATAAATTGTAAACATGTAAAGCTCATAATTACCTTTTTAAACTAGTTAAATATAATATTATGAAAGAAAATTCAGATATGAAAAGTCTTCATCTTAGAGTTTGCATTAATAAAAATAAAATTTACCACGAACATAATGGTAATTACAGAAAATAAACCAATTTTCCTCGTTAATTTTTTTTAATTTACTTCTATTGCATTGTTTTATGATAAACATCGTTCGACATTATTAGCGTAGAATTAACAATATAAATAAATAATTTATTCAAGGTTAGTGCAGAACTGCGAAACCTGTAAAATACACTTAAGTCCAATTAGTATTATCGGGTATACGGCTTTAGAGATTGTGTAGCTAGAACATGCACTTTGTTTAATTACACGTCGTCAGTACACCATACCAGCAAGCCCAGCCTTACTCTTCAATACACAAATTCACAAAAATTTAAATTTAATATACTGCTAAGTTGAAATAAATCCATAATTTTGACAAAATTTGAAAAAGATTCTTGAAATTATACTATTCACTGAGGTATATTCGCTAAAGTATAACGTATAGTGATTCATAATATTAAATAAAAATATCACGAGTATAACTTATAATAATGGATAACTTATAATAGAGCTAAATGTAAGTAAACAAACAAATTTTTGTATAATTTTATAACCGGATATTACCACCTGTATAACCTGTCTTGGGTTCGGTGCGTGGTAGAGACTGTATTTTTCTTAAACAACAGTTGTGTAGGAAAGTGATTCGCCCCTGATGACGTTCAACTGCCAGGTTTTTCACCATATTTTGAGTACTCACTTTATAGAGGCTGGGTGAGCCTAAAGAGGGTCTAATTGATTAAATAATATCTGCCACTGCCCCGAGTCATTTTTGAGTTAAGTCTTCAGTAGCAATTGTAGTGCTTGAAGCTTTTTAATTCAGGAAGGACCCATCTGATATTCTATTTCCAAAACTTTATTTTTTTTAATTAAGTAATATTTTGAGTTGTATCATGTTTGAACTTGAAATTTTATAGTAATAAAGACATAAGTTATTAAGATTTTAAAAAACTTCTAATGGTTAATAAAAGGATTTCCATACAATCATTAAAATAGGGATACTTTGGTTAACCAATAGCAATTTGTTTTTAACTCACATGGAACTTTCAAATGCCTCCATTGAAATTAGCTTTTTCGAGTTATGGAATTGTTCTTTAGAAGGAGCAATATGTTAACTATTATCTTTACTTACAAAAAATATTTTTTTATTTTTTTATTCTTAAGTTATTTATTGAAATTTACAACTGTATAATAGTATACATCCAGTAAATATAATGAAAGATGAATAATGACACTTGATATATAATTTTAATTTTTTTTTAAGACCTACTACAGGGAAGTTTCTCTACTTGCCTTTATCCATCCCATTATGCATCATTGCTGCCATTATATTTACTCCTATTGTTTTACAACAATAATACATATGTAAATTTCCATCAGTGTCAATATACCCTATTGTGTTCAGAGAATTGAAGATTTATTAAAGTATTACAGATAAATAGGCGATAAAAGAATTAATTGAGAAAATATGAAATATTTGAAGGATATTTTTCGCAAAATAACGCCTAAAGCTAAAGATTTACGATCTCGCGAATATTTTCCTGCCTCTCGCCATGTCTTGCATGCCTTGAACCAGTTGCTAGGACATACCACCCAGGACGATCGCACCAGTGACAGAGTCGGACTAAGGCGATATTTAAAAACAGGTATATAATTTATGACCCCACTTCGAGTCCAGATTCGATCTGGGCCATCTGATTTATAGCAGCCCATCCTCTGAGCGAATTTCCAACAATTAATAATTTCTACAAAAAAAAAGAAGAAAAAAATGCTGTGTTTACTACAGCATATTATGCTCCCGAAACTGTCAACTTGATTATAAATTGGATATATAAAATATAAAATTGTATCAAAACATTATATTAATTATGAATTACCTTAACTACAAGACTTCTACAGAGGAAATTGTAGCCTTCATTAAGAAATTATAAATTTCATAAAAATAATAAATGAGAGTATTGCGCCGAGTGGTTGTACTAAAAGTTCCAGATTCGAATCCGGCTGTGGTAGATGAATATTTGATCTATTTACTGACACAGATGTAGACTCTGTGGGTTCTTCAAACCCTTCTGGTGCTCACTCATTCTCTATGAAGTGGGTACACTTAATTGCGATAAATTATGGAGACTGGTCTGAACCAAATCACCACTCTGCACTACTGTTCTGTAGGAAACTACGAAAAATAACACTTTTTAATGTCATTTGAATATTATTTGTTAAAATATCTGAATTTACCTAATCAGCCTATTACCGAAATCAGTCTACATAAAATATAATAAATCATAAATTACAAAAAAATGTAGATAGAAGAGCAGTTCTATTCACTATTAAAATGTTTATCCATTATATATTAAAAATATGAAATAATAATGTTGAATTTCGGTTGAATATTCTTTCAATGTCTGATTTTCAAGCTTTAAAAAATATGTATCATAAATTCCTATATTATCTATTATGAAGCCGAATAAATCATATTGTCTTGAAGTGAGCTGCCAAAGATCTAATTGTAAAGTATCTCGAACCCGGATGATGGATGCCCGAGAACCTAGCAGCCAATACAACAATTACTGTATTTATGCACTCAAACGACCTACGCATTTAACAGCTGCTTCGAGCACCAGGGCATATTTCATTTATCCATGTAGTTATTCCATCGGCTGGGTATCTCAGACGACAAGGAGTCTCGTCTACATGGAATAGCTTGATAGTACTTAGAGATTAGGGGCAATTTATGGCATAATTAATGCATGCCAAGGATCAAAAGCTATTAGCTTCGAAGTGTACGGCTAAAATAGTTCAATGAAAATCTTCAGGATAACTATTTATTCCGGCGGAGGATAAAATAAAAAATAAATATTGTCCGGTTGGAGGTCAAAGAAAAAATTTCTTAAATAGAAATGAACTATTTATTAGAAACCGACCTTTCTACCGACATTGCTGGTCTTCCCAGCTAGATAGACAAGATACAATCAAATCAAAATGATATATAAAAAAATGTAAAGAATAAAATAAAATATAAGAGTAAAATGTTTGGAGTGACCATAGAATAATAAATTAATTTATTTTAATTTATATATTTTAAATAATACATTTATTTTATTTTATAATGGAAATGAAGCCTATTTTTGTATCTGGTTTACTCCAATTATTTTAGGCTTATATTTTATTTTTTCTATTTTAATTCTTCATATTTTTTTCTATATCTTCTAACGATTTTTTCCTATTTACATTGCTTACCATTTAATTCCCCAAAAAGGTATATAAGGTCAGTTAATACTATTCAAAATTAAATATTTTTATTTATAAATATAACATTTATAAAAAGTAGATATATAAAAAAATAATCCGTATCAAATACAATATTAATTTTTTGACACACAACATTGTGTACTCAATTCAAACAGTGCGTTAATTATATTATAGAGCTCTTATTTCTAAAATAAGGTTGAAGAGATATTTTTTTTTTAATTATTTAAAAACAACCATTAAAATACTGATTGAATAATATGAAGCACATTCAAGAGTTTTTTAAATTATAAGAGAATATTTCCAAAAATTGTTTACAAACAGCGTGAAATATTCAAAATATGTTTTTTTACAATATTATTTATATAGTTGATAACCTATTATTTTAAACTTAATCTTGCATTGTCAAAGCTTGAAGATGTAGGTTTGTAGTTAAGATGGTAACATAGATGTTACAGTTAGTTCAGCGTTTCACCGCTAGATGGTGCCAGCAGAGCGCCTATAGTACGTCATTCAAATCACACACGCGCGCGCATATTTGTGTGTATTTATAATATATTTAATAATAATTTAATTAATTTTAACAATGCTTTAATAATTCAAGTATCAAACCCAAAGTTTCTATATTCTATAAAAAGGTAAATATTTTTTATAATACAGTTTATTCTTTATTTTGAATACTTTATAGTATTTATAGTTGGAGATTTCATAATAATTTTATCTGATATTTATCTTATTTTATATAAATATGTATTAAGTAATTTGGTATACGAGTAAATATTAATTATTTGAGTACCTAGTAAATGAATTAAAATCCTAATGAAGGTTGCTGTTTTCCTTACAACTATAAATGGAATTCTCAATGCGATATGTTATATTTTCAATGGAGTACCTAGTATGTTTGTACTTTTAAAAAAAATTAGGTAATTATTCCGCAGTTTGTCTCTTCTAGTTAAGTCACAACAATTTTTAACTTTTCATTCGTTTCCCTTTTAATATTTTCCAAAAATACAAGTTATCATGAACTTCAGTATGGAAAAGCGAATGTAATTATGGGAAATATGTGTACTTTATTACCGAAATTTACTCATAACCCATAATTACATATTCTTTTCCTTACTAAAGCTCACGATAACTCGTATTTTCGGAAAATATAAAAAATGAAACGATAAACAGTTGAAACTTGTAACTCAAGAGACAACCTGCGGAACAGATACCAAATTTTTGTATCACATAGACCTGGATGATATGATATTTGCCTCGTGAAATATAAAGAAATCCCTAGAACGTCCATAATTGTATTATATTATCCAATCGTTTTAAAATAATTTATTTATTTATTTTGTTTTTTAGACAAATTTTAAATATTTCATCGTAACACATATAGCCTTATAAGAGACGCCCTAAATTGGGGTTCTGTCTCTTCAAAACTGGGTCAGAGATCAGCTGCTTCATTCATGCGGTCCAACACAGACTCCCCTACGATGGTATCTCCCGTAATGAATTACTGGACACATTTCTCAAAAGCCCCGATTATCTGAACTGTTTCACCAAATGATAACTCCGTTGTTGTTTTAATTAGAGGAGATCCTAATGTTGTTATAAAATATTATAGATTTAGAAAAAATATAGTCAGAAAATAATAATTATTTACAAAAAATTGGCTATTTAAAAAATAAAAACTACCACAATTACTACTAATGAGTCATAGGTTCTGAAGAGCCTATAACATCTACTGTATTATTCCCAAAAATATAAATACAAAAAATAATTTATTGATTTAACATTATATTTATTTGTGAAATTAATAACAGAATGTATATTTAAAGTATCCAAGCTTTGTATAATTAAATAAAACACTAAAATAAGTAAATTAGGTACGTAACTTCAACGCTTCCTTATGGAGTTACCAATCGGACATAAGTGCGCTCTAGAGGCAACCCCTGGAACTAACTACCATAAGCCACCCCTTCTATTTTTTTATCAATTTTGTTTCATTTTATATAAATTTTTATTTAAGATATTTTTTAATTGTAATACTTTTAAATTGACAGAAATATTTTAATTACCTAATAGCTAGAATAAATAAATAAATAATTACTTAAAAATACAAATCACGTCTTATGAATGATTAAACATTATAATTTCTTCAACTTTATCAAAAATTAATTTGAGTTTTTATATTGTTGTAAAGTACGTATTTAGTTAAGTACAATTTACTTTAAAAAAATAAATAAATCGTTAACATTGTTAATTTGGTTCCTAATTGTGCGAAGAACAGCAGTTGTATTAGTATAGTGAAACATATAATTAAACAAAAAAAATCCCTTATTCAAAGACCACAGCAATGTTTGGAATTCAAATCAACTATTCATCAGCATATAAATTACTTAGATATAAGTAATTTGTTTAAGATACTTTAACCTTTTAAAATATTTAAGATATATATCTTTTCTTTCTTATAATTATACCTTACCGTTTCTATTATTAATTATTAATTTTTGCTGCATTTTATATTTTTTTAATAAATATACTTTTTATTATTCAAGACTATAATAAGTGATGAGCAACGATTGATATTTATGTTGCTATAATATGAAATATTGATAAAGAGATCATTTTCTAATTGATTTATATGGAATTCATATCGCATTGAAGTGATTGACAATGGGATAGAAGATAGTTCATGATAACCTATTAAGTAAAATAATTAGGCATTGATATACGTAAATAATGCAGTAATCTTGAATATAGGAATGTATTTCCGGCAAATATCGTTACACAAACTTTAATTTGGGATACATACAAATCTAACAAAATCTTGTTAACAGTGTACTAAATTCAATTATAAAAATAATTAATTGAAAGGCCAAGTCAAATTAAAGGCCTTCTATAATAGCAATTTATTTAAATAAATCTGGTTTACAGTATTTTTAAAATAATAGTTTTATTATCCGACATTATTTTTATTTAGTTAAATAATTTAGCTATATTTTTTATTTCTAATAATGTACATTGCAATAATTTCGTTCTGTTATTTACTTCTCATGAATGTAAGTTAGATTTTACAATTAGAACCAAATTAAAACAATCAATGATATAAAGATTACAGTTTTTCTTTATAATTAAAAAAAACCTATGTCTTCAATAACCCGAATAAGAATAACACTTAACGAATGCCATTGTAATTAAGGTTCAAACAAATTTCAGGTAGTTAAATTTTTCTCTTAAATTTATTGTTTATTACTTTTAGAGCTTAATTGTTTTGTAATTTTTAAAATTTGTAATTATATTGAATGCAATAATATTTTCATAAAAATATTAGAGATGTATAAATGTGCGATATATGACCCCTAAAAAGTTATACATAATATCATTCAATTTTATCAAAACAAATTATATATAATACATTTCATAAGTAACTATATACTATTATTTTTCAGGTTTTCTTTTTTCATTAAATAAAATATCATGATGTATTGATTTATTTAGGATAAATAAATGGGCTAAGATTTTTAAATTATTTTATTTGCTTTACTTGTTATATGATGTTCTACTGATTTATTTATTGTCATTAATTAGGTTGGTAAATAAAACCGATCATGAAATCGTATTTTATGGCATTAACTCGGAAGTAAAATGTTTTCTGGAATTTTAGTATAAAGAATGGTTTTTCAAATATGAAGTAAAATATATTTCTCGGTACATGTAAGGTAATAATTTTTAAATAAATATTTAAGTCTGATATAGTTGCTTTAATATTATTTAGGATTAATTATATAATTAAAGCAATTTATCGGGCGGATAACTTCAATTAGTTCCGAAAATTTATATTTAAGTACTTCCTGATACGAAATGATCCACCATCGGCTTTTAATTTCTTCCACGGTTTGCGTCAATTATGTAAATACGAAAAGGAACGTGGATACCTGTGGACTGTGGAAGCGGAAACACCCGGCAAAATGATATAGTGTAGCAAGGAGAAGCTATTAGGTGGGCCAACTGTGTGAAGTAGGGGCCAACATAGCTAATTTCGGACTTCGCGAAGCGTGCCATTTTTCATGTCCCCATTTTGTATTTCTGTATCGATAAAAAAAAAAATCAATAAAATTACAGTCTCCATAATTATGGGCTGCAATTGGAAAATCAATGGGTTCCGTTTATTGATTCGATTTCTAGATTTATTGGCCCATAATTCAAAATGTTATTATCCTCAATCTGTATCCGCTGGTAATAATCTTAGTGGGCACCATTATATGCTTGTAGGCTCCTGTGTAAACTTAAAATTCAAAAATAATTATTTTTTATTTAAATATTTTTCCTCATGAATAAATCAGAGGATACAAATTTTTATAACATAAAAAAACCTAAAATGATAGAAAATAATATTACCATATTGGAATAGTCCAAACAATTTTTAACAAATAACTATATAACAAAAATTATCTGAAAAAAATACAAATTTTCATTACTATACAAATTTTCAGTAAAATAGCAAATACAAATTATTTGCTATTTAAGAAAAAAATAGGACCAACATATTTTTCATCGATGAACCTTTTTGAAAAAATTTTTTCAACCGATCTTACCTCACCACTATAAAAACCGATCTTACCTCCTTCGAAAATTTCTTTTATGATTCTAGGAAATGTGTATAAAAATAATATCACTTTTTTTCGCTTCTAAAGAAATGTATATAGCGTTTATAAAAATAATTTGTAGATTTTAAAATTTAATTTTCTATTCAATGTGTAGTTCTATTGTGAATTTTAATGAGGGATATTTTAATTCCGAATATTATGCTCTGTTGTATAGTTATGTCTAATTAAATAACTTATATCTTATCTCTAAAAAGAAATATCAGAAAATAAAGCTGATAAACTGAATACTTTTACAAATTTACAAATAATTCTACTGAATTTTTTAACTTTATTAAATTATGAGTCTAACACAGAAAATATGTACTTTTTTCATTTTTTTATCCGTTTTTTTTTAATTGATGCTTCGCTAATAAATAAATACATTTTATTTCATTTCAAATTCTACAAAAATTAATCAGCCAAAATTACACCTGTATAAAAATAAATAAATAAATAAATAAAATGAACAAACTAACTTATAAACGTTATTTATAGAATAATTTAACTCAACTGAGGACAATATCAGGGATTTATCTATAGTTTAATTGCATGCAGAAACAGGTTTATCGGGTGTCATTTAGACTCAATTATACTTTTTTATGCATTTGTTATGCTCAACATTATTTTTCAGACTAGTTGGAAAATTTTTATTTTTAATTTTAACTTGAGCTGATGCATTTAATTATTCAGAAAACCTATGTTAACTGATCTTAAGCGGAAAAAAATTAAGAAATCAAGCTGCACTATACAATATATATTATCTGAGTAATTGCATAAACACAGGCCTTTGTATCTGATTTAATAATTATTTTAAACCGTCATTTATTTTGCTCGAAATCTTATTAGTCGGAACCTGCCATTGGTTTGGAATAGATTTTATTGCATATTTTTAAATGCTTTATATTTGAATATGACCATGAAACTCCGTAATTACTGTCCTGGTTTAATTATGGTCGATTAATGATTGTTTGTTTTCTTGTAATTATATCGCGGACGGGGAAATAAATGGTTATTAAAACGTTGCACTGAAAATATAGGATTTTTTATTTTATATTTAATTATATATTTGATAGTACGTTTTGCGCAATAAAATTATACGATATCTTGATTACGTTCTATCAGTAATATGGAGCACTTGTACGGGCTATGACTTAGTGAGGAGAGCTTTATCAGGCGAGGTTTAGTGAATGAAGTTGACCGTATTCTGTGGAGGGGTCATGTGGAACAGGACCCACGTGGGCTTTTCGTAGTCAGGTGGGGTTAAGCACTTAATATTTCATTAAATAACTCATTAAACAATCATAAAAAATTACTGCACGTTATATTACTGTCGTTTGAAGCAATAAGAATTTTTTCGTGTTTAATGGTGTTATCAGTAAAACTATGGTATCAGTTCAAGTTAAGTCACTAAAACTATTTCCTTTTTGATATTCTCGAAAATAAAAATAATTTTGAGTTTTAGTATGAAAAAAAATTGTAATTAAGGAAATTGCATATATGTCGGAATAAAAATGGACGTTTAAATTAACGTTTCGAAGTTTAGGTGATGATATATGTTTGTATTTTACTATAATTACACTCTTAGTATCGAAAAAAAGAATATAAAAAAGGAAACGGATGAGAAGTTAAAACTTGTGACTCGACTCGAAGCGACAACTTACGGAACTGATACCATAGTTACTGATATAACTGATACAATATTATTAAACATCAAAAAATTCTATTCTGTTCAACTGACCGTAATAAATAACAAAAAATCATGCAATAAATTTTTTTGATTTTTAATGAAATTTGAAGTGCCTAGCCCGCTTGATGAGGAACTGATTCGAGGGCCATGCTGAATGAAATTAATATTTTTGCTCTGTACCTGCAATGGCCATCCAGGGGTAGAAGGTGTGGTTGGTCGGCTGCTGGTGGAGCTGTGCCGCGGGCTGTGTGGTAGCCGTGTTGAGGCTGCACTGATTCCAAGAGGTCGGTGCAAGAGATGCGCTCGACGTCCTAGAAGTCGCTCCGGGGGACGCGTCTCCCAAGCCGGGATACCGGGTGTCCGGGGTGCAAGCGGCCGGCCTCACCAGGGGATTCGCGCCCGGTGTCGAAGAGGCGCTTTGCCAGACGTCTTTGGCCGCAGCCACCACCGCCGCATATCCGTTCTGGTGGTTCGATTCGGTTTTGGAACAGTCAGGCTTCGTTGTGGAATAGTTGACACTCGTCTGGTTCTCGTTGGCCGTGTACAATTTGCAAGCTGCCACTGAGGCGTCGTACGGCGAGTCTTGCGGAGGCCTGCTCTGATGAAGAGAGTGGTGATGGTGATGCTGTGTCGATGCGTAAGGTGACATACCTATTCCCAGAGGGAACCTGTAGGCGGCTGCCGTCTGGTCGTGGTGTGCAGCTGTGGCACTCTGATGATGGTGTCCGTAGAAACCCGTCTGTTCGAAGTAAGAGTTCATTTTGTCGATTGACAGATCACAGTTGTCGGCAATCCAATGATGATCCAGTTGTACTAATGACCGTACTCAGAGTGCCCCTCGCTCAAGGGGCTGACCACACAAAACAACAATAAAGTCACTCGAGTGCGGCGGTGGAGCGATAAAAGACCCCTGAAGGAGCCATAAAAGGGAATTGGACTGATGTCGTTAGGATTTACGACAAGCTATAAAGCGACGCAGGACGACGCGGAGGGACTCGCGGACTGGTGCGGACTGAGGGGGCTATCAGCCTCACTGCTATCACTCCTTTATCCTGCCCCTCCAGAGGCCGGGGGTGGGGGCAGGGCCAATCCGCGCCCGCGCGCTCAGCCCCATCTACCGCCTCCCGCGCAAACTACTCGTCCTCTTATGAACCCCAGCCTTCGGTTATGTCTTCATTTCGTCTCTCCGGTTATAAACAGTTCGTGTTAATGTCCACGCTCCTCTAGTAATTGACCCACCCCACCTTATGCCTCTCTGGCTTCCCTTGTTGTGGCCAAATAAAAGAGTTACGACTGATAAGACTGACTACCCAGAGATGTTTTGGATGACAGGGATCAACACTAATTATGAAATATAAATTACGCCTCATCATACAAAATCTAAGCTTAAAGAGGATTTGAAAGCTTATTGACACGCACAAACACACAAAATCTCGTCTTATAAACTGCTAATTCTTCCTACTTGTATGCCTTACCTGATAGAATTTTCAAAATAAAAGAGTGTGAAATGGTCGGGGAGTGCAGTCAATACATTTTGCACAATATAAGTTTAACTAATTTTATCTATATCTACATTTCGTCATAAGTTTTAGGTCATCATCTGCACTCAGATTAAACGAAAACAGAAAACCTACATAAAAAATGCAGTACCAAAGAATATATAATAAGTTATGAGAACAGAAATGATAGGAATGAAAAGAAAGAGAAAATTAGAAATTACGAAGTTATTGAAGAGAAATAATAACAATGGAAAGAATTATAGAAGATAATACAATATTGTAAAATTACAATAAAACTATTCTGTTACAAATATAATGTAATCATTATATCAACATGATAGCACATGTAACAATATGTAATAAACATGGTAATTCATCTTCTTAGTGAAAGATCAAATGAGTTAGAGGTAAGTACTAACTAGATGATAATAAAATATAGATCATATTGGTGAAGCCAAAAAGATTGAGGTATGCACAATTAAATAGAACAGCTCTGTCAATACCGTTCCAGTAATATTTCTGAGCTTTACAAGTGAACAAAACTCTGTCCAGATCCGATTTGATAATTTATTGTAGGTAGTAGCTTATATTTATTTCTGTACTAAACCGTTTTGCATAGATAGTGACTAGTGTATATGATTAATATAAGATCTATATATCCTTAATAATGCAATAAACAATTATACAAATAAAATAAAAAAAGAGCTTCGTAAACTAAGTCTTGAGCATGGCCTTTTTCATAATGATAAACGACTTCATCGTATGTTCCTCCTTCGCTCATTATGAATCGTTGATGCGTTGAAAGCTGATAATGGAAAATGTGTTCGTTTTATTACTGTATTTCGGTTATGAATGCTAATGGGTGACATATGTCATTATTATGACATATGTATTAATTATTAATATTGATAATGTAATGTGACATGCGATAAATGAACGAAAAATTTTAGGGCGATAGAAAAAAAGTTTCACATTAAAATTAATGAAAGAAAGTGAAAAAAAAATTGGACTTACAATATAATTTCTAATCAATATATAGATCATATATAATAAGAGATTAAGCCGAATTTACCTGAAAATGAGTTCCTTGTTCTCACGAAAGCGGAATCGGGGTATTTTTTTAATCTATCAAACTTATTGATTATTGTTTTATTTAGTTGTTATCCAAACGTTAGTAAGTGTTAATATCAATGATTTGTATTAATATAATTGTTACATTCTTTGTTTATAAGTATTTACAGCCCTTGTAAATTACCGATTAAGTAGAATTTTCTCTAAAATGAGATGTGCTTATGGAAACAGATTCTTGTTATTTTCTTCTTGAATAAAGGACTAAGCTAGAAAGTATCTTGAAATGGAGTTATTGCTTACATTAAAACTGTATTTTTAACCAAAAAGTACGAGAATATCACGATTCCCTCATTACAGTTAACTCTCTCTGGACCAAATCTGACTAAACTATTTACTCACTGTAGCTGTAGATATTTAGATATGCGGTATTGATATTTATCTGTATAATAAAAAATAAAGATCTAAGCAATTAAGTGTCATCTTTAACCGATAGGAGAACTATGATATAAGCGACTTTAACATATTTTTGAACAGTACAACGTACAAGGGAATCCCTATTCCGCCATATCACCCAAAATGGCGAATCCTCCTAAATTCGTTCGTAATAAGTTTCCGATTTATTTCCTCTGAACTATTACATCTTGTCACGGCAGAAGTTCTATTGAACGTATTAAGCTGCCTGGTACAACAGTTCACTGGCCCAAAAATAGGCAATAACTTGTTTCGGATCTACTTTTGGGGAACCTATGGGTGAATGATCTTAATTCTAGAACGTGTATTAACTTCTTTAAAAAAAAGTCATACCGAGCATAATTTCTTATGAATGTTTAAAAAAAAAAGAAAAGAAAAACGTTTCTTGAGAATTTAAAAATAAAGTAAAATAAAACACATATTAACAACAGTTAGGTATATACAATATTTATAAAAAAAAATTACCAAGTTAAGTCAGAAAGGTAATGAAGAAAATCGCTCGTAATTATACCTAAAAATAAAATAGCATAATTATGACGGTGTTGTTAATAGCGAAACAGAAATACGTTCATATTCCAACAACGTCTGTTATTGGAATATGACCTTATCACACTCTATCAATGATTTGTCCTCGTTGATCAAATATTGTTTAATTGTTTTTTTTTCAATAACTTTTTATTAAATTGATGTTATATTTCTTGTTTCTTAAATGGCACTGGCTGGTGAAAAAGTGACAGTGGCAATTACAACTTCATTAGAAAATATATCTTAATTAAATATGTTATAAGATGATGTAATCACAATTCAACTTTATCAGCTATTTATAATTTCTTTTTAAATTTATTTATTGATATTTACAACTGTATTACAATAATACATCAAGTAAATAAGCTATGTGATACATAATGACATGAGTTAATGACATGAGTTAATGGCATGGGTAGAGAAACTACCCACTGGTAGTACTCAAATCACTAGTTCAACTAAGAAAGTCACATGGCCATCTTCTTTTCAGACGCCTCGGAGGATTATCGGGAAAGGAAGAGGAAGCTAGGTTTGAAACTAGAGGGTTTGAGTGGGAATGAAGTTTGTTATGAAAAGATAGATACCGGGTTCGGGCCAAATCAGCAACAAATGGGACTTTAGGGTCGTTATGGGTGACTTTATTCTTAAGAAAATAGGGAAGATTTTACGAAGGATTTTGGATTGTAGGGATTGAATACGAGACTAATTCGATGGCTTTGTGGAGCCCCAAAGCTCTATACCGTAAGTTCAAATAGGTCGTATGATGGTCATGTAGATGAGTCTTTTGTAGTTAATTGGGAGCTTTAGCGCGTTTGTCTAGTAAGGGTTGAAGTAGCCTGAAACGTCGAGCGGTTTCTTGTCTTTTCAGTCTTATACGAGGATTCCAGGTTAATCGTTTGCCGAGATGCAACCCTAAGTATCGGATCTGTTCAACACCAGTGGGATAAAGTATACTGAAGGGCAGGAAGTCATTGGTTTACGACGTAAGGTAAAAGTGATTTGATGCGATTTTTGAGAATTTATTTTAATTCTCCAGTTTTGACACCATTCTTCAAGATCAGTGATATGGGATTGGAGGCTTTGGGATGCAATAACTGGATTGGTGGATAATACACCAATACAGTGGATTGGACTGATAATACACGTGTATCATCAGCATGCTATTTATAATTAAAATCGGCTACATTCATGTTTTTATTCATTCGAATCATAATAAATCATGTTGAACGTGATCTTCCATTTAGGGATTTATTCTTGGGGTGTTGGTACATTCCAGTTGTGTCTTCTGCGTCTTAGGCTTCTTCTAATATATAAAATAAATCATATATTTTTTTGTGTATTAGGTTTATGATATTCTAGGTCCTTCATTCATAAAAAACATATTTCGTTGTTGAAAATATCAAACATAAAGATTGTTCTAGACTTCATTTCTAAGTTCAAGTTTTTAATATGTGCCATAGTTAATTCCTTAATTCGAAACCATAAAAGGTTGAACTAAAAATCAAGAAAATATCAACTTAATAATCAAGAGAAGAACTTAAGAAGTGCCCCCGCTGAATTTTTAATATTATACAATATTACGTTACAAAATAGTACAGTAATTCGTTGTGTCTGCATATTTACTGTGGACGGTAGAATGCAGTTATTTCCTTAATATTTCGACAAAGGGAACCAGTAATTTATTCAATACTGAGTGTATCCGTATATTTGTTTAATATTTATATATCAGTTATCTACTTTAATTCCATATATTATACATAGGACTAAATATTGTTATTATGGGTTCGTATCGCTTTATGTACGAGAAGTATTTCTTATTTTATAGTTTCATTTAATTCAATAAACATGAAGATACAGGTATCAAACATTTTTGGTTTGTTTAACAGAGAATGGCAACAATGAAATGGGTTGATGTATGATAAATAAAAAAAAAACAATAAATAAAAAAGTATTCAATATATAAAATATAAATAAATAATAACTTATTAATAATTACTAATTTTAAAAAATCTATAAATAATGAAAGAATTATAAAATAAATAAAATACTCCCATACTAGTGACCACTAAACCCTGGAGATCTGCAAAGTAGCAAAAATTGGTTCCTGACAAATAATTGCTTACCATTTATAAATTTATTTTTGCCTCTACCGGGACTATTTCCTCCATACATAATGAAATATCGTGTTTTGGCATTCAGTGCAGTTTCGGATTCGACTACTATATCATAAATTATGATGACAATAGTTTTGATGAATTAGATATCGGTTATTAAAGGATTAACTACAATTTCCCGGCAGTTAATTTGATAAAAACAATTCTGGTTAGGGTTATATCGCAGAGTATCCTGTACCACATTTATCTTCCCAACAGAAGAAGTCATCAAAAACCAGTACAGGGCCTCTGGAATGGATAATTACTGCTCATATCTCCTCACCCTCCTAGGATATATGGATGTGGGAAATGTATTCCGAGTGCAATGAATAAATATTGCCATGTGGGAAATGTATTGTGGTGTCGTGTGTCAGTGGTGGGGAGTCGCCATAGGAAGACCCTCCTGGTTCCTTTGTCGATCCGAACAGAGTCTATCAATTATTCATGCTACTTCTCCCCCTTCTGTAAAAGACTCCTTTGGAAGAGGAACCCCCTGCGGAAGATTCGCCACAGGGAATGAGAGAGCCATTATGAAGGTGACTCCATTCCCGAAGTCTTCATCGGGAACCTGACAGCCATTGTCTGCGGAGGACCCCAGGTAGGGAGGACAAAGGTGTACCATTGCAGGAGGTAACGGTCTTCTACTTCTCAGCTACTCCAGTGTAAACTCATCCTTCAGAGCTAGAACTCATTATAGTGGTGGGGAGTGCTCCCAATCCATTGGCAGATATATTGGGCAAACAGAACTGAGCGATGGGGTGATTGCTGACAGTAACGGATTTTATTTCTCTCTTCTTCTCTGAAGTTTGAAAAGGAATAGAAAACCGAAAGTTTTCAAAGAGCTAAAACTGTGTTACAATGTGAGTAACATTATTAAACAATTGTACTAAAAAATTCAACTAACAGAATAAATAAACATCTATTGTTGAGGCCTGTTTATAATTGCTCCTTAAAACTCCAATAACATTCCTCTTGCAAGTCGTTTAAGTTTTGGTGAAATAAGACACTTCGGCTGATCAACGAAATTCTAAAATGGCGTAGAGTGTCCGTATGCCATTCTATCTAAGAACTGTTGCTGTATAATTGAATAAAAAAAATAAAAATATAATAAAATAAAATGCTTACAACGCTTTACATACATATATTATAAATTAATAGATACACTTAGTAATGATAGTAAAATTACAGCCATGCTCCGTAGTATTCGATTCATGTATTCAACCTGAAAAGATATTCAATGTTCCTGATAAATCAAGAAGTGTATTTTAAAATACTGATATAAGTCTATTCTATTCAATGAAAAAAGAGAGCACCCGCGAGACTGTAGGACCTCTCGTAAGAGCCCCGAAATGTATTTGGGGAAATCAATTCTGATTCAAAACACCGCACCAGTTCGCATATCATCCTAATGAAACGGTTTATTAAATTCAAAATAAAAATTATTATGTAAATTGAAGAAATAATGCTTATTATGATAGTAAAAAACTAATTGATAATTGATAATAATGGACTAATGAAAAATTTAAACGTTTTTTACAAAAAATAAAAATTAGTCATACTAAATTAAAAATAAAACTAATAACAAATGAAAAAAACTATAATTTAACACATTTGATTACGAAAATGTTCAAGTGTTCAATTCACAAATAAATAATAACTGTTTATTAACTATCATAATTATGCCTGGCCAGTCGAAATATTGTGGACAAAAAAACTAAACTTCCATATCTGATTGCCGTCGGCTGGGCGATCGACAAAGTGTAGACGTCTGTGGATATTAATCGACGGGGCGATCGAAAATGTCAGAAACGTCAGAGGTCCTTCCTCACTTCGGCGGGGCAAGCGTGGATTTCGAGACGATCATTGGAATTTTCCTTGGTAGGGCGAGCGAAAATGTCCATACAAAAGACCAGGTCGATTCGATCGTCGGCGAGACTGTAACTGTACTGCACAGATTCCAACAACAGGTGGGGAGCGAATTAGTCTATCTGCAAGTCGACGAAAACAAGTATGTATTGTTTATAGTGTGCACTCTCTCGGACCAACACAGTCTGACTTGATACAGACGAAGTAAACAATAGCCGGTCGACTCCACTATTGTCATGTGTCTTTTTTTTTTTCTTCTTTCTTCATTTTGAACATAAGTCTTTTTTAAACTTATCAAAAAACAGAAAACTATTTCCTATTGCCTACTATAATAAATTATTTTAAATAAATATGAATAAACGTCTAAATTATTATATTTACAAAAAAAGAAGACAAATAAATAAAAGGAAAAATAATCTTTCTTTTAAAAATATTTGTTTTGTTTATGATTAATACATAAATACAATTTTATAATACCATTCAACTATCCGGCCTTAACAGGTATCATTTTATTAATGGAATCGTTTTGTTTTTGAGGTAAAAATATGCTCTGAGAAGTTTTAGGAAATTTTTATGTCCAATTAAACAAATACTAACTTTCTTTATTCTTTTGTAAAATGGACGGGTTTATTGTTTTATAAATCAATTTCACCATTGTTTTATTTGGAAACAAAGCTTTTCTATTCTTTTATAAGAACCATGGAAGTAATTATTAGATTTAATTATTATATTGAAAAACAATATTAGAAATTTAAAAAAATCTTTTTTGGGAAAATGATCTGTGGGAAATTTTAGAAAAGATTAAAATACTAAGTTATAAACTAAAACTAACTGCTTAAATTTATTTATAAAAACAAAGGTCTCATTGTTTTTATTAAACATAGTTTTTCTAAACATCTAAACATTGTTTGGGGGCGACCTGTGGTCTAGTGGTTAGCGTAACAAACTACTAAACCCAAGATCGCGGGTTCGTTGCCCGACAGGTGGCCCTAGGATTTTTTAAAGGGAGTAAAAAATCCTTAGTTACGCCCTCCTTCGGAAGGGACGTTAAACGGGGGTCCCGAGCCTGTACGATGTCAGGTACTCGTTAAAAATCAATATCCTAATAAAACCTGGATAGGCAAATTTAGAGCTCCCACTGTAGCATCGTCCGATTAGCCATAGCAGCATAAAGTGACGTTAAATGAACAAACAAATAAACAAACATTGTTTTGCTTTTTTATAAGAAACGTGTAATTAGGTAAACGTTATATTATTGAAATTTAAAAAATTGAAAATCATTAAAGGCTTTAGATAAATATTCAGTGAGAATTTTTAGAAGATTTTAAAATACTAACATTATTGGCACGAGATTATTTGAGCCAAGCTCATAGGTATTTTTGAAAATAAATATATATTTATTTAAACGTTAGGAAAGTGTAAGAATTTTATAACAACTTTTTTTCACAATACCATGTTCCAAATACTTCTTCGTTTGTTCACTATATTTATTTGTCTTTCAACTGTCCATTTTACTCCTGTATTTTTTCTTTTAATTTTTTTCTGAATTTGGATTTCTGAATTTAAAATTTTTTACTTTATTTCTTCAGATCTTCCAGAGTTCCACTTTTCCTTTTTACCTGAATGATTAAATTTCTCTATATCTCAAAAGATTGAAGGAGGAAAGACTGTCCAATTAAATTTTCAAATGGAATGATGAAGGATTGGCGAAGAAGACCACGCAAAAGATATACATAATAATTTGAGAAAAGTATGCACGACTATTGTCTGAGGGAGGAAGATGTACAAGAAAGAAGAAAATGGTAAAACGAAATCAAAGAAATTATTGTTTGGAGGAAACCTCAATCTAAGGAAACCATTTGAAAGGTATACACATACATATACATTCCTTTCAGATGGTTTCCTTAGACACATTCCATACTTCATTACACTATGTGCCTTTTAATCACACTTTTAGAATAAGGATTAACAACATATGTGGTAATTAAAATATATACAATAAACATCATTACTTATATTCAGTTAAAATTAAAATTATAAAAATGCGTATCTATGTTTTATAATGTTATTAAATTCAATATTCTTAAATTGACTTCTACTTTTTAAAATCTATACCTACTGTTAATAAATTTCATGAATTCAGGCCGAAATGTATCATATAGTTCGTGTTCAGATAATGGGCAATCTTGCCCTCTCATAGAAATAATTAATTTTCGCCTTTGCATGTTTAGATACTTATAGTAATAAAACAATATTAAATAAATTTCATTGTTAAAAAATAAATTAAAATAAACGAATCAAAAGGTACAAACTTACGTATTAGAAAACTTCAGTAAGTATACAAGACTGAGTGAAGACCGAATGAGCTTCAGGATCCTATCTAATCGCCTTTAGGAAGAGCAATAAAATGGAACGTTTCGGAGCTAGTGGCTACCGCACCAGCTCATTCCAAAGGCGTTAAGTCCACGTTTAGGGACTCTAAGTCGTTACGTCTGACTTTTACGACGTTGTAAAAGTTTTTACGCACGTCTCACACGCCCGGTGTTTGGCCTGCCTTTGATTGTTAGATATAAAGGCTCTCATCCCTATTATCCACATTTATATTATAAGGTAAACATTGGGATAATATATGTGAGCATTCTCACCTGTCCATTATGTTCCATTCCTTCTGTCAGCATTGATGTCTTCAAGTCTGAAAAAAAAGATATACGTTGCATTAATCTTTGAAGTTATAACAACGAAAAGCAAGTATATAAACCAATAAACGGAGGATAAATATAACAAGAATTGTCAGTTAAAAATAATGTCTTATTTAAACGAATAAGAAAAAATAATAATTATAATAATAATCATGTGCAAACCGTTAGAAAGAAAGCAGATAGACCTTGCGATTACTTATTTCCTCTTCGGAATTCGTATTGTATATTAAGTAACATCAGCATCATTATTTTGTTTAATTTCGTGAGAATATAAACTATCGTATAAATGATTTCATCGCCTAAATTCTTCATCATTCATGTGTATAGTTCAATATGCTATTTCTTTACTAATATTGGTCGTTTAAGATTTTTTTTTAAAGATATTTAGTTACTTTACCTAAGCAAACATGTTTATTGGATATTAAAATAATAAAATCTACCACTTTTAAGGGACATTAGTACTAAGGATTCAGGTTTTCATTTATAAATAAGAAAAAATAAAGGAATAATAAAATAAAAATATAAAATAACTAATAAAGAGAAAAAAAATATATGACTAAATTTTAAAAATAAATAAGTAGCTATCAAAATAAGATGTATCTAAAAATCAAATTTTATTAATATTCTCCATTGATATTCATCAGATCTATGAAACGCGTAGATTTGTTATCAACATCCTAATTTTTTACCCCATTAAAAATCTTTATTTTTCCATTAGCGAGAGGAAATCATTTGCAAAAAAATCAAAACGCTGAATATTTACCAATGTTGGGCCGACATAGCTGATAATTTTTTTAATTTTATTTTTTTGTTAAGATAATTCAAATAGGTTTCAAATACATGATACAAAAATTACCATAAATAGAATTTGTATCGAGTTGTAAATAAAAGTTTTATTCCTGTTTATTTTGAAGGATGTATTTCTTAGATATGAAAACTTGGAAATCTTTAAATTTAACATTTTAGATTACTTTAAAATTGTTAGTACCATAGTCTACACCAAATTTAATTGCATTAACAGTTAAATAATTTGATTGTTAAATAAGAAAAGTAAAAATAAATTAACTATACAAAAAACTTCAGTTGTTTCTTCTGGTTTAGACCGTGTCGGTGAATTTTCTGCCAACGTTTCGCCAGACATGCTGCTGACTTCCTCAAAGCTTAATTGAGACTCAATTAAGCCTTGAGGAAGTCAGCAGCATGTCTGGCGAAACGTTGGCAGAAACTTCACCGACACGGTCTAAACCAGAAGAAACAACTGAATTTTTTTGTATAAATAGTGGCCGTGGAAACTTGAAAGAGTAAATTAACTATAGTTACGAAATGACTCAAGCTGCCAAACACACGAATATGCCACAAGTTATAGGATTAACTATTTCACATTTATTTATTTACCACATATGCAATTGTTTTAAGGCTATAAAAGAGTATCACATTAAGGTCAGTTGCTGAGATAAAATTATATGAAATGTTTGGACTCCTGAAAAATATAAAAAAAGAGGTTTATTTAAATAATTAAAAAATAAATTGTTATACAATGCTCCTTTGTATAAATACTTTGATCCTGAGGATGGTGCTATATCCTGCATCCTGGAAAACCAGTTCAGGTCCCAAGGGACTGCTTTCTACTGTTTCAACACGGAACAGCTCCGGCAGGATGTAACCTCAAGAAGGAAACTTGTAGAAGAGAGATCATCCCCACCAGGTGTCGACTCCTTTAATTAGTTTAATTATCCGACTCGGAGGCGAAGAGAAAGACGGACGACCGTTGTTGTAAGTTGACACTTCCAGCTATGGCGCTTGTGCTGAACGTAGATCAGTTACGTTGCAGGATTTGCCTTGGAGACTAGAAGTAGTATAGAATTTTGAGTACATAATAAGAAGAGTTGATAGACTCATAATTACCTTTTTTTTCTCGCTAAAGCAGGTCGAATGTATGTTGATGATACATGTCTGTTTTAAGTCAACATTTATCCATTTATAGCCCCTCACTCTTCAAACGCATACCACTAACTTAGAAAAATGGTATCGAAACTGGAAGATTAAAATAAATTCGGACGAATCCCGTCAAACCGCATTTCATACCAAAGACTTACTGTCCTCTTGTATCGTTTATTAACATTCCATTGACTCCTGTAGAACAGATCCGGTACTTATAGCTACATCTTGGCAAACACTTAACATGGAATCCTCATAGTAACTGAAACGACAAGAAGCAGCTCAGGCTACTTCAACATTTAGAAGGAAAACGCTCTAAGCTCCCAATTAATTACAAAAGGTTCATATACATGACAATTATAAAAACCATTTGTACTTGAGGGGAGATTTGGGGCTCTACCAGCCCATCGAACACCTCTCGAATCCAATCCTTATAATCCAAAATCCTACGTAATATCCTCAATGCTCCTTACTTTGCCAGATAATGGCCTCAGTGTCTTATTCGTTGCTGATTTAGCCCGAACCCGATGTCAATCCTTTGATGGGAAACTTTATTCTCTCTCAAACTCAGTAGTTTCAAACCAAGCAACTTCAATCCCTGATAACCCTCCAAGGCGTCTGAAAAGATGTTACTATTATTTTCTAAGTTTATATAGTATTTTCTATTTGACTACTACCAGGGGTAGTTTCTCTACTTGTCTTTATAAATTGTCATTACATATTTTTCATTATATTTAGTTGATGTATCATTATTATACAGTTGTAAATTTCACTTAACAAGTTTTTAATAAATAATTGCAGATCCGTAATCTGAGGTGGGATTACAAAACTCGTGCAGCAACGTTCACAATTTTTCCTAATATTTAAATTTTTTTTGACAATACAATGATGCATCTAAGAGAACTGACTGTTGAGCCTCTCTTACCAAATCAATAGGTCATTTTAATCCTACCCCTGATATTGTTGATTTATATAGGTAACAGCCCATTGGTATATATTATGAGCAGAGTGTTGGCGGCACTTTTTAAATTATATCAGCTGCCCCGGAGAATAAGCGGTTAAGTCGAATTTTTTGCAGAGAGAGTTAACTGTATTTAGAGAAACGGAATCGTGTCATTCTCGTAGTTTTTTTTTGGGGGGGGGGTGAAATGGAGTTGTAATATAAGTAATTACCAATAAAGAGAAATCAATGCTTGACTTAGCACCTTATTCGCTACGAAAATAAAAGGATTACGCTTCCCTAAGCACAAGAAATTCTTAAAGGAGGAAATTCGACTTAACTACTATTTACTGGATGTAGTTACAATTCCTCCAATTCTCTAGCCAGCTCATGGTATTTATTGAGTTTTTCTCCTATAGTGGATCTTATATTATTATCGTTGGGGATACCGATATCAATAAGTTCTGCATTTTTCGCTATTAAATCTATATGGATTATTATTATTTGCTGAATAATTATAATTAACAATAATAACAATTATTGTTAGGGAACGGAGTGGCTCAGTGCTAGAGCACTGAGTTGCCATGCCGGAAATCCTGGTGAGGGCAAGACTTTTATTTAGTCTGTTTCCAGCCGGAGGTGGACCATATAGGATCTAGGACCCTCCTGGGGCCCACCCAGTCTCTATAAAATATTATAAAAATAGGGTACCCAAAATAAGGGGGGGAATCTGGTGGTTGAGCGTGACTTAGGACAAGTCACCTCCTTGCAGAACCCTTATTATGAAACAGTACAGTCTCCACCATATACTTAACCCCAGACCCGTACAAGGGTTGTAGTGGTACATGTTTTTTTTTTTTAATTATAGTTATGTTCCTCGAATAATGATAATATCCAAAATGAAACGAAAATGTCGGTGATAAAATTGAAATATTTTCGAAATTAAAATTGAACAGTTATTATCTGCCCTAAAGAATGCACCTAATTGCAAGGTTGGAAGGGAATAAAAAAATATTTAGGCAGTTAATCAAAAACTATAGCTAAGAATATACGATATACATTTTTCAAAACCCCTATTTGAAAATGCTTAAGTAGTTTGCAAATCCTTCTTATTATTGTGTTTGTGTTTGCTAGTGCTGCAATTTATTGCATTTTACAGTGTTCAGTAAGTTATGTTATAATTGATGTTAATTTATCGTATTGGGAAACACCAAAAAAATTTAAATATAAGGTGAAATAATAAAAATGGGTTGTAATAAATTGAATTGATTGGAAAAAAATAAAATATTACCCGCTAATCACTATCACTAAAACTTTTTATATAAAAGTAAACTTTTTATGCAATAGATTATCATTTTTAAGGAATATTCGATATTAAGAACCATTTCTGGGGGAATAGAGTGATTTATTTAAATTGTTAAGAAAAAACTAACCTTCTCAACCAACTAGTTGATTCGCCATTAAAATAATATACATTTTAAATGGACCTACTATGTAATCAAATAGGAAATGATTACTTGCATTCAAGGGTTTTCGGAATGAGCCGGAATGTATAATTAATTCCTACAGAAGATAACCATCGAGTTGTCGTTGCTCCAAGAATTTGCGGTTATTGTTCTGTTTGTGATTCATAGGCTCTTTCCAAGTCTATAAAACTGATGCCATGATTTATTAAATAATTTAAAAAAATAATCCAAGGAAAGGATACTTTTTTCTCAAGTATTTAAGTATTATGACGAAAATGAGTTCCCCTCATTTCATATATTAAATAATTTTAAAACTCTAAATCATTGCAGATCGTAGATAAACCAAACTCGACTACCCGTACGTTCAATGATCCGAACTGGCTTCAAGGAATATTACTTAACAATATACTTACTACTATTCTTTGATAAGACTTAACTGCTACGAAGAGTTATTCAAGATTGAAGCAAATTACCACTTTCTATGTGTCAAAACCTTCATAAATCTTAAATAAATGTTATGCGCGTACGTATGCTTATTGAAAATATATTTTTTAATACGTAAATGTACTATAACAATAAACTATTTATTTATTTATTTTTTTTACGAAATTTCCATTATCCAAACTTTTGATCTGAACCACAATCGACGATGTAAGGTCGGATAATTTTTTGTTTTTTATATTTTGTATCAATTTGATAAACTAATATTCTATAAAAAGTAGTATTTTTCACAAACATTGATATTTGAACAAAAGACTAGAGCGGGATTTCCCACAGTGGAGTATAGATACCTCACGAATAAACAAAAACAAAAATTTATTTTGAAGAGAAAAGATTTTTTCTTTTCAATAATTCGTCAAAATAAAAATATTTAAAAATTAAACAATTAACAATAAATTATTTTTTTTAAAATTATCTTGAACGAATTATCTTCAATCACAGAGGTCTATTTTTTTATTTATTTTATAATTATAGTAAACCCATCAATAATGAGAGTAACGAACACAATAATTTAATAACAAAATTATCAAGAACTGTCATTGCATTAATGTTTTAACCTACGTTATGTTTATCATCCTAATATCTCGTACCTATTTCAGTAAATATTACAAAAAAATTTTTAAAAGTATATCTTAGTATATTTTAATATGGAGTTATACATAATAATAATAAAGTTATGCAAAATTGCATTCGCAAGCAGTACAGAGGCAAATATATAAGAATATTAGTGTTTGAAGCGTTACAGATATGCACTGTTTTTGCAAAATCACCGTATTTTTAGAGGATTGAACAGTTTATTTTATTAAAACTTTAAAGAATATGGCTTCTAAATTCTTTTTTAGTTTCTTTTTAAGTAGTGTTCTGCTAGCAGCCTCTCCTAGGGTTTACATCACTTAAAGAGAATTTTATTGCATGCATACAATAGAAAATTCGATGATATATATTATATTCATGTTTTTATCGAGAATATTGGTTTATTTTGCGATTTATAGTTTGGTTCCGCTGTGATGATTGATTTTTTCACCAATCAATAAGGTATGGGAGTTTTTCTTTGATATAGAATTACTGAATGAAACTACTAGCATTCCCATATTGGCAGCCGCCATTCTGTGGGCTGTATCAAAAGTGGTTGGATGGCATCACGGATCAGAGATCTTTTATTTACAACGGACCAGGACAAAAACTGGACTGGCTGTATCGCACGGCCGAGAAATGTCAGAAATGAAAATTGGCGGCGTTTGAGGGGGGAAAGATGCCCGGAAAAGATCGGGAGAAAAAATCGGTAAATAAAAGAAAGTCTCGTGAAAAAGCTGTCCTCCAAGAATGGAAGGCATTATATTTTATTGCAGAGCCTGTAAATAATATATAAGGAGTTTCTTCGAAGGGACGTGGCCAGAATGCCCGCTCCGATCTTTCTTCTTCCTCTGGAGGGTATTATTGTAATTAACAGGGCCGATCCTCTGGTAATATTCTGTTATCCTTCGGGGTCCTCGAGATCGGAGGCTTCTTCTATAACACGTCTCGAGAGAAGAGATAGGTATCGCTAAGGCACGCTACCTGTAATCAGTAATTGATTCCTACCCCAAGGTCTGTTGTTTGCTTTGCTTAAACTCGGTCCGTCAATTGATAACTAAACGAGAGAATAATTGATATTTTGGATAATTAACGGTGTCTCGCAGGGTCTCATTTTTCCTCCACTCCTATATCCATTATATCGCATACATATTTCAGAAAATGAAACGGTTGAAAGCCTAATAACAGGGGTGTAAACACTTTTTATTTGTATTAATAACGAGAGTTTAAACGTTCTGAAAGTTCATATATATAAATACATAAATTTATTCAGAAATGTTAAGAATTGATAAAATTACCTGGAAATGAGCTGATATGATATTACAAAGGATTCCAATTTCTTTCAATAGCTACTTTGTAATTTTGTGTGTACTGCTATTATTATGCATATTTTGAAAATATCATTATTAGAAACTCTTGTAATTAAATAAATTATTAATAAGGGTCATAAATAAGAGGTTTTTCACAGAAATTCATTTGATTTTCATTGAAATTATGCTTCTAAGAGTTTCAAAATATATTTAATTGTATTTTTTTAAATTATATTTTTGTATATAATGATAAAAAGGATAAATAAAATATTGCTATAAAGTATGAAAAAGTACCATTTTTCAGAAAAAAAAAAATTAGAAGTTTTTGATACACCAGTGAGCTAACCGCATTCTGACAACCATTGTGCACTTAGGTAACTTGTCTGAGTCCCGCTTTACCGCTAGGTTTTACCCACAATTAAGGGTACCAACTTTAGGCGCTAGGTGAGCCCCAGGAAGGTCTGTAGATCCTACAAGGTCCATCTGTGGCTGTTAAACAGATAAATATTTGTCTACACAGTCGTACCCCTTTTTTGTCTTGCCCTCTACCCGTCAGTGTAAGATCCTGCTAATGAGTCTCTTAGGGTACAGACGGGCAAAATTTCCATAACATATCAACTTTTCCTTATTCATGTGACTATATCCTACTGATGACTGTACACTTCGCCATTGTGACAGATTCAGTAATCACCTCCTTTCTCTCTGACTTTTTCCAATATCCTCTTCAGGATCTTCTTCTTTGATCTCCAGCCTCTTGAGTGGTTTTTTCCTGGCTATTCATTTGGAGGCATCATTGACTTCAGATGTATACTTCGGCAGGAGTGATCAGCTATTGTAAACCTTGTGCATCTACATCTGGTTTCCACGGCAAATTTCTCGTTCCGGTTCACGGAGATCTACACTACCACTTTAAATACACTTCCTTCCCGAGTATTTAAATCTGGCTCAATTTAAGCTCAATCACAATTCTTACATATTTTGAAGAAATTATATTGTTTAAAATAGCGCTGAAGCCTATGATATTGTCTGTTAGTCCTATTATACAATAGCGCAACTGACTAGACTATACTTTTTGTTTATTTAATGAAATAGTGGAAAATAGTTGTAGTATCAGGATCCATGTAGACGAAAACTGGTGTTATTTAACTATATTTTCTATATTGCCTATTTTTATTTTCATCTTAAGAATATTGTAAACTTGGTATCCACTATATCAAGTAAATATGTTAAAATGTTATCTTAGGATGGAGAAAAATATACAAATTGACAGTTGTTTAGGAATACATCTTAGATATCAACATTCAGAATAACAAGATTAGTCACGTAAAAGCCATTACGAATTTTTGAAAAGATTAAAGATTTTAGGAATCGCTTTAGTCACATTTTTATGGTTTGACTAGACTATTTTTTTAAGTTACTTACACTTTTAGCCTGTTTTTTTTATTTTTTTTATATTCTTCTATACCACTTCATTAATTATGGAATGTCCCAGCCAATTTAGGAGTCACTGTAACATATTTTATTATACTTTAGTTAACATCTATTATTAATTTAAATGTCCATAAATTTTAGTATTAATTAAAAATCGATAAAACAAAGTGTGCTTGATCTTCCAATCTTTAAACCATTAATAAAAAAAAGTTGTCTTTACAATGAAAGAAAAATTCAATCCAATTTAAGATTGAGCCTAACAAAGCTTACACTTTAATATTACACTCTATGATCAATTTAATTGTCTATAAAAATTAAGATTAAGTAAGAATCGATAAAAGGAATCTAGTCTGCAAGATATCGGCCATTTGAAAAAAATGTCCTTTTTTCTTTTTTATAATATAATTTTAAGATTGCAAACTTTTCTTGTTTTTTTATCTTTTATTAGTTATTGATTTTATTAATTTTTAAATATTTTTATTTGAAAAGAAAAGAAAAACTGGACATATCTTTTTTTTCAAATACAAATATTTATAAATTTGCTTATTTTTATATGAGCAAAGTGAAAACGTGCATCGTCGGTTTGTCGCAAATGAATTTTTGAGGTATATCGAGTTAATAATATATCATCACTTAGTATTAAAGTAATAATATTATTTTAATTTTGTACCAATAATAAGAGTAACAATTGTATTTTAAGGTTATGGGAAATAGAGCATAAAACTGATACACCGAACAAAAACTTAGAGACATCAAACGAAATCACAACATTCAGAGCAGTGGCTTTGGAGCGGGAGCTACATGAAAGACTCAGCTTCTGCGATCTAGCGGCGAACCGCTGAACTACGTGGTCCTGATATGCCCGCGTAATATGAAATAGAGTTTAAAAGCAATTTCTTCTCCTCGTGGAAAAGTAACCGATACATACGAGCTGTAAGTAATTTTCTAAATATCAAATAATTTATTTAAGTTCTACAAACTGTTAAATTAAATCGATATTAACAAATATATATTAAAAACTTTATAATTTTCGTTTTTAATAGGCTTTCGTAGCAATTAAAAGTATATTCATGATTCAATGTGTCGTTCGTTCCTATTCCAATGGTTATTTTTATTGGCCTTCTTTTAATATCATAAGGATATAACATGCAACATGAAGTTTTAAAGTAAACACTTTTGGAGAGGTTTTTAATGAGAATGAAATAATAAATGATTATCTGTGGAAGAAAATGGTCCGGGAAGAGGTCAATACATTTCACTTAGATGTGGAGAAATGTTTATTAATTAGCCAACGTTTCGACCTACTTTGCAGGTCTTCTTCAGGGTTAAATATGCAAAATAAAGACAATCAAAATCAATTATTTTTTTAAGGTCGAAACGTTGGTGAATTAATAAACATTTCTCCACATCTAAGTGAAATTTATTAACTTCTACCCGGACAATTTTCTTCCACATATATTATCAAAGTCAACTATTATCATTCAAGACAAATAATTATAATTAAACTATTACTGCTGAAAACATTGAGTACAGACAAATGAAACATAACTGATTATATATATATATTTTTTTTTTTGGCAATTTTTACAGTTTAAGTTAATCTGATACGATATATCCAATACATTGTTAATGAAACAATGTAAAATAACACCATAGTGACTAAAAATCACAATCAAGGAGTGATTTATCTGGACGAGTTTTTTTCTATAGTCAGGTAGAAGGCTAATAACTTTTATAGAGAAAGAACACTGTCAAATGTTTCTTTATTTAATAATTTTGAAAACCTTTTTCTTTCCCGGAGCATATTTAAAAGGAAATTAACGAACACTTGTAACTTGTAACTCACCTCGAAACGACAACATGCGGCATTGATACACATGTTCTAAACCCAAGAATCTAATGGTCGAGCAATCCTCGTTTGGCCACTTTATTTGAATTTACCCAACTTTTCTATTTTTAGCAACTTATTTTAAGTAGTTTTTAGTAACATAGTTTTGGATCTTTTAAAAGAGGTTAGACCTGAGATTGAGACCAATAATTAGTAAGCATTGTTTTCTGTTCCGAAATATGCATTAATTAAGACTTGTATTCTCAATTAAAAACCGGAAGTAGTAGCTTTCACGAACTGAGAATATCCCTAGCATGAGCCAGGATAGGACGACTTCTTGCCTCATAAGTCTAATATACAAGAGGAGGATTCATTAATACCTAAGCGAGGAACTGGTAGCAGGCTCGCCGCCTGTGGTTCTTCTCAATGTAAATAATACACGATAAATAATACATAATAAATAAGATAGGATAAATAGCGTATGTTCCCAGAGGGGCTTCCAATTAAATAGCCAGAAGGAGTGGCTTCTAAATAACACTCGCCATTAGGACTCTAGTGTATCTTTGTAAGGCCGATTGGATTCCGATCGTACGTCAAGTGCTAGCCTCCGTCCTGGGAGGAAATAAACAAAAAGAATCAAAGGCCGGGGATGAGAAATGTACGAAGCGGCCGGTGGCCTAACGATGTAGGGTTGTTCAACTGCCCTCTGAGCCACACACGGCAAGATATAGTCAAGGAAGAATAGTATTCATATGTATATGTACGTAAAAAATAGATACATAACGTTTTTATCTTGTATTTTTAATAACCGCACGGGGTAGCTGAGTTTGTAGAACGCAGAGTTGCACTGCTGAAGGTTCTTCTGGGTTCAAACCCCACTGTGACATATAAATTAAATATTTTGATAACAGACGTGAATTGACCACGTAGAATTTGCGGACACTCCTGGTGGTCATCAAACCTCTATAAAGTGACCACTTGCAATTGGTAGGGAATTTGGCTGTTGAGCGTGATCTGGCACAAATCACCTCCCTGCATAACCGTTGTCTTGGAAACAGTAGTCAGTTTAGTATTATGTACTTAACCCAAGACCTTCCAGATTTTAGCAGCAGTGTTTTTTTGTCTTTATAAAACTCATAGCTCGTGAAGGTAAATATTTTTATTTGAAAAGAAAATATATGTCCAGGACCGGGACTCGAACCCGGGTCGCCCAGATCATTAGTCTGGAGCTCTATCAATTGAGCTATACAGGCTCGCCCCGGCCATTGCTCCAGACTAGTGATCTAGGTTCGAGTCCCGGTTCTGAACATATATTTACTTTTCAAATAAAAATATATAGAAATTAATAAAATCAATGACAAATAAAATACATAATAAATTAAAATAATATATAATGAAGTAAGTCAAGAAGATCCAAATTAAAATAATGTTCAAAGAACATTCTTCCCCTCGTATACATCGCAAATTGCGAGAACGCGGGGACATGGGATCAGTGAAAAGAAAGGATAAGTCTATGGCCGGGGGCGATCCAGGATAGCTCAATTGGTAGAGCTCCAGACTAGTGATCTGGGTGACCCAGTTTCGACTTTCTGTCCTTGACATATCTTTTCTTTTCAAATAAAAATATTTAGAAAATAAAACTAGTAGATTAGAAATGCCAATAACTATCAGAAACTACACCTGTCATGAGCTTTTACCTTTGAAATTTTACCATATTTTGTTACTGACGTACGAGAATTCATTTGTGATGTGTTTTTTTATGTACGTTTTAGTCGGTAATTGTAGGTAAATATCAATATAAATAATATTAAATACTTTTTTATACACGTTTTTTTCGTAATTTGTGTCATTACTTCCAATTCATCTTAATGTTGAAGGTAAATCTTAAGTAATCGCTTTCTGACTTTAGTGGTTGCCTTATTCTTCCTTTGACCTTGGCGTTTGACATTATTTTTTTTTTTAAACATTCAGTTTACTTCTATCATTATTATCAAATACCCTTTATGGCTATTTCTTGTTCTCGATTTATTAGTAAATTATTTCTTGATAAATTAATTAAATAAACAATTATTTTATTTTAGCCCATCTCTAATATTCAAGAGAAATCCCCAAACCCCCCATCCTCATCCATCCCTTCAAAATATCCAGTAAAATAGATTCCGTCAATCCTATTTATCCTCATAAATATCTATTTAAAATAAATAAATAAACCATGAGTGGTATGACGTAGGCTATAGCTGAACAGCTGCAAAAATCAACAGGAAAAACCGTAAATTGATACAGACCCTACGCATTATTTTAGAATTATTAAATAAAATTCGTACATTAAATTTAGATAAATAATTCTTGTTGCTCCCTCAAGGAACGTTAATGCGACAGTTGATTAGATACAGCAACTGTGAGAAGATCGTAGTGACTATTCATGACCACAACACCTAATTATCAAGGCATTAGTGAGCACCTGCTCCGAATAGACTCAGGTATCTCTCCACTACTGCTACCTATCGATACACATTTATCGATAATATCTTATCGAATCCTGAGCTAGGACTTCATCAGGGAACCATGTAGATAAGTGGCCTTCGGAGATACGAGATAAAATATAATTGTTTTCCATTTCATCGCCGTGCCAGTGTTGATTGGTTGAATATAATCTTGAGATAACTACTGAACTATGAACCACTGAGGAGAGAAGAAACGATTTCGTTCGTGACGCAGCAATCAGGTCTCCCGTTCTCCCATTCGCACCCTATTAATACTTGTTCGTACGGTGTAATTATAGATATTTACAACCCTTTGAGTTAATTGAAACATTGATGAGTGGAATGAAACACAGTTAATCTTCCAGAAATTAATAATAGATACTTTACGTGAATTAAGTATGAAGTATTTCAACTTAATAATACTACTGATAACGGAGTTATTTTAGTTACTTAACCAACTCTTTTTTTTTATGATTTTTTTTAATGTTATAAAAAGAATTATAATTAAATAATATTTACGGTAAACCAAAATTATAAGTTAGCCAATTTACGGACGATAATTGTATAACATTGAATATATCAGGGGTCCCAAACCCAAATACATATCTTGCATCTTGATCTTGCACCACTTTTGAAATGCATATAAGATATAATTCCCCATATTAGATTTAGACCCAGTATAGACGGTTTTATGGACATAAAAATTGCAACCCACATAATAATGATTTTTTTTTTATTATTTATTTATTGATATTTACAACTATATTTCTATAATATAACAAGTAAATAGGCTAAGTGATACATAATGACATGATATAATGACAACTAGAGAAACTACCCACTGGTAGTACTCAAATCGCATGTTCAACTAAGTAGGTCACGTGGCCAACTTCTTTTCAGACGGCTCGGAGGATTATCGGGAATTGAAGAGGAAGCTAGGTTTGAAACTAGAGGGTTTGAGTGGAAATGAAGATTGTTATGAAAGGATAGATAGCCGGTTCGGGCCAAATCAGCAACAAATGGGACATTGAGGTCGTTATGGATGACTTTATTCTTAACAAAATAAGGAGCATTTAGGATTTTACGAAGGATTTTGGATTGGATACGAGAGGAATTCGACGGCTTAGAGTAGCCCCAATGCACTACTCCGTAAGTCCAAATAGGTCGTATGATGGTCTTGTATATGAGTCTTTTGTAATAAATTGGGAGCTTAGAGCGTTTGTCTAGTAAGTGTTGAAGTAGCCTGAAACGTCGAGCGGTTTCTTGTCTTTTCAGTCTTGTACGAGGATTCCAGGTTAATCGTTTGTCGAGATGCAACCCTAAGTATCGGATCTGTTCTAGGCACAAGTGGGATATTATTAAAGGATACTGAAGGGCAGGAAGTCATTGGTTTACGACGTAAGGTAAAAGTGATTTGATGCGATTTTTGAGAGTTTATTTTAGTTCTCCAATTTTGACACCGTCTTCAAGATCAGTGATATGGGATTGGAGGCTTTGGGATACAATAACTGGATTAGTGTTGACTGATAATACACATGTATCATTAGCATACGTGGTAAGGATAGTATTAGGATGAGTTGGGATGTCAGCTGCATAAACTGTATAAAGGATTGTGCCAAGGATACTACCTTGAGGGATGCCAGCAGATTGGGAAAAGAGGGATGAATAGACATTATTATGGTTTACTTGGAAAGTTCTGTTTGTGAGATAGGATTGAAGGACGAGAAAGTAGATTTGGCGGTAGAAATTTACGGAGTTTATAGAGCAATCTATAGTGATTTTATTTCATTATTTCGTCAGCAATTTTTTGAATATATGGATACACAAGTAATATATATATTTAATATATCATTTTTAACTGCTTTGACCATTATAAAATAAAGATGTTTTGCAAAAGATTAATGCATTTTGCTATCCGGAAAAATGTTCAATGTGAATTGGCCAACTCTGTTTTATAGATATCTATATACATAAAAAATGTATAATTGTTTTAGATGCTTCACTAAGTTATTTTTCATATTATTTCTTAAATTTTCTTATTTTTGTTTTTCTCTCTTCGTTCTATTTGTTATTGACTTCATTATAATGTTTCACAAGAATTATTTTCTTTTTTTCATTGTTTTTATATTAGTACTCATTTTATTTTATTAATTTAATCAGTATGTTTTTGGCTAGAAATAAGTTTTTATTGTAATACTCAGTTATTCTTAGGGGACATTGCAATTATTGTTACAGAATGATATGGTTTTTCTATTACATCCTATAATCAGCAGATCAGGTATCTATCAGGATCAGGATTCGCTAAGTTATGCTAAGTTCAGGTAAGCTTGTATGAATAATGTACGAAATAGGGCAATCATACTTTGGGGCAATAAATGCAATAGTAGGGTTACAATGGAAATAATATTTTTAACGTTGACCCTTTGTAGTAAGTAAAAAGACAACCTTCATTCAATATGTTTTGACCAAATTGTTATTAAAATATCCATATCTTTTTCTTTAATAGAGATTTTTTATTGTTTTTTGTTATGGTTCTGAAAATGGAAAAATAGTAACGGAAACATTGTAATATAACAACACTTAATTTATCTTTTTTTTTATTCATTCGTAAGCAGTAGTTTATAAAATGAATCTTTATGGCAATAAATGCATTAGTATGCCCTGTTTGGAAATAAATTATATTAACCTTCTCCACTTAAATGCAATATTAGGGTTTATGAGGAAATAATATTTTTAATGTTAACTCTTTGGAGTTACAATGCTTCAACTATCAATTGATGTGTTTTTTGTAAATTGTTATTAAAGTCCCTATAAATCATCATCTCTCCATCTTTTCTGTTACTTCTACTCAATGGTTTTGAACTTAAAAGTATATTATTAAAATATTTTAATTCAATCACAACATAACACATTAATAACTCATCCATATTATTGATATTTGTATATGAATAATGAGGAATTTTCATATTCAATGATAAATAATGGGAATGAATAACAGAGGCCAACAAACAATTTTTTTGAAAACTTTTTTAACTTTAATAGTTGATCTTTATAGATTTTTATGTGCTGAATCTAAATCTGGCCTTAGTTTCTTTGTATCACCCATAGTTTTCCAGCAATATGCTTTGTATTATATAGTATATACCCCTATTTAAACCCCTGTACGGTATACGGGGGATTTAATGAAACACTATGTTACATCATAAGCATGGTTTGTATTTACAGTGGCTACTTAAAACAGTGATATAATGTGCTAATACAGGTTTCACTTGTCTACTGGAATTGGTCTATACTTTCTTTCTCTTTTTTCTTTGAAACTTCTTGAGTAGCTTTTTCTACGATGACTCCTAGTTGTTGAACTTCTCGGTGAAGTGACCAACAGTAGTCCCCCATCATGTTGGCGTTCCAGCGGCCCAGGTATTGTTTTCCCATCACTTTGATGATTTATATGTAGTGGTGGTAGAAGCACGTTTTTTGTATCTGCGAGATTTTTGCGTAGAATGTTCTTCTCACAAGGTTTTAAAGACTTCCTCACAAGCCAATTCTTTCTGCACCAATGTTGATCCCTACCCCTACTGTCCCATTCACACAAAAAACATGGAAATTTGGTAAAACCACCTTGTTGAAAAAGGTGTCTTTAGGCTGAGAGTAAACAAAACATCTGCTGTTAACAGAAAAAAGAATCAACGTTTTTTGGCCAGCAAATGTGTTTCAGCAGGCTACCAACTTCATCCACACCAATAGACCTAGATTTTCAGTTATTTATTTTAAATATTAAAGCTGTTCAATTCTTTAAAAATCGCATAATTTAATAAATTTAATTTAAAATGTGAAGAAATTGTGGGTGATTCAGTTTTTAATATCATATTTGGGTTCAGCATCCTAAAAACTATAGGAATAAGGTATTTACAGTACAAAAGTTTTTTGATCGTTGGCCTGCGTAATCAGAAGTGAAACTAATTCCAATAATTAGAGAATATCATTAGATAAAAACAATGTTGTACAAAATACAAATAAAATATTTTGAGAAAATGAAGTCGTTTATTAAGATCGAACATGTGCAGTAAAGGTAACCGTATAAATGCATGATGTACGAAATGTGGCCGATCGAATCCGCCGTACCTTCCTCATTCCAGGAAAAGATACGATCAGTTCGCCAAGTAAAACCTGTTCCACCTCTTGTCCAGATGACCTCAAACCTCAAGCCTCGGAAGAACTTGGAAAACAGAGAGAAAGAGACCTTTTTCGTTTTTTACTCGAGAGTACTTATTATATCTTCCAAGCTAATATAATGCCCTCATATGGACTTAAACTAGGGGAAGTGTTTTCGCAACACGTTCATAGAACACCGAGTATCTGATTACGAGACAATGGTATTTAGGTGTAGGATGTTTGTGTTCGCAGGTTTCCTTAGAGTCTTGTTCTTTTGTATCGGTCGTGCAAGAAGTTAACCCCGTCAAGGGTTGCTTAACAATATCAGACTCTTGTCGCAAATAGCCAAGTACTCTACTAAAATTTCTTAGTTCCTGAGACATGTTTTCGAATAAGAATATTTCGATGATTAATTAACGTAAATACATTACTTTCAATGATGGATTAAAACTTGTACCCAGTACATAACTTAAAATATGTTCAGAAGAATTTTATACTGCTAGATCTAACCAAAGATATAACTTATTTACTTATTTAAGGGTCGGGGTGTAGAGTGCTGAACAGCTACGCTGAAGGTTCCGGGTTCAAAACCGGCTGTAGCAGATAAACAATTTAATCTGTTAACAGCCACAGTCGGATCTGCTGTCCCTTCTTGGGGCTCCCAGATTTTTTTCAATTAAAGAGTGTTATTTACCCTTTTCAACTATTATCTATATAAATTTTGATAAATTTGATTTAATCCAACCATCTGCTCCTAACCTCAGATAATACTAATTAAATATTTTCTGGTATGGAGGTTTACATTAGGATAATTATTTCAGATAATAATTTAAATATTTATTAATCTTAATGAATTGGAAAAAGTTAATAAATATTCATAAGAAATAACTATTTAACCAGTGATTTGCTCAGAAGTAGATATCCGATGGCCCCTGACCATAATAAAATAAACATATTAAATACAATTATTGATAAATAAAAATTGTTTTTTTTTTTTTTAAACATTGATAAAATAAATGTAAGATATCTAACCATACCTTCCTCCCACAGCTTACATTATATTAATTAAATAATTTCAGTTTTGGAGGTTTACATAAGGCTAATCGTTTCAGATAATCTTTAAAATATCAATACATTTTAAATGATTAATTAATATTCATAAGATATTTTTATTTAAGCAGCTATTGGCTTCGGGAGTAAATTACAAATTAGAAATATATATGTATTTGATAAATTGTCAGCAGATATAAAATTATTACTTAAAAAGTTTTTTTTTAAATTTTAAGTATCTAGCATTGATAAAATTGTGTGTTTTTCTCCCACTCCTTATATTGAATTAAATAAATAATTTCCATGGAGGTTTTTATTAGGATCTTTTAAGTTAATCTTTAAAATGTTTATATATTTTTGTAAATTGAAAATATTTAATTAATTTGCATAAGATATAACTATTCAAGTAGTGATTGTCCTCAGTAGAGAGACGCCGATGGCAGCCGAGGTCTGTACTGGACCTGAAGGGACTGTACCTACGAGATCGCAGGCCCCTCCTCCAGGCCTGGAGCCATAGCCTGCCTCGCTCTTCCAGATGAAGAAATAAACCTTTATTAATTAGCGGTCATTCATAAGGTACCTCCCTAGGTCGTTAGCCGAGCCTCTGATGGACCGTGAGGTGTGCCAGTCCCGGGTACGAACCCCGCTGTATATCATCCCTCTCTCAGATCCCGAAGATAATTCTAAGCTTCGCTAATGGCTGGCAGTTCCCACCTTGTGATCTCCCACTGCCGGCAGCATGGAGGCACCCTTTTAGAAGACTTCGGAATAGAATATTTAAAGTACAAATTCGATTAATTTCTGTTAAAATGAAATTATTTCAAATTTTATTTACTGATTAATTACTAGATCAGCCAATTAGTTTTACTGATTAAGTAATATTTAACTAATAATTAATTATTAATAAATATATAAATTGGTAGAACCAGTAAATTTTAAAATAAAACTCTTTTTTTTATGTAAATATTTAATTATACAATATTTCAATAAATTGTAAATTTGTTGAAACGGTGGTATATTATTAAACCAATAAAATTACTATTGAACCCAATATTTACTTATTAATCACTAAAATTATAAATTAATTTTAAAATGTTTAATAATTAATTATTAATCAATATGTGAAAATTAACCATGGGGTAATTACTAATGTAAATTGTGATAGTATCTGTAAGTTTTAAAATAAAACAATATATTTAATATATGCACGAATTTATTTAAAATAATTGAATAAACAAGTATACAATTTTTCATTAAATTGTAAATGTTTCAAAACAGGTGAATTAAATAAAAATTAATAAATGAATAATATTAATGTAGATTTTATTTTTCTTGGCCTCTTGGCATTTATTATTTGTTGATAGAAGCGAGCTCTTTTACTGCACCAGGTGCTGCATTTTAAGAGAGGAATGTGGATAGGGTTTTATGAATTTCAATTAGATTTTGGGAGGGGGGTGGGTATAGTGATGTATATTTATAGAATCTGTACATTTTAAAATAAAACAAAATATTTTTTATGTACGAGTCATTTTTAATGAATCCTAAACCCTTTGAAACGGATGTATTCAAGCAATGAAATTATTATTTTAAATTGTATTTATTGATAAATCACTAGCTAAGAAAATTTATATTACTGAATAATTAGAATTCCAAATGTTTAATGAGTAGTAAATATTTTTTTAAATTATATAAAATCACTTAATCAATAATAAAAATTGACTAAATCTGTAAATTTTAAAATAAAACTAAGTATTTTTTCTTGTCCGAGTGTGTGTAAAATAATTAAATATATGTAAATATATATTTATTTAATAAATTGTAAATTTGTATAAAAAGATGTATTCAACCAATGAAATAATTATAATTTAAATTTTGTTTACTATTTATTAATTCCTTTAAGTGTTCAATCAATACTTAATTTTTAATTATTTAGTTTTGATAATGTAAATTGATATACTTTGTAAAACTTAAACTAACCTAATGATAATTATATATATTAAATAGTTAAATATTTATATAATATCTAAAATTATGATTTTCCGACTGTATTTTTTCAATTTTAATATATATCTCTAGACTTAAAATATGAGAAAAGAAATTTACAAATGTACACTATGATATGTATAACATATAATATATCCACCCATATCAATTACGAGATCTCCATGAACATTTGAGATGTTGAGGATCTGATGCGGATAACTCTAAATCAATAATTGAAACATTTTTCGCTAACTGAAAGAATAAACATATCTGACTATTGAAACATTAGTCAAGCAATGCTTTATGATTCTGGAATTTACGGTGTAGAAACTAGCTAAAACCATATGGAATAACACGGTAAAGTTGCGCCAAAGACAAAATTATTTGAATTAACTAGCGAAACATATGAAAAAGTAAATACAATTGTTTAATAATATTAAATGTGATACATTATAAATTCAATAATATTGTCAGTTGTTACATAATTAGATACATATATAAAAACTAGTAGTAGTAGTGATGAATAAATCACTAAAAATAATAAATTATTCATCATATAAATTATTCTTTTATAATAAAGAAGATGATAAGAACTTAAAAATGATCATAAGCTTTTTAAATGTTAAATAGTTAAATAATAGTTTTCTGTCTTTTATTCTTTAGTTAACTTTATTTTTATATTTTCAAATTATTCTAAACATTCTCTTTTCTTTTTTTTATCTTCATCGTCATATCAGTTTCTATTCTCAAATTCCCCAGTAGTATTTGAACAATAATTCAAGCTACCACTTAAGACTGAATTCTACATACTAAGCTGTGTATCGAGAGCCATGTGACGTAGTGTAAACAAACCTTGAGATCCCATTTCGGGTTCCATAAGTGCCGACTTGTGACTGTTAGGATCGATGTATATAATGAAATGACTTTTTATCAAGTAATCGATTGTTATATCTGATCTAAGAAATAAAGAAACTTATGAAAAGTGTCATACATAAATACTATGATCAACACTCCCAATTACTTATTAATGCCAATAACAACTTTCTTTAAGCTCTTTCTATGAGCCATGAAGTAACAAATTATAATAGTTTAAGATTATGGAAAATTGGCTTACCTAAAAAAAATGTGACAGGGTGTCGTTTACTTTGGGGGTACATATATGTAACACCTTTTATTAATTTAATTAATTGTTGGCACTTTTTGTACATTAATTGTTTTGGCATGGATATTTACATTAGGATAAACATTAAATTATTTATTAATTTTAATGAATTGGAAAAAGTTAATAAATATTCATAAGAAATAACTATTTAACCAGTGATTTGCTCAGAAGTAGATATCCGATGGCCCCTGACCATAATAAAATAAACATATTAAATACAATTATTGATAAATACAAATTGTTTTTTAAATTTTAAATATTGATAAAATAAATGTAAAATATCTAACCTTGCCTTCCTCCCACACCTTACATTATATTAATTAAATAATTTCAGTTTTGGAGGTTTACATAAGGCTAATCGTTTCAGATAATCTTTAAAATATCAATACATTTTAAATGATTAATTAATATTCATAAGATATCCTTATTTAAGCAGCTATTGGGTTCGGTAGTAAATTACAAATTAGAAATATATATGTATATGATAAATTGTCAGCAGATATACAATTATTACTTAAAAAGTTTTTTTTTTAACATTGATAAAATTTCAAGTACGCATTGATAAAATTGTGTGTTTTTCTCCCACTCCTTACATTGAATTAAATAAATAACTTCTATGGAAGTTTTTATTAGGATCGTTTAAGTTAATCTTTAAAATGTTTATATATTTTTGTAAATTGAAATTATTTAATTAATTTGCATAAGATTGCATACTATCCAATACATTATAGTTGCTTCAATAATGCTTAGTAGGTACAGGAATCCAGTCGGATGGTCGAACAAGACCAAGAAGCCGTTGTATTGTTGGTCCCTTGATCTAGTGGATCGGCTGGCAGGAATAAATTGTGGTTTCATACGATTATACCACGGCGGACCACAAACATACCCGCCAGGTGTTAGTTACTGGATAAATACCCGGGTATTACTAATCCCAAGGCCATAGGTCTCCATAAAGAGGTCTTAGTCGGGAGTTATAGGTCTGGCTGCTACCTCCCGCTGTCATCTCCGTGGAGTTTTTTTGAATTAACCTTTTCGAATGGAAATTTTGAATTTATTCCCTTCCTGTGTATCTCGCTTACATACCTCGAGTGCTGGTGAGGTGAATCAGAATCACGCGAGAAGATGTTCAGGATTCAAATACCGCTTTATTTATTCAATTCTACTGATCCTTTACAAAAATCTTAAAAGGAAACTAAATATCGGTAGAATCGAAGCGCAAACTAAAGTGTTATTGAACCTACCATTCTCCAATCGTGGGAGGAGCGAGGCAGCTCAATGGTAGAGTTAATAGCAGGGGGTGGATCCTGTGGGATCTTGAGACCCACCTGAGGCTCACCCAGCATTCTTAAAGACGATACCATTAGTAGGGGGAAAACTGGAGGTTGAGCATGATCTCGAACAAATCACCTTCCTGCATAATCTTTGCCTGGAAAAAGTTCAGTCTCTACCAAGTACTGAACCAATGATACTTCATGGGTTGGAGTGGTACAGGTCTGCCTTTTCTCCTATACGCTCTTCCTCCTTCAAGAACCTTCTGATAACGGATCTTAAAAAAAACTGCTTCAAATTGTCAAAAATAAATAACAAATATTTTATCTAATGAACACTTACATTCAATAACCAAATAAATATCAGCTGGTAATTTGGAAGGAATTATTTACAATTATTGTCGTTAAAATGACTAATAATTGGTAGTTGACTGATCACTTTAGTTGATTTAAAAATCATTTCACAAGTATAAATGCCCTAATTAATTGGGTCATAATGTCCCTATTTAAATTATATAATAGCATATTGAGTAACACATTATGGCTCATTAGAATTATTTGTTTATCAAATGTCTGTTTAAAATGAGTCATTAGTGACGACTAACCGTCTCTTGAGATAACTAATTAATTAGTAAAATAATTTTAATTTATGTCACTATATTAAAATATTTCTTACGTCATTACCATTAAAAAAATAGGATATATATTATATTTCTTGTTTTCCACCTAAACCATTAAATTTACCACACTCAGAAACAATCAAAGCTACGAGAAAAAACAATTATGTGAAATTGAAAATTGAACAATTTGCCCATCTCACCTATAAATATGATAGGGGTCTTTAACCAGTATCTGAAAACAGACCAGCTCGGGGCCATTTTACGTACCCTCGAAAAGACGGCATAACCGACGATTTTTTCTCCGTTTAAAAGATCCTTATTTTTTCTAAGGATTTTAAGGTATCAGTTCTGCAGGTTGTCGCTTCGAGTTATGTCAAAACACGTTTTAACTTCATCCGCATTTTTTAAATATTTTTTAAAATAAAACTAATCGTGAGTTTTATTATAAATAGAGTGTGTATATTTTGGTAATCATTTCATCAAGAAATGAACGTATCTATAAATATTGCGAAGTATAGATGATGCTATAATCTTAATAGTATATGTAGGTTGGTTCTCTAATCTATTGTATATTCAGTAAGTAAAATATACTAGGGTAACCTGTAGTCTAGTCAGTCTACCAACTTATGCAATGCCTTAACATTTTTTTAAATGAGTACAAAATCCTTGGTGTTGCCGTCCTTCGCAAGGGACGTAAAATAGAGGTCCCGAGCACGTACGTTAGATACGAGGGTGGTCTGCAAAGTTTCTGCTGAATATCGCCTAAGTTCACCAAATGGTGCTAGACGACCGCCGAATTAAAGTGAGAGAGATATCAGAGGTAATTACTGATTTGACATCTCAAAAGAACGAGTTTGTTACATATTAAATCAACATTTATATATTAGAAAGCTACCCGCACGTTGGGTGCCACGTTTGTTCGAATGAACATTTCCAACGCTCTGTTGGCGCAGTTTAGCCGCAATAAATCCGAGTTTTGGCACCGATTAATTACTGTAGATGAAACTTGGATACACCATTATACCCCCGAAACAAAAATACAGTCCAAACAGTGGACAGAGGGAACCGACTCCAAAAAAGGCAACAACTGGTCTCTCGGCTGGGAAAGTGGTGGTGACTGTTTTTTGGGATAGTCGTAGAGTTATTTTAATCGATTATCTTCAAAAAGTAAAAACCATTACAGGAGCATACTCAGCATTACTTGACAAGCAGAAGGGAGAACTTACGGAAAAACGGCCACATTTGCAGCGGTTGCCATGGCGAAAATTCACGAATTACGCTTTGAACTGCTTGACCATCCGCCTTACTCACCAGATCTCGCCTCAAGCGACTTTTTGTTCCTTCATCTAAAAATTGCTCTCGGAGGACATAGATTTTCGTCAAATGAAGATCCAATCACCTTCGTGAACAATTATTTTCCAGAGAAAAACCCAGAGTACTTTTTGGACGGGTTGCAAAGATGGGAGCATCGCTGAGAGAAGTGTGTAGAGTTACAAGGAGACTATGTTGAAAAAAAAAATTGCTTGTATTTTTGTTAGGTAGGAAACTTTTCGGACCACCCTCGTACTCTATAATGATCTCTAACCCTGTTAGAGCAGAATAGGTAAAATTTAGGACTGTTACAGTAACGTCTGATTAGCCTTAGCAGCATAAAGTGACGTTAAATTAATAAAAACCATACTAGTTACTATATCTGTATCTATATCTATAATTACTATATCTGACTGTTCAGTGATTAAATCATAATTATTTTCGAGAATATTAAAGAGGAAACGAATGAAAAGTTGTGACTTGCCTCCAGCAACAACACGCGGAACTGATATCGGTTTAAATTTTTCTTGTCTCTTAATTTTACAAGTAAAAGACAAAACCTTCTAAAATGGAACGAGTTCCCGTGCCGAAGGTTCGGTGTTCAAATCCGACTGCTTGGCAGACTTTTATTCAATCTCCTTTGTCGGAGATGGATCCTATGGGATCTATCCCCCTAGGGTTGACCCATTCTTTATAAAGTGTGTATCCTAAATAAGGGGAAATTTTTGCGGTTGAACGTTGTCAAGGACTGAACCCAAAACCCTTCATGGGTTGTAGAGATGTAGCTTATTTTTCTTTTACCTTAACATGAAACCTTTATCTTTTATGTATCCCTTACAAACTAAGTGGGATGGCTTAGGTTCGAGCTGATTTGTAAGTTCATTGAGCCCTATTAACACCCGAATGGAGATTTTAGAAAATAATAAGAAAAAGGCTTAAATAATGAAGATAGGAGGGAAATAAGAAAAGTGAAAATGATTACTTTAATTAGCCTATTATAAACCGGACGTAGCGGCGCCTTGGGGTACGCCCTCAAGTAGTGTCGGAGCTCAACCATGATTTCTTAGGCTCAAGGAGTGTAGAAGAAAACTAGCACATTGTATTATAACTGTTGTTCAAGTCTAATGCTTGTATTTAATACGGATGTATACATTTCACCCTCATATCATTAACTATTATGGAAATTTATCACTAGAATAATCAGATATTGTTAAAATTACAATAAAGAATTTATTAAAATTCAAATGTCTAGCTTTGGTGTTGGAGAAAATAAAAAACAATAAACACATTAATTATTATGTAAGTTAAGCCAATTAATGGAAAATAAATATATTATTATTAATGGGATTAACATTTTATCTAGATTGAAATAGATGTAAACACATACATCGAAGAAGCTTGGCTATTTACTATAATGCTGGATATTTATGTCGTAATTATGTATTTGTCATAAAGTATATATACTAAACATACCCATTATGTGCTATATATTTTAATGCATGTATTTCAACTTATATGCTGACGTCTTAATTACACAGGTCTGCAAAAAAAATAATTTTAAAATGGTTTTGTTTTAGTTAACTGATCTTTATGTAGTTTTTTGCGCTGATTTAAAAAATTACATTAGTTTTTTTCTATCACGTAAGGGTCACCCACAAAATAAAGTTGAAGTTTTTGGAAAAAGTACAAAAAACGAAAAATTTTGGATTTGTTTATATTATTTTAACATGCAGTAAAAGCAAAAAAAAACAACGATACCTAGCTAAATTGAGCATAAAAGTTATGTACATGTGTTGTAATGTTATATTAAGTCTTTGTAAAAAAGTTTTATTTTCCCATCAAAGCTTCATTTTGTACTTTTTCGGCTGTGTTCTTGTGAATTTTCCCTTTTTAACATCCTACATTAGTTCGCTATCATGTTGACATTCCATCGACTTTGGCATCTGTGCTCCATTTCTTTTATATCTTGATGGAAACATTCTCCTTGTTCCTCACTTACAGCCTCAAGATTTTCTGGAAAGTAGTCAAGATGTGAGTGAAGGAAATTAGCTGTGACAGTCATGTTGCAGCTCAACATTTTGTAACAATTCAGCAACCAAATTTTTGTAGTTTGGGTCTTTTTTGTTTCCAAGAAAGCCTGATGCAACAACTTTAAATGAATCCCAGGCATTTTTTCTTCCATTTCCATTTTAGTGGCAAAACTGTCATCTTTTAAAAGGTTTCTGATGTCAGGTCCAACAAAGACTCCCTCTTTCAGCATTTTCAACTCCAGGAATAAGACCCTATCTGATTGGCCACGTCTGCTTGGCATAGTGTTGTTTCCTGTCACGGCTATCCCATTCACAGAGGAATCATAGAAACTTTGTGTAACCACTTTGATCACCTAGTAACAAGGAAATGACTTTCAAATCCCCCTAATGGTCCATTTATGGCCAGCTTAGTCGAGCTTATTAAGAACAAACTCAAGATTTTCGTAGCATTCTTTCAATTGGACTGAGTGTCCAACAGTCACAGAAGCATATCGGTTACCAGCTTTCATTACAGCTTTATTCAATACAGTTTTTAAACTCCTTTTTGATGAATCGATTAAAAGTCTCCATTCCACTGGTTCAGACGTGATTTTGAAGATTTCCCTGATTCCAGGTACATTGGTGCCAAAAACTAGGTCACCCTCTTGCGTAAAAAAAGGGATAAAATTCCTTTTCTCTAAATCGGTACCACGAAAATGAAACACCGGAGGCTTAAATATGTCTTCTTTAAGTCCAGACCTAAAACTTTTTGTGAAATTTGTTACTTATTTAGGGGTGATGGAATTTTTTACTGTTTTTTCCGTTATCAGAACAAAAAAGACCTCAGAAAGAGTCAGGCCTTTGTTTGTTCAATGGTAAAAAAACTGTTGGTGGTTACAAATGCCCTCATAGCTAGGCAATAAGCGATTGACTATTTTATTTCTATACTATATTTATATTGTATTATATATTTTTATTATTATTTCATTTTAAAAGAGCGGGATAGCTTAATGTGTAGTGCACGAAGTTGTAGTACTGAAGGTTCCTGGTTCAATTCAGGCTGTTATAGATTAATTTTTTTTTTTTAAACAAATTATTTAATCTGTCAACAACCACGGATAGATCTTGTGAGATCTACTGAGGGAAAAATCTGGCGGTTGAGAGTGATTCTCGAACAAATTACTGCTGTACAACCTTTGTCTTAGAAACAGCAGTCTCTAAAATGTACTGAACCCAATTTTGCATGGGTTTAAGTGGTGCAGGTTCTCTAAAACCTTCACCATAAATATACGCTACTTATCAAAAATGGTAAGGACTTTCTAATATATGATAAATTATAGTCTTATCAAGTTAATCTTTTTATGTTTATTCGTTAGACATAATAATAATAATCATAAAAAAATTAACTTTTAGTGTTAAAAGTTAGATTGCTTTTATTGATATCAATAGGATGAAAATTGCGTTTCTTCAATATTACGTTGATGAAAAATTAACAAAAATCGAGTATGAAAAGATGTGAATATTATGGAGAAGGGAAATATATTTCAGTTATAACTAAATTGCTTTATTGGTCCATAAAGAAATACCAATACTTTGTTGCTTCCTAAAAGTAATTAAAATAACGTTAAACGCACCAGTTTAAATGCGCGTCCGTAATCAACTAAGTTTGATATAAAGAGTATTTTTTATTATTTTAAATATATTTCATTATAAAAAAAAAATACAACACAAACATATTACCTTACAGCTCTATTCTTCCAAACGGACAGGATATAATTGCCTACCTTTAACACAACAATTAAATGATAACATTATAAGAAGATTAAGAACGAATCCTTCTTTGGAGAATAATCTACCTAGCAAGCATGTAAGGTAATGAAAAATCACTTTTACCATCCTATCGTCAGATGCGAATGACTTCCTGTCCTCCAGTATACTTTAAAAAATACTCCATTGACTCTTGTTGAACTAATCCGATACTTAGGACTACGTATTGACAAACGTTTAACTTGGGAACTTAATACAAGACTGAAAAGACAAGATACTGCTCGCCGTTTTAGGCTGCTTCAACATTTACTAGACAAATGCTCTAAGCTCCCAATTAATTACAAAAGACTCTATACAGTATAATACCCAATAGGACTTAGGGATCAGAGTTTTGAGGCTCTACTATGCCATCGAATTCCTCTCGTATTCTTCGTAAAATCCACAATTCTCCTTCGTTTGTATCGAATACAGTCATCCATAATGATAAACTTTATTGCCACTCAAACCTACTAGTTTCATAACAAGCTACTTCTTCAATTCCCGATAATCTCCAGAGGCGTCTGAGAGATGGCCTGGTGAACTTTTAAGTTGGATTAGTTACTTGAGTATTACAACTCGATATGTATTACCCCTAATAAAGCACAAGATTTTCTTTCATTTTGTTTTAGAATGAAATCTCGATATCGCCTTAATAGCTTAATTAATCTTAAATAATTAAATGAACCTCTTAATTTCTGTTTGTTAAACAATATATATATATATATATATATATATATATATATATATATATATATATATATATATATATATATATATATATATATACTGTCAGGGCATGAATATGAGACTAACCTAGTCTCGAAACGTCGCCTAAGAAGTTCAAATAACTGTTGAAACTCGAGAACCATAAACAATATATATATATGACACATGAGGTTGCACAGCCATACTGTAAATACCTTTCTTTCTATCCTAAGCGATATTTATCACCAACAATCCTTCATGTGCCCTCCTTAAGAATCACCATATGCTAACCCGTCGACAGAGCTGGAGAAAAGATAGCTCAGGAGGAATCCAGTCTTCATCGTCCAGCCTTCCAGTCTTGAGGAACAGGATATATGTCAGTGGATTTCATACTCAACCTCATTAATGCCAACCTTCCTTACGCAGAACATTTCCATGATTGGCTTTACCGGCTATAATCGGTTGCCTCTTCAGGCGTCTTAAGGTGGCTGGCTACCTGTACGTACGGTTCTTCTTCCTCAGTGACATATGGTCTGTTGTTTACTGTCTACTGGAGAACTCTACAAGATGAAACTAATCAAATATGCTGACTATTAACCGATATGTTGTACAAAACTCATTAATATTAACTCCAATACGTTGGTATGTTGGCTCACCGCCCAACGAATCTTCTCAGGGAAAAGTCAGGTCCTTTGATCTGAATTATATTTAAATAATGAAATGGGATGCCACCCTGAGATCGTAATACTTAATTTATTGTAATTCTATATCTTTAATGAATAAAAGACATATCCCTCTCTTCTACAAAGGTTGACGTAGTTTACTGACTAGGAGTTGTTTATCAAATAAAGATCCTTTTTGAATTCATTAAATAACAATATGTTTATTTTGTGCTGATCATATCTACAAGGTAACTTATAAAACTATTTACAAATAAAGAAAAGAGGGTGCCTTTTTGCTAAATGTGACAGTCTACATGTTGAGTGCCGCTTCTTCACTGCAACTGCCGTTCTGCCCCTTAAGAGTAAAGGTACCACCGACCCTAAGGAACACTTAAACTACCTCAAGGTTCATAAATGTCCCTTACCCTATTTATCTAGGTACTCCTAATATTCCAGATAGTGTCACATATAGCAACGTTTCAATTGGAAAAAGTTAGGAATTCACTGATACAGCGTAGTATTTACCTACAGCCCCGGCTAATAAGTCGAATTTTGTCCAGAGAGAGATAACTGTATTGAGGGAAGCAGAATCATTTTATTCACGTTTTTTTTTTTGGCTTGAAATAGAGATGAAATATACGCAATAACTCTATTTCGAGCAATGCCTGACTAAAAAACCCTCATTCATTGCAAAAGTAACACGATCTCGCTTCTCTAAGCATACAAAAAATTCAGGAAAATTCTATCACTAGGGTATATGTGGAAGACTCCAAACACAACCTTATATCAGACTACAGCAAAATTCACCATAACACTATAAAAATCGCACCATTTCAAGAAACCTGAACATCTTGTTATTAGATATAATAGCTACTGCAAAAGTTTAGATGTATTTAAACGAAAAATATGTGGCAGATAAATTATTTAATCTGTTTAAAGCCATAGATGGACCCTAAGAGATCATTAGAAATCCTTGGGAACACCCTACCCAGTTGAGCGTGATCTCAGACATGTCACCTTCCTGAAATCCATGAAACAGTACAGTCTCTACCATCTACTGAACCTAATGCCCTTCATGCGTTGTAGTTCTATAGGATTTTAAAAAAAATAAAAGTTATCTTATCTTACCTTGTGTGATTAAAATGTGGAGCAAAAGAATTAACACTAAACATTCCTATTTAGGACCTTAAAACATAAATGGTACTTACAAATCGATGACACAATGTTACTAGTATATCAATCCACCAAAATACCTGCTCAATATTATCATTTATCAGTACCGTACATGTATATGGTAATATTGAGCAAGTATGTTTCTTGATTGATATGGTAATAACATTTCTTCATCGATTTGTAAGTACCATTTATGTATTAACATCGTACAAGTGTCAATTTTATATTTTGAATAGTTTTATTTAATATAAATCACTTAAAGCCTATTTTTTTACGGTAAGGACTTGATTTTGAGAGCAATATGACTATATGACTAGACTTCGAAGCATCGCCAAAAGGGAATTTTTACGAATAGGCTGAATCACAAGAACTGGAAATAAAACTTATATATATTTCAATAAGTTCATCTTCATTCAATGCTCATGTAATCATGTAACAAATGTTGACAGTTAATATACCATATTATCATATTCCATTATAAAAGCTATTTTTTTAAAATATTTAAAACAGTATTCAGCGTGAAATATTCGGCTCAGATAAGAGAAAAAATGAAAGTCGTCCGACCTGCTCTATCTCTTCATGGTGATTAGAAAACTATTTTTATCTTCTGTTGAACAAATAAAGAAATAAAACAATTGAAGCGTGTCACGTAGATACGTGTTTTTTCAACTAAATGGTTAACATAGTGACCAGGTGTGAATCATTTTGGAGTTTACTCCTTAAGAAACTATTTTCATGTTTAGCCCGCGGTATGAAAATTTTATGTGGAGTAAAATCGAATTTTAGATAAATGTGGTGCGTTACGTTCCTTTCTCGATAGTATTGTATCATTTGTTTTCCATAATAGATAGAAATTAAAAGTTAAATTCCGGGACTAATCGGGAAGAGATACGTGTGGTATCTATGGTAACAGTATTCTATTGCTTTATTCTCGAAGTGATAATATGCGATAATTTTTAAAACGTCAAATTAAGTTTAGCTTTGTTTGAACTAGTTAAGAAGATAAGATATATAACCTCAATGTTACCTTTGAGCTTAGATGTTTTTTAGGTTTTGTTATTATGAGAATAGATTTCCAAATGTTTTAAATTGTCAGGGAGGAACTTTGCAGTAAAATATTGAGAGACGTTACGTTCCTTTGCACACCTCTCACTTCGAGGTTATGTATGTGTATAACAGCAACCTAACCGTCAATTTGTGTTGTCAAACTGTAAAATTGAAAAATACTTATTTACAGCGAAACCAGTTTTTGAATGAAATCATTTATCGTTGGTTCTTTCAAAGATAAAGTCACAGTGTATTTTGTTTATTCACTTAACGCCACTAAGTAAAATTTTAATAGTGAAAAGTAAATTTAGTTTTCACTAAGTAAAGATGGAAGTTTACACTTAGTAAATTCTTGTAAATGAACTTAATTTAGACTTTACTTCTGGTAGATTATTCGGGGCGATTAGATATAGTATAACAATTGATGCAATGTTTTCACGATTCATAACCCATGTAACTTATGACGTACACGTATTGTATTTTAGTTACCACAAACCTATTGTCACAGTATTATGATAGTTCTAATAATAATAATAATGATGATAGTTCTATTCACGGACTAAATACTGTTCAAAATCATGTTAAATGTTCATGGTAGAACAAACGAATCTTCACAATAATGATTTAAATAAAAATATTAACAATTATTGTTATGTGAAATAGTTGATGATATATATTTCATTGGAATGAAGTAAATATAATGAATAAATATTTATATATGCTTTGATTTACCCTCTTTTTACATAATCTACACAATACTAGTTCTTAAGGAGTAAACTCCAGGCTTGCGTCGGAGCTGACACACACATTTTTTTTTTTTTTAATTTTTTGATGTAGGAATTTCTTAAATATATCCTTTTATTAAAAAAAGAAACCATCAAAATATCTTAGTGCTGAACTAACTCTCTCTTTTGGGTCTATATTATAATGAGCATTATTTATTCGAATATTTAATATATTATGGTGATTACAATAAAATTGTTGTTTTAATTTCTATAAATTGGTATGGTTCTTTCATGAGGGACACATTTTTTTTCTAATCCAGTTTATTTATATGTCTCTGCTATTAATCGATTAATTGAAATAATGAATGACTATATATTATTCCACATAAATAAAAATTGCACCATTACAGCCCATGGGGGGGGGGGTCTTGGGTTCAGTACGTGGTAGAAACTGTACTGTTTATTGAACTGGAGAAGCGAACAAGTGCACGAAACGCATTTTCAGGCAACAACAAAATACACACCAAAAGAAAAATCACAAGAAACTAGACAAACCGCAGTACATCTCACATCAACAGTCCACAAATTCATCAGATACATCAATCCTGCTCCAAGACCTTCCACAAACAAGTAAGGCATGAGAATATTCTATTTAATTATTTAACAACTTTCTACTAAATCTATAATTATGTTTTACCTTTATTTTTTATTCTGAATAAATATTTTCTGAATTTATTAGAAAGCAGTTTTGAATTTATACGTGAATATCTCATTGTAAAGTGAGGTACAAGGTCATCTGTCATTTTCAGGCCATAGAAATTTTTAAAGGGAATAATGGATGTGACGCAAAGTGAAGTTCTAAGCTTAGGTAACTGTATACAGTTATATATATACAGTTATATATACAGCCTATAGGCAAACTTTAGGACTCTCACTGTAGCATCATTAGATTAACTATAGCATCATTGAGTCAAGTTCAACGAAACAAAAAATATTGATTGGGCAGTATTTTCATTTCGCTTCTCAGCCATAATCTTTATATAAAATAGCACTTGTTGTCATACCGATAAACATTTCATTAAATCTCTTAAAACATAAATTAACAGAGAAAAACACTTTTGGATAACGCTATTTAAAGAATTTTAACACTGTTCATTATTGCTTAAGAAATAGAAACCTTCGCTTCTCTGACGTTCAACAGCTCCAAACTGGTTAATATCATGTAAATGTATTCAGAAATCAGAAAAATCCATTATAACCGGCGTTAACAACCGTTGGGAACAAATAACATTTCGCAAAGATGGACGATATAGGTCGGCCTTCCCTTGCTCTACTTCTGAATTTCAGTAATTGTCCCTAATTTTCTGTTGTTCCAGTTATTCAGCTGCCTAATGGCAGTACTTTTCGAAAATTGATCCATTCTGAATCAGAGTTTTAAAGATATGGCATTATTTAAATTACATTTGACATGCTAAACTGTGTATTGGCTCTGTTGTTTGCCTATTTATACAATGATCTATGACAAATCACCTCCCTGCACGACCGTTGTCCAAGAAACAGTACAGTCTCTACCATATACTGAACCCTAGACCTGTTCACGGGTTGTAATGGTGCAGTTTTTTGTTATTTATATAACGTCACCTTATGCTACTATGGCTAATCGGACGTTGCTCCTAAATTTTGCCTTTACGTGTATAACTAGGACAAGAATCTTTGAGGATTTTACGCCTCCTCCGAGGATCCACATAACCTAGGATTTTTTAATATATTTAAAAATCTAACCTATTGCACTGCGAACTCACGATCTTGGGCTGAGTATTAACTTCAGAAAATAATCGGTTTATTAGTTAATTATTTATTGTTATCGTCGTAAAAAGCTCCATTGATCATCGCCAATTAATTATTTTTTCTTGAAGTATATATGTTTACATAACTTTTTTAATATTGCTCTTGAGATGGACTTTCTAAGACGTAGCTACGGCATCTCAAAGCTCCGACACATACCCAATAGTGTTACAAGAGAAACGGTAGGGCAGGAGAAAAATATATTGTACGAAATAGAAACCAGGCTTCAATGGTTTAGCCACCTGATGAGAATAAGCAACAATAGATGGCCAAAGAAACTCTTCCCTTATACACCAAATTATAGAAAAAAGAGAGGAAGACATGGATGGAGGATGTAAGAGAAGGAATGGCAGCAAGAGGGCTGCGAGAGGAAGAAGAAGAATGGGCCGGTAGGAAGGATTGGCGGGAAAGATTTAGGGTATCTGGATACATTGAATGTAAAAAAAAACCGAATAAATAATTAAATAATTTAAATATTAATAATAAAAGGTTTTAGAAGGCAATTCTTCCTTTATAAATCTCCTGGTTTACATAGTTTGTAACACTGTCTATGTAAGACTGACAGTCGACAACTAAACATTCATAAAATCCACAATTTACAAACTAAAACCGTTTTAAACATGGATATACCAAATCATGCTTACACAGATTTAACATAATCAATGACAATACTTGTTCAATAGACAGAGAAGAACAGACACATAATTTATTCCTGCCAAATGTATAAAAGGCAATGATCAAAATTAATTATTTCATTAGTGCTAAATTGAATAGATTGGTCAGAGTCTGAACACGATATAATACATTTCGATACGAATCCATTAATTTTTTTAATAGCACCGATTTTGAAAAGTTGATATGAAATTAAGATATATGCATTGTAAAACATATATATTCATTTTTATAATTTTTGTACTTTTAAGATTTTGTTAATAGTAAGAGGGTGTAAGTAATAATGTTTTGTATGCATTTCAATTATCGCACATAATATGGATTCATATTATATATAAGTTAAATTTAATATAAATTAAAAGGCATTTAGTATACTGCGTGTGGGAGCGGAATGGCTCAGTGGTAGAGCGGTGAGTTGCCATGCCGAAGGTCCTGGGTTCAAATCCCGCTGGTAGCAAGACTTTTATTTAATCTGTTCGCAGCCGGAGATTGGTACTTCGGGATCAAGGACCTCCTGTGGCTCATCCAGCCTCTATAAAACCTGTACTCAAAATAAGGGGGAAAATCTGGCGGTTGAGCATGATCTAGGACAAATCACCTACCTGGACAACAGTTGTCCAAGAAATAGGTACAGTCTCTACCTTGTACTAAGCCCCAGACACTTCATGGGTTGTAGTGGTACAGTTTTTTTTTTTAGTACACTGAAGTGTGGAATGCACCAATAAACGAAAGATCACTTCAAAGGGTAAATTTGAAAGCAAGAAAAAGGCATCCGTTAAATATAATTAATAAAATATTTTAGAAGGTAATCCTTTAAATATTATTGCTAAAAATTGTATGTATAAATCACAAAAGAGGCCTAAGGTCACCTGTGGTCTAGTGGTTAGCGTAACAAACTACTAAGCCCAAGATCGCGGGTTCGTAGCCCGGCAGGTGACCCTAGGATTTTTTTAAGGGAGTAAAAAATCCTTAGTTACCCCGTCCTTCGGAAGGGACGTTAAACGGGGGTCCCGAGCCTGTACGATGTCAGGTACTCGTTAAAAATCCCTATCCTAATTAAGCCTGGGTAGGCAAAATTTAGAGCTCCCACTGTAGCATCGTCCGATTAGCCATAGCAGCATAAAGTGACGTTAAATGAACAAACAAACAAAAGAGGCCATTTTTAAATGAAATTTCACTAATTGTTTATTATATATTTCAGTTCTTAAATTGTTTTTTTTAAATGTTTACTCTCCATTTATGGTAAAAGAGGGGAAAATAGCTGGAAGAGGAATAAAGGAGGAGACTAAGACCGCATGGCGGCGGGAATCGATCAAACTCCAGAGCCGGTTCTTGGGGGGCCTGCCCTCGGGGCAAAAAGACCAAGATCCAGGGACTCCGCGCATGCGCGTCCCACGGTCCTATCTCCGCTCTCTCTCAACCGCCTAAACATTAACATGTTTACATATGTACCTGTGCGTACCAGGTACCACTGCGTCCTAGGTACCTTCGTGGACAGTTACCCCGCATAATGCCGCACTCAGTACCGCAACAGATCCATATCTACGCAGATTTTCAGCCACAACCGAGGACAATTTCCCCATTCTGGGTGCAGTCGATGTATAGTAGAATCAATTATTGTTTTCCTTTAGAGGTCTCGATAATGGAAATTCATAGGGCCGGCCGCTTTATAGCTTTTGTAAGAGAATCGCAAGTGTTCAGGAAGCGTACCAACTACAGGAGTATTATTCGGTGAGATAAAATCAAAACTTTCAGAAAAAATTATAACAATGATGAAACACTCATTCCTTTACAATAAAGATTTACATCGATTAAAAAAGACGAATCAGCTCCCTACACAACCGTTGTCCAAGAAACAGTACAATCCCACGTTCCGTACCTAAGATCCTATATTGGTTGTAGTAGTACAGGATAGATAATCAATTAAGGAAAAAACTTGAACGAAATATTTGGACTAATAATCACATATGATCAAACATATATAGAAGCATCAAGTATATGGGCATTTAGATATAGTAGACTGACTAAAGTATTAATCTACTTCGTTAAAATAAAAAACAAAAATAAATAGTCTACAGAAGTTTATAAAGATTTTGAAAGTTTAAGAATCATAATGAACAGATCCAAATTTAAATGATAAATTTACATTAGAAAAAAAAACCTGTACCAACCATGAAGGGTTCAGCACATGGTAGAGATTATACTGTTTCTTGGACAACAGTTATACAGGAAGGTTATTTGTCGTAGATCACGCTCAACCGCCAGATTTATCCCTTTTATTTTGGGCACCCACATTATGGGTGAGCCCTAGGAGGGTCCTAGATAACATAAGATCCCTCCCGGCTGCTAACAGATTAAATAAAAGTCTGCCAGTCAGCGGGATTTGAACCCAAGACCTTTGGCATGGCAACTCAGGGCTCTAGCACAGTGCCATTCCGTTCCCTAAAGAATTATATCGATTAGAAAAAAAGCCATTGGCGAGATACATGTACAAATAATAATAAATGATCAGCAATACACACTTAGGAGAACCATAGAGATTTATTTAAGCGGAGAATAGTTGACTCGATAATTCAAATAATAGATTGAAATGATCAGGGGGTGCAGTCAAAGATTACAAAAAAATAAGCAAAACTCAATTGTCAACGCTTCCGTCTAAGATGTAGGCCATCTCCAGGGCTGCCGGGAGGGGAGGGGGGGGGGCGATGTGAATACAAACTGTCAAATTTCAACTCAAATCTTGAAAAAATCTTGTACACGAGGCTTCCTATTGTAAAATACATTATTTCCCCATAAATTTATCTTTTACAGCCAGAGGAACTGCAGATTAGTTGCACTATACACTGATATGCCCCATATATTCGGAAATAATACAGATTTATTATAGACACCATTATTCATCATAACATTACAATTTATTTATCATTACAAATAATTTTTAATACTCTACAATGCTGGTTTATTCAAAGTGTGAATGGAGATCTCTTATCAAGATTTTTATCAGCTTTCTTCTCCGGTTTTTATTTCTGTAAATCCAATGAATGAGTTCATTAGATTGATTACATAAATTAGGATAAACATGTTAACCGATATTGTACATGTATGTAAATATTAATTACTAATATAAATTAATGAATTATTCAATCTTTAAATTACGTATATGAAAATTAAAATATTTAATAAATATTCATCTTTAGCAGAATCCTAAATGAGCATACCGTAACGATAAGTTTAGTTTTCAGCATATGTTTAATTATTAATTTCTTAAAATACGTGAGGTTTTTATTGTGTATTTTTCCTGAACATTAATCAGTTGGACATGAGTAAAGCCAAAGGAGTTCTTCGTAAAAATTATGGATTCATCATGAACGAAATCTGGTACGTGTTAAAAACTTATCTGCGATCTAGAATACGAAACTACCAAAATGATTGGCTGCTTTGTAACGCTCATACTTGACACGTAATTCAAAAAAGCTCGCCTTCTCGGTGTATTATGCAAATCTTAAATGCCGTGTCTTAGGATTTAATTCACATGATAATGATGATTGAGGGCTACTAGCCCAACATAAATTCTGTCTTCTCTTACTCCGTAAAAAAATTAATAATGAATAATCTTCCATAATTTGTATTTATATAATTCATCTCGACATCAAGTCTTTTTTCGCTCGAACGTACCTACTACGTATAATCGAATAAATTGACATTGAAAACTGTAGTTGCTACTTATTTGTGAAAGCTGAGGAGTATAATAGTTTTTATATCACGGTAAGTATTTGATAATAGTTACTTTTAGTGAATTTGTTTATTGCTATGTAATAACAAGCCCTGTGGAATCTACAGACCCTCCTAGGGTTCACTCAGCCTCTATTAAGCTGGTACCGTTATTAGGGTTGATCTTCAACAAATCACCTCTCTGCACAACTGTTGTCCTAGAAACGGTATAGTGTCTACCATATATAGAACATTCATGGATTGTTGTCAGTTTTTATTTGTATGTTATATTTCATTTAATAATAACTTTTTAAAAAAAAGTGAATTTTTTGTTTAAATTTATTTATAACTATTTATTTTTTACCACTATGTATTTATTAGATGTAGTATAAAATCTTTCTCAACCCTTACGTCCCTTATGGCACTTGCGATTTTTAGGTCTTACTTCGTTCTAGATGCTTGATTTGATATGATTTTGATTTCTGCTTCAAGAACGTCTTCTTACCATGTTACTTAAACGAAAAATATAATCCTTGTTTTTCAATGCACATGATGAATATGTTAATTAATTCCATGTATAAATCGAAAATCAAAACAAGCCAAATGACTGAGAATTTAGGAATTTGGGAATTATAAACTTGAGATATAATAAAATGTATTTGTGTAAAGTTACTGTTTCACATTGACTGTTGCTTTTAGATATGAAAAATTGTCATATGTGGCAATAGCTTATCTCTTAAAATTTTTCATTATGAGAAAATAAATTATTGGCGTTTAATTTGTATTTATTGTTATCAGGGGTTACGAACAGGGGTTACAAATTCCCTATGCCTAGAGATGGAACAACCCCTGTTGTTCCAATTATATAATTGTTTAAATTCCTTGAACACTTAACGTTGTTATATATTATATTTTTCTCTCTTTCTCATTATTTCTCTTTTTAAACAGTTATTAATTGAATATTTTTTTAAATGTAAATTTGGAGTGCTACCGATGGGTAGTTTCTCCACAAGTGCTTTTCATGTCATATTGTACGTATTAGCACATTTACTTGTTATAATAGCATTATAGTTGTACATATCATTAAATTAAATAAAAAATAAAAATGTAAATAGTCTACCGCACGTTTTGCTTTTCTAGGAAAAAATGTTTTTCTTACGGAATAATTATTGGCTAATTCCTGAATAATAATTTGATCTGAACTTTATATAACTGAGTAGAATATTCCTTTTCTAGATCGGACTTACAATATACTACCCGGACTACACTGGAGTACTATATATTTATTACAGGTCGGTAAATGTTTGTTTATTTTACGTCACTTTATGCTGCTGTGGCTAATAGGATGATACTACAGTAGTTGTCTTAAATTTTGCCTTTGCAGGTTTAATTAGTATAAGGATTTTTAACGAGTACCTGATATCCTACCGTCTCGGGACCCCGTTTGACGTCCCTTCCGAAGGGCGGCATAACCAAAGATTTTTTACTCCCTTTATAAAATCCTAGAGCACCTGCCGGGCTAGGAAACCGCGATCTTGGGCTTAGTAAGTTGTTATGCTAACCACTAGACCACAGTTCGCTCCACAGGTTAGAAAATTATTTTATATAATAGAGAGAAATAAATCATTAGTTAATAAATAAAAAACTTTATCTTGTTTGTATAAGGTTTGTTGCTATAAATCACGACTTTATCTTACTCCGGGGCTGCCAAGAAAAATACTTTTGCCATTGGTTGCTCTCTTCCCTCGACAATTTCCGAGGATCGGTTTATCTCCAGAGGTGGTCTCCCTTTACTGGGACCTAAATCCGATCCTATCTCAACCACTACCAGCCACTTGGGACCCTTCCAGATTATATTCACCCATTTAGACACTCCACCAATGGAATAGATATTTATTGCTGGATTAAATGTTTCAAAATCTCTTATTTAAAAAAAATCTTAAATAATAATTAAGTTGACCCTACCAAAATAACGGTAGTAGAATATTAGTAAATTCATCCAGGTGGTAACAACAGGTAAAGATAAGTGTCGTATAACGTTGTAAAAGTTCAATTGTAGTTTTAAAAAAGTCCTAAACTGTTTAATTTTAAAAAAAATACTATTCGACAGATATAGCACAGAGTTCAACAGGTATGTAAGACTGCGATTCTATAAAAAAAAATTGATTTTCTATCCCTATGTAAATGTAAACATCCCCCAGTTTAAAATAAACACAACATAAGACAACGGAATATGCAGAATCTCCTAAGGCTCACTCACTCTCTTTAATAATAAAAAAAACATTATAAATCAAGAGAAAACAATAAATAAATAAAGAATAAATCTCTTCTAGATAACCATATGTATATAACCATGTGTTTACCCAGCCTGATTCAATAATTAGTAAAATGTATTTTATATTGACTTTTCTGAAGGGCTGTTCATGTATTGACAGCATTCATGTAGTCTTATTTAATTTATTTAATTTAAAGAAACGTCATCAGCTTTTATTTCTCTTCACATTATATATTTTCAAAAGTAACGTAGCTTGCCGTAATACCACTTGTACTTTTATCTATAATATTTGCCTAAATAGAGGTCTTCAAATAAGTACAAGACTGTTTCAGTAAGTTGATTTACTGAATCTCGCATCTGTAATAAGCTCATTTAAGCTATACAAAGAACCTATCTGCGAATTTCAAGATGCTAAGTTCAGTGGTTTCTGCGGTGCGTTGACTGCTGGATGTGGTTGTCAATCAGGTTACAGTTTTATATAAACTTCGTCTGTGTGGTGTGTTGATAAAAAGTAGCCTATGTCCTTCCCCAGGCTTGAGATTTTTTTTTTTCTTAGCCCCTTTGGGTTTGAAGGTTTCTAAGTAGAATTAAAGATAGGATGGAGAGGTATCTCTTGTACTGTACGATGTACATTTTAACAGGAGGATGAGAAGGTGGAAGGTTCTAATTTATTTATTTATATTTATTAACTTTAGATTTTTCCGGTGATGGGGCTCACCGTGTCCTTTTCCTTTTATTTGTTTATTTTATTAATTTCTCAGTTCAGGCTTCATTCACTTTGTACGTGATCTTGCCCCGTTTGTGGCCATCCTGCTGGGGTGAGTTACCGAAAAAGCGGGTTAGTACAGTATTTCAGGCTGTCGAAATATTTAATGTGTCTACGTTTAATGAATTCTGTAACTGTCGGTATGTCGAGAGTAGTGTGTAGGAAGGTCCGTTTTTGTTTTGTTTAATGTTGTGTGTCTCACTATGTGTTGCAGTACGGCATTCTGAAACTGTTGGAGCTTTTTCGCTGTTGTTGGCGTGATGTTACCTAACAATGGTGCTCCGTAAAGAAGCGCCGGTCTTAGGATGCTCTTGTAGATGGTCAACTTGAGGCGGAGGGATAAGTTAGGAGATGTAAGCAGGTGGTTAAGTCTGTAAGACTTGGTCCTAACCGACCTGAGTTCCTTCCTGCAGTGGTAGGCTACTTTAAGGTCCCGGTCAAGGGTTACACCTAAGTAGACTATGCTGCTCGCTGGTCTGTTTTCGTGTACCTTAAGACCTTAGGGAGAGGGCGACGCTTTTTCCCCTGAAAAGAGAAAATTATGCAGTCCGTCTTTTTAGGATTCACTGTGATGTTGAGTCCTTCTAGCTTCTGTGAGATGCTCGCACAGACCTCCTCCGCCTGCCGTAGAGCTCTCTTTGCGCTGATCGAGGTGCTGTAGAACACTATGTTGTCGGCATAGGCTGCTACAGTCGCTTTTTTGTAGTTGATTCCAACAGTTTCAGCTGAGAAAAGTACTGGAGGAGCAAAGAACACACCCTCAAAGTTTCAGGTCTCTATGATTAGCGGATTAGGCTGTGCGTTGATACCTAAGTCAGTCATTCAAGACAAAGCATTTTATATGTATAGATTAAATTAAATTTGTTTCACATATTTTTAGTTTATTATTTTTTTTTTTTTATTGAAAAGAATAATACTTTGGGAATAAGTCTTCGGAAGAAGATCTGTGAAATATTTCCAACAGTTCAGAATAATTTTAAGCATCATTTCGAGAAGTGATCTTTTTTCGAAATTGTTGGAGAATCATTTCTATAAGAATGGGAATGTATTTTGTACATTTTAATTTCAATTATTATGAATAAGAAGGTAGGTATTATCAGTATCAGAATTATCAGTGTTCAGGTTATAAACAATGGCGGATAACAGTGCATGGCAAATCGCAAGTACCTGGTCTGCTCGATAATAGTATTTAAGGATTGAAAAATGCTAATCAGACGTTGTGTTATGCGCAGAAGCGTTAGACAATATTTCTCTGAAAATAAATCACTCAGGATAATCAGTGAGTATTAAAAATAGCCCAAGACAATAATAGCAGGGTCTATTTCCAAACGAGCTAACATTTGTCATGTTGAATTCGTCTGTAATTATCTGCTAATGAGTAAAGGATTGGGCGGTAAATCTCTGATACCATCTAATCAAGATATCTCACCGGGATAGTCTCTCCATTCAACAACCATATATTTTCTTAGGATTATGCAAAACTTTCTTGTTTTTAATTTTTTTTCCCTTCTATATTGTGTTTTGATAAATAGTACACAACAATGTAAAGGAGTTTACCCTCGCTTGCCTAGACTCAATCGATTACATCTTTACTTATGCTGTGTTAAAGCATATTAACTCAGACGATAGAGCGTTGGGAGTCTGTACTGAAGGCCTCGAGTTCAATCCAGCTGTGACAGTTATCTTTTTTAACCTGTTATCAGCTACGAGTAGGCCTTATGGATCCTCCAGACCCTCCTGGGGCTCACCCCGCCTCTATAAAGTGGATACCTTTAATGGAGAAAAACTGGTGGTTGTGCATTAATTCCAACAAATCACCGTTCTCCTAGGACCAGTACAGTCTCTACTATAATCCTTTATGAGTTATAATGGTATTATAAAATAATGAAATTTAATAAATTAACAGTAGTTTAATCACAAAACGACATGAAGACAACCATTAATGTATAATATCTATTATAACCGAAAGTATAATATCTATTATACTTTACATAAGTGGTGGAAATAAAAACCGACGTTACATCATTATAACCGAAAACATGCAATTGCATTTAACCATAACCATTTAAGTGCAATCTAGTCCAGATGCAGAATATTTTATTATAATTTTATTAGTTAAAACCTAGGCCCAGAAAGTCTCCAATTTATTGGAATGTCATAGCGTATTTCTTCAAAATATCGAGATCAATTTTAGATGGAAGAAGAATTATTTTCCTTTAATTTTTGTATTTATCTATCGAAATTTAGACTGTATTAAATAATACACGAAGTAAATATTATGAATTTCATATACTGGCAGGTAAGTAAAGGAAAATAGAGAAACTACCGACTGGTAGTACTCCAATAACAGATTTAAACTAGAAAGTCAAGAGCTATCTTCTTTTCAGACGCCTCGGAGGATTGGCGAGAATTGTAGAGGAACCTATAAACTTGAGAGTTTGAATGGGAATTAAGTTTGTCATGAAAGGATTGGTAACGGGTCCGTACCAAATCAACAACAAATGGGATATTTAGGTCACTATGGATGGCTATATTCGTAACAAAGTATTGTTTTTCCAATGAATATATTTTAGTAATTAATTGGGAGGTGAGAGCTTTGTCAAGTTAGTTTTGAAGTTAGCAATTCCAGTCAAATAGAAGGTGGAATAGAATTTCGTATTCATTATTCTAGAACTTTTCAAATTTTATGTTAATATACGTATAGAAGAGTGTTTATTTTATTATATTGTTTTAAGAGTTATTAGATTTATCGAGAATTTAAATAATCTGGAAGCCTTCCATTTGCTCTATACGATTATCGTATACCACCTAACGGAACCTTACAATTTACCGTATGATAATTATTATAATCAGTCTTAAAATGAAGGTTTATGTTTTTCTTTGGGATGAAAAGTGATTTATTTTATCATAATTTTATTTTACTTTTTTAGATATTAATTATTTTGAATAAATTATGATTACCATCGTATTTTCTACCATAAATAAAATAACCAACAATTTAAATTATTTTTTTATCATTAAAACAGTATTATTAAAATTTATATCAATCCAAAGGTCATTAAATAGCAATTTTTTCACCGGCACAATTTAGCCGACTACTTGGAGAAAGAAGGCATGACTCACGCGACTAAGCGTTATATTTTCCAGATTTTCGATAATGCCACGATGAGGAGGCTATAAAAAAAATAAAAAGACCGAAATTACGAGTTTATTTCAAAATCAGAGCCCCTGAAGATCGGCTTCTTACTTATAGGTATTCGAGAAGAAAGTCGTACCACCTCGTCTTATGACATCGTTATGTCATCATTACTTCTGGAGCCTCATGCCACTACCCTATTCGGAAACTTGTCAGCTACAAAGTATTATTCGAAGCAGTCTGTTAAATAATTAGACTTCATTTGGAGAACATGATTTACATAAGGAAGCGTCAAGAATCAGGCTAATAGAAGCAAAAAACAACGGCTGTCGTACCCATTAACATTCCATTAGGAGTTGAAATGTAGGAATTTAGTGGAACTGACAAAATGTTGACCAGTAAGTCTAAACTGCACCATTTATAGTAAGTCTGATGGTAAATCCATGTGTCTTCAATGGATATGGGCCGTGCCTAAGTTCCGTATTCCCATAACAGAATTTCGAATTCTTTAAGAACATTATCACACCTATGAATTATAAAAATAATATTCCTTTGTAACCATTATTTGATTATTTAACTAGATGGAAAAAAGGTTTCCATCAGCAAATAAAAAAATATAGATTTTGTTCCTAGAAACCGCAAATATATCACTCACGTTACCTAAACGTTAAGATACCTACTTAAAACATTTTTTCAAATAGAATTTTAGTAGTTTAATCAAAAATCGTCATTTTAAGCAGCTGGGGCGACACGACTTCATGGAGTGCTTCTGTCATTTTACATGCTTCTGAGGCTTACAGCAGTACAGGAAAACTCCGTTTTTTTTCTGTTTTTTTACAGAAAAGCAAAAAAAACAAAAATAAATTAAAAAAGGAAGGAATACAACAAAAAAGCCATGAACCCCAGGCTAAGACTATTGGGGAAGGTAGGGCTGAGGCAGCAGAATGAAGCGGTCTGATTCAATCCCATTACATTTCCTCCGCTACACGGCACCGAGAAACGTCCTCAGAGAATTAGTGAAACGGCGCTTCTCAACTGTAACGTCCCCGCTGGGATGACGGAGGATATACTGGCGCGGGGCACGCCATGCGTTCCCTTCAGCCTCTACTCCGTTCTATTTCTTTAATAGAAATTATAAATTTGTTGTCCCGTTCATTTTTATTTAATGGCATGTAGTTCGAAATGGAAAAATAAATATAACAAGACGAAATAAATAAGTTGGTTTGATACTATTTATATTTCTTTAAAACATTGACTAAAACTTTTTTTTTAATACTAGTTAAATTTCTATGAAATGTCCTACGGAAAGGTTGGTTAGTAAAAATAAGTAGGCAGTCAATATACACACATGGAGTGCCAATATACAGTAACAATATTTTGGAGTGTAGTCTATACATTTTCAAATAGTTTATTTATTAATCCAAACACATGATGGGCTGCCAAAATATCAATAATTTATTTGGAATACTAATTCGTATACAGTTAGCTAAATTATATTCATCCTGTAACTGTATTTAAACAGATTTTATTTTAATTTTTAACACTATTATAATCGTTAAATTCAACAATACCTAGATCATTTGTATTTTCAATAATTTCATAAAACAAGACGTTTAACTATTCCAAATTAAATATTTTAGGAGAAACGAAATATTCAACCTGCTATTGAAGTTTTAAGTTTTTATTAGTGGCAATAACACAACTATTAAGCGACTTTGTAGGTAAATATAATTATTATTATATATTCCATATTCTTATTCTCATATGAAATTCTAACCTTTAAACTAAAAATGATTCAAAGAAATTGTATAAGTCATGGACAGGCCGCTATGTGTCACCATTATCGAGCATGTTGCTGACCCGAAGCAAGAAGTTTATCCTCAACCTATAATTAGAAATTTGTATTCCTAATTGTGGAATTTACTTACTTTATTTAATTTAAATTGGCAGGATGCCTCACCGAAAAATGAGAGTCATAAGAATTAAGGACAAGCCCATCGAACAGGTGAGAACCTTTAAATATTTGGGAGCACACCTTGATGAGAATGGAGTCATGGACAATGAAATCCGGGACCTGAATAAAAGAGAAGTATCCAAGGACACAAAGTTGAGGGTATATAAATCTACTTTTCTCCCCATATTAACATACTCCTCGGAATCTTGGGCGTTGACCACCAAACATAAAAGTAGGATCCAGGCTTCAGAAATGAGATTCCTAAGGAAAATAGAGGGATAAACAAGACGAGACCGAATTCGCAACTCGATCATTAGATCAAGCCTCGGAGTGGACCCTGCGGAAAAAGTCATTGAAGAAAACAGTCCAAGATGGTTTGGACATGTTTTAAGAATGGAAAATAACAGGCTGGCCAAGATGACATACGAGGCTAAGGTTGAAGGAAGAAGGTCCAGAGGAAGACCCCGACGTACCTGGGAAGATGGTATTAAGGAAAGCTTCGCAAAGAGCAGTCTGGAATGGAATAGAAGGAGAGAAATGGTAGAAGATCGTACGGTGTGGTCCGGGCTATACAAAAAGAAACCTCACACTGCAGAGCGGTAGAGAGGAACGACCATGATGGTGTATTTGGAATTTTTTTTTTTTTTTTCTGTGATGTCTCCATGAACTGAAGCTGATGGGATTATGTGTGATTTAGGTTTATCGAAGCACCTAGGGCACCTTTTATTTGGGGCTATGTACGAGCATATCACTTTAAATTATACTTACCGTATATTAATCAGTCTTAAATTTAAGGGATTGAAAAAGTGTGATTCCATGGTAGTATGGTGATTTAATTGCAATATGCATTATATTATTACATATGCATAATATTATTACATAACTTAGAACCTAGGTCTAGAAAAACTACCATTTTATTGAATAGAAAATTTTTACTTCCTCGGAATAACAATAGCTTTTAGTTTATTCCTGCTCGATTAAAAGTTAATTTAGAGTTTTGAAATACTTAAACAGCCTGAACGAGATACCTAGCTAATCTTCACCAAATTATAATATTCAGGGCCTCCTAAAGTTTCAGATGTGGGGCAAAAAATTGCTTATTAATGGTTTGGGATTGGTCCTTATCTCATTGGACCGACTAAAAGATATTCAGGGAGGCGATTCCCTCGCTGAGGAGAACGGGTCCAGTCACGACAAGATGCAGGAGCGATTTCCCTGAAAGCCTCACGAATTTCGATCCAATTACGTGTTCGGCTTTTCGGGTGCCTGATCCTCATCAGGTTTTGGGGGAACGCTTCGTCCGCCTCCTTGCTTGGTCCGTAATAGGAAAGCTACACCTCGAAGGTGGGGTTTATATCAAGGATAGATTGACGAAATCCAGCACTTGCTTAGTTAAAGAACTTAGATCCTTAATTCTACCATATTATTATAGGTATATGAGGTGTACACAGCGGCTTTAAGGTACATTGTTCCATGAACTATAATTTATGTTTTCTTAACATTTTGTTGTAGGAACATGTAAAAATATGTATGCAACAGTTACTAACATGTCAGTAGGAGGAGGACAAAAAGTGATTTCGAATAAAATTGCGATTACTTACCGTGCTTCAAAGATTGCACTAATGAAATGACCAATCACAATACTGGTACACTACCCTTATTAAAAATTCACATACATGGCAAGTAATCGCATTTTTATTCGAAATTGCAATTGCCCCAACTATGGTGTAGGTAGATATAATAACTGTGTTTTTCATACATTTCATATTCCTATTTAAACCAGATGGTTATGTATTCGCCTCATGTTTCCATAGATCTAGCTCTTCAAGATGATATTGGAACGTTAAAAATAAGTCTAACTTTCAAAATAACGTAGTTATAAAGAATGCATAACTAAAAAGATTAATTTAAAATAATAAAATAAAAAATATTAATTGATGTATGTTTTTCAATAGCTATAATATATAACAAAATTAGAACTTGGTTGGGTTATAAGTAAGCAGCATTATATTTTCCACTGTAAAGATTTTCTAAGATAGTGAGTGCAGTTTGAAGGACGAATACCACACCCCTCAAGTACGGATCAATATAAGAAACTTTACTTGTACCATTATTTTTTTAATTTGCCTAATCATTATCAAATAATCAGTTATGGCATTTCTCAGTAAAACCATTTTGGCAGCCTTGTTCCAGTTTTTTTTTTTTTTTTTTTTTTTTTTTTGTCCCCCCTCTACAACTATCTCATTAACGGAAAACGACTATATTTTATTTTCAAAATATTTTTTAGATTATATTTCAATTCCAAAGTCTATTAAGCCCAAAGAGATTGAGAATGAAACCATATTAGAAGTCTATTTTAAATTTAAAAGTTATTTTGATAAATATAATTATACTTACAACAATTTTACTTTTAAATATTTTATTTTGAAGAGAAAAGATTTGTCCAGGGCCGGGATTCCCACGTATCCGTCGTTGTGCTCTCCCAACTTAGCTGGCCTGGCTCGTACCATGGCCAGACAAATTCTTTCTCTTCACCGATCCCATATCCCCGTTTTCTCGCAATTTGCCGATGTAAACAAGGGGAAGAATGTTCATTGAACATTACTTTAATTAGGATCTTGTTGACTTAGGTCATTATATTATTTATAATTTATTTTATTTTATTTTATTATTAATTGTTGTAATTTTTTTAATATTTTCTCTTCAAAATAAAATATTAAAAAAATTATACAAAATTAATAAAAAAATAAAATAAAATAAATTATTTGACTTTATTAAATAAAGGAGCTTACCCTTTATATCTTTTTAAGTAATATATTTATATATACTTATATAAATATATATATTGTTACGGGCTACTGGGTGTAAAATGGACTAAACTATTACTTAATTCAAGAATCTAATATTTATTAACAAATTAACAAGAATACAATGAGATTATTAAAAACAACTAAATTATTAAACTAATATCAATTTACAATAACAATATTCTACTAAATATTATCTAATTTCTAAGATAATATACAAATAATATAAGATATTGTTTATACTAAGTAACTAAACTATTTAGATAAATTTGTACAAATACAATAATATTACACTATAGTTTACAATTACAAATTAACACTTACAGTTCGCTAACTAAAGTCCACCGACCGTAAGACTCTCCAAATATGACAAACTGCCACACAGTTTATTACACTTATTACACGGCCACTAATTGTCACTGTTGCTCACTAAGCACTTATTACAGACTGATACTAATACTAACTAACTCACACACACTGCCACTAATTAACGGCTGCTTATTACTTCACTGCTTATTACTGACTCGTCTTATTACTTCACTGCTTATTACTACACTGCTTATTACTGACTCGTCTTATTACTTCACTGCTTATTACTACACTGCTTATTACTGACTGCCGCGGCCGAAAACGCTGTCCTTTTTATATAGGCAAGGTAGGTCGTGGTGGGGCATTACTCGGAACACGGACGAGGACCACCTAGACCGATCTAGAAGGTTCTACGCCATTCTATAATCCCTTCCGCTTAATCCCATTGTTTGCCTAATCCGCTCTAGGCAGATCAGAAGCCGGTCCTACTTCCCGCTCTGACCGTAACACTGCCCCCTCCTTAAAAGTGCTCTGCCCCAGAGCATAGTCCAGAGAAATCGGGCGGTCATGAGCTTCCCTCGATGGAGACGCATTTCCTTTCCAGGGGTTGAACGTGCACACCAATATGGCGACTCCAGAGTTAGCGAATATCTGTTCAAGCATGTTCCTGACAACCTTCCACTCCAGGCCGTCATATCCACAGCCCAACTTAGGGATCGCGAGCTTGGTGACACGCAGTCTCAGAAGCTTACTCCTCAGGTCGTCGAGGCTTCGCCGCAGTGCGTCATATGTGGGCTTCTGATCAGTAGCACACTTGGTGACTAAGTAGAACAGGTGTCGTCCTTCGTGCGTATGGTGGAGTGCTTTCCCGACGCTTGGTCCTTGGCGTTCCAGTTCCTCAGTTCCAGCAAACTTCTTCCTGAAGACCGTTGCAATCCCTCGGGAAGTCCTCAGATCTTCGGCGACACAATGGGCCAGAGAATAGTCCGCGGGTAACGAGAAGATATCTCTGTATACTGTCTGAGTTACTCCACGGGAACCTTGTACCTTAGGTTGTGCAACTGATACCTTACTGGTCTCCACGTTGTTGAGGTACCTGACTTGCTGGTCTTTTGTCGGGCCATGGTCTCCTTTGTATGGGGCCAGTCTATTAAAATGGACTACCCTGGGTTTTCCTTTTGGCTGCTTTCTGATCCTATAGATGACGTCGTTTATCCTATTGATGATCTCAAACGGGCCATCCCAGGAGTTCTGAAGTTTAGGTGAGTAGCCTCGCCTTCTTCGAGGATCATGTAGCCAGACCAAATCTCCAGGTTGGAATCCACCTTTCTCTGCCCTGATGTCGTAACGCTCCTTCATTCTGTTACTGGCTCCCTGGATGTTTGCACGAACCTTTTCGTGGATATTATCCATCCGCTTCCGTAGATTCGTGACGTACTCCTCTCCGGCCACTTCCTCATTAGGCTTGAACCCGAATTTCAGATCACAAGGCAAACGAAGTTCTCGGCCGAACACCACATTTGCGGGGGTCTGCCCCGTTGCTTCATGGACTGAACTCCGGTAGGCTAACAAGAACAAGTGAATATACTGGTCCCAGTCTCGCTGATGCTCGGAGACCACTTTAGACAAATATCGACCCATTGTCCTGTTCATGCGCTCCACCATGCCATCCGATTGAGGGTGAAGAGGTGTCGTCCTGGTTTTCCGTATTCCCAGTGCTTCGCACATCCCGGAGAAGACTGCAGACTCAAAGTTTCTTCCCTGGTCAGCGTGAAGTTCCATGGGTACTCCAAACCGGCTGACGAGCTGCTTCACAAGTACGTCTGCAACCGTGACTGCCTCTTGATTCGGAAGGGCATACGCTTCCACCCACTTAGAAAAATAGTCCATGGCCACGAGAATATATCGGTTGCCTTCGTCTGTCACAGGGAAAGGGCCAGCGATGTCAATCGCTATCCTCTCGAACGGTGCTCCCACGTTGTACTTCTTCATAGGGGCCTTCTTTCTTCTTGTTGGTCCGTTAGAAGCCGCACAAGTCGCACAACGCCTGCACCAGTCCAACACATCGTCCTTAAGGTTTGCCCAGTAAAAGCGTTCACGAACTTTTTCCAATGTACGGTGAACTCCAAGATGGCCGCCAGTTACACCGTCATGTAGTTCCCTAAGCACTTCGGGCACTTTATTCCTTGGAACGATGAGCTGTAGCCTGCGCTGATCTCCTTCCGCGTTCTCCAATGCCCGTTTCAGCAGCCCGTTGTCCACTAAAATGGAGTTCCATTGGGCCCAGTACGTTTTTACATTCTTCGACATTGGAGCAACATCCTGCCAGGCCGGTCTTCCTCGCCCTGATATTTTCCATTCCTTTATTTGTTTTAAGTCCGGGTCCTCGTCCTGTTCCTTTGACACCTCTGCATCTTGCCAACTGTCGATGACAACTGTAGTCCTCAATACCGCTGCCTGCTTCTCTTCTTGTCGAGAACAATGCTTGCAGCCTTCTTCACAAGGTCTTCTTGACAGTGCATCCGCATTCCTGTGGCTCGTTCCAGAACGATGAGCAGATTCAAAGTCATACTCTTGAAGGCGCTCAATCCACCTCGCCACTTGTCCCTCAGGTGACTTAAATCGCAGCAGCCACATTAGAGCCGCGTGGTCCGTTCTCAGCAGAAACCTTCTTCCGTATAGGTATTTATGAAAATGCTCTATGGACTTTACTACTGCCAGAAGCTCTTTCCTTGTGACACAGTAGTTTCGTTCCGGAGCTGAGAGTGCTTTGCTGAAATATCCAATCACCCTTTCTTCTCCGTCTTGGAGCTGAGAGAGGACACTTCCAATGGCGATGTTGCTGGCATCTGTGTCAAGTATGAACTTGCCCTCGGGACGTGGATAGCTCAGAATAGGAGCACTACTCAATTTGCTCTTCAGCTCCTCGAAGGATACCTGGCACTCGTGATCCCAATGGAAAGACCTTTTCTCCTCGGTTAGCCTGGTAAGAGGTTTTGCGATGTTAGCGAATCCTTTCACGTACCTCCGGTAATAGGTGCAGAGCCCGAGGAAACTCCTCACCTGGTGCTTATCTCGAGGTACTGGCCAGTCGGTGATCGCTGCTATCTTCTCTGGGTCAACAGCAACTCCGTTGTCTGACACAATATGCCCCAGGTAGTTGACTCGCCTTCGGAAGAGATTACACTTCTTCGGGTTCAACTTTAGGTTGGCTGCACGCAGTCGTTCGAAGACCTTCTCCAGATTCTTCAGATGGTGAGCGAAGGACTTTCCCAGCACAATAATGTCGTCTAGGTATACCAGGCATACCTCCCAAGAGAGACCTCTTAACACGTTTTCCATCAGCCTCTCGAATGTGGCAGGAGCATTGCAAAGCCCGAATGGCATTACTGTAAACTGCCAGAGCCCAGTGCCAATTGAAAACGCCGTCTTCTCTTTATCCTCAGGTGCCAATCCAACCTGCCAATATCCACTGCGGAGATCCAAAGTAGAGAAGAGTTTACACCCCTCTAGGGTGTCCAGCGTATCGTCAATCCTGGGAAGCGGATAGCTGTCCTTCTTGGTGACATTGTTCAGAAGACGGTAGTCTACGCAGAACCTCGTTGTGCCGTCTTTCTTCTTCACCAATACAACAGGAGACATCCAGGGGCTACTAGAAGGCTCAATGACACTGTCAGCCGCCATCTCCTTTATAATCTCCTCGGCGTCCTCCCGTTTGGCTAACGGCAGCCTCCGCGGAACCTGTCGGATGGGCTTCGCATCCCCAGTGTCAATCTTGTGCTGGACGATATCCGTTCTGCCCCGTGGTCCTGGTCCGATCTCGAAGACGTCATGCCATCGGATAATCATGTCCTTCACTTCCTCGCTCTGTTCAGGTGAAAGGTCGCGGCATGATTCGTTAACAAATCCTTTTAGTTCTTCTGGCAGTCCTCGGAGCTCGGTGGGACGACGTTGCAGCTGACGAACCACTGAGGAAGCGGTTGTACACTCCCCGACCGGTGTTCCTTTCTTCAGCGTTACCGGGAAGCTGTTCAGGTTCATAAGCCGGATTGGAGTGGTCCGTCCGACCTTGATGAGAGACCTAGCAACCAGTACGCCGCGTCCGATCTCTTGTTCTTCGTGCGTTCCGGGTTCCAGTAGTACACATTGACCCTCTGGTAGATGTCCTTCGACCGTCCCATGCGTCACGATTTGGCTCTGTGCAGGTAAAGTGGTGTCTTCTATTAAGAGCACTCGTGCGTTGAGATCCTTTCCCTGCCGAAGGATGACTTCTTCGTCTCCCATCGTCAGCACACCTCTCGACATGTCCAGCTTGATCCCGTATGCCATCATGAAGTCCATGCCCAATATGACATCTTCATCGATCTCTGCCACGAGAGCGCGGTGCTTCATATGTTGACCCCCGATGATGAAGGTGGCAACTGTCTCCCCGTAGACCTTGGCTGGCTGTCCCGTGGCAGTCCGTAACGCCCAAGTTGTTGGTAAGATCTTCTCAGCTGGAAGTGTTTTCGAGTTCAAGATTGTCATGGTTGCGCCGGTATCTATTAGCAGACTTTGCAGCTGTCCGTTCACCATCCCATCAACGTAGCAACTGTTCGTTCGGCTTCCTATTGACGCGACCCTGATGGTCTTCTTGGGGCCTTTGACGTTACGGGTTGACAGTTGCCCCTTCCCATCAACCCTATTTAGTTTTCCTGTGGCTTTTCTTGCTTTTTCGATGGACACTTGCTTCTAGGATGTCCAAGTTGGCCGCAGCTCCAACAGCGTATCTCCTTCTTACGGGTCCTGAGAGCCTCTAAAACTTTCGTCACTAGGTCCTCGAAGCTGGGGACTACATTTGGCTCCGCTTCTGCTGCTCGTACTCGCGCATGGCCCCGTACAGACTGTCTAACAGCCTCGAACTCCATGGCCTGGGATAATGCGTCTCCCAAAGTTTTCGGCCGGGCGAGCTTCACTGCTTGTTGTGTCTCTGGGTCCCGAAGTCCATCGAGGAATTTGTCGACAGCCAAGCTTTCGTAGACATCGTCAGTGACCGATGGGTAGGCGTTCCTCACCAGCCGGGCAATATCTGCTTCAAATTCCTGCAAAGTCTCGTTGGTCTTCTGAATCCTACTTCTCAGCTGTGAGCGATACAGCTGGTCCATGTGGCGGTGGCCGAAACGCATCTCCAGTCTTCTCATCAGCTCCCCGTAGTTGGACCGCTCCGACATGGGCATCCCCTGCAGCACTCCCAAGGCGTCTCCACGCAAGGCCAGGCACAATGCTGAAGCTTGGGTCTCCTGCGACCACCCGTGGATCGAAGCCGCGGTCTCGAAGAGAGTCATGTAGTCTTCCCACGGCGTCTTCCCGTCGAATACTGGAATGGTATTGTGAGTTGGTGGCGCCCCAGCATAGGCGGGTAGAATGCTATTACGATGGCTGCCCTCGGAGGAACGGTCGGTGTCGTTCGTCGGTGGATTGCTCTTACGTCCCTCGAGAGCTTCCATTCTTAGCCTAATTTCGTTCACTTTTTCTCCTAGCCTAGATTCTACATCAGCTACTTTATTATTTACATCGGCTAACTTATTATCTACATTTTCCATCAACTTAGTCTCTAATGTGCCTAACTTAGACTCTAATGTATCCATTAAATCATTTTTTACAGTACATAATTCATTACCTAGCTCATTTTTAACAGTGCTTAGCTTATTTTCTACATTGCTCAACTCATTTTTAAAAGTTGCAGACAATTTGCTTAAATCGGTTTCAAACAGAACATCATCTGGATCTTCCCCTAACTCTACAAAAATTGACGCAAGCGATGTTGCAGTACACTTTTATTTCCGGAAGAATCCAGATCACGTTCTTCTAATTCCCGTTTTAAATCCGCAACTTTTAAATCCATTAATTTAAGACTTTGAGAAGCCATTTTTCATACAGTAGCCCAATAATTACAAAACGCTAGACAAAATAATAACAATTACACAAAATCCCACTTCTGACACCAATTTGTTACGGGCTACTGGGTGTAAAATGGACTAAACTATTACTTAATTCAAGAATCTAATATTTATTAACAAATTAACAAGAATACAATGAGATTATTAAAAACAACTAAATTATTAAACTAATATCAATTTACAATAACAATATTCTACTAAATATTATCTAATTTCTAAGATAATATACAAATAATATAAGATATTGTTTATACTAAGTAACTAAACTATTTAGATAAATTTGTACAAATACAATAATATTACACTATAGTTTACAATTACAAATTAACACTTACAGTTCGCTAACTAAAGTCCACCGACCGTAAGACTCTCCAAATATGACAAACTGCCACACAGTTTATTACACTTATTACACGGCCACTAATTGTCACTGTTGCTCACTAAGCACTTATTACAGACTGATACTAATACTAACTAACTCACACACACTGCCACTAATTAACGGCTGCTTATTACTTCACTGCTTATTACTGACTCGTCTTATTACTTCACTGCTTATTACTACACTGCTTATTACTGACTCGTCTTATTACTTCACTGCTTATTACTACACTGCTTATTACTGACTGCCGCGGCCGAAAACGCTGTCCTTTTTATATAGGCAAGGTAGGTCGTGGTGGGGCATTACTCGGAACACGGACGAGGACCACCTAGACCGATCTAGAAGGTTCTACGCCATTCTATAATCCCTTCCGCTTAATCCCATTGTTTGCCTAATCCGCTCTAGGCAGATCAGAAGCCGGTCCTACTTCCCGCTCTGACCGTAACAATATATATCTGTACAGCATTGTAAAGGACACAATTTCCACAAAGTAGGTAATATTTATATATTAATAATATTAATAATATTTAATTTATGTTATATATTAAATCGTCCCTGCCATCGACGAAATAAACACAGTTTTCGTTTTAGACTTATACTAGTTGCTTTAGGATTGATAATTGATATAAACTTCATATAGAGGTACCTATCAGTCACAAAAACAATGTAAAACGAATGTCATTGGTTTGATTATAGCCACTAATTTTTATTAAAGCTTGAAACTGCTTTTTTTAAATTCTCCTCAAAAGTACCGATTTTCACATTCGATAGTTGGAAATGGCAGGGACGATATATTAATTATATATCATACTAATTATGTGTATATATCAGGGTAGTGGTATTTTAGCTACTATAAGTAAAATATATTATCAATGTCTTTAATTTCGAAATCTGCAATTTTTTAAGCTTCCTGATTCACTCGTAATGCGGTAAAAATAGAACATAAAAACGAAATGAGCACAATGCAGCTGGGGAAATATACCAATGATTTATCAAACTACAATACATGAGGAATGGTTTTTGAAATGATACAATGTTTCCGGCAACTCTTGACCCACACTGCGTGGGATACGAAGGAATAATTTATATTCCCATATCAGACAAAAGGGTAATAAATCCGATGATATTTACAGCTTTTGTATTGTTATGAAAAAACGAATCATTATATATATTTTTTAAATCTTGTAGATCAATATAAAAAAAAAACAAATCGAAACTCAACGTTTACGGAAGTGTTACAACATTGTAAGTTGGACTCGATTTACTTTAAAAATAAAAAACTATATATTTAAAACTATGCTTGAAAACTAAATTAAAGTTAATCATTTAAATTTTAGTTCTTAATAAGAAGTGCGGTAACAAGGCTTCAGAAGAAGGCTAAAAAGGCCCTGGGTTCAAATCCAGCTATGGCAAGTATTTAATCTGTAAACAGCTACGAATGGACCTGGACAGACCTAGCCTCTATAAAGTGGGTACCACTAATAGGGGGGAAAACCTGATTTTTTTTTAGTTCTCGAAAATTGTTGGTCATTTTTTCAAGTTGAGCATTCATGTTGGTCATTGGTTGCTCCAATCGGATTCGGATAACGTTCGGATAATCGACGTTCAACGGTTTTGCAATGGGTTCAGACTCATCGGATCCCTCCAATGTAAAAGATGTTTAACTTTATTTTAATAATCTATATACGCACAGTAAATAACTGACTTTTTAATAAATAAAATGCTTAGATATGATTTTTTTTTTCAATCTAAACACCAATTAAATGTATTTAAGTAATTAAGATCTTTGAAAATGAAAATAAATTTGGATAAGCACTACAAAATAATAGTAACATATTTTTTTTCTCACTCGAATATGCTTCCTAAGTAGTTAGTTGCTCTATAAGTCAGTTGGAGTGTAAAAATAAAAAGTTTCTGTACACCCCTCTAAGTGTATACATCTGTTTACTATAATAATATTCGTGTTCTTTCTAATTATATCATATTTTATTAGTTTACTAATAAATCATTCTTACATATTTCCTTCAAAATAATTTGATATGAGTTATAGCGATATGAATTTATTCATACGGCTTCCTGTTTTTATTCTACAGCAGGTGCTAACCCCAAGAAAACAGCTTTATATATTCCATAGCAATTTAATTGAGTAGCTTAAAAAAATAGATAATAGGCAGGTTCAAAATGAAGTACCTGTTAAAAGAATTATACGAAACTGTAACTTGTCCCCTTTGGCTACATATACGTTCAGACGATTTATCATAAGTATATATTTTTTATTGTCATATAAAAGAAACTATGTAAGAAATTTCTTAATAAAAAATATATTCATAGTTTATCAGGGCTTATAATTAGAGATTAATGCTCCTCAAGTAAAATTATGATACAGTAGAGCGTCGATTATCCGAACTAATGACGACGGATAGGGTTCTGATAATCAAAACTTCGGATAATTGGAATTAAATTTAAAAGATTTAGAGACTTGACTGCCTTGAATACGAAGTCTAGGTTGAAAGCAAGACTATCCATTATAAGTGTTAAATAAATAAAATGCCAGAAAATCACACGTTTGTATAAAGAATAAAATTGTATTACTTAGAACAAATTGACTTTTTATTATTATTATGTTTATTAACTCAAATAAATCTATGCACGTTTCATAGCATGATTTATAAAGTTTTTAACTATAAATTGTAATATTAACTTACTTCAATCTTACTTTCTTTTCAAGGCAGATACGTCTCCAATTCATACTTAAAAGAATTGGAGACGTGCCTATGTGGTAAACATTAAACAATTTTTGGAGAATGCTTATTTGAACATAATTGTCGTTAACCGATGTTCTAAATAAAGTTGACATGTTCCTAGTTAACAATAGCCTACTCTCATATTTTTTTCACTTTGAATGCAAAAATAATGAAAATTATTGTTTCCATATTCCAAATAAGAAATATGGTCTTATGAACCATCCATAGGAGTATTTTCACATAATGTTAAAAGTAATCATTGAAAAATGCAAATCATATCCATCTGTTACTAAATTATGTTGAAACAAATTGTAGTAAGAAAATTAAATTAGAAATATGAGTAGTATTACTTTATTAATTAATAAATAAAGTAAAAAATTAATAGTTCGTTTAAAAAGTAAAGTTACCTCAAATTTTGAGAAAAGATCATTGCGCACTTACCTAAAACAGAAAAAAATAATTCATTAAACGAAATAGCAATAATAAACATTTTAAAATAATGTAATTTTGTTTTTATGAAATTGAGTAACGCTTTATATGTTCTGTAGTATTATTATTTTTATTATCATTATTATTTTATTTTATTTATTAAGGTCTATTAATTAATAACGTTTGTAGTGTTCTGAGTTGCTATTCTGAAGGCCCCATGTTCTAATCGGGTCATCGGGATAGCTATTCAATATCTTAGCACCATTGGATGGACCTTGTGGCATCCACAGCTCCTCCTTTGGCTCAGCTACCTGGTATAAAGAGGGTACCCCTAATTGGGGGAATAAATCTGGTGTTTGAGCATGATCCCGAACAAATGACTTCTCCAGACAACCGTTGTCTAAGAAACATGACAGTCTCTACCATGTACTGAACCTTTGTGGGTTGCAGTGTTACAGGTATTAATTATAAAGCAATCATTGAATAATTTTTAGTTATCAAATTTTAAATACTTTCATTTTATACCATCTCCACACATTCACAATTGACCAAGCTTAATAACTTAAATAAGCAAATAACGATAAAATACCTCCTTTACAGCAATAACTAATATAATAATAATAAATTCTTTATTGGCTTTAATGTACAACATGTAGCCATTGAGTCTGGCCCACTTAATGCTAATTTGGTTAGTAATTACTTGAAATAAAACAACAACCATAATTATTACAGTCCGACCTCTATAATATAGGTAACATAGTATACAGCATATTGTCATTTAATTACAGTTTTTTATTTACAGTTATATAATATAATATGTAAAACTTTTTTTTTTTAATTAACACAGGTTTAATAAATAAATGAACAAAATTTAAGTTAGGACAGAATAGTATTAATTGTAACAACAGAATAATAATCCTCTAAACAAATAATCCTCGATTCACATTAATAAACCATAATTATAGCCTGGATTTTTTTCTATCTACATATAAACTGTAGATAGAAAAAAATGTTAGTTTGATTTTTCTACGCTGTCCATAGTGGGTGCATTTTGCAATGATAATTCATCATCATGCTGAACAACATATTTTTGCAGAAATTGTTTCCTTGTGTTAACAAAAAATTTACAGTGCAATGTTATATGTTTTAAACTATTGATTATGGTTTCATGGCACCACTGACATTTTTAATCAGAGAATATATTCCTATAAAATATTTTCAAGCATTCAGGATTTGAAATTCTTGTTTCATTCAAGGTTCTTAATTTTTCTATGTTAATCTTGAATTTTAAATAGCTTTCAGGTTCCGGGTTGGTATAGGTACAAATAGTTCTGTACATTGGATTGTAATTTGAGTTAAGAGCTCTATCAATATCCTTCGACAGTAAATGATTTGATACATTTAAGAATAACATTTTTATTAGCTAATAACACTTTGGGGCTATGAAAATATTCTTCATTAACTAATATCTAAAGAGCATAAAAATAGAATTGAGGAACTAGCAGTATACACAACTATTTAAAAAAAGTGCCTTCCTTTCTGGATCAACGACTTCTGCCAAGGTTTTTTAAAGAACAAAGCCTACAAAGGAATCGTTCATATATTACGTCACGCCTGGATCGAAAAGGAGATGGTTTGAGGAAACGGACCATGACAGGTGACAGGGAAGATTTGAGTCATGCCAAGCGTAGTCTGGAAATCGATAATGATTTCCAAAATATAATAAGTGGCAACTATAATAAAATTAATAAAATACCGATAATTAATGTAATTTAAAGCAAGTTAAACAGCAATCGAAAAACATGCTTATCAAGTAACAATAATGCCAATACCATAACATATAGCTCCTTAAAACAACGACATAAATCGAAAAATTTTTTTTAGTTAAGCCTTCAGTAGCATTTTGTACTGGTTGAAGATTTTTAATTCAGGAACGACATATCTGATATTCCATTTCCTGCATACATATATTTTTTTTAATCAAGTCAAATTTTGAGTTGAATCATGTTTGAACTTAAAGTTTTATGGAAATAGTGACATAATTTAAAATCAAACAAGGTTTCAAGCTTTTAAAATTATTCTAGTGGTTAATAAAATAATTTTAAAACCTCCATTACAATATGGAATGATTTGCTTTAGCAATACCAAATTTTTTATTTTTTTAACTCAAATGGAAAATTCAAATACTTTTATGGAAATTTTTAATTTTTAATTACAACGTTGTTCTTTTGAAGGACCGATATGAGATACGAATATCATTTTGCTACAAATTAACAAATAAATCAATAGTTCGCCATGAATTTATGTTTGTCTAATATCAAGTACAAGAAGTAGATCTTTGAACAATACCATTTATTATATATACACATATACAGATCCAAACAATACTTTGTATTATACTGACATAGATGTTTCATGCTTCATATATAATTAACATATTTAGAATTACCTAAAATGGCTTGTAGATAAAGGACAGTTTTGGAATTTGCCATTTTAAAAAATATTTATAGTTTAACTGATCAAGAACGACAAATCGCTATCTTAGTATTACAAAGTTGTATGATACACATATATGAAAATGAGAAAAACGATATCAAAGATTCCGAGTATATTTTTATTTTTGGTTATTGGATGATTTGATTTTTTGAAGATCCATGCATAGTTTTCGACCCACTATAAATCATTCGGTTTCAAAATCTCAGATTTTTCAATTTTGTAACAGACAACCTTGTAATAATAAGGTAAATTGAATAAAATTGTTGTTATTTCTACAGATAGTTGAAAAATAACGATTCTGCCTCAGGTTAAATAAATTCCATATATAATGATAATCTATAAAATTACTTCGATACACTCGGTTTATATCTCGGCCAACACTGAGGTCTCAGCACTGCGTATAAACCTGCATAGACCTGTTGAGTCCAATGTTCATAGTCGAAAAAATAATGGCTTCTTAGAATATATTCTAATTGCCAAAATATGTTTTATTTAATCATTTAATTTTGTTATAAAAACCTTAGAAATCATTACGTTATGTTGTGTATTAATCGAGCATATTGATTATTTAAGAAGTGAATTATTTATGTCATTCCTACTTGTAAGATGAAAACAGCGACGATTTCTTTAATTGAAAACTACAGTAGAGGAATTATATATTGAATAAACTCGAAATATAAGCAATTATTTTGAGAATTACTTCGACACACTTCGGTTCATAGCTCGGCCAACACTAAGAACTCAGCACTCGATTAATACACAACATGCGTATGAACATGCACCGACCTGTAGAGTCCAATGTCCAAAGTAAGAGAAATGAAATATCGTCCTATAATGTATTCTAGTTGACAACATTTTATTAAGTAATTTAGTTCGTAATTCTTAGTAATAATATACATACAAATTATTAGAACAAAATGGATTGTATTAATTAAATAGGATGTATTATTTTTTTATGAAGTTAATTATTATGCCATTTCTACTTGTATGATGAAAACTCGAAATATAAGTAATCATGTTATTAATCACCTCGATATACTTCGGTCCATAGTTCGGCCAACACTGAGGACTCACCACTGCCTACGAACCTGCACAGACCTGTTAAGTCCAATGTTCAGAGCAGAGGAAACTAAATTTGACTATTTCATATATGGATATTATGAATATTACGTTTTATTTAATCATTCAATGTTGAAAAACGTAGTAAAAAAAAAACAACGTAAAAAACGTTAAAAGTTATTATATGTGTTCTGTTGTATAGAAATGTAGATTAATGTAACAGAAAAGATTAAAGTGAATTATTATCTCAGATCTTTTGGAAGATGAAATTAGAATTGTTTAGAAAAATAAACAATAGAATGAATAATCTCGATATATAAGCAATGATCGAAATAAATACATTGAATAATGATATTGAAAAATAAGTTAGGCGATGTGAGTTTTTACATTAATAATAAGTGAAAATTATTTTACTTCGGGAGGTTAATCTGTCCAATATCCATTTTAAAATTTACACAAGTGTTGATTAAACAATTAATAACTGCTCGTTGCTAAGATTGTATAACTGTAATTTACAAATATTCTGTAGTTCAATTTTTATTATTTTTAAATATTGTTTAAACAGGAAAAGTTTATTTGAAATAAATTGAGAATTTCAACATTCCAACAGCTGATGAACGCATAATTTTTTTTTTTTTAATACCCGATGAATATGTTTCTAAAAAAATGGCTTCATATTTAAATGGTTTAGATTTTCTATAATAGATATGGTCTTTTATGATGAAAAGGATTTCTCAATTAACGAACAATTGTTAATTGATTCAGAAACCGATAAAAAAAGGCTTCCCAGGTTATAGGACTTGGGAATAGATTACTTTTTGGAATAATTTTCCTTCAAACACTGAAAATTTGTTTATTTAACATGTGGAATGTGTTGAAGCAGAAGTTCAATTAATAAATAAGTTATTTCTTTGATATAGTTAGTCAAGTCAGCACAAGGGACATTTGATTCTTCTGACTTCAAAGTTTTTAATTGGGTAATCTATAACAAGTTTTAAACAATTTTAGAAAGTGAAGTATTCGCGTTACTCATCTACAGATTTGTGATTTCAGAACGTCTTAGGAACTAAGAAATTTAACCACAAGAGCGTACTTGGTTTTCAGAAAACCAGGGTTTGATGTTATTAAGCAACCCTGTTAATAGAATAAACAATTTTCTGGTACAGTAGGATTCGAACCCGGAGCATTCAGCACATTAAGTCAGAGCATTATATACTGAGCTACCCATCTCCCTATAATAACATATTAATAAAAATAAGGTAAATAAAATTTTTTTTGAATACACATTTTTTTAGATTTTTTGGTTTTTACTATATGATTCTTCTGAACATTTTTTATTTACGAGGGAACGTTATTTTTTCCCCTGCACGAAAATCCAGGCTCTACTCATAAGTTGCATCCTCTGTACTGCATCGGACGTGAGGATGTCCCTTATGGTCGTGCACAGAGATGCAGTTGCCTCAGACTCCAGACCCCACGATCTAGCCGACACAAGTATCGAATATACGACTGTATTTCCATTGGGAACTGAATCCCGAAGTGATACCGGCTCATGGACTATAAATCGCCTCCAGTAGAGCAATGGAATTCCATACGATAAGGTTTGAGATGGCGAGTGGAGTGGAAAATTTAGATTTCGATTTATTGTTTCCAGAGGAAATTTATTGCTCGAGATAAATATTGACTCTCAGATAAGGCAAAATGGAGAAGAGCCGATTCTTTCAATATATATATTACGAAATAAAACTATATATATATTCAAACACTCCCGTTATTAATACAGCCTTGTTATACTTTCTATATACATACATTGTACATAAATTTTCCAAACTGTTACTAAGAATTACTATAAGTGAGTAGCTATAAATAACTACAGAATTAAATGTATTATTATTTAATTATACTTAATAATAATGTACTATAATTAAACTTTAGCTTACTTTTTTGCAGATGAAAAAACCAGCATTATTTGTGATGTTATTTCAAAAGTGAAAAACATATGGATCTAGAATTGTTTAAATAATATTTTTAGGTCAAGAAATGAACGTTTCAACAAATCGTCTATATAATCTATCCAACGAATGTTATCATCTACACAACGAAATGTTAGTTGAAACGATTATCGAAATCTACACATCACCCATAAAAACACTTTTTTCCATACTAAAGCTCACGAGTATTTGTATTTATGGAGAATATTGAAAAGAAAACGAACGAAAAGTTAAAAATCTTTGTGATTATACTTGAAGCGACAACCAGCGGAACAGATTTCTACATTCATATAAAGTCATTTGACATAGGTTACGATCAAAACTTTAAATTTTCCCCTAAATGAGTTTCTCGTACTTACGGAAGCGGAATCGTGATATTTTTGTAGTGAATAACGGACTAAGTCAGGCATTGGCTTGAAATGAAGTTATTGCTTATATTACAACTCTATTTCAGGTCAGAAACTACAAGGTTAGAATTCACTACGTATTCACCGAGACTGTAGATATATCGTCGATACAAATGCCAACGTAAAAAAAAAACACCACTTTTCAGGAAATAGAAAAAACTGTTTTAAGGTTTATTCAAAATCAGAGCTTATCGTCAAAAGTGTTTACCTGTGTCATTATACGTGGTTTTGTGCCTGATATATGAATATTAAAGTTTTATATCAATTATCAATCCCCAAGCATTCGCTTCAATTGTCGTACGGATGAGAAGCGTATGGATAGTTCAAGTAAACGTCTACAACATTCAAGTTGTGGAGTTGTCGGCGTATGTTCCGATTTTCATGGGAGCACTATGCCAGCAACTTAATCATGGTAAAAGTACTATAAAAGTCCCTCGAGAGGGACAATAGTTTCAAATAAGTACTAAACTCAACTTCAGTTCCTAGAATAATTTTATACTAATTTTAGTAGCAATTATATTCCGGATTTTTTTATGATAGCAGTATTGTTATAGCGAGATGGCGCCTGATGTTTGTTTTTGATCCTGGTACAGCAAACGTATAAAACAAAACTGTACTTCATTCGATCATTCGACTTTCCACTGTTCGAACTGGATTTCTGAATCAACATTCGAAATAGACGCCATTCATTTCCGAACTGGACGCAGTTCGTTTACACCGGCGATAATCATTCATATTAATTTACGAGATCATTTTTTCCCGCCCTCGAAATACCCACTCGGAGAGAGGAAGTGGAGGGATTTATTAGGGGAAGGTTCTTATAATAAACCCGACGAAGACTTGTTCTAAGTTCGGAAAGGGTTGTCGCGCGAAGATAAAGGTCCGACGGGCGAGTCGATTTATTCCCCGACGGGGTGTGGGACGCTGAGGATAAATGATGTCCCCGGGACTATAAATACGGGAGTCAGAGCCGAGTTGCGAGCCGAGGCACGATGATGTAGGATCCGGACGAGGTATAACTCCCTGGATCAGGGGCACGCGATCCCGTTCGGATCTCAGGGGTTTGATATTAATTTCAATTTATTTACCCCCCACCACCACGAGCTCTGAAGGAGTTCGTTTGGTCAGGAGGTCGCCATTTTGTTATTTTTTTTTAATCGAAATATCGAATAACGCAATGCCAGCTTAAGAAAAATATAAAATAAAATAACGCGAATTCAAATTGCATTCAATCAAGTTAACCTAGGGATGGAGACAAAATTATAACAAAATATAGTTTGAATAGATAAATAATGGTGTAAAGTTTAATGGAATGTTTATGGAAATATCTGCAACCCTGTGAATAAGTCGTTAGGTCGGATTATGTCCAGAGTGAGTTAGTCCAGAATCCATGGTCCATTAGTACCAAGCTGAATCTTCGTGAATAGCTTCGTTTCGATGAGACGCCCAACAATTTCCTTAGCGAAAATTCTCGATTGTGGTAGCTAACAGAGGTACCAAGGATAAAATATGTCGATTTGATGATTCTCAAAAATGTATTACTAACTGGATTTTTTTTTGTTAAATCTCAAGATAATTATCTAAATTATTTGAAAAAATATTTGTCCTACAAAATGTATGGTTTGGTCAAAGAGTCCCCTCCTTCCAACGTGTATCGATAACGAGGTCATCAAAAATGATTACTAACCAGCTGTTTTTTTTTTACTTCATCTTTTTTGCCTTCGTTATCGATACACGTTGGAAGGAAGGGACTCTTTGATCAAACCATACATTTTGTAGGACAAATAATTTAGATAATTATCTTGAGATTTAACAAAAAAAAACCCAGATAGTAATAAATTTTTGAGAATCATCAAATCGACATATTTTATCCTTGCTACCTCTTTTAGCTACCACAATCGAGAACTTTCGCTCAGGAAATTGTTGGGCGTCTCATTGAAACGATGCTATTCACGAAGATTCAGCTTGATACTAATCAAGTGCAAAAATGGAACATGGATCCTGGACTAAGTTTACTACTTTCAGATAAACGGAATCGCATCATGCTCGTAGTTTTTGGCTTTAAATGGAGTTGTAATACAAGCAATAACTCCTTTTCAATCCAATGCGTTATTTAGCCCCTTATTCACTACGAAAATAACTCGATTCCGCTTACTTAAGTACAAGAAACTCATTTTGGAGAAAATTAGACTTAACCACTTATTCACCGGGGCTTTAGATTTATTAGTTTATATTTACATTATTAATAATTATAATTAAAAAAAATCATATTCAAATTTTAAATGAAATCGGGTGAATGAAATTTAAAATCATTGTAATAGTCACCAAAGCTGATAAATGATTTGCTAAGTTCAAATGTTCAGTCTTTACAAATATATATATATATTTTTTTTTTACAATTTCTGCTGAGCGATAATCATTGGGCTTGGTTGTGCTCTGAGTATTAATTTAATAAATAAGTATCTTTACTTGATTTAAAAATATTTATCAATGTTATAAGATCTCTTCAGTTACTCGTTTGGTTTGAGAACTAAATCGAGATACATTTTCTCTTTTCATACATAAAAAAAACCAAGCAATTTCTTATCAAGCTATTTTATCAAAAATTATATTTGAAAACATACAGCTGAACGCAAACAAATTACAAAGTACATATGTATTAAATTTAATTGTAGTTCAATGAATATATATTTAAAGTAGATAAGGAAAAATACTAATAAATCTTATCTACACTGGAATTATATACGGCATTAAAGAATACCTTTAGCTACAGTTAATGGCATGAAAAATTACAATTTCTGTTCACTTTCCAGCTCACATTTTATGCAATTTTAATATATTATGTATAAACACAATTTTCCTCTATAACTACCCATATCAATTATTAAAAAATTTATTAACTAGTAAAACACTATTTTTTTCGTTAAACGGGTCTAGACATTAATGTCGAAAAGACACGATTCTTCGCTTCGAATCCAACCTCATAAAATGGAGAAAATGGCCACTATAACTATCTGATTCCATCTGAATTTTTTTTTCTGTTAAAAGACCGATAAATAAACTATAGTTAAGGAAACGATAAATTTCCCTAGAAGCTAATTCGGGATTGTGTTTATTCAAACATCCATCAAGAGCCGAATCGGACGGAGACAAACTTCCGATGAATAGAAACAAGGGTCGTTGTATTCCCGGAGGTAAAGCGTTAGGAGTTTCTTAATATCCAAGAAATCATTGAGAATCTGATTATTTAAAATATTAGTACAAAATAAATCATTGTGGTTGAAAAAAGCTCATAAAATGTACCATATATACTGGCTTTAATAACTTTATAATAATTAAATAGTAACTTTAGAAAATAACTCATTTTGGTATTTATAGGAAATAGTCTGGGCGTTTTTCTTTTCATATATTCATGAAGGCAGGAATTTCACGAATGATAAAAAAATATACCCTAGCCTTAATCTTGAAATACATGAAGAAAATAAAACCATAAATAAGTACAATTGTTTAAATTCAAACAAAACTTTTAGTTTTCAGGATAAGGCTTAATTAATCCCTCCATTTGATTTCCATTTTAGTTTAAAATATATAATAAATGTAAATTTAAATCAAATCAAATTATCTCAACATAAAGTTAATTCATTAAATGATAATTAAAAAAATTATTTATTGAAATTTACAACTATATAATGATAACAATAGATCAAGATATATATATATATATATATATATATATATATATATATATATATATATATATAAATAGATAAAGGGAAGTAGAGAAACTACCTACTAGTGGTACTCGAATATGGTAATTAAATTTTGATTTTGTATTATTTTGATAATTTATGTGTTATGGTTTCCAATAAGGTCTTTTTAATTATAGTATATTGTAAATATTGTTTTTCTACTTGTTTCGTTTAGTTTACGAAAGTAATACGTATAAAACTTTAATGTAAATATAAGATGCAAAATTTGTAAGTAGTTGTAAAATGAGTAACTAAAGGTATGATTTATTTTATGGCTAAAATATTCTAAATGAGTTCTGTGTTTCTCAATCAAAATTTACTTCACACAATTCGGAAATTAATATCAAACAAAATTTATTCATATAAATCAATTAAATGGATTCCGATCAAACAGTGTTTTTATTAGACCTGAATCACGTATGTCAGTTTTGAATTTGAATTTTTTTTTAAATTAAAGTAATTTTACTAACGATTATTTATAATTTTATTTAAAAAAGAAGAAGGAATAATAGTATAACTGATTTAATTTAAATAGCAACATATTTGATGTATTGAGTATCTTGGTCCGATTGTCTCTTTGCTATCATAGAAGGGCGGAATAGGAAAATTCTTCGAAAAATTATCAATAGAAATGAAAAAAAAAAATGCTCATGGAATAAAAAAAAATAACAAAAGAGCAGAACATTGCGGAAGAGGTCAGACGTCACATAAATCTGGAAGGGACAATGAAGAAAAGGGTATTCTACCCTTGGGTTCCTCAAGGGTTGGTACCTTAAAAAAAAACCCTTCTGTAACCATCATAAGGGAGGGTTAAAAACTATTTGTTTTTTATAAATCTCTAGTTACCATTGGTTAAGAAGGTCAAATAACATTTCCTTCCTGGTCATATGCCACTATAAAAAACTTTGATTGTGAAATTTTATTTCTAATCTAGCAATAAAATAAATACGCATAAGCATAAATTATAAGTAGTTATAATAAATTGTATTCGTACGACTACAACTAAATATTAAATATAGGCTACATTACATAATATCATTTTACTTACTTCTATTTACTATTTAATTAAAAAAATTCCTTCATTTGCATTTTGGGTTTAGCTTCATACAATATTATTATTATAGCTCATTCCATAATTATATAAAAATTAATTAATATTAGTATTATGTACATCTAAATAATATTGAAAGATATACTGTTAAGATACAGAAGGTACAGTAAAAAGGATAAATATTTTTTTCGGTTAATGGATATCACATTTGAGATCGAAAAGGAATTGAATAATAATATTTTGTACTTACTCCTATCTAGAATTTCTTTATTCACATTTTTAGTTAAATTTCATTTAAATATTATTTCTATAAATTTATTCCGTAATCATCTAAAAATTGATTTATGTACGTATTTCATAGGAATATCGTAAATATATAGTAGGTACATATAATAAATAATGTTATATAATTCTATTGTACATTGTTTATTACATTTGAGATCACGACGCAATAGATTAATAATATTTGTACTTATTTCCATGTTTTTTTTATAGGAATTCTTCATTCACATCTTAGTACAACTATATTTAAATATTATTTTTATAAATAATTATGTAATTATCTCGTAATTAACTTACATTCATCATGTTGTAAAAGTCTAGATCAATAAATATGGTAAAAAGGTAATATAATTTTATCTGATATTGATTATGTATTACATTTGAGATCTAAAAGTCGTCAATTAATAATATTTTTTACATACTGCTGTGTGTCAAATTTTCCCCTAGCTTCATTTAAATATTGTTTCTATAAATTGATTCCCTAATTATCTAGATCATAATTCATATTAGTCATGTTCACATAACATTGTACATACAGTGATACGCTAATATAATTTTAAGTGATATTGGTTAACACATTTGAAATCCAAAAAGCAATTCTATAATGAAATTGGGTCCATAAAAATTGTACAGTGAACGTAAATAATTTAATACATTAGTGGAAAAATTCCAACTAAAAACCTTAAGTCTCTAAACTAAAACAGGAAATTGAAAATAATTTCCTGTTTTAGTTTAGAGACTTAAGGGTTTTAGTTGGAATTTTTCCATTAATGTATTAACATTTATTTAACGTCTCTATTGACCTTTCTCTTTTTGAGTAAATCATTTAAAATCATTTTCAGGATTTTCAAGAAAATTACTTATAGTTAAGTAATTTATAACTTATATATCGTCAAATTAAGTAATTAAATATTATAACCGCCAATACGACAAAACTAAAATTAATGAAAAAAGTTTAATTATGAAAATATTACAGACTTTTCCATATCTTTTCAGAGACTTTCCACTCCTAAGACGCAAGAGTTTAAGCAATTAAGCAACTTAACCGCAAAGTTCTACAATTTATTTATAAATATTGCGAATGTTATTCTTATATTTTAAGCTGGCAGGGCAAAAACACTCTATACATTCCTATTAAAACGATCTTCACCCAAGCGTGCATTTCTAAATTTAAACTCAAAAGGCTTGTGTTGTGGAACGTTTTTTTTACCAGTTGTATAAGGCGAATTCCGCTTTATTTAGTAACAATAAATTGTAAAATGTAATAATATAACAAAATAATTTATAAATGATTTTAATTTTAAGGTACACTTAAAAAAAGGATATTCTTAGAACATTATGGGCAAATAATTAGTATTTATTTTTTCATGAAGAAAAAATAAAGTTAATAAATTATATACATAAATGATATATACCAAATATTAACATAATGTACAAATAAAATGGATTAAATTTATTGTTAAACTTATGTTCACTTAATATATGCGGTAACATTCCAGATAACATTGACCAATTAACACTTAAGTACTAGTAATCGCCTTGTTCATTATTATTCATGAATATCCTTTTAAAAAGTTCAAAAATTCTCAGCATGCAAGGCCGATTAATTACGATTTTAACTAGACTAATATGCATTTTCTTCAAAGCCAAGACCATAATTTGCATCAATTAATATGTAATCAAGTAAGATTCAACGGAGAATTAATACCAATTTTTTTAAGTTTAAGTATAATGGATTTTGAAACTTAAAATTAAGTAAAGTAGGGGAAAATTCTGATCTAACAGAATGTTTCATTTAATTTATTTTTCAAATTAATATTGAGCATAAATAATTACATAAAATAGTTAAAGTTAAATACCGTTATGTTTTTAAATTTTGTTATTATTTATTTATATTTAATAAAATAAGTTCTTCATAATATAAGTTCATTCATTATAATAACAATTTAATGAGCATAGGTTAATCACTCAAATCTGAATTGGTTGAATTGATTCCACTAACATAAAATGGTGAAAGGTCACAGAAAAAGAAAAAAAAATTAAAAGGAAACATAAATCGTGTATATCATGTTGATAGTAGTAAAAAAAAAATACAAAAAACACGCAAATAATGAATGACATTAATTTACAGAATAACATCTGATTGAAATACGAATAGTTTAATAAATAAATATTAAATCCCATTTAATGTTATTCAGTATAAAGATACAACAATCAAAGTAATTTTTTACACTAAACATACGAATGCCCCAACATTGTATTTTATTGTAAACTGTAAAACGCATTCCTTAAAATAATTACTTACAGTACAAGAAAACAAAAATAAACCGACATGAAAAATTGCAACAAATTTGTCTCCAAGGAGTATTGATAGAAAAATGTAAAAATATTTTTATGTTTTTGAGTAATAAATTCCTTTATAAATTTTAAATAGTTGTGAAATAAATTATGTTCTTTAAAGTCAATTCATAATAAGTTAGTAAATATTTTTTTCTCTTCCATATTTAATAAATTATCTACTAAAGTTAATTTTAATTAAAATATTAGTATAATAAGTATCAAAAGAATATGGAATTGGACACATTTTATTTCCATTTTTAAAATAAAATGCAGTTCAAACTGTAAGAATCATATTGATTATAATTAGTAAAATATAATACTTTGTATGTTATTCTAAAGGGCCTTATCCCAGAATAAAAAGATACTTTATTATTATTTTTGAAATTAAAGCATCGGAAATTGATAAAAAATAATTAATAATTTAATAAAATTTGAATTCCTTAAAAAAACTGAATATCACAATTCATTACTAAGGTTATTATTTTATACTTAATATTAATGTATTAATTAATTTAATCAATACATAAAAGTATTATTTAATCAAACGATTTATTTAGAAACAAGTAGCAGCTTGAATTGTTAGTATGAAGCAGTCTGTAGTGGCCATGAAAAAATCCATGCCCACTAGCGCTGCCTACAATCCATACCCGAAACCACGACCAATACAAGTTTTAAAAATAAATATGATTCACCTCCCAATGAACTGGACCCAATACTCTTCCAAAAATGACTTCACGAGTACTTGATGCTTCAATATCTAGCCAAAAGACTAAGTCCAGAACAATAAAATTAGGACTGTGTCGAATCAACCCCCACCATCTTGCCCGTCTCCATGACCAGTTGCCCCACAGCGCTGTCTCCATTCCTCTCTGCACGCCATGTTTGTGGCGTCTTTTAGTCGATTTTATGAGTTTTAAATGGCCCAAAACTATTCAGGTGAGTGAAAATAAGTCCTATAGTCGAAGTACGAGTTTTTGTGATACTTTTACATCTGTTTGTTTCTGTTTTCTTCAAGTTTTGAGAGTGCATGTACCGGTGAACTGTGGTTCAGTAATGGCCGAACGGTTGGGGACAAAATGACGCCATGAAAGCATCTTGGAATTCTCTTCAAATCTTTACTGTTTTTTTAATTAACAGTTATCGAATTAGATATTGTAGTTGTTATGTAATTCTAAAGTAGTGTTTAAAATAAATGTTTGGAAGTATTTTTGTGTGTTTTAGTATGAAATACCTAATAGAATTTCCTTCCTAAATAAAATAGAATAAGTCTTCACAATACATCCCTCTTTTAAAGTGATGTTTAATGAGAAATTCAAATAAAAAAACAATCATCTCGAAAAAGTTTTTAATTAAATATGTTTACATTGTGATGGGTATTTTGTAGTTTTTCTTATGTAGATATTAGACAAATTTTATGGTTAATAACATTTATGCATTTTATCAGATAATTAGAAGTGTAGAGAATGGTAGCGATTTACAACAATTATAAAATAATATAATAAATTCCTAGCAGATATGACAATTTAAATTATACCAGTCACTTTTTAAAATAGATTGTATAGATTATGGTAATGTATAACCTTAAAACCTCTTAGGAGGTATAAACACAAGTATTTTACAACCATTATTATTCAATTATAACTGTAGAAAATAATATTTATAAAATTATATCATAATATTTATCTTAGTAAGAATTATATCAAAAGGTTTGATAATACCTAGAGAAGTACAATAAGGATATATTAATAAATACACTCAATTAAAAGTCTTATAAAGTAAGTAGTCTTAAAGATGAACGGTTTTCATAAATTAGTACATTTGTAATTTTACATGTCTTTATTAAAAATGTATTTTATTATTAATATAATATAGGTCTTATGCTCATATCGTCCCTACCATTTCCAACTATCGAATGTGAAAATCGGTACTATTGAGGAAAATTTTAAAAAAACAGTTTCAAACTTCAATAAAAATTAGTGCCTATAGTCAAACCAATGACATTCGTTTTACATTGTTTTTGTGACTGATAGATGCCTCTAAATGAATTTTAAATCAATTATCAATCCTAAAGCAACTGCTATAAGTCGAAAACAAAAACTGTGTTTTTTTCACATTCGATACTTTGCAATATCAGGGACGATATGATGACGCATAAAAAAAAATTAAAAAGGCCTAAAAAGATGAAAATCGAATCAGAAATTGATAAAAACATGATAAGATCTTGTAAAAAGAGAAAAAAAGACCTAAAAATTAATTTTTAATTTATTCGACCAAAGTATTGGACATAACAAGTCATTTTCAAGTCGAATTTTAATAAATTAGAAAACCATGCTTAAAAAAGTACCATGCCTATTTTATGTGGAATGGTCAGAACTTGACTCAACAACGGAAGTCATTTTATGGATAATAGTCGAAAAAAAGATATTTTATGGATATGTAATTGTTATAATATATAATAGTACAGATGTCTGACCATAGTTACGAATAAACAGTAGCATTATTAAGAATGACTACGCTCATAATTTAATTTAAGTTCAATCAAAATATTCTTAAGGTACCTACCTAAAATCGTATGATAATAATTTTTGCGGTTTAATTTATATTTAAAAATATTTTTGAATTTATTACTAATTATAAACATGTTTATTGTATTAAGACCAATTTAAATTGGAAAATAACCAATGCAGCAGAACTATTCGTCCAGGATTTTATTTTGAGATTTCGGAAATCTTATTTATATCAAAGAAATAACCAGACAAACTATTAAAACAAGAAAAATTCACTAAAAGGTTACTAAATGCGAATGTTGACTATGGCATTTATAAAGTTATCGTTATGGCACTATGATTTTTGCGGGTAGAGAGATGCATAATTTAATTCATTTAGAAGTCAAAATATTATTTATTTTGAGTTTTAATGTAGCTATAAAAATAATCAGTTCAAGGAATGAAAAAACAATATCCCTTCTCTGTTGTCTAAGATTAAAAAAAAAATTTTTTTAAACTGGAATGAATTAAGTGAATCAAACAATATCCCAAGCATTAATCATACTCTTTATTCATTAGCGCTGTTAACGCTTATATTTATTGATTTATTTATTCATTAATTTCTTTATTTTCGCAGAATGAAATCCGTTTATAGCTTCATCTCGGACTGATGTAAGCGATGAGTCGATAATTCTTACATAAATGGCACAATCTTCAATTAAGCTGAAGATTTATCTGGTCTATTTTGCAGATGGGTCATAAATAATCTTTATCGCGTAATAAAAGATAAGACTTTAGAAGAAAATGAGATTAATTAGTATTTGAAAGAGATATTACGGAATGTTTTATCGGACGGCTAGCGGCCCAGTAGCAGAGAGGTGGCTATAAAATCTCTCTCGTAGCCCAATAAAACTTTTTATGATCCCATTGATGGTTTATAGTCCTTTTGATTTGTCGGCCGGGATCAGACAACAGTTAATGTCTGTCGTAAACATTTATTTACACTAATTTGATAATTTGATGGCCCACTCAAAAGCATTACCCTCGTATTATCACAGTTCATGAATTTGATTTATAGTTTTTTGAGTATTGAGTATTTTATTCCATTTTTCTTTCAGAATAGCTTATTTTGTTCAGTAGGACGGGTTTGAAATAGTCCTTTTCTTTTATAAGTTTACTTGATACTTGCAATACTATAGGTACTTCAATTATTAAAATCACATCAATGAGAAATCATAACAACTTAGCAAAAAAAATTATTATTAAAAATAAATATCTATAATATTTTATTAAAAGTGTTTCTCAGCACTTGTAAGATTTACAACCGTTTATAGTTTAGGTATGATTATGAATATCCCAAATGTTATTGCATATTGAAAAATTATTTACTTTCACGACTATACTTATATAATAATTAAATAAAAATGAAAGTGAGATCGTTTAAGAAGAAATTTGTGGAAAAGCAGTGCAATCCCTCCTTTGTTTCAACAGAACAAAACTGTAACGTTTTCCATATGACTAACTATTGTTGTTTTCTTAAAGCTACAAAATTAAGCCAAAATCACACTATCGAAAAAATGTAATTTATATTTTTCCCTCCATTAAAAATCTATTTCATAATAAATAAGGTAAATAAGTTTTTATATTAATATGCATATTTTATGTCATTAGAAAATTTTCAAACAAACAAAATGATATATGAGAGCGAAGCATCTAATAAGTTAGATATGAAAGAGAGTAAAAAGATAATATAAATTTTATGGAACAAATGAAAATAGAAAATTCAGTCCAAAACACAGTACAGCAGAAATGAATTAAATAAAATAGACTGGAATACTTTATTAATTATAAATAATTGATCTTTAAAATAAATAACCAAGTGAACTAAAAATCCCTTAAAAAAGAAAACGGATCATAATTAGAACTATAAATCACATAAAATCATTTATAATAAAGTTTGATAAACCAATATTTGTTGTATCTATTATTAGCATAACATACTAAATTAAAAATATTAAACAATTAATGATTCATTATGTTTGAAAGATTGTATTAGGTCCGTAAAAATAAATGCATTTGTTTATATTACTTCTTATGAGTATTTTAAAAAGGAATAATTTTTTATAGGATCGTTTTAAAATAACCAAGTTTCTAAGGAAAAATGTGAAAAATCAATAAATCATATATATCAATACAATAGGCACTTTATTGAAAAAATCAAAAATATTTAAAAAAATATTATTTCTTCTTTTTATAAGATTATTATGTAATAATTATGTTTTTTGTCTATTATAAAAATAAATTTTGTTCTTAATTTGGAGTTCAATACTGTTTATCTATTTTAGAAAATCAGTTAAAAAATTTAAATAAAATTAATCATTCATAAACAAATCCATAAAAATAAACAGATAATATTAAAACGTGGAATGAAAATACAGATACATATAATTAAAAATATATATATTTTAATCAAATACAGTTCAAGAGACTATAAATTGTGTTAACTTAAAACGCAATAAACTTTGTAGAATTATTGCTAACGCAGACTTTTCTGGAGTATTTTTTTATTGCCAGAAGATAAGTGGATTTATTATCCTTTTAAGTAATTTTAATGGAATGTAACTTGGAAGCCAGGGCAATTATCCAAACCTGTCTACATGTCAATATAAACTTATAGCCCCTCACTAGTTTAATGGAAATCATTTAAAAAGAAAAAAGAAACTTGATCATTCTAGACCTACTTATTGTATTATAAGCTATATTAACCTTTCATAAGTTTGCTCAATATAATTAATATTTTTTAAAATAATGTTTATACGTTAATAGCATTTAATATGAATGTAAATTTTATTACCAAAACCTCAGCTATCGAGGAAAAATTACACCATTATGTAAATTTATATATCTTGTGTATTTATTTACCTGTAAGTGTTTTCAACGAAATCAAAACGATTATTAGAAAAATAACCTGCCAGGAATATTCTAAAATTCTAATAATTTTGGATACACATGTGATAACTGTGTTTGTATAATACATGCTTTCTCATAAGAAAGACAAGTATAAACCAAAACAGTAATTCATTACCGGTACGTACTGTCTGTTTATTTTTTTATAAAGGTTATATAAACTTAAGGAAATAGTTCAAAAATCACTACTCACTAAAAATTCACATTACGAATAAAGTTAAATATTTCCAAAATAATCCAATACAAAGGCAAGAAGAAGGAAATTAAGAAAAAATAATTGGTTTTTTTTATTAAATGAAATTGGTTATTTAAGGAACGACTCATGTCCGTGTGCTTAGTGAAATAAGCATTTTATTCACATCTAAGAAATTTTTATAATTATTAGTAAGCCATAAATTATCAAGTGTAGATAAATAATAATATTTATTTATTAATAGTACCTAATCTATATGAATTAACTAAGAATGATTATGAGAAAGAAAATGGTCCGGGACCAGCTTCTTTAAGCTGTTTATAGGCTTACCAATAAATAGTTTTTCCCTGTATATGAGAATTTTCTTGACTTCCTACCGGACCATTTTCTTCCTATATAAGGTCAACTAATATTATTCAACATAATAATGTTTATATTAACATTTTTTCCTAAATAATTAATTAGAAATAAATTTTATTATAACTAAATAATATTTATACCGTACTTCTCTTTTAATACATATATAGGTACAGTATCTATTATTTTAATAAAGTATTAATTATTCTTCCTGTATATTACAAGTGGGACACCCCCTGTGCGCAAAGTGACGGTTTATTTTACTACCCATTTTTATTTTATCCCACCTTATGTATTTATAATTGAGTGGTGTTACTCAGTGTGTAGAGTGCTGGGTTGCTATGCTGAATGTCTCTCATTCAAATCGGGCTGTGGCAGATAAATTATTTAATCAGTTAACAGTCACAAATGGACGATGTTGGACCCCCTTTAATAAACAGTACCTTTAATAAAACCAGGCGGTTGATAGTGATCTCGGACATTACACCTACTTGCCCAACTGTTCTTCTAGAAAAAAACAGTCTCTACCATTTACTGAATCCAAGATTCTTCATTGGTTTAATGATACAGCTTATTTTTGTATGTTTATAATTATAATACACGTCGGAAACTTTTTTTTATGTCTGAATTCCAATTAACACCTACACATACAAGATAATGAACGATACCACGTTTCCATTTCTGTTAATTTCACTTGTTCATTGTCATTCAAATACCTCCTCGGTTCCAGTTCATTGGGTCTCAGCCACCATCTCTCAAGAACAAACGACGCCTAAACCATTCGAATCCTGATCATTCCGGAATATATTATCCACCGGTAGGAAACGATTAAGTATAAATTAGAAGCTATAGCAGCCTGTTTCAGAAGTCGAGTTTGTTTAGTCGAGAATTATTCCCGATTCGTGACTTGGATTGTGAAATTGTCGCCTTGGGAACTGAGCTGGTGTGGTCGTTCTGTAATGGAAACGATATTTGTCACCCACGCGAATAAATATGCATTAAAAATGATTAATAAACAGCACGCTATAAATAATAAACCATAAAAATCCATCCTTTATGGATGATGGATGGGTGGTTTAAGATAACTACTCTCAAGGCATAAAAAAAAACATTGCATTATCACTGGAACGTTATCGAAATCGAAATCCTCTAATTGATATTATTTATAAAATGAAAACAGTGTCATTAACCTCATTCTTTATTGCTGCTCTATTCGGATATTACAAATAATTAGTTTTCAAATATTTAGAAAAGAACTTGCTAGGTCATATCAGATATTTATTAAATGTTAAATGTAAAAGGCTCTATGTTATTATAAATAATTTCGTTTCCGGTTCCGCAAGTAAAATATACGACTTCATATTTACATAAAATTTACAGTTTTTATCACAAAAGTTTTTTATCAATAAATCAATTCCTTCTTAGAAATCAGGGAATTCTTTGTTTCATATACATGATATAAGTCGAACATCTAACTGTTTTACAACCAATTCAGATTGGGATTAATTTTATTTATTTATTTTTAGTGCTAAATTATATAAAATGAGTTACTAAAACAATGAAGTTAATAATGAAATTAGAAATTGACTCTATTTGTGTATGCAATAGGATGCATAGTAACTAGACTTATTGGAAATTTAAAAAAATGTAAAAATTCATCTTTTACATTCTTATCCTTTGGATTCTTATACAAATTTTCATTGTATAACTAATTCTAAAATAGTTGAAGATTTCAATAATTATAATTGTCAATTATAATGATTAACTATAACAATAATATTCATTTTGAAATATTTTAATAGTAGACGCATACTTTAAATATATTAAACGAACCTATGGAATAAATTTTATGTAATACAAATCAGATAGTACAGAAAAAATGAGGTAATTGCTCGAATTTTAATTTATTTATTTAAACTATCATTGATGAAACGCTTTAATTATTTATTTAATAGCCTTCAAAACTAAGGTTAACTGAAATAAAGTATTTAATATATTTGGAAACTGAATTGTTAAATTATTTATTTTATGTTACTGTTGTTTGTTGTAAAAAACAGATTGGTTGGTGAGTTGTTTTAAATTTAATGTGTAAGATCTATTGGGCATCAACGCCTAAGTTTAGTTATGTAAGTTTACCGCGAAAAAAATAAAAAAAATTAAGATAGGCGATTAAATAAGAAACCATTTAAGATACAAGTAGAATAAAATATAATATGTTAATTAAAAAAATGTATAACCTAAAATAAGTGAAAACAAAAAGGAAGAGATAAATATAGATGATATTTTTAATTTATACTTCTTTTGAAAGAAAGGTGATGACCTTATTAATGTATAATTGTCGATAGTTCTAATTTAAATTACTAATATTCTGGGCGATTTATTTACATTAAATTAATATATTTAATTATTAATAACGTTAATAAAAGTTTAAATACATATTTGATATTTGCTGAGAAGTAAGTCGAATGAGTTACAAACCCAACACCTTATTAGCCACCTGATGAGAAATCTGAAAGCAGCCAGGGCGCGTGCCTGTAAGTGCTGTGAAGGAATCGTAAAGTTTTTATTAGGCAATAAAAGCTCCGGTCCCATTCAAAGCTGGCTTTTATAGCGACCATTGAGTCTTGGGTCTGCTTCAACTCGGTCAAGTGCCTTATACTCGTCTCATCTCGGAGCTTTTTGTGGCTTCTGGGTTCGTCAGCTTATAAATGTTACATCCCTTCTTTATGAAATATCTGAATATGGGTTTGTAATAAAGGGTGAGTTTATTTTTATGACGTTCCAATGACGTAAGAGGGCCACTAAAAGAACTAGACAGCAATAGCAAGGTTTATTGTTTGTTTATATCATTTACCGCTTATTTCTATCAGTGCCTAATACTATTTACAATCAATATTTACTTTTTACTATATTTACTGCCAATTACTATATTACTAGAACACGAAATCACATATACTAAAGGACTAACTTTGTCTTAGTAATAATTTAATACTAATACTTTTACTGTTAGAATTTCGTTTTTATTAAAAACGATTCAATTTCGCAAGGTCGTATCCCTAGTGGTTTTGAAGATAATAAGTAATAAATTTTAAATTTTCATTCAATTCTCGAACGGTATTTTCTTTCAAAATTTATTCATTGAAATTCACAAAAAGTAAATAGAATGAATGATCCAAGACAATAGAGCTATAAAAAACCTATTTATTAATTATTATTTATTAATTATTATTTATTAATTAATTAATATAAAATTAGTTTTCTTAGAAATTAAGAACAATGTAATACCGAACAACCAGTTTGGTTTTTGTTCAAATCACAGTACAATAATGTAAATTCTGTCTCTAGTTTTTGATAGTTTGATAGATACAATAATTATGAATACAGGAAGTACAATAATGTATAAAATATCTACTCTTTTCTTCACCATGGAAAATAAATTAGATAGTGCTCTGAACAAGAATTAATCAACAACAACCAGTTCGACAAACAAAAAAATGGCGAAATTAATATTCTTAATGTAAAAATAAAATTCTTGGACAGTATATTATGAAGTATAATTTTGATATATTTTAGTTGATAATACCCATAAAGTAAGGTCTTAGTAAAATTAGTCATATTAAAAATTAAAAGTTGTAATATTATTAAGTAGGTACTGTGCAATTTATAAATATAAGTAAAATTTCTTTACAGTTATTAGTATTTGAAATCATATTACAATATAATTAATATTCAAATTAAGTTGCTATATTATAAAATTTATTCTAGCTGTATTCTTATAATAATTCTAAGAAAAAAATATATTTAGAAAACGGGATAACTAATGGTGATAAAAATTGAAAAAACGACAGAAATTTAGCGTATATGTACTTTTACGCTTACTAATTTACATTACGGATTACTAAATTACAAAATTATTTGGATCCATGACTCCAGTGATTGGTTTAGAAAGAAATATTATATTATTTGTCAATGAACTCAGATCAAATACATTTGTATAAAAAAAAATCCTTTATCTAGTTATTCAGAAAACCAGTATATTTATGACGCTTTCTAATTTTTTTTTTTTTTTTTGTTCATATCCAATATCAAAACTATGGTTCCAATTCTTTATCATGAGAATTCCGCAGCATGAACCACACAATTAAAAATAACCAGCAAGTGAGAAAGATAAGGTGCGGTCTAAAAAATAAATAAAATAAATATATAAATATACAAAAAAAAGTAAAAAAGGGAAAAAACTGAAACCTTCGAAAAATGTGTTAGGACAAGACACGCACACTTTACGATCTACAGAACGACTGAGCACTAAGGCGGGATTTATCGGCCAGTAAAATAAATTTATGTTTCGACAACAGGAGTCTCCTGAGAAGAGAACGCTCTGGGATTACGGATTATAAATTCAAAACAATTTTAAATACAAATTATGTTCGACCATAAGAGGAAAGGTGAGCGTTTATCCTGACAATTTCAGGGCCATTAGTTTATTATTATTTATTAACGGATTATTTATTAATTAAATTTCGTCTTGTGAGAAAATTTGTATCGTTATAATAGGCATTATGTATAAAATAAATAAACACAACTTTCGTACTGGAACATAAAGAATCTGGAATACCAAATAAAGCTGTAACCACTTAAACTGTAAATTAAAGATCTACTTATAAACCCAAATTGTACTATGATAGTTTGATCATCATTTATTATTGCATTTTTGGAACCGATGTAAGGATATGAATCCATGAAGGTTAGAGAGAATTAATATACCGTATCGTTTGTAAGCTTCAATCATGATTCGACATGAACTTATTATTATGATTGATTATTATAGAATAAATTAATATTATAATTGTAAATTAAAAATCTAAATTTGAGTTAATATTATTAATACACAGTTGGTATATCCATCTAGTTTTATAATATTTCAAATCTAATTTGATACCGGTATTTATTTTATTATGTAAATTCCGTATCACATTAGCCTGAATTTCAGAATACATCTTTGAGAGCTCTATATATTAACATGCCATAAATAAAGAGGTTAAAAAAGTTAAAAAATAAAATAATAAGAATAAATTATAAATAAATTCATGATTCCGATTAGTCACAGTAGCATTAAATTAAAAAAAAATAACAGAAAACAAATAAATATGCAGGGAAATTAGAAATGTTTCCATTTAAATGCTATATTACAATAAATTTACAATGTTATTTACTATATTATTTAAACAAATATATAATAAATACATTTCATTTAAATGATTTAGACATCATAGATATAGTAGGATATAATACATCTGTCTTAAATTATCTATAGCCTATACAAATATTTAATGAAAAATATTTTCGATACATATAGTAAAATACAGTAAAACACTAAAAATTAATTTTAATGTAGTTTTACAAGTAAAATAAACTAAAATAACAAAAATACATTTTCATCGATAAAAAGAAACTTGTTTTACAAACAAAAAACGGCCCATCTCTAACTCAATTCAATACTACCCTAAATTAAACATGAAAACTACTTTGTTATTAAAAACAATAATATAAGTATAAGTACAATAATAATAATGTAAGTATAATTAAAAAAATTAAAACAACATTTCAGGAATAGATTGATAGCCGTCCTTTAATTTCAATTCATACTAACATAAGGGATTTAATAACAAATATTTCGGTAGAAAATTTGTTCTATTTAATTTAACAATAATTTTGGAATGGTAAACACATTTTAAATTAACTGTTAATTTAACCAAGAAGCTTTTTAATCAAATTACAATTTTAAAATTTTTTATTAGATTTATATCAATTGGTTTTTCTCAGATATTTGGATTTTTTTAATAGAAATTAAGTATTAATATATAAAATAAATGTTTTTATTAAAGAGATTAAATGCTTTTTTAGTATTACAGTTGCCGATATAGGATAAGCACTATAAATAAAAAATTTCAATGATTAAAATTCAGTATGTTTTTCGGAGTTCATATAAATGTATTATATTTTAAAAAATATTCATAGTTAAACTATTTTTTAAAACATTTATTTTCAGCAATATGGCTAGAAGGGCGGGTTGGAGACCACCATGGCGGGAGTAAGGGCACACCCGCCCGGCCAACCCGAAGCCTCGGCTGCCGGCCATGCTCCCTTCTCCGTTCCCTGCCTTCTAATAGGCTACTTCGGTTTTAATGGCTTCTAGAACAAATATCTTTTTATATTTTTAATTTTACTTAATTATAGAACAGCATAAACATTTCGTTTGAGATATTAAAAAATAATCTTATATTTTACTTTTCTATTTTATGGAAAATAGCTCATATAAATGGTTTACACAAATTAAAGAATACCATTATACCAAGCTACATTATATCTCGGAATAAATGTATTAAATTAGTCAGTAATTAACCCTTATAATAAGATAGTTTATATCTGTGATTACTAAACGGTTCATAATTCTAACATAATTATTTTAGAATTTTTATTATCAATTTAAATTGTAAGACATTTTACTATTAAACTAATTATTAGTATTATACAAATATAAATTAAATTATAATTATTATCTAATATAATAATTAAATTATACCTAAGAATTTATTAAAATGTTAATTCTTTGTTTTTTCTATTTTCTTAAAGGATGAAAGCGGTACACAAAACAGAATAACACTAATTCTAAATATTTTTATACAAATTACATATAGGTTTCAGAGCAACTGATTTAAATTAGACAGTTCTACAAACATCTAATTAATCATTTTATTATTATGAACAATAATAATTCTAACAGAATTATTTTAGAATTATATCAAAATAACCAATTTAAACTATTATGTATTCTATTATTATTATAATTGTTTTATAATTATAACTATTTTTAAATTATAAAACAAAATAAAACACTAAACAAATGGCCGCCGGCCATGCTGTCTTCTCAGTTCCCCGCCTTCTCATTGGTCGATTCGGTTTTAATGGCTTCTAGCTCAAAAATTTCTTAGTGTTTTCCATTTTATTTAATTATGGAATAGCGTAAATATTTCGATTAAGTTGTTAAAAATATTCCTGTATTTTTCTTTTATTATTATGAACAATAATTTATGAAAATGGTGTAGTACAAATTAAAAAATACTGTTACAGTAATCGTATATATAGATCACTTAAAAATTGTTTTAAATTAGTTAGTAATAAACTATTGTAATTATTTTATATAATAGGTAATACTTATGTGTTCGTATATGTGATAATTATAATACATTTTCATTTTCATATACATAATTGTGATTTTTAACGTTTATTTTTATAAACTAAAAACTGTTGAGATTTCTGAAAATACTAGGAATGAATTCCAATTTAAGAAATATTTTTAAGAATGTCTATTTTGATACCTCATAGTTGGCATAGTATAATTATACTATTACTTAACCATGATATTCTTTGGCGTGATTTATAACACTTATTAATTATATATATTTATAGACTTTAGTTATATCAACGGCTCAAATAATAGTATTGATTGCTGGGGATTATTGCCTTCGTTTTTCTTTATATAAATAAACAATTTAAAAATCTGAGGATGAAAACGATATAGTTTTCAGACAGAGTTTGTGTGTACGGGATAAACACTATCTTGCCCGATGAGATTATAGTGGCTATAATAAGATTATTATTGTACTCTCTTAAGATTCCTTCTGAGTTTTGGGTATGACTACAGCGTACTTACATTCTACTTTAGTTTTATTCCTAATACACATAGCGTTGCCCTGATACCGTACGTCAAGCGGTGAAAGTCACTGTGTTGTCGGCAAGAATTTATATTTCTCGATAAAACGTGTTTGCGTATTGTTCAACAACGATCTCCGAGTATATTGTATCTCAGAGCTGACAGTTTTGTAGCCAGTTTCGCATGCGGATACTGCCTCGTATATTTTAGGATTGTGTGTAGCAACGCCTCAACGACTGAGAAGCTGAGAATTATTTTCTAGATAAAATGTTGAAGCAATAAAATAGGTTCGAATGAGAAAAGCGAATTATTTAATAAATTAATGTATTATTTATATAGTTCACATCCTTCCATTTTTGTGTCTATTATAAATAAAGAAATATATGTATTTATAAAAAGATAATGCTCATAAGAATGGTAATACCACAGAAAGACTTCATTATACTTATTTCATTTATTATTTTTTATAAATATTATATATTTTATTTTTTAAGTGTAGTTTTTAAAATGAATTGAGCCTCTCTATAGTTTCTCTACTTATCTTTATCTCATGGGAATAAGAATCATTCATTCTGCTTACTTGTTGTAATGGGTTAATACAGTTGTAAATTTTTCAATAAAAATATTTAAAAAAGTTTTTATAAATTAATAAAAAATTAATCTATCTATAAATTGTTGATATATTCATTTTCGACAATCCTTCTACATTTCTTAAAATCAGACAATTTGTTTATGTTGTTCCGTTTGAAAAACTTTAATTTACAGAAAAATTACCTAAAAATGAACAGATTTTTTTCCGTGCAAGGAACGGGTCTATCATAATTATTACGATTTAATAAGTATGGAAACAATATTGTTCAACTCATTCATTTGATATATGTATTTTAAAGCTTAACTAATGATCTAAAAATCATAATAATAGTTTGTCACATTGTGTAATAAATAATAATTATTTAAAACATTGGGGCAACTTGAATAATATTTTTTTTCAGTAATAATCTATTGTTTTTGGTCGTAATAAAGATAAGAATAATAATAAAAATTTCTATGTACGAATATAAAAATAAATATTTAATAAATCATTTAGTTCAGTCAACAAATGATATCAACATAACCAATTATTTTTATAATTAAAAAAAAATCGATTCGAGAATTGTCTGGTTTGAAGTTTTAATTGGAACTGACGATCAAATATGTAGTAACAGGGTATAAGTCTGATTCAATATTCTAAAGGAGACTCAGTTAATAATATAAATGAACTTTTTTTATTATATCATATTTTATTTAAATGAATTAACTTAACATAATTAAAAAACAATTAAACAATTATTGAGTAATAATTGTAATGATATTAATGTATTAAAAACCTACCTATTTTACAAACATTAATGGGTTGATAACTCTAAGATCTATGATAGTCAACTAATATAACCTCTTAATAATTTAAAATTAAACTATTACTCCAAATTGTAAAATAAATTAATAAATAAATAAGTAAGTTCTTTACAAGTAAATAACTTATCTCTCAACTCATTATCTGGGATCCTCAGACAAAACATACCTTTAAACGAATGCAGGAAATAAAGCATAATAATATTTGGAAAAACTATTTTTTAATTACCTACATATTTTATATAAATCAAAATAATTTTAGTAATCAAATTAATTACTTTAAATATAATTTAGATATGTCAATGAACTATTAATATTGGCTACGTGTTTTAAAGATTTATTTCAAAAATACGTATTGACTAAAACTACATTATCAGTTACTGAAATTATGAAAATTCCTATAAACGTTTTTTAAATTAGAGTTTATCAGACCGTTGATGGCTGTACCCATTTTTTTTGATTTTTCTATCCCTCATTAAAACTAAGCGATTCATGCATTTGTGAACGATACCGTGTGTATCAGCCCATTCCATCGCCTGATAACACATTCAAACACCTTCATAGCTCAACAATTAGGATTAATGTTCGACAATTAAATCTTATCTCATAGCCACAGCAATTCAGTTAAATACTAAAGAAATCAGTCACGTTCAAAAATAGACTGAGCGGTACTAAGTAAAGTACACGTTCATGATAAAATCATCTGCATTCATTAAAAAAATAAATAAATAAATAAATCATAGTCTGTCTGTAAAGTGTTAATTTTAGATATTTTTTTAATTAACAAAAATGTTTTAACTACTCCAAGTACATAATTGGTAATATTCTTTGGTATTTATATTTATTATTTTAGATATTTATAGAATTTTATTCGAATCAAGTTAAGCTATAAAATAAAATAATATTAACATTATTCTGTTAAAAATAGAAAATATTATTTATATTTAAATTTAATAACTTTTTATCATCCCTTTTATTCCTTATATGTCATTGTTATTCATTTTTTTTTTTATAAGATTGAAACGTCCTATTTTACTGTCTACATTAATGTTATATGTCTGATAATCGGTTTATTCACGTTTTTATTTAGTAGGCTGCATGTTTGAAATGTTTTTTAAAAAGTAATGGAATAAATATAAATTATGAAAACCAAAAACAATCATAACATTTAAATATTACTTGAACTATATAACGTAAAATAATATTTTTTACATTTTTAATAAAAAATAAGCCAGTCACATAGTAATAAATAAATAAGCCACCTTCCACATTTTTTTATAGTAGGCTGTATTTTCATTTTATTTTTTAATGTAAAATTATCGTAGCAAAGATTTAAAAAAAATTATTAATATATGAAAAGGAATTGAGTTATGATTTTAGTACAATAATAGTTGAATACTACTTGAACTAATTAAAGTAAAATAATATTTTATGAATTTTTTTCTATGGTTGTAAAAAATAATTTAAATTAAAAATACCCAATCACATAAAACAATCTCTCTCAGTAGAAACATAACTCTCTACTATTATCCCCATTTTTATTTATTAGATTATATTTCTATTTTCTTTAAAATAAAAATATTGTAGAATATATTTTTTGTTAAATGGCTAATATATTAAATGTAATTTAATTCTGATCTTAAGACAATGTTAGTTGAATATCACTAGAATACTCGTTGTGATATAATATTTTATACAGTATTATTTTCCATGTTTATAAAAAATAATTTACGTTAAAAAGAGGCTAATCAATTAACCAATTCAACCCTTATGTTTCTACTCCACTACGTCTATTATTAACACAATTTTGATTTAGTAGACTCTATTTTTAATTGTTTAACTATAGGAATTTTCGTAAATAAAAAAAAAGAAGGTTAATATACGGAATAAAATTTCATTCTAATCTTAAGAAAATAATAGTTGAATGATTGTCGAACCAACTAAAGTAAAATATTGTTTTTTTATTTATTTAAGTTTGTTTATAAAAAAAATAATTTAAAATAATTAATTAATCACATAAAATTACCCACCTCTTATGTTTCTACTCTATTATTATCCCCATTTTAAATTAGTATATTATATTTTTAATTTAAAAAAAAGTAAAGGTATTGTGCTGATTTTTTTTCTTAAGACAATATTACTTTAATACTACTTTAGTAAAATACTAATTTTAGTAAAATAATATTTCATGCTACTGCATATAATAATACTAATTAATGTAATTTATTTTCTATGTTTATAAATTATTGTTGAATAATATTAATAATAAAGTGACTTATCCTACAGCTTTTATTTGTACTCTGTTATTCACTATTATTACACTCATTTTTATTTAGTATGCTAATATTTTTTTGGGGTAAAATTATTGTTAATTTTTTTTTAAAATGGTTAGTATTTGATATAGAAATTAATTCTGATGTTAAACTAATAATAGTTGAATAAGATTTGAACTAATTAAAGTAAAATAATGTTTTTTTCAATTTATTTTTATGTTTATAAAAATAATTTAAGTTAAATAATAATAAAACAATCAAATCACATAACCTATCCTACCTCTTATGTTTACTCCAATCCAGTAGAACCTTACCAACTTACGAGTGGACCTCAACTGACGGGGGTTGCGGAAGGGTACGGCCAACAAATGACACCAATATTTGGGGGTAAAAAAAACGTAGCAGAGGTCAAGAAGAAGAAAACAAAACAAGCGTACCCTTTAGTACCGGGTTCGGTACTAGCGCCCTATACCTGTCACTTTCGTACCTGTGCGGCCGATGTTTTAATGGGTCAGTGTGTTTTTTAACTTGAGAGAAAGTGTTCAACATAGCAGACAGGTATAACGGTCCACTCTTACTCAAAAAGGTGTACACAAGGATCGTACCGCTTTATTTGTAAACACGAGTACAGTTACTGATTTACTGCGGGGCCAAGGCAATGCGAGCTGTAACGGTAAAAGAAGTAAAAAAAAAAAAAAAGAAAAAATAAGAAAAGACAGGCTCCAGGTGAGAGTGATTGTGTCCCAATTTTAAAGTGTAGCTAATTTTTATTACTGTCAACTCTACGAATACCGCATTAGTTGCCTCAAAAATCTAAAGCTTTCCAATAGCAAAAAAAAGAGTGATTAGTTAAAAAAAATCAAATGACAGTTTATTATGTGAAAGTGAAGCAGACAAGTACGGCTTAAGAACTCTGAACTCATATACGTGACTATTATAAGACCTGTTTGGACTTACGGAATACAGCTTTGGGGCACCACTAAGCCATCGAAACCTTCCCGTATCCAATTCAAGTCTTCTTTGGGCAACTAAAATCTTCAATTAGGTCAAAACTCCTTTTGTTCCAGTATTGTTTAATTTTAACGAAATACTCTGATGTTATTCGTCCATTTAAAAATGTGAAATATCTATGGTTGATCGTATTTTTTTTAAATGTTATATTATCGCCGTTTTAGGCTTCTGCAACATTTACTAGACAAATGTTCTAGGCTCCGAACTACAAAAGACTCATTTACATGACAATCATTAGACCCTTCTAGGCTTACGGAGTAGAGCTTTGGGGCTCCACTATGTCATCAAATTCCTCTCGTATCCAATCCTTACAATCAAAAATCCTTCGTGAAAAACATCCCTTATTCCGTTACGAACAAAGCCATCCGTAATGACCTCAATGTCCAATTTGTTTTTCTCTTCCGAGGTGTTTGAAAAGAAGATGGCCTCGTGGAATTCTAAGTTGAACTTGTTATTTGAGTACTACCACTGTGTGGTGTACTTGCCTTTATCCCTGTCATTATTCATTCATACTTCTCGACGGTCGAAAACTCGATACTTTCTTGTCGAACAGAATACTTTCTTGCACAACCGTTAAAGACATTAAGATCCTAACCAGCTAGTAGACTAAAGACCCTTTAAAGGCTGCAGTAGCACAGATCTGTTTTCGTTTACAATTTATTCGTTATGATCGTATTAATTTATTTTTCAATCATTATTTATTTACCTTCATTATACAATAGTTCACTAACAGGTAATATTTAGTAATTAATAAAACAATGTTTCAACATAAATAAATATTACAAAAGAAATGAAGTGCGATAATATAGCTTGTGAAAGGTTTATTAAATTCTGCACCATCGTTTAACTGATCAGGCAGTCTGTTTTTTATTTATTTTTTTCCAAACGAGTATTGTTTATATAAATTTAATACCGATTTATATTCTAGTCCATAATTTACGTCGGCAACTGATCAAATCGTTTCAATCGGCTCTGTCCATATAAATCAAGAAGAAATTTGCATGCGTTATAAGTTCTTAAGAGAAAATAAACCTAGCAACGACCGAAGCCTTGATATACAGCTTCCATTAGTTACAATCTATATAAATTCTATAAATATAAAGAAGTATTATATTTAAATATAATTTAATTTATTAAATAAGTAGAAGTAGCATAATAATAATATTAAAAACTAAATGGAATAAAATTTACGTCAGATACTAATTAAAAAATATAAATTATTGAATCCCCTTACATATACTGAAATCGATAACGTTCATGGGCTGCATTTTTAAAGATTTTATTTTTTAGCTTACTTTCTTTTTAATTTCTAAAATTTGTAGTTGGGGAGAGGGTTAGAACGGTGTGTAAAGCGCAGATTTGCTGCACTAAAGATCCCGGGTTCGTATCCGGCTGTAAATAATAAATTGTTATATCTTTACAGCCCATCTATGTGCCTCGAAGATGAAGGACACCATGTCTAAAAGCTTGCTAATATTTTATGTAAATTGTCATAAATAAATACTATGGTCAATTCTAATTACTTATCAACTTTTTAATTATAATTAATTAAAATTATTATTTAATTATTGTTAAGTATAATTACTTATCAATGCCAATAACAACGCGAAAAATTGTCTTTAAGCTTTTTCTAGGAGTAACGAAGAAATTAATTTTAATAGTTCATAGTAAAGGAAAATTGAGTCTCTTGAACAAATACAATAATTACAAAAATGTGACAAGGTGTTCTTTACCTCCGGGGTATAGAAATAGATCTTGCGGGACGTTACTCTCATAGGGCTCACCCAGCCTCTATAAAGTAAGTAACCTAGATTGGGGGTTGACGTTGATCTCTACCATATCGACAGTCCCTGCGTACTAAGCGACATGTCAATAACTGAGGTTTACAGGAGAGCGTAATGATGAGTGATTTGAACTTTCGTTACGCTCTCCTGTAAACCTCAGTTTTTGACATATCGCTTTGTACATAGGGACCGTCGATATTAACCTGTACAATCATTGGCTTTGTCTTGTACTGAATCCAAAACCATTCATAAGTTGTAGTGGTACTTTTTTGTATTGCAATACTACGAAAGTATTTATGTTTTATTGGACGAAACGGCGTTAAACTGGTTTATTTTTCCTTCATAATATAAATATTATGTTACTAGTTATTGAAAATTATAATTATGATATAAATATAAACTCCCCTTGTATGAAGTGAAGCCTATGGTTCAGAGGTCGTTAAGATTTGAATTCCTTTTTTATAAGTTCCTTAATTATTTACATTATATTTTTCATGCAATGATATTTTAGTCACTATGTAGTACTGCTTATAACATATCAAACGTCATTTCATATCATCAAAATACATTTAACAGGTCTGTATATTAGCTAGCACGTTGTGTCCTGGACTCATCATAACATATTGTTACCTAATAAAACGGTTGTAGGATTGTTTCAGTTGGAATTTAATACGCACGCAGGAAGCTTTCGAACATTTTATATCCGTGTTCGGTCGACGCCTACGACAGAAGGTAATCGAATATTGTTGCTGGACACTTTCCTGCAGCGTAAATATGCCAAGGAGCACAGCGGGATAGAAAATTAGACTAAAAGTTGTCACCATAAAATATGCGAGGTTAATAAAGTATGAAATTACTACATCATAAAAAATACGGATCATCATGCAACTAATACAATTGCATGTTATTTTGTAATATCCTATGATCGTAGTTTTACATGTATAATATACTTTACGTCACGAAGATTAAAGTAAAGTTCTATACCATTCTCTGATTTTGAATTAAGGTTACGACTTAGGAAAATAATAAATAAACTTTGTATACAAAATTAAACATTTCTACACCAATCCAGTCAAATCATGATCCAGTCAAAACTTTCACCTGCACAATGAAATGGAAAGGTTTGTTTCCATTTCTAATGGGTCGTTTTACCCTTTACCCTTAAGGGAGTATTTCTGAAAAGAAGGAAATATTTTGGAAATAAGTCTGGCGAATAATGGCCATTACTTCGCAACCCAGCTCACTTAGTCTCTTCCGATTAACCAATGGATGTTATTGATAATTTTTGTTACGTTGTGTCTATACCCTTGCAGTACTGTGGAAGTGATGGTTTAGCCTCTGAGTAGAAAGGAAAAATATTTGATTGATATATTAATCTGTTTGAATTTCAGAAGCCAACGGCGACTGGTACGTTAGTTACAACACCCTTACCTGAACAAGGTGGTAATATTTCTTCCAGCTTCGGCTACCTAGTGTCCTTTCAACTCATACACTCTCTAGCCCTAAGTTTAAGACAGTCTCTACCATGTACTGAGCCTCAGACCCTTCGTGGGTTGTAGTGGTGGTACAAATGGTTTTTTATAATTACGCTTGGGCAGGATTTCATCCCAAACAATTTCCTTTGAAACAGAGCCGAAACCGAAGTTAACTTATGGAGTTCAAATAGTACACAAACTACACAACAAAACAATTGCAAGTTCCAGAAACCGAGGTGGGAGAGAAGACAAAACAAGGGAGGTGGTGGAGCTGAGACTATGTAGTATGTTTGCTGTAACGACCTATTTTTACCTTCGCTGTCTAAACCATCAGCTCACATGTTGCCTTTCCCCAGGCATCTGTGTTTCTCAGTCACTCGGATCTGAATTAATTTGTTTCTTTTTTCAAACATTATTACTCCTCTTGTTAGGACTCGGATTAAACAGGTCACACACCTCATTCTGGTCTTAAATAAGTGATTCGGAAACTCCCTTGAGCTACGGGAAAAACCGACTTTGGAGTGACATTAAACAGAAACTAACGATAGAACATATATAGGCAAAAATATTTCATTAGCATAGTAAAAACTAACATTTTTTTTTACACTATCTTGTAATTTCCTGAAGTTTCTAGAGCGAGTAGGGCCCTGTACTAACTTTCTGAGGCTTCAAATACAACCATATAAGGTTAATAAGGTATGAAATCGCTTATATGAATGATTAAAGAATACGGACCATCATGTCATTTATGTAATTGCATTTTACATATTTTGTAGTATCCTATCATCGGAATGTTACATGTGTATAATCTTTAGCTAATATTTACAAAGCATAGATTAAGTTATTGACCTATAGGATTATTTACACTGGGATTTAAAATTTATGGAAAATACTTAAATAATCCATACTGTAACCTACTTTAACTTTGGTATGTCCATGAAAGGGAATTTTAGATTATTTAAAAATGTTTATAGTGTTTTTTAATAAGAATACGACATAGACGTAGACTCTAGTTAACAAAAACTTATTATAAATACAGACGTAGATATATAAAAAATCCAAATAATGCAAGTCCAAAACAATTTATAGAATAGAATAGAATAGAAAACGAACTTTGTACTGGGACCAAGTCACTTTAGAATAACAAACATAAACAAAAAAATAAAATAAACATAATATACATCTGACCAGAAGGCTACATAATAATATGAATCATGAAGTAATTAAAAGTGACAAAAACATAATCAAAATAGAAATTAAATAACTAAAAAGTGCGAAACTTTACTGGATTTTAACTAATTATCCAGAATAAATATATTAATAACAACAATTACTAAATAAAATAAATGAAGGGGATAACATGCAATAAAGTCTTTACATAGTCTATATCTTCTTAGGGAAAAATAAACAAAAAACGCTTAGGCAACGAAATCGATTGATCGATTTGATTCTAATTTATTTAAGCAGATGATTGACCTGCTTAGAGATCATCTTTTAGGGATGTCAAGAGATGTTGGAAAAGCAATGATTTAAATGAAGCCAGTGAAGAAGCATGGCGGATGAAAGGAGGCATTGAGTTCCACACAGTGGTGGAGCAAGCGAATGCTTTGGTTCTGTGGGAACGAGTGTAGAGATCGGAAAGGCGGGATCTTGTTTTGTGGTGCTGGACTGAGGATTTGATTTGAGAAGACTGTAGATACATGAAGGGTGTAGCGAGTTAATGGATTGGTAAAGAAAATTCTAGCCCATTGTCTAATAATGGGAGGGAAGTGCGACTTGAACTCATAGTAGTGATGTGACACTCGGGATCGCCTCGGGGTACCAAGGACAAATCTAAGAGCGCAGTTCATTATTCGCTTTAAACGGTCCTTAAGCGTTTTCGAGAGGCACCCGTATACCAAAATACAGTAGTCAATGTGGGGGAAGATGAGGGATGATAAGAGAAGCTTACGGGTAGACTATATAAGGAGATGCCGAGATCAATGGAATAACTTCAGGGAACTAATTGACCGTCGGGATATGAGTGATATAGGATTTCCAGGAAAGGTTTTGGTCAAAAGTTTTTGACAGGGGAGTGGAAACTGATGGGTTGGTCGTTTTGGATTAATGTTGGGAGTGTGGGGAAAGCAGTAAGGAGGTAATTGGAACCTAGAACAATGTCCTGGGTTTTCATTGCGTTCAATTCCAGTTTGTTCAGCTTTGCCCAGCCACTGATCCTATATAGGTCTTGCTGAGACCTGGTGAACGCAAATAATTGTTCAGAAGGAGGGAAGGATAAATAGATTTATGTATGTTTCTGGAGTTAGTAGGGCAGAAAAGCCTCTGAACTATTTTATAAAACTTTTAATTACCTTTCCGGTATTAAAAACGTTTAAAGACATAAGATTCTACTCATTGGCATATAGAAATTTGTCAAAATTGACCAAAAAAGTAAAAATAATAATTAAATATGAAATTAAACATTATAGAATTTATGGAAACATAAAATGTTTATGTTGTCGTAATGTATGCTAATGAAAATAGGGATTAAATGTAATAGAGTGCTGAGTTGATCTGCTGAAGGTCCCGGGTTCAAATTCAGCTGTGACAGATAACGTATTTATTTTGTTTAACAGCGATGGATGGACTCTGTGGAGTCAACAGACCCTTCTGGGGCTTACCCAGCCTCTATAAAGAAAGTATACTTAATTGAAGGAAAAACTTGGAGTTTACCATTTATATTAGTATTAGGGTTTACGTTATGGTTTCTATTCATTAGGTATGAACAGAGTAGAAATCATAAATACAAATATTTTAAAATAGAAAGGAATGAGTAGATTCTGGAGTTCAACGAACTAGGAAGTGAAGAGCCAATGCAAAATACTGGAAAACTTCTTTCTGTTAGGGAAAAACTACAAGTGTGTCTTTCTTTCTCCAAAAAAAAAAATGTGACAATATATTGCTTTGATGACAAGTTCCCACGAACCTTTTAGACCAAGATACTCACCGGAGGAACGCAGCAACATTCTTGAAACCGGAACTATGAGTCTAAATATTTCTGCCCTTTTGGGGGCAAACGTTTCCGTGAATCTTTTCTTCTACTGACGACTTGGAGCTTGGAGCTGAATTTGAATGAATTTTTTATTACACTAAATTTGAGTGGAAAAAACTACGATATGCTGTCTTTAGTAACATTGTAGGTTACTTTGAGTCGTGTTTACTATAGTATTATGACACTTACGACTCTATCAGTGTTACGATTCATTTGCTGTTTGTACATTTAAAATTCGACGTAACCACTTTTATAGATTCGATTTTCACAAACAGATTGATAAGAACCTTTGAGAACGTTCCAGTACCGTTTATACTGTCAAATAGTAAATAGTAATTTTTTTTTTATCACGAATCATCGTATTTCAATAAAACATACCTACATATTAAAATCATTAGTACTGCTTGATGTTGGCATAACTTACATAATATTAGGCATAACTGCTTACTAGTGGCATAGTTAAAAAAAAAATCTTGTATATTTATTATTCAACGTCACTTTATGCTACTAGGGGAGACCGGGGCAGGTTGTAACACGGGGTAAGTTGTAACACACCAAGTTTTTCCCGCATTTAAAACTTGGCAACCCTGCATCATACATACGCTTGCAAGGATCACTGTGACGATCAGTTGCACGCAGACAATCGAGCGGTAAGCGTTAGTGTACTAGTTATTCCCGGAAGTGAATATAATTCGAGCACGTAAGTAAATTTTAGACTCTGAGTTTAATTTCAAATTACTAATATTACAAACGGTCGAAATGTATTTTCTTTGTCACTAATTAATTGCTACAGTTTAGATTGTTATTCGAACGAAAGGTTTTAGTGATTTGACGTTTACTTTTTTATTTATCTAGGAAAAATAGAAAAAATCAAGTTCGGGGCAAGTTGTAACAATTCCATCGGGGCAAAATGTAACATGTTACAACTTGCCCCACCACATTATTATGTACGTAGGTAATTACTTACCGTTTTAATAATTAAAATACCGAGTCAATTTTGAGGGTCAAAAATACCAAATCTAATAGATTTTAGATATTTATTATAAATAAACACTTTTACAACGTTTCGCCAGACTTCCCAAAGAACTTCTAAAGGCAAGATTACGTTCTCTCCAGAGTTTGTTCGCCCACTTCCTAAGGCTGAGCAACGAAACACAACCCTTAGGAATCGAAGAAAAAGGAAATCTGCGATACTTACTGATACGCCAGAAAAAGATGTGCTAGAAGAAGAACAAAATAGTCGAAAGTCCAAAAAATCCAAAGAAATTATAAAATCTAAAGTGAAGAAATTAAAGAAAAAAGTTTTCGTTTCATCAGATAATTCCTCAGAAGAAGAGTATTTTTGCTTAGTTTGCACTGAATCCTATGCGAATAGTAGACCCAAAGAAAAGTGGATTAGCTGCCGAGAATGCAAATTGTGGTCGCATGAGGATTGCACAGACGGAAGTTTTCCATATATCTGCCATAATTGCGATAGTGATTGTGAATAGTTGGTGAACACTAATACTAATACCAAATTTTGTTTTAAAATTTCAAACACTTAATGAAATACTCTTCATTGATATATTTTTTTGGTTTATCTGTATGTTTATGTTTGTATTTAAATAAATAGAGCATTGAAAAATATGTGTTACAACTTACCCCGAATAGTGTTACTTTTTACCCCAAGGCGGGGCAAATTGTAACAAAGGTTCAGATTTATTTTTAAAAAATCTGGTCGTTTAGTGTACAAAGATTTTGTCATAAATATTTAATCAATTTGTTCACAACATATGGTAGTACACATTCATGCAAAAAATTTTGGTTAGTTAAAACACTTGAACGAAAAAAAAAATTCGAAATTTTTTTTGTTACAACCTGCCCCGGTCTCCCCTATGGCTGGTCCTTCAGTGGATTTCCTAAATTTTGCCTTTCCAGGTATATTGTGATAGGTATCTTTAGCGAGTCCATAAGCAGGTTAGGGATCCCTCTTATTAAACACCTTCCAAAGGACGGAAAATCCGAGAATATTTTACTCCCTTTTAAAAAATCCTCGGTCCTCATGATGGCTTCGAACACTCGACCTTGGGCATAAAAGGTTGTTATGCTAACCAATACAACACAGATGATCACACGATTAAATTGGGATATTTCAGATAATACTTCGATTATATCATTGTTCTGACAGTTCAATAATCAATAGCCAAGAAAATACTATAGGTAATAGTAAAATAGAGTCCGACGCCTCATAAATCAGATTTTTATTTTCTGTACTTTTCTTAATTATAAACAAAACTAGATTTTATTCTAGTTGAAATCAAGACCTATTTATTTAATATTTGGAATTTCACCAAATGAATCCGAAAGTAACATATGAAAAATGAGCTTTATGGAAGAGATTTATAGGAAAATGGTGTGTGAATTGGCGAATCGTTAACTGGTTTGTTTTTTTGCCAGTATTTTTGAAACTTAACGCTTATTTTCTTGGATTTTTTCAATAATAATAATTACCATAACTCATTCCATAATCCTAAGTGGAGAGAACTGAGAATCTATAACTTCCGCATGAGCAGTTCCCTTGTACACAGCCAGGATAGTTAAAAATATTCTTATTAACAAGTGCTGGGGGCTGGACTTACCCCCATATCAGTTTCGATCCCGCAAATGCGTGGAAAAATTAGATAATAGTAATATGGAATTGTATTTATTTGCGGTTTCTGAAAAATTAAGAATTATTAAGCTTTAACAGTAAAATATTAAATAATGATCTTCGGAAAAAATCTATATTTTTATTTGTTGGTAATGGAGTTTTACCTATGACGTCGAAACCGAAGTGTAACTGTTAATTTAAACCTTATAAAACCTAAACCTTTTATCAATGATTAGCCATGAGGACAGAATCAGTTAATTTTCAAATACTCGCGATTCCTGCGCCATTTTGTTGCAATAACTCGTACTCAGAGGACCTAATCAGCGAGTTTAATGATTTACTATTGCCGGTAGGAACCCCTTCACCCTCCCAGAGACAGATACGGGAGGCAATGGTGCCAGAAGTTGAGGGAACGATAAGCCACGCCTCGGGTGATAACTGGAAGTAGATAGAGCCACTTCTGGAAGAGATACCACCGAAGACTCGCCCGATAACGGAGCCTCACCAGATCCAGATATAGTCCAAGAACATGGCATTAGCGCATCCGTATCCGAAGAGGATGCGATAATAAGCGTAATTATACTCCTCACCTAGGAACGTGAGCTAGAGTATTTTTATAAAATGTTTAATGGCATAGTATTTGCTAGAGAAAATTATTATCCTTGATGTTCTTACCTGAAGGATTTATATACGGCAAAGAAGCTAATGTAATTATACGGAGAGTAATAATCACGGCTGTAATAATCTACTATATTTAAATTATTGTGGAACGGCATAAACCAGTGTGTAGAGTACTGACCTGCTCCGCTGTATTCGGGTTCAAATCCGGCTGTAGCAGGTTAATTATTTAATATGCTAACAGCCATGGATGAATCCTGTGGGATCTAATGACCATCCTGGGGTCAACCCATCCCTTATAAAGTGGGTTTCCTTAGGGAGAAATCCTGACAGTTGAGCAAAATCTCGGCCAAATCACCGCCTTCATCGACCGTTGGCTTAGTACAACAGTGCAGTCACTACCATGTACTGATCCCAAGATCTATTAAGGGTTGAAGTGGTACAGGCTTTTCTGCTTAAAATATAACATTTAAAATAAATTCGCCTCCTGTAACAGAATGCATTGCTCGATGAACGGAAGCACAATTCATAACTTTTTAAACATTTCTATTGCATTAATGCAATCAGAGATCAGAAGACATCTCAAAAGTAGACCTCTCTATAGTTGTTTGCAAAGCTAAAGTATTTTTTCCATTTTTTTATACTTTTCCTTGATGAAAAAAATTCTATTTTTCTATGGGAAATGCACATTTTTACAAAACTGAATCGAACCCATGTGTTATTATTATTATAATTTTTTTTTCTGGAAGCGGACACTTAGGGTCAGTAGAAATATAATTGGATACGCAGTCGAAAATTTTCAAAATTATTCATTATTTTCTCGATTCCGAAGGGCCCCGTTAATTTTTTTGTTCAAGAACTCGAGATAATTTTAATTAATGAAGAAAAGTATTATTTAAGTAAGATAGAAAAAAAATCAAAAACACTTCATGATTTCTAATAGAGAAACGAACAATATTATAACCGGGATAAATAAAATAGACAACGTACCAGTCGCTAAATATTCAGTGGGTTTTCACACGAAGCCCAACCACTCGACATTTTATGATCGCTATAAAATAGAATGTATACTGATAATGAATAATACTTAAGCATAATTTCTTTCGCATTCATTCGTTTATCTTCCTCCATCTTGTATAATAATTTCGATAAATTTATAGTGTATTATAAGGATATCAACTTACAAGGCTGTTGTTCAAAGTCTAGACTACGGATAAAGCAAGTGAAGCATTGGACTTACCACCTGAAACAAAGATCATCAACAAAGTTAGTAATTTATTACATAAAAACAGGTACAAAAACATAATTGATATATATTTTTTTATGTACCTATTACATTTTACATTACCATTTTACAAATTACACAACTGTCCATTTTATTGTATTCCATTTCGTTACCCCCAAATGAGCTCATTTTATGAGTTCCCACTTAGTATTGATTTGAGTTACTGAGTATTTTGTATTAAATAAAGTGGCTCAGTGGTAGAGCGCTGAGTTTCTGAGCCGAACGTCCTGGATTCAAATCTGGTTGTGGCAGATAAAATATTTAATCTGTAAGCAGCTGGAAATAGACCAGGATGAACCTGGAGACCCTCCTGAGGCTCACTCATCCTCTATAAAATGGGTACCGTTAATTTGAGGGAGAAAACCCTGACGGTTGAGAGGGTTTTTCACATCACCTACATGTCTTTGAATCATTACTGTCCCTACCACAGACTGAACAGATCCTATACGGGTTGTAATGGCACAGTTTTTTTTATATTTTGTTTTAAAGACAAAACAACTATGGTTTATAAGAAAAATGTCTTAATCTCATTTCATTGCATTCTCTGTATTAAAATAACAGTTCTAAATGTTATTTTTGTACTCGAAATGTTTGAATACAATGTAACTTATTTTATTTTTGAAATCAATGCATTCCATTAAACTTTAAATACAGTGATATATATATACAGTGCAAAGACTTAAAGAAGCCAGGAACAGTGGATTTGTGATTTGCCAACATTTAAAAATATTTATAATCTATTTGATCGAGCACGACAATACTAAACAAAAGTAGATCTTCGGTCCATTTCTAGGCAACGCCGATAAAATATTGCATCACTAAAAACTTGTTTATACTATAGAAAAAAACGAGTGTAATATGCGGAATATTGTACATGTATATACTATGTTGTCTTCATATCTTAGTATGTATTATGTTTATAGTGACTCATAATATTTGCCAAGAGGTATTTATTAAAAAGAAAAACTCTCTGATATAATATGGTCGTGCCGAGCCATTAATTAAATACAGATTATATCACCTTTAAGATACTTTCCTTACAGAATTACATCTAAAATAACAAACTGAGTGTAACACTATATTTATTCATCAGTAACTAGTAGGTAAGTTATGTTCCCTTTCTTCAGCACATGTTTGCTGCGTATAATTTCACCTTAAGAAATGAGTTGAACAAGATCATAGCAATAATACAAATCAAGTTACACTAGCATACCAACTAATTTGGATCTGAGAAGTAAGTGAGAAGTAAACTGATAAAGTAAAAGAAATCAGGATTTTGATTTTTGAGCGAAGGGGTTCAATTTAATCTCTTAGTTAATTTTTGTTTGTGGATTACGAAAGAGGGCTTCAGGAAAGGAGAAGAACCTTTACTCTTATACAGGATCTAGATTAGTGCAATTTCGGATAGCGAAGTACTTAAGGTGGAAAATAAAAAAAGCAAAAATCCAGGAATGGTTTTAAGACCGAAGTTGAGACTTCCAGTATGGACTGGCAGTTTTTTCGACCAAGTGTACCAGTGGGAGTCCTGTCCAGGCATAATTAGGATAGGGATCTTAAACGAGAACCTGATACCGCATAGACTCAAGACCGCCTTAATATGTACCCACCGAAAGGTTGCATAACCAAGGACCTTTTACTATCTTTTATTCTAACAACTACACTATTGGAGGCCCCATAACTCTTGGATACACTGTATTACAACTTCAGTTACCATGCTAAATGCAATGAATCTTTTCGATGATTTGAAAGGACAACTTTCCTATTAAAAATACACTCTACTTCGCTCACGTAGCACCTTCCTTAGGAACATAAAACCATTGATTATAATTATTAAATGAATAATTATATCGTTGTAATAGCATAAAATCCGTTATGGAATTAAAAGTTTTTACTTTTCTCGGGATTTTTTTCAAAAAGTTAACTACTTGAAAGGAATCTATGAATTTCTTAAAGCCCGAAACGAACCCCACTGACGATTAAAGAGTTCTTCCTTAAATGTGGCTTAAACAGGCAGTTAGAGGGTATGAGAGCCGTTAGGAAAACAGAGTCGAGAATTTATCAGGATTCCCAATTCAGGAAGAAACAAACAGACTCAGGGCGAGCTCTCCCAGGCGACCCTCAGGACTTTATTTTTATGTCTTAATATGTAAATTGAGGCCACTCCCTTCGGATGCCTGACAAACTCTTTTAATTGCTTTAATAGCTTTAATTGCTTTAATTGTTTATAATACCGAGCAAAGTCCCAGAGCCAGCCTGCCCTCTAATCTTCCAAGCCACTCGCCTCTTATATAATTTCAATCCCGAATTTCATTTAGTTTTCAATATATATAGACTTTTTTTATTGTTTAAACCTTCCACGATTAGTTTTAATCTCATTTAAATCGACCGCCCAGTTTAATAGTTCTCAAATTGGATCGAGTTAGAATTAATAAGAGGTTTCCTTCCATCCTCTCGTAAGAAGGCCATTTCGTTTTAAGATTCTTAATGAAATCAAAACAAATATATAAGGCCTGTTAAAAGATTCACAGAGATAAATCATGGGTTGTTGGGAAAGAGTGCTTTCAGTATGCTAATTTGTTTCTTATTAAACAGAATCATTGGTTCGGAAAATTGATAAATTAATTTTAAAAAGGTAAAAAAAATTGTTTATACACTATTAGATACAGTTTGTAGATGGGTGAAATGGAAACAAGTTAAAAATATAAACTTGAATAAAATATTATTATACTGGAATATGGGGAAGAAATTGGTCCGGGTGGTGGTAAAAAAAAATCCTCTTAACTAGGGTGAACCTAAATATAAAAAATACAAACAAATGGAAATTAGCCATGGTCAGGCATCAAGGTATCTGAGTGATTAAACATAAAGATAATGGGATCCTTAAATAATTATTTTATTAATTTATTCTTCTGTACCATTAATATTTTTATTACTTCTATGTATATTCCTCCAACTCTCTCTTGTTCAAATACCCGCCATTAGATTATTTTTTATTACTTACTTGATCATGCTCCATAATCATTACCTCTGCTTTTTATATTTATTTAAGGGTCCTCTCATCTCTACGTTTAATCTCTCATATACCTTGCCTTTCTGTATTTTTATTATACACCAAGACTAATTCTGTATTTTGTATAATTAGGTCTGAAGAAGGCCTGCAATGTGGTTCGATAAATTGTCGTTCCAATGGACAGTTCTCCCTATTTATGATGACACTTATATTGATATTATTTATTATTATAATCTATTTTTTTCCTCACAGAGATGGAGGACATGTCCATCCATCTGCAGTTATTATTTTTTATTTTATTTTTTTCATCTCTAAACATTCAGAAATTTTCCGACGATCCTGGCTGTGTCTAGGAGAGCTGCCTGTTGAGCCTCCTTTAAAACCTCGACCGGAATTCCCAGTTTCTCAATGCCCTCCACTGTGGATTTAGAAACCAATCCATTCGTGGGGATTATAATAGTTGTTACCACCACGCATTCCATATGGTATAGCTCCTTAAGCTCAGCCGCAAGTTCTTGATACTTTCGAAGTTTCTCTCCAACAGTTGAGTTTACATTATTGTCGTTAGGGATCGCAATATCAATTATACTTGCTTTCCTCTCACTCGACTTTATGAAGAGGATATCTGGTCTATTATGATGCACAATGTGGTCTGTTATAATGGACTCATCCCAATATAGCTTAAGAGGACCTTTTAGTAGAAGTTTATTGGGATGATACTTATAATATGGAATTATATTATTATTATAATACTCTTACTATTATTATTAGTCGTAAAGCTCCCAAAGCGGAAGATGCTAAGTAACGATGGGTTATGAAATATCTCTTTCTATGCATACAATTATTTACTGCCAGTAATTTCCTCTTCAACCGTCCCTTGAATTTAAATTGAATATAATTTCAACAAATAATTTTGTTTTTTTAAATTCCTAGAAGAATGGCAACTTTATGAACGAAGAATTAATGGAGAACCCAAGTAAATATAGCTAATGTGACAAAAGTTGTTATCTAATTCATATTTTGGGCATCTTAAACGATGGGGCTTCTTGCTCTTCTTATTTCCCCATTGGGTTTTCATTCTTTGCGGGAATTCAGCTTTTCTTTCTAAGCTCCATTTTGTTCCAGTTCTCGGCGCTTTTGTCTTAACCTCCCTTTTTTCAACATTAAATTTAAAATTGTTTCTTCATCAATAATTTTCCATTTACATGGCTAATTCCAAGTCTTTCTTAATATTTTGGATCCATCCCCCTCCATTGACAAGGGATCCTACGTATTTTACAATTATTTTTGTAAGTTTGTGATAAGTTTAATTTGTAAGTTTCGGAAGCCTCACTATGTGGTCATAGAATTTTAGACGCATTTTTTAATTATTTGTTATTATATTGTTAAGTATTCTTATATTCTAAGAATCGATTCCTCTTATTATTTGATAAGTATATATATTTTTTGTAATAATGACTTGAACAAGGAGAGGTTTCTTGGGGCCAAAACGAGCTCTAATCCTCCATGCAAGGACCAGCTCCGGACAATGTATTCATACACAGGTGTCTCCATGAGAACTGTTTATCCATGCAGGGGCTGTTCCGGAGGGAAAAAAGATCATCTGTCCAAGCTCGTGATTTCTGGACGGCTAATCATTCAGTCGTTCCAAGAAAGGGCCCAAAGCGAGACCCTGGTTCGTTCATTTGCAACCAGGACGCAAGAGCCCTAACTAACATACTTAATTCGCCGAGCAGCCAGAAAGAGGACGTGATCTGGGGGGACAACCTCAAGAAGGAAGGCTGGTTCCCATAAGACGAGGCCAGGCTCCGGAGCTCTTCGGCAGTTCTTCAAGTTCCAAGTCGATTCGATATCTGACGATAGCTTAAATCTCCTCAAATTAATCTGCCGCATTTATCATAAATATATTTAATACTGAGATATCTTATATTGGGATTAAATCAAAATATTTCAAGGTTAAAATCAAACTTTGGAAGAAAAACTATTTACTCTGTTAACAGCCACGGATAAATCCTGCGGAATCGGTAGATCGTCTTAGTGCTACTCTGGCTGTATAAAATTGATACCCGTAATTGAGGGTAAACCTGGCGATTGTTCTCGGACAAATCACCTCCCTACACACTGTTATCCTATACAAAGTACAGTCTCTTCCATTTATTGAACGCAGTATCCCTCGTCATTTCTTCAATTCCAGGTTATTCTTATTATCCTCCGAAATTATACTGTTAAGGTGGTTAAAGTTGGTTGAAATAGCAAAAAAAAAAACCAACAACAATTTACAAGTTTTATTTTATTTAAATGATATAAGTAGTTCATTCTTCATCATCGTCTCGTAGCTATGAGTGTTGTGAGATGGGAAGCGTTCTGGATAAAAAACGTTTAACTTCGAAATAGACTTTTCCCCATTTTTTGTCTAGTTTATTCCAGGAAATTAATGCTCCCTTAAGGTTAAGAACGGGGCAGAAATCCTGAGGAACGAGACGGCTAATTATCGTGCTAGAAAGAATGATTTGAATAAACTAGCCCAAAAATGTAAAAAGACCCAGAAAAATTGGTCTGTAACACTTTTGCTTGTACTAATAGATAAAATAAATTATTATATTTTGGCCCAATGGGAGCAAAACAATACATGTATTGCTTATGTTAATATATTTTAAATATTGTTTAAATACTTTAATATCATGCTCTAGAATTACACTTATTGTACCCTTTAATCTCAATGGATTTAATACGTTTTTCATCCAATTTGAGTTTCTTTAAATATCAAAACTACTGAAAATTATGTAATTAATATTTATTTAAACAAGTAATTTTGATACCTATTATAGATTTCATATTATAGAAGATATTACATATAATAATATCGAAATAAAAATAGACAAAGTAGAAAATTGCTCTAAAAATGAATTTTTTAGAGATAATTTACTAAAAAATTTTAAAATATAAATAAAGCTTTCTACACATACATTTTTAAACAATAAAAACCCGTTAGTAAATGTTTCTGCATTTCTATTTAAACGTTTAATTTCATTAAAAAAATATGTATATATATAATTACAATAACTTAGAATGAAAAATTCGAAAGACTACAATCGTCTAAGAAACAACTTGATATTTAAAATATTATATTGCGCGAAAATTATAGAAATATTTTTCTACCAAGGTAGTAAGATATAGATTGATGTATAACAATAAGATAAAAAATAAATTTATTAAATTACAGGCTTCGATCGCGTTTGAAACTTGTTTAACATCCCAGACAACATTTTAAATGCTAAAAATAAAAGACGTAGGCGACAGAAAGAGTGCTCTGAAGATATACAGTGAAATTAAAAATCTATTTCTTTATAATTTATTGAAATTTATTTGCATTTATCATTAAAAATTACTATATTTAACTTTTATAAATTATTCTTGCGTCTTTAAAATATATTTCAGTTACTGTTGTTATTTTTTAAATGATGTTCAGTTGGGAAAAATTTAAATTGGATATACTTTAACATTTCTCTTTAATAATTATAAATATTTTGAAGTAAAATCTAGTTCATTAGGTGTTAATTAATATTTTACTTTAGTAAAAAATATTTGTGTTCATTTAGAAAACTTAAGTTCTTTACATTTTTTTAAAGAAAAAAAATCTTTATTGAACTTTCAAAAAAAAGTTTCTTATTAAACGATTTAACTTCTTTATATAAGCACAAAATATATGTATTATTATAATAGTTTTAAAACTTCAAGAAAATAATAAAAAAATTCAAGAAAGCCAAAAGTCATCATTGCAACAACTTGATTTATTCTGATTTTTAACTTTTACTTTTATTGTTTTTTATTAACAATTATTAAATATTGTAACTTAGCAAAAATGAGTCTATTTACTAAGAAATTTAAACATTCATGTTCGAGCATTTATTAAAGCTCACATAATAAATTTATTAACAATACAAACAACGTGTAAAAAATCTGTCAAAACTATAAAAAAATTGACGTCCTATTAGACATTTGATTCATTATAAATACATTTCCTTTGACATTCAAATGTGTTCGCGAATAAATTTTGTATAACTAATTGGTTTGAAAACTAAATAAAAACCTCTTATAAGAAACAAAACTAAAAATTACAAAATAATTTTAAATAATTATTAAATAATAACAGTGTGATGAACGATAAAATTAATATATTTTATTTTACTTGATATTGATTGTATTAATTTTTAAATACTTTTATTTTAAAAGAAAAGATATGTCCGGGACTGGGACTCGAACCCAGATCGCCCACGTCACTAGCGTGGAGCTCTGACAACTGAGCTATCCTGGCTCGCTTCTCGGCCAGAGTATCCGAGATAAAATTAATAGTTGTAAATATTTAATTGGATAATGTTGGTAAAAGTAGAGTGAAAATATCTTAAAAAGCCCCAAACGTTTTTTTACGACAAAATGAACTTTTTGCTTATCAGTCTACTTTTATTAAATCATATTGAAATATACTTTTTGTGAAACATATTGCACAAGATAATACCCTGTCTTCGGATATGAAAAATAATGAGACAAACTTATTAAATTGGATTGAAATCAGTTCTTAAGCTTCAATTTTATTCAATTTATTGAAGTGACTGAAAATTAATTCCAGTCATCATAAACACTTAAAGGCGATTCTAGTAAAAGCATGTTAATAAAAAACACGTTAACATTCTGTTTTCTACGTACCTACTATTAGTTGAGTCGACAATTTTTTATAATTTTTAAGCTTTGTTTTTTCTCTTACAAATTAAATGTTCCATTGTAATTGTGTAGTGTATTACAATAAAATAAATATATATTTTAAAAATGAATAATAAATTATTAGATGTTTCATAAATACAGGCATACCTACCGGCGAAGCTAATAAAAGCGTGTTAAAATTTAAAAAAATGAAATCTGGATGCAATTTAATAAATTCATTATTGATTAAAATTAATAGATCGAGCTTAAACACATTGAAAATCTATGAAGATATTATCGAATTTTTCGGCCAATAAGGGTGCCACCCATGGCTCATAACGATGCCTGAACGATTCTTTTTATGACTCATAAAAGCTATAAAGTTGAAAAATCTGAAATATCCCAAAGACCGTAACAGATGGGAGATAAGAAGGCAGTGGAGGGGAAGATGCTACCTGGTCCAGGGACCGGTTAGACTTCTTCTCAGGAGGCGCGGTCGCCCATCTTCCACTCACTTGTCCAGATTATACTCCTTAGATGCCACCGATATAGGAGAGCAATGGAGTCTCTTATTGTATTAACAGAACTATTATACAACAATATTACAAAAAAAAATTAAACATTCTTAAAAATGGCACATTTATTGAAGGAATAAATGATTATTATAAATAATCGCCTTAAACACAGCTCGTAACGAATTTACAAAGCGAAAACTTACTTCTTCATCTTTATTCTTATATTTAGTCAAATTCAAAAAGGTTATTTACATATTATCATCTCAAATTAGTTTTTTAGAAATCGTTAGAAAAGATATTATATAAACACAGTGAGTTTAAAAAATAAACACTTTACATGAAAGCAAAAAAAACACTTCTTAGTCATATTTATTTATTGTAATATTCTGTTAAGCTTCCTGTATCTGTTTTTGATGTAGGTAATTGATAAAATAATGTATTTGAAAGAAAATTCTCCGGGTGGAGGTCAAGGAATTATTGATAAACCTATGTTTCAACCCACCATTGCAGGTCTTCATCAGGGCTGGATTAACGAAATATATAAATATTTAAAAATGAAATAATTGCAACAGAGACAAATATAATAAAAATAAAATAATATTTAAAATAAGTAATTATTGGAGTAAACCAGAAACCAACATTGGTTTAATCTAATTATTCAAGAAAAAAATGTATTTTAAGGTCTAGGAATCAGTTTCTTTAAGAGGTCCATAAAAATGCTGCATATTTTTATCATACTATAAACGGTTGAAACCACTCCACTGATAAAATGAAAAATGAAAATAAAATAAGTAAAAAATAAGGATTACACAATCTGGGATGTTTTAATAAATAATAAATAAAACAATATTTTATTTATTGTCAATCTACAGCGCAGGTGAACTGCCTACTACTAGGGATGAAACATTTTCTACTTTAAATCAAATCAATTCACACAAAGCGATTTCCTTTAAATAATTCAGTAATATACATATTTAAGTGGTTCAGTCTTTCAGCTCTGTGCTTCCGAAACGTTTCAAGCAATCAAATAAGTTCATCTCGAATTAATTATAAAAGTGCAATCACGATTCCTCAATCACGCTAATCAGGTGTTACAGAACCTTTTGAAAGCTTTGAACTTATTATGCTAATTTTTGTTTACCGAGCTGAATCGATTGGATCCTAGGTATACATCAATTTCAAAATCACTCATTTGTAAAAATGTGTTCTTGCTTAGAGTGCAATTACGAGAATGTCTTCCAAGATATTTATAATAACACCTATGAAACTATCTATATTCCTTTAGTTTAATTAACCTTATTAATATGCGACTTAAAAGGAAATAAGCAATTAAGGTTTCAAGGACTTGCATTTCCGGTTAATTGGTAACAATAAAAATACTTTTTTTAACCTTTATTATTCTTTTTTTTTGCATTTGAAAAAAAAAATTATTATCAAGGCCTATTGAACTTAAATGAAATCTGACTATGAAGAAAAGGTAAGAAACAGGGGATAATAGTATTAATGTGTGCTGATAATTAATACAATTAGTCAAGTGATGAATTTCAATTTATGAACGAAATCCTATGATTTTAAAGTGGTCTTCGTTACCGCGAAGAGTATGAAAGATCCGACGCCCAATTAAAAAGATAAATTTATTGGAACGACGAATTTGGGTTTTGTTCCATGCAATAAATAATCAAATGGTAAAGATTAATTAAAAAAAGAAGAATTCGTTTATTAAATATTTATTTGAAAAAAATATATGATAACAGAATATACACTCTAATTTCTTTTTACTATGACTAATGAAGTAATTAGTTTTTATTGATTCCTACTTGCTAGTTTTTGTTAAATAATGGTGAATTGTATATTCATATAATATCTAATCATGAATATCTATTGATGAATTATGAATATAGAGTCTGTTACATTTATGGATTCGAGTTGGTGACAATTTTCGATTGTCTGAACCACTAAGCACTTTTTTCTTATGGACTAGAACTATAAATTTATTCCGCTTTTTGAAGATAACTATAATTAGCCACTATAATACGAAATTAGTGGCTTAGTTAAAAAATAATAACTATTTTAGCACTGAGGGAAATAAATTACCTTCAAACTTCGAACTCAAGTTGTTGAGGTCACAATCGGAGAATTAAGATTTTGAATGATTTTGGTTCGGTACATGGTAAGAACAGTATTGTTTCAATGTCAACGGTTGTGCAGTGAAGATCTTTGACCGAGATAAAGATCAGGACTACGTAAAGAGATCAAGGTACCCTCTTTATCGAGGCTACTTAAGCCCTATGAGAGTTTCAAGATCCCACAGGGTTCATTCATGGCTCATAATAGAATAAATAATTAATCCGCCATAGCTGCTCTGGGACATGAGACCTTTAGATTAGTAGTGAGCACAGAGTCCTTATACACTGAGCTACACTGAACTGTTCTGTATAGAATTCACTGTTTTGTGTTTCCAGGTCCAATCTTTCTTTCTTTATTTATTTCCGAGTTTATAGATTTTAATCTCTATATCAAGAAAACTTGGACAAAAGACTTACATCGAACGTACATACATGAAACGGTACAAACAACTATCACATCTACTATCACCTATCACATATGGAGCAGAACTTTGGGGTTCAGCAAAAAAAGTCCACATACACAAGATACAAACAACACAGTCCAAAATTCTCAGAAAAATTGTTAATGAACCATGGTATATTTCGAATTATACCATACACAACGACATGAAGATTCCCACTATAAAATCATATATTCATAACAAATACATGAAATTCCACTCATCGACACAATATCACCCAAACCCACTCGTTCTTCCGCTTTCCTACTCCCTGTTACCTGGACTTGATAGGAAAAGGTTAAAAAGACATTGGCCAAGAAACCTACTCACCTATTGATATTTTTACTCCATCATCATATAGAAGATCATGTAGAAAAGCAAAGAGAAAAACACTCGGATTAAATTTGCTGAATGCGCAATTGCGCAGGTGCAAATGAAAATTAAATAATAAATAAATAATATCAAGCAATAGTTTCACCATAACTTCATTTTTTTAATTCTTTCTTATTATTTTTCTCCTTCCTGAATACTTTCATTCTTACTCTTTGTTACTCCTTCCTTTCTTCCATTCATTCTTTATTCTGGCTGGATTGTTTTCATTTTTTTGTAGTTCTCGATTCAATTTAATGAAGATTATGAAATAACTATCAGATTTAAGTATTCCACCATGCGTGTTGCAATTTCATAATGTTTATTTTGCTTTTACACTAATACTTTTTTTTTCTAATGTCTAATGTCTATCTGTTAAACGTTCCTTTAGGAATATTAATCCTCTATTTCCAGTAGCTAAGCTCTATAAATGATTTATCTTAATTTTATTCGTCCTATCTAAATTTTTGTTTAAAATGTAATTTATGTAGCCTACTGTCAAATCATAAACTGTGAGTGATATAGACATAAGAATAGGCCTTTTTTTCTTTTTTAGGAAACCTTCTATTGTAATTTTTGTTTTCATTTGTTTTTGTCCTACAACACATCTTTTATGATTCCTAAATTTTTCTATGATTTCCTAAGTTTTTCTTTTAACAAACTGTATGACTATTTTTTGTCAGTCTAATAACATCGGTTCTATAAATATTATTCAAAAACCATACCCCCTATTCTATGGAATATTTCCTCTATTTTTCCAAAATACTCATAATTCTTTTTGGTAAAGTATATATTGCTGATCATCTTATAAGACATAACCATATAAGGCATAACCACTGTTTTATTATAATTGATGTTAATAGTAAACAATAGATTAAATAATATCGCAACCATTTGCCTCACTATCCCTAGCATCAGTTATACTAGGGACTGGTCCGGTGGCGGTCTGTATAGAAGCATAGAAGCAATAATCACACAATAGACCTTTTCCACACCTAGCGGCTACATAACTTGTTCCCGATGATATCTAGGTCGTATCTTCTTGCCTAGGAGGGACTCTAATTTGTTGCTCTATTATCCAGGATGTGTAGCATTAGTGAAACATTTCGTTACGCGTTGTGGATGCCTCAACGACTAGTATTGTGTTTAACGGTTAATTCGACCATTTTATGAAATAATTGGAAATTCGGTTCGAAATAAGGATACTCACCGTTTTGTGACTAGGCTATGCGTTGGTTAAAAGCTGTATAAAGAATATAATGAGCAAAATATAAGGAACATCAAATTAGAAGTTCAGATGGAAAATATTAGGTGTTATAATTAAATTTACATCATATTGTGGTCTTGGATTCAGAGAAGTAATGTTTCCTACCCAACAGTTATTACGCAATGTGGTAATATGGCAAGGACACACATTTCCCCCTAAACCACTGGAGTGAGCGGCCTTAAACAGCACGAAATCTATTTCTGTAACATTCATCCGTCAAGAAACTACATACTAAAGAACTACTAGGTTACTTGAATTTTGTAGTTACTATTAAAAAATATTGTGTTTTCTATTTTTTTTTTTAAATTATTTTATTGAATTGTACAACTGTAATATATACATCTAGTACAAGGGCTATATGACTAACTAGATACATGAAAGGACATGTAGAGGCACTACCCACTGGCAGCACTCTAATAACATTTCTATAATAGAAGGTCTCGAGGTCATCTTCTCTTCAGACGCCTAGGAGGATTGTCCGGGATGGAATTGGATGCAAGGATGGAAACTAGTGGGTTTGGATGGGGCTGGAGTTTATTATTGAATAATAGGTATCTGGAATGGGCTAAATCGGTAACATATGGAACGTTAAGGTCTTTATGGATGGTTTTTTTACTTGTGACAAAATAAGGAGCGTTTAGGATTTTGCAAAGGATTTTGGATTGCAAGGATTGAATACGAGAGGAATTTGATGGTTTGGTGGAGCCCCATAGTTGTTTTCTATTTAAAATCTTTTAAAGAAGCTCTTTATAATATTTTAATTAGTTTGCTACATAATTATTAATTCATTGATTTATGCATATTATCTTCCTTTTTCTTTTTTTTTTTTTAATTTAAAATAAATAAACATTAGAAAAAATGTTCGGGCGCCGAATTTTCACGCTAAACCACCAAAAAACTAGATTCTCCTGACCATTCGATTATTGTTAAGAACCTACTTATATCGTCGATACAAAAGCAAACAAAGTATCAAATGTAAAAAAATCCTATTTTTCGATACAGATCTATAGCGTCTCCTTTATAATTGATAATTGGTATAAAATTCATATAGCGTCATTATAAGACATATATAAAAAAAGGTAATGGCATCGGTAAAATTGCAGTTATTTCACTCTCCTGAAAAATGGTTTTTCCCTTTGAAGCGACAGATAGTCTGACACTTCAGTTTAAACGAAGCCGTAGAGATAAATTTATGGATTAAATGTTGCAGAAACCCTCCGATCCATAAAGCAAGCTCAGACGAGATCCCCAGAGTGCATTGGAGACCTGCCCTGCACAACAGTACATTGACCACGCCTTATAGTACACAACCCCCTAAACGCACGGGTGGTTTATCCCCAAACAACGGGGAGCTAAGACACTCAAGGAAGGAGCAGAAGTAGGAGAACAAAGCGGAGCTGGCGCACTCTGTAGGCTCAATCTAGTGTAAAAATCGGGCGGGGGCGGGAAATGGCAGTCGGCATCGACCGCCCCCCACCACTACCACCGCTCCCCCCTAAACTTTGCACTCTCTTATATTGCCCTGGTCGGTCTTCATTCCTCTCCCACTTATGTGGGAAATAACTCAGTCCGCCTAATCCTCCAAATGGGTTCTTGTACATTTTCGCTTATTATTTTATATTTAAGATGCTTCTTTATTGGGCCTCCAACCATTAAAACAATTAAAGGATGTAGCAAAAAACAAAATTAATTATAACATCGAAAGGCAAAATAAGTGCGATAATGGAGTGAATTTCAGAGAGTAGTTAGTGATAGAGTGACGAACCCACACCTGTGTGTCAAAACTTTGGCTCTTGGATAAAAATTTCTCCCAACTTAAGAGAAATTATTTGACCTCCAATCTGACCATTTTCTTCCATTAAAAAAAAAACCTGTACCACTACAATCCGTGAGCGGGTCTGGGGTTCAGTACATGATAGGGACTAAACTGTTTCATGGACAACGGTTCTGCAAGGAGGTGACTTTAAAGGAGGACTGTCCTAGGTCACGCTCAACCGCCAGATTCCCCTCCCTTATTTTGTGTACCCTATTTTTATAACATTTTATAGAGGCTGGGTGAGCCCCAGGAGGGTCCTAGATCCCATATGATCCATCTCCCGCTGCAAACAGACTAAATATGAGAACATATATTTTCTTCTATATATATTTTATATTATATTATACAGTAGTGTAGCCTCTGCGTAGTGCTTAGTGGTTATGCTGAAGGTTACAGGCTCAAATCTATGGCAGAAACATTATTTAACCAGTCAGCAGCCTGAATCTGAAGATGAATCCTGTAGGTCTCAGCCAGCCTCTGTAAAATGGATACCTTCAATTAGCATCTGGGCGTGATCTAGGCTAATTCAACTCCCTCCACAAGCGTTGGCTTAGAAACTGTACAGCCTATAGCCTATGCATTTATATACATCGTAAGAAGGCTCTAAATCAACTCAATAATTTGGGAAAGAAAAAAATTATTTTAAAAAAAGTTAAAACGCTAACGAAGTAATAAAAGCGATTTGAGCATATTTCCTTGATCATGTGGAATTTCATAATCCAAAGCTTTTACCTGTTATCAAGATCTAAATCAGACATTGAAACATTGATTCTTCACCTACAATATTTCTATTAAATTGTGTTGGGGTAGAAGCATGGTAGAGCACTGACTAGGTGTGCTTCTTCACCTTCTGGTCCAGCGTTCAAATCAAGCTGTTAAAACTTAAATAGATTATTTAATCTGTTAACAGGTATGGCTGAATCCTGTGGAATCTGTAGACCCTCATTAGGGCTCACCCAGCTTAATTGGTACACTTAATTGGCGGGGGGACCTGGAGGGTTATCTAGGCCTATTACTCCTTACACAACAGTTTTTGAAAAAATATAGTCTCTTCCATATAATGAACTCAAGACCGTTCATGGTTATAGTAGATTTATTGTTACTTTAATCTATCTATCTATCTTACGGCGCTATGGTCCTTGCAGGATCTTGGCCTTCTCAGTGATCCTCCTCCATTTCGACCTGTCTTAGGCTGCCCTTATCCAACTGCCAACACCCAACGTCCAATGATCCTCCTCTACATCCTGCACCCAACGAAGTCTAGGTCTCCCTCTGCTGCTCCTTCCCCCAGGGTGTCCCTCAATCATCATTTTTGGTAGTCTACTTCTTTCCATTCTTTGTACGTGCCCCAGCCGTCTTATCCTGGCACTCTTACTCGTGGCAACAATATTTGGTGTACCATATAGATTTCTAAGTTCCTCGTTTGTCTTCATCCGCCCGAGATCTCTTTCTTTTGTAGGGCTAAAGATCTTTCTGGGGATTTTTCTTTCCCACATGTTTAACAGCCTTTCATCGTTGCATGTCAGCGTCCAAGACTCACTTCCATACATGAGTACTGGTTGAAGGATAGTACGATACACTGTACGATAGGTACACTTATTTTGAGAGCTCTGGATATATTTCGGTTTCGAAATATTTTCATTAGAGTCTAGTAGCATCGATTGCCAGCAGTTATCCTTGCATTAATTACTTCTCTAAGCTTATTATCTTCAGGCATATTTATTTTAATAAGTTTATAATTAATGAATTAATAATATTGAATTTAAAATTAATTCAATAAGGTCGTTAAAAAGGGATATAAATGAGAGTCCTGATTCTCCGTACGGTTTCAGTTAAAGATCCCTTTACTAATTGTATCTGGATAGCCAAAATTTACCCTCCCCCTGAAGCATCGCCCGATTAGCCATATCAATATAAAGTGGTGTTAAATGAATTAACAAACAATGAATGTATAATTTATTTAACTATTAAACAAGTAATCTAAATTTATTTCCAAGATTAAAAATCACATGGAATTTCATAACTCAAATATTTCTAATGCATGTTAAAAGGAGTCTTTCAACCATAATTTTACTTTTAAAATATCTCTATTAAATTGATGTAAATTTGAATCTTAGAAAACCTTTCAGGCAAGTTACTAAAATACCAGTAATGTGCCTTTAACGTGCCGTGATTTGAATAAACCTTCATCATGCTGAAAAGACCCGAGCGATAGTCCAGGCTTGCACTAACTACAAATTGACGGTTGCCAACTGGCGGTTGATCAGATCGCGATTCATGTAATAGCAGGTAGTTTTAGCGGCTGGGCCCGAAGCCCTTCAATTCTCCTAATTGTAGCTTAATTAATGTTTGCAATGCTAAGTCCTGAATTAGGGCCTGTCTTTCCTCTGCACTTGTCTTGTAAAAGTGGTACTTGCACATATCACTTCACGACTTCAAGACGAACCGCCATTATTATTACTACTGATACGCACGATTAATTCGCTATCTATTAATCGATCATCACGGGTAATCATCTATCGGAGTAATCATCTAGAATCTACATTATCACCACGAATGCCTCGTTATGTTCCGGATGAATGCCATTTCGTTGTCTTTTTGTTCCATTCTTGTTCACATAAATATCTACCTTACAGTAACAGACAGTACACTACCTTTGTTTTACCTCTCATTGTTTGTTTATTCATTATCAAACCCACCTTATGATGCAATGGCTAATTGGACGATGCTACAGTAGGGGTCCCAATTTTTGTCAATCTTTAAAGACCTGGCTCCATCCAAGGTCTGGACCACCATTTTACCTCCTTACCAAAGGACGGCATGACCAAGGATATTTTACTCCCTTTTATTAAACCCTAGGGCCAACAGTCGGAAAGCGAACCCTCGACCTTAGGGATAGAAGGTTCTTATGCTAACTACGGGTTGCGCTTATTCTCTCTAATTATTTACACAATTTTATTTGTTGGTAGAACCTTGTTTGGCGCTTCATTTTAATTAACTTTTTTTTTTCAAAATACCCTTTATAATCTCGAGAGAGCATAAGGAAGGTGTTAAACAATTCTTTGATATTTTTGAGTTATTGTATTAATAATTTTTTCAACCTTTTAATTCATCGTTTCAAAACAACTTTAAAGATTCTATTTTTGTTTATTAATTATCATCGCTTTAAGCTGCTATGACTAATCAGACGATGCTACTGTGGAAGTCCTGAATTTTGCCTATACTGTTATAATTAGAATAGGAATCTTTAACGAGTGACTGAAATGGTACATATCAAGTCGGCAATTTATATAAAAGCATATATTTGGCATAAAGTTAATTTAATGGCTGTAGTTAATTGTTTACGAACTTAATCAAACTAAATTATTAAATTTTGACTGTAAAATACTTTGTAGCTAACAAATTAACAAATTAATTTTATGGTTCTTCTCAATTATAGTAGTTATTTAATCATTTTATTATTTTTTGAGTACTATTGTTGACAGATTAAGGCTTGAAAACATATCTCATGGAAATATATCAAATAAAAGTTGTTAGGAATCTGTTCCAAATGGATGTTGTCTGTTTGGGATCCGATACTCCAATCCAAGTTACATTTCAATCTCTTCTTCCCACAGACCACTTCAGTAGCACCCTCCACTTCCCATCATTCACCCTGATCGACGAGGAATGACCGCGGATCGAAGGAGTTTCGGACACTTACTCTCATAGTTCCTAATGGAAGCCCCATTCCCTCCCCCGAACGGAGGCGGTGTTTATACAGGCGTTGCCACCCCCTAATCAACGGCGACAACCCCTCTAAGATTGAGCACCAACACACCCCTCGTGTATTCACGATCCGACGGGGGGTAAAAATAATTTCCTCTTGCGAGAAGGGGAAGGGAGGATTACTGATTCCGAAAGTGCCTAAGAAATGAAAAACAACTGCATAGGCTGTATAATGGAAAATTGTGTGCCTTGCTGAGTGTTTTAAAGCAAAGGGGGATGCAGAGATTTGAATTTTACACACCGTTCTATTTCCATACAGACGTTCTTATCACAGTGGGAGGAGAGAGGGAGTGATAAATATTTATTTATCGAGGAGAGAGGGACAAATATTTACAATGTACGTAATAATTGTAAATATGTAGTTTATAATAAATAAATGTTACGCACGCCAATACAAATGTTAACAAAATTTGATGACAAGTAGGGTTTTTAGTAAGCATACATATGTAAAATATATTTACAAAAAATATATATTATATATCTGTATGTGTACGTGTTTGTGTGCGTGTGTGTTCATTTTAGATTGAAGAAATTGAAAAAGTTGGTGTGACCCAACGCCAACGAAGTTATTGTTATTTAACTCAAATGTAACATAACTCACGGAATTAAAAATGAAATAAATTGCAGAACAAGAAAACACAATAATTATAAGAAGAAGCACTTCAGAACTAGTTATTTTTAAGGGTTTTGGAAAAAAAAAAAATACAAAACGAAGTTCTTTTACTTAGGGAACCGAAATCGCGTTATTTTCGTAGTGAATAAGGGGCTAAGTCTGACACTGGCTTGAAAAGAAGATATTGTTCATATTATAACTCCAATTCCGGCCAAAATCTTTGAGAATGACCCGATTTATTATATATTAATACATTTAGCTCTCCTTGGACGAAATTCGACTTAAACACTTCATCACCGGGACTGGATATATAATGCAGTAAAAAAGAAATTATATATTACAAGGCGTAAAAGTTTTTTGCTGATATCCATACAGCAAACTTGTAAGGGGCGAATGAAAATTATCTATATTCCGTTGTGGTTTCAAGGCATTGGAGGCTCGAATATTTTTTAAATAATGAAACTATGAATTACCTCTTTGTGAGTCGAAGGCTGACTCAAGGAGGGAATGAAAAGGCTGACAAAAAGGAAAAATAATCCGAGATTTAAGATGTTGAGAAATATCTGAGTAGTTATTCATCGGCCCTGGGTGTGACTCCATACATCAGACAAGACTTTCTTATGTTAATGTATTCAGAGGACTCCCACGGCAGGCCTACCGTACCCCTTCCTCTTCTCAATGCTCCTTTATGAAATATAAACCCTGCCACTTAGTTATACGGGATTCAAACTTATCTAAGATGGAAAATCGCATGTCGAGTAACTTGGATTCTTTGTAGGCGCTTGTCATATATTCTTGCTTTTTGCGACGTAGAAAACATCTGTTGGGACTTTGAAGGAGATAATAAATAATCAAATTATAATTATTTTAATTTTATAACACCTTCTGCAACGACGCGTCGATTATCATAAACCGATTGTTAAGAACCTTTGACAAGATTGCAGTAGTGTTTATACGGTCATACAAATAGTTAACTAATTAATAAATAGTTTTTTGAAATGAAAACCTCTTTAGCCGCCTTGAGCGATTTCTGGAAGGCGTGATCTCACTAGATCACGCCGTCGCATGTTGATGCGACTATCTACTGCAAAAAGCTTAAATAACTATCTTCTGCAGAAGCTTAAATAATGAAATATTATTGCTTTTTACATCAATTTTATTGAACAGCAATACATCATCTAAACGTAATTACCTTACATAAGTCTTGAATTTGAAGTGGGTTTCTGACTCACCTGAAAAATAAAACTAGTACCTCAAAAATGACCCATTAAATAAACAGTGTATTATAGTTATATATAAATAAGTAACTCATATTTTCAATTTATTGAAATATTTTTACAAGACCTCTAGAATATCGAACAGCTTTTCGATACGTTTTTAGATTAATAAACATAATACAAAATCTTTAATCTTTTGCATTCACTAATGACTCATCCTAATTTCCTGTGAATCTAGGCCCTAATTAAAAATTTCATCTTTATACACAATTATTTTTTCCGTTTTCTTGATTATTTCGTTACAGATCATTCTCATAATTCTCTTTCTCTTCTTCATAGTACATTCCCATCCTCCTTAATCACTTTCTAATTCAAATATAACCGGCTGGTTTAATTGTTTCAACCGGTAACGAACATTACCTCAAGCGAATACCATAAGTTTTTAAATATGAATTGTAGATTATATACAAAATATTATTTTTATTTTCATTAAATACTTAGTATTTATGGAGAATATCGTCGTCCTGAGAAATTTTGCAACCAAACCAATTATGGGTTTCTGTGTGGAATTCAGGAATAATTCATTTTTTCTTTCCTCCCACAGGTGAAACGATCACATCCTAATCTTACTGCAGGGATATTGACACAATGCAACAAAAACATATCAAAAACTAACCTGCATTTATTAATAGGGAGTGATCTATATTCTTACACGACAACCCCTGACCTCATGTTAATGAATGACAGTGAAGAAACTAAACGAGCTGGGTTATGAAGTCCTGCCACACCCATTTTATTCACCAGAACTTTTTCCAACAGATTTCCATCAGTTCAGAAATTTGGAGAGATTCCATATGGGTGAAATTTTTGAAAATAATTCTCAAGCCAAAATCACATTTTCTGACTTGGTTTTATCATAAAACCCTGATTTACCGTCTTTTCATGCCATGATTTTATCCATAACATTACTTATGGTAATATTTTTTTTATATACTCAAATAACAAATTCAAATTTCTTCTTTCCTGACGCCTCGGAGGATTATCGGGAATTGAAGATGTAGCTAGGTTCAAAACTAGTGGGTTTGAGTGAATAAAGTTTTTCATGAAAGGACTGGTGTCGGATTTGGGCCAAATCAGAAACAAATGGAACATTAAAATCATTACGACGTTGTTCGTAAGCATCGAGGATTGTAAGGATTGGATACGGAAGGAATTTGATGGCTTAGTGGAGCCCCGAAACTCTACTCCGGAAGCCCAAAAGGGAGGTCCTTATAATAGTAATGTATATGACTCTTTTGTAATTAATTGGGAGCTTAGAGCGTTAGTCAAGTAAGTATTGCAGTAGCATGAAACAGCAATTTCTTGTCTTTTTAGTCTACGATGAGGATTCCAAGTTAGACGTTTGTCAAGATGTGATCCTAAGTATATTATATATAAGTGGGATATTATCAAAGGATGCTGGAGGGCATGAACTCATTAATTTCCGACGAAAGGTAAGGACGTCCAAATAGTTCTTATAAAATTTCAGTTTCTTGTTATTAAGGAAGCTTAGATCGTTTGTCTCGTAAGTGTTGCAGTAGCCTGTATGGCAAACAGTTTCCTGTATTTTCAGTCTAGTAGGAGGATAATAAATTAATTTAAATAAGAAAATCTTTACTTTTGTCAATAAAAATGTTCATGCATTTGATTTTTCTTCTAGGAATCTCAATTTCTGATATGGTTCCCCAAATTCTCCCCTCTCCTCCTCCGACCGACATGTAGCCTGCTGACCACGCTCCTTGTTGAGGCGGTACAAGGCAGAGGGAGATCACAAATCGGCCCAGATGCTGAACGCGCCATGTTGTAGGTGGCGAACATGGACTGGGACCGATATAGCTGGTGAGCTAAATCGTAAAGCAAGCTCCTAGCCCGATACAGCCGCTATCTACGATTTATATCCACTCTGTCCCGTTCCTTTGTCCCTCCCTCGTGTTTAGTAAAAATATGGACGCTTTTTGTCACACACCCTTATCTACGTCTGGACTAATGGCACGTCCAGGGCTTACGAAAGGATAGCGGAGAAGAATGCTGCGGGGAGGAGGTCAGGCTAGAACGAAAGTCTAATAGTTATGTCTAGCGCATAATGAATGTATGTTAATAGCTGATGGGGCCAAATAAACCTAACATTGTGTTGCTTAACTCTGAATATTTTTCTCGAACTCGGTTAAGTAGAACTGAAAAAAGATACTCCCAAATGACTTAAAAGTTGTAAATAAAATATGTATATGTTATATAATTCAAAATATTCTCCAACCTCGACTAATATAAGATTTACGGATACAGTTACTATTTACTCACTAGTTGGTAAATGATCGGCGGGATAAATTGGATTCCTTGTGACTCTATGAGGGTTGAATGTACAAGGGTTCGTATTCGAAGATTTAAAACTTACTTAGCTAACTGGATCCGTCAATGTGATACATTTTGTTGTATTTTGAATCAGGTGAAGTATAATGTGAGGTGTTATTTTTTAAATGAAGTACATTTAATTCAAAGGATTGCATTTGAATTAATTTTGATTAAATGGAAAATTAATGATTTTAACGCTTAGCACTTAGCTAAAACTGTTGTTTTAAACACTAATAATAAATAAGATTTCCAGATATAGTAATCGCATGTATTACTGGTAATTAGATCCATTTATATCTGTTCTCCAGAGGTAATCGACACTTTGTCATATTTTTGTAATTTAAGGTTGCAAACCGTAGTACTACCGTATACCACCGTAAACCCTACAGATAGACTTCCGGACAACAAAACCTTGGGAACCTCAAGCATTCAGCAGCAGCCTCGAGCTCAGACGCCTCATACCTCCCAAATCAAATCTCAGCATTCCTTTACCAAATCCCAGACCTCCCAACCCAAGCCTCGGGAACCCATATCCAAGCCCAAGGCAGCCAATCCCAATCCTCAACCTCCACGTCAACAAATTCCTCCCTACCATACACCCTTACGGGTCAAATTACCACCTCAACAACCTTCCAATCACAACAATCAAACAAAAGCTGTAGTTCATCAAACATCGAATGAAAACTCAGCACCTCGGGTACAACCCCCAGCCAACCATCCATTACCCGTTAATTATCCCTATCAAACTCAAGTCTCATATCCATTCCAAATCCAAAACCCAATCGACTTAAACACTATCCTGTCATCTTTCCTGAAAGACCTTCAAGAAACAATCAAGCCTCTCATCAACCTACTCACGAGAATCCTTACCGAAGTTCCATTTAATTACCCACGATGAGCATGAAGCCCCTGGCTATCGTTCTGTGGAATGCTAATGGACTGCATACTCACCGTGACGAACTTGACTTATTTCTACACGACAACCAAATAGACATTGCTTTACTTACTGAAACACACTTCACTCACCGCACGCATTTCTACATACGAGACTATATCACTTACAGATCAGATCATCCTGACGATACAGCACATGCCGGTTCTTGTATCCTTATCCATAAATCTATACCACATTCTCTTATTCCTTCTACTCCAACTGACGCCATTCAATCAACATCAGTAACCATTTCAACTAGTCCTTTCCATATAACATTCTCAGCTGTATACTGTCCTCCTGGTATCCCCCTTTCTTATAACATCCTCGAATCCTTATTCCAATCCTTCGGACCGCGGTTTATTGCCGGAGGAGATTACAACGCCAAACATCAACGATGGGGTTGTCGAACATCCAATTCCCGTGGTAGCATCTTATCCCAAATTTCAACCTCTAATAGTTTCTCTATCCTCGCACCCATAAACCCTACTTATTGGCCTACATCCCTCAAAAAACGTCCAGATATTCTAGATATATTTGTTTCCTCACAGATTTCCTGCAATCAAACTGCTATAAAATCCCTGGATGACCTTTCCTCTGATCACAGTCCAGTTCTGCTTCAAGTGCATTCGATTCCCATTCCTAAGCCCTCTCTTCCCCGACTGATTACAGGACGTGTAGACTGGGATAAATTCCGATCAAATCTAGAAAATAATTTAGACCTCAAAATTCCGCTTAAAACAAAAGGAGACATTAATTCTGCAATAGACAAACTAACAGAAGCAATACAAGTCAATATAAAATATAACACTTTACCAAGTAAAAATCATTATCAACAGAATAACTGGCCACTTCATATTCGCGAGTTATTAAAAGAAAAACGACGGGCAAGAGCAAAGTGGCACCGCACGAGATATCCATCGGACAAGAGCCATTATACCAAACTGACCAACAAATTAAAATCAGAGATCAGAACATTCAAAATTCAAAATTTGTATTACCGTACAGAAAATCTCAGTACTACTGACAAATCCTTATGGAATACCACTAGAAAACTCCTAAACTATAAAAAATTCAACCATCCACTTTTAACCGAATCCCAAACCTGGTCAAGATCTGATGAAGAAAAATCACAAATTTTCGGCCAGCACCTATTCAAAACATTTAACCCTCATCCAGATATCCTTAATCAAACCCACTCTGAATGCATTGGAGCAGAATTAAGTATTCCTCTTCAGTTGTCCCCTCCTCCTAAAGCATTCCATCCTTCCGAAATATCAAACATTATTCATAGATTACCCGCCAACAAAGCCCCTGGACACGACCTAATCACATCCCAGATTCTAAAACGCCTTCCTCGGAAAGCGATCCTACTCCTTACATATATATACAATGCCGTACTCCGCACCACATATTTTCCTGATTCCTGGAAATTATCCATAATTAAGATGATTCCAAAACCTAAAAAACCACCAGAACTCCCATCCTCTTATCGTCCTATATCTCTCTTGCCCATAATGGGGAAAATACTTGAAAAACTCATTCTGAAACGTCTTCATCCTATCATAGAATCCAATCAAATAATCCCAGATCACCAATTTGGTTTCCGAACATCACACTCCACCATCCAGCAATGCCATCGTGTGGTGGACGTTGTCTCATCTGCATTAGAGCGCGGAATGTACTGCACGGGAGCTTTTCTCGATGTTGAGCAGGCTTTTGATCGAGTCTGGCATCCAGGACTGCTGTACAAACTCCGTAAATTCTTACCTTCAACTTACTTCCTTATTATCAGTTCCTACCTCAGTAATAGAACCTTTAAAGTAAACCATAATTGTTCCTACTCTTCCCTCTTCACCCAGTCTGCCGGTGTTCCTCAAGGTAGTATCCTGGGGCCCATCCTATACACGATATATACAGCTGACATCCCAACCCATCCAAGCACTGTCCTCACTACTTACGCTGATGACACATGTGTGTTATCAGTTAATAAGGATCCATTTGTTGCATCCCAATCTCTTCAATCCCATATCTCACACCTACAAGAATGGTGTCAAAATTGGAGGATTAAAATAAATCCTAACAAATCCCATCAAATTACCTTCACCCTTCGTCGTAAACCTACGAATTCCTGTCCTACTGTATCGTTTAATAATACACCACTGAACCCGGTCGAACAGATACGTTACCTAGGACTCCATCTGGATAAACGTCTCACTTGGAATCCTCATACAAGACTGAAAAGACAAGAAACTGCTCGACGTTTTCGCCAACTTCAACACTTACTGGACAAACGCTCTAAGCTACCAATTAATTACAAAAGACTTATTTACATGACAGTCATCAGACCTATTTGGGCATACGGAGTTGAGCTTTGGGGCTCTACTAAACCATCCAATTCATCTCGTATCCAATCCTTGCAATCCAAAATCCTTCGTAAAATCCTCAATGCTCCTTATTATGTCACAAACAAACTCATCCATCATGATCTTAATATCCCATATGTTACTGATTTGGCCCAAACTAGATACCTATCCTTCCATAACAAGCTCCATACGCACTTGAATCCGCTAGTCTCTCAGCTTGCTTCCCATACTATTCCTGATAACCCTCCGAGGCGCCTGAAAAGAAGATGGCCTCGAGATCATCTACTATAGAACTTTATTGGAGTGCTATCGATGGGTAGTTTCTCCACAACTGTTTTCATGTCATATTATACATTTTTGCACATTTACTTGATATAATACCATTATAGTTGTAAATATCATTGAATTAAATAATAAAAAAAAAATAAGGTTGCAATTTTACTTTCCTTTTCGTTTATATCCCGGGCAAGACTTTAATTTAGTCTGTTGGCAGCCGGAGATGATCATATAGGATCTAGGAACCTATATGGGCTCACCCAGCTTCTATTAAATCTTATAAAAATAGGATACCCAAAAAAAGGGGGACACATCTGGAGGTTGAGCGTGACCTAGGACAAGTCACCTCCTTACAGAGGTAACTTTAATCAGCCCATTGTCCTTGAAACAGTACAATCTCTACCTTGTAGTGAACCCCAGACCTGTTCACGGGTTGTAGTGGTACAGGCTTTTTTTTTTTAATTTTACTTATATTAAAAATTGGTTTCTTACTAACTAATAGACACAGCTTAAAGAAATCCGTTCAAATTGTTATTGTCATTGTTCATAATATTTGTTTATGACAATTGACCTAAAATATTACCTGTTTTATGTATCTGGAATCCTTTATCTCTCGGGCACTGGTACATGAACTGCAGTAAGGCCACTTTTCGAGATCTTTGGTTTAAAAACTTTCAACTAAACTAACCCAGGACAAAATCTCTTCTTTTTGTTTAGCTTGTAAATTTTTGGATAATGGAATAGTTGCCTTTCTAAATTCGTTCTTCTAATTCATAAAAATCTATGGATCATTCTTAGTAGGATTATTGGTGGAGATTTTACGTATACTGACTTCGTACACCTTTTTTCTTTTCTCTCTTCACTCACAATAACATTGCGAGAAAGCGGTTTATTGGTATGTCTTGAATATATTTCCGTGACACTTGCATTTATGTAAATTTAATATGATTATTATTAATTCATTGGAGAGCTAATGCTATTTCCATGACGATTCCGTGTCTGATGCTAATTCCATCAGACACGGAATCGTTACGAAATTCAGCATTTTATATATCAGAATTTTATCATACCTACGAGGAGCAAGATGTATAGAAATACTTATTGGACTAATAATTATCATCCTCTTAAGCATCCAGTCTTGCCCGTTTCTTCCTTTCTCCAGTAAATTCAATTATTGAACCTCAATAAAATAGATAGCCAATCGAAAAATAAATCTAAAAGGTTTTGTGTGCGATTATTTTTACTAAATTTAATATCAAATAACACTTAAAGGAAAACCTAAAAAAAAGAAATGCATACACTTGCCCTTTGTCTTTGTTTTAAAGAAGTGATATGAGTTACTATAATAGAGTCTGGGTGAGCCTCAGGAGGGTATGGACAATCCACAGGGTTCATCCATGGCCTATTAACAGACTAAATAATTCATCTGTTACAGCCAGATTTACAATCAGGAGTTTCAGATTTGTAACCCAGCGCTCTACACGCTTAGCCCCCCTCCCTCCTCAGTTTATACGAAATTTTGAATTGTCCGTTCCGCAAGGACGACACTAATGACAACCGGATTACTGACGCATTAAATTATTCCCATTTCTAATCTTCCCTCCCTCATCAGGGGGAATGGGATAAGATTAAAAAGGGGGAAAAAATCAGAGCAGCCAGGGCTGCCTCGTTCCAAGTAATAAGAATCAAAGTTTCATCTACTCCTCCCTAAACTGCTCTATCTTCTCGAGTAATTGAGATTTTTATATCAGGCAATTAAGGATGGGATATTAAAGGAGGGAAGATCCTCCGGATAAATGAATTTGTCATTAGGGAACAGTTGGCAGCCCTGAAGAGGGAAACTCCTTAGAAAGCTGCAAGAGGCCAGAGGAAGCTCCCGGAGCCATATGGCGCTTCGGTTTGGATAACGCTTAAAAGCCAATAAGTCTTCTTCTTTATCGCACCTTATGGGCCGTTACACATCGCCAGGGGCCTTTAGTATAATAGGATTCTTTCTGCCCTATCCCGATGAATAAATGTATTTATTCATAAGGAGCCCCCGAAGTCGATGTATTTCTTATACGGAGAGTATGTCCTCAACAATATTCCCTCTCTTTGTTTTTTATATTTTCTGCAGGACAAAGAACAGACGTTGGGAGGTGGTAAATAAAATAGAACACAATGCTTATACCTATGTACCCTAACCTCGATTTGAAGTCAAACAAAAATAACTTTACAAAATAAACAGTAACAATAATTATAACAAGGGTTTCCGAACCCGAAGGCCCGATACCGATTCCAACCTCTGCTTACAAACCTTCGTACACGGTACACAACCCAAACCGAATTGAACAATCGAAATGTTTTAAAATTTGATACAAAGGATTTACTATTTACATAAATAAATCAAAAGTGGAGGCAGACAAACGTAAGTTAGAAACATCATTCAGCGTCTGCACTATTATATCCATTTCCACAGAACCAAAACATTATTGGGTTCCTTTCTCGCCCGTTCTACCTCTCTTTGGAACTCATTCCCACCCGATATCCGTCATGCATCTTTTTTATCCACATTCAAATCCAAACTTTTCTATATCTCCTAAACTCCCAAATGGATGCTCTCTTTTTTTAATTCTCTATCAGAACATACCTTTCAGTTTATATTTATTTTCATGTTTTTAATAGAATACTCACAACCCTTATTATACTTAATACAACTCTATTTAAATGTTGTTTTTATTATTATTAAGGTTTGTAACCTCAGATTCAGGTTTCCTTCAATCAAAAATTTCTTTAATTTCCTTCAGCCTTATATTTCTTCCTCTCTCAGAGCATGAACGTACTTTCCTCAACTCCTTCTATCCAAAATTCCTTTCGTCTTCCTTGCCGTTTATTCCTTTTAGCATTCGAATTGAAAATTTAATTGCGCAAATCTTTCCTCCTTCTTTCTTCTGTGATAACCTTACCATTCCGATATCTTTTTCTCTATACTTTGTAGGACGTTTTGTTGGATTTGCATTAGCTCTCTGTTTTCAACATTAGACAATCTTTCTAGTATGGACACCCTGGCAGCTGTCCAATAGTCCACCTAAGTGGTAAGTAGATTTTTTAAAGTTTTTCCCTTGAAGCAGCTTATCGTACATGTCTCCATACAGCAATATCCTTTCAAGTGTGGACTTGTAAATGTGCTTCTTGGAACTGCTCCAAAGAACCTTGTTCAACATACCAATAGCTTTGCGGGTTCCATTTATCCTTTGTTTCATATCTTTCTCGGATTGAAAAATAATATATATTACAGGCGAGGAGTGCTTGAATGAAAGAATAGTTTGCGTGACCCTTTTTGCGATGGAACTTTTGTAGTAATAATTGGTGTATTCCCACCCAAAAGGCTGAAATAAAGGAAGCATTATGGTACTTATTGACAGAAGTTATTGAGAAGATATCAAAAAGAAAGGAAATTTTTAATATGGGTTAGGATGAGGAAGTCGTATAAGTGGAAGCAAAGTGTTTGGGATATATGGCGAGGAAGAAAGGAATGAAAACGGAGAATGATTAATAGAACTAAGTGAACAATTTGCAAAATGTAAAAATATTCTATGTGCATAGGGACATTTAGAGTGCATGGCAACAGCTTGAAATGGGCTTAATGTTATTAATATGTAATTTGATAACGAGGCAGTTAAGTTCTGTAAATGTTTAGGATTTTATATCCGTACGTTTAGAGTAGCAGGGTGCACGATGGATCACTACTTATTGAAGTCCCAGTTGTCATGCCCATGGACATTACTAAAGAAAATACCAAAAGGTTCAAACAATATGATGGAAAATGGAAGACAATAGAGGATGAAGGTAGTATTCATCGTATATCCTTGTGTAGAGATCAAAATACTAAAATGATATTACAAAACCGAATGGAATCTAGTAGATGGAAACTATACAGCCACTGTAGAAGAAATTTCTTGTTATTATAGTTTATAGAAAAAATGAAAAAAGTTGCTTTTGAGGTCTAATTTGGGATATTGTTTTAGCAGGGAATAGGTTTGAACATGTCGAAAGTACTCAAGGTCTATAGCAAGTTGAAAAAATGAAATTCATGAGGGAATAAAGGCGCAATTAAAGACAGGAAATGCATGTTATTATTCAGTCTGCACACTACTAAGCATACGTCTTTTGTCCCGAAATCTAAAAATCAGAATTTATAAAACCATAATCCTTCTAATACTTTATTACGGGTGCGAAACTTGGCCGCTAACGATGAAGGATGAACACGTCTTAAGGTATTCGAAAATAAGGTGTTGCGAAGAATATTCGGTCCAAAAAAGGATGTAAAAAAAAGTTTAGGAGATTACACAACGCGGAATTGCTAACCTTATACCCGGTTAGTATTATTAAAGAGATAGCGTCACGATGATTAAGACGGGATTGTAAAGTTGCTAGGCTTAGTAACTAACGAATTCCTAAAAAAATTTATAAGCGCTGTGCCGACTGGGAAGTGTACGAAATGTAGACCAAGACGTAGCTACGCTTAGGTGGGAAGGTGACGTTAAGAGTGGCCTGGTTGATTTGGGTTTGTATTAATTGACTATATATTAATTCATGCTATTCAAGACATTCAATACTGCTTCAAACATATAAAACTTCATTTCATACCATCAAAAAACATTTTACAGGTCTGTATATTGCCTAGTATGTTTTGTCCCGGACAAATCGTAACATACATTTAACGAATAAAACGGTTGTAGGATTGTTTCAGTCAGAATTTAATACGCAATACGTACAAAGTAATCTTACGGCCATTTCATTACCATGTTTGGCCGACGGCTATGACCGACTGGAATAGAATATTGTTGCTGGACACTTTTCTCCAGCGTAAATATGCCATGGGTAGATCGCAATTATTAGGTTATTTTCTTGAGTTACGTAAAATACATAAGATTAATAAAGTATGAAATTACAATATCATAATACTTAAAAAATACGGATCACCATGTCACCAGAATTTCGTGTTATTTTGATATATACCAATTAAGATGGGCAATATTTCCTTAGTGCTTTTCTATACCAATCCATTAACTCGCAACACCCTTCATATATCTACAGTCTCCTCCAATTCAAATCCTCTGCCCAGCACCACAAAACAAGATCCCGCCTTTTCGATCTCTACACTCGTTCCCACAGAACCAAAGCGTTCGAGCGTTCCTTCCTCGCCCGCTCCACCACAGTGTGGAACTCATTCCCTCCTTTCATCCGCCATGCTTCCTCAATGGCTTCATTTAAATCCTTGCTTTTCCAACATCTCTTGACATCCCAAAAAGATGCTCTCTAAGCAGGTCAATCATCTGCTTAAATAAATTAGTATTTAATAATTGATTTTTTTTTGCCAAAGTGTTTTGTTTATTTTTCCCAAAGAAGATATAGACTATGTAAATACATATGCATTCTATCCCATTCATTTATTTTATTTATTAATTTTGTTTATAATTATTTTGTTTAATATTAATAATTTAATATAATTTTACATGTATAACTTTACGTCACTAAGATGTGTGCTTGTAAGGTTGCTGGGATTAATAACTACGATTCCCTAAAACGTTAATAAGTGCTGTGCTGCCTTGGAAGCATCTGAGGGGTAGACCGAGGCGTAGGCGGGAAGATTGCAGTAAGAGTGACCTGGCGAATATTGGTTTGGGCCCGTGGACACTAGTTTGTAAGAAGAGATTGATGGTATCGGCATCGAGCTTTCGGGTTCCATAAGCTTTATTATTATTATTTGAAGTATAATTAAAATAGAACCCTTAAATTATTATTAGAAATAATAAACCAAGTTGGCATTCTTGTCCCGTTAAAAATAGGAGGAACTACATTTTAACTTGGCGATGAATACGATGAGTAATGGAACGAGAAGAATCGACTCCTAGACAGATGGCCCATCGCCGTCGGGGAGAGTCCATCGAGCGAAGAGGATGGTCAAAGTGAAGTGATAAATCGGAGGGACTATAGGATTGAGACATTAGCTCCTCTAATACCCCATTGTCTCCTCCTTGCTCTATATCTTGTCCTGTCCTTTTTCTTATCCCCGCTCTCCCTCCCAGCTCTTTTTCTGGTCAAGGGTTCGCTACTTTATAAATTGGATTGCCTCTCTCTAGATAGGAAACGATCTGCGGGATAAATTGGATGTGACCGGTTCCCTGTGACCCTTAGGGGGTGGGATGTACAAGGGTTTGTATTCCAGGATTAAAAACTTCACTTGTTGGATGGACCGACTTAATATATCTTATGATATATTGAAGCTAGTCAAGTATAATTAAGTAATAAATCGTAAATGTCAAGTTAGTTTTTGAACTTAATGCAATAGGAAAAATCCCAAAACAAAGTCTTAATACTCTAAAATACTGAGAAAAAAACAACCGGACGACATTTCGTCAATTCAGGACACTCATGAAACTGTAGCACTTTCCACACCAACAGCCCAAACTGACTCATCAAATAGAGACATCAACCTTACTCCTAAACGCTTCACAAACAATTATAATTTATGGATCATTTATGGGGAAGGAACTGGTCCGGGTAGATGTCGGAGAAATATTTTCTTAAATTGGGTAGAACTATTTATGCTAAAGCCAACGTTTCAACCCACATTTCTGGTCTTCTTCAGGACTTGTAAAGAGATTAGGGGAGAATGAAAAAAACCCTTTTTCAAGATGAATTATAATTTATTTAAATTTTGAGTCATTTCTCACTTTTATTTAAGTCGATTTTAATTAATCAGCAAATATATATTAAAGAGAAAAGATTATGTCTTGGCCGGGATTCGAACGCGGGCGATTTTAACTTTTTATAATTTTTAAATATTTTTATTTTGAAGAGAAAATATTTGCGCTAGTCGGGATTCGAACACATGCGGTAGTACACTTTTAATCAATTTAACCTCTTCAGTGGTCTGGACCATTCCATTGTGGTCTAAATTTATTTATTTTTATTTTGAAGAGAAAAGATTTGCCCTGTCCAGGATTCGAACCCGGGTCGTCCGCGTCTCCGTGGTAGCGCTCTTACCAGCTACCAGGGGTTGCCTCACAGTCAGGACAAATCCGTTCTCTTCACCGATCCCATATCCCCGTGTTAACGCAATTTTGTGATGTATACACGAGGAAGAATGTTCATTGAACATTACTTTAATTATGATCTTGTTGACTTACGTCATTATTTTATTTATATTTTTTATTAATTGTTTAATTAGATCATAATTAAAGTAATGTTCAATGAACATTCTTCCTCGTGTATGCATCACAAAATTGCGTTAACACGGGGATATGGGATCGGCAACCCCTGATAGCTCAACTGGTAAGAGCGCTGCCATGGAGAGGAGGATGACCCGGGTTCGAATCCCGGCCAGGGCAAATCTTTTCTCTTCAAAATAAAAATAAATAAATTTTTTAATTTACCCCACAATGGAATGAACCAGACCACTGAAGAGGTTAAATTGATTAAAAGTGTTCTACCGCATATGGTCGTGTTGAGCGGGAACCGAAAGCGAGCGCTAACCAGCGGGTTCGAGCCAATCGTGACCATATAATTATCAACGATTTGGAGATTATGGAATCTGTTAAGTGGTTTCCCTCAGTCAGGTTTAGGGAGGAATGGGTAGGTGCTATCCTCAGGGCGTTTAGCGATCCTTAGTCCACAATTTAATATAAGTGAACAAGATTCTATCAAAAATATTTTTTATTTATTTTTTCGAAATGCATAAATAAAAAATCTTTCTGAAAAAGTAAATTGACTCCTTAAAATAACACCGGAGTTAATAAGTTTGATGGATCATAACCATCTTATAAATCAAAATTTACAACTACATGCTTATCAATAGTCTATCAAATTGTTTCTTAACGTTTTATGGAGTAAAAACCGCATTGGTCATCGACGTAATTTATTTAATTATGTTTACTCGAAATATAATTTCTTTTTAAACCACCTTTGTTACTCTTTATTATGGTTCAAGCCTTCTATTATATATTCTACTTTAATGTTATATTGACCTCGGAAAACATTTTGGTTTATAGTATGGAACCATAACTAGATTTGCAACATGCTTATCACAGATCTTAAAACGAAGATAAACAAAAATATTGATGATTATTAAGTTTTTCATTATTTGTTTTGCTAAGCCCGTAAAAAGTAACATTGGACTGTTAAACGCAATGTTTGGAATGAATGGTGGCAGTAGCATCCCCCATCACTAATAAAATAAATCAATCTGTACCACTACAACTCTAAGCCAACACTACTGTACAATTTCTAAGCAAGTCGTTGAGCAGATGGCGATTTCGCCGAGATCACACTCAAGTTCAAGGTTCACCGTCAATTAAGAGTTCCTACTTTATACAGCCTGGATGAGCCCTTGTAGGAGGTAAAACTTTTTATCGAAGGGGTTACCTATAGTGATTAGCATAATAAACTTCTATGCCAATGATCGCGGGTTCGTAGCCCTGTGGGTGGCGTCAAGATTTTTTTGAAGGGAGTAAAAAATCCTTGGTTATGTCTTCATACGGGTTGTACTAATGGTGCCCTGTGCCCGTGGCAGGTATTCGTTAAGGATCAGTACCCTTATTGTATTTCAATATGCAAAATTTATGACTCCCACTTCCGATTTGGACTAGCAGCATAATAATGACGTTGAATGAATAAGCAAACCTTTTAACGCCATGTACAGCTAATCAGATGAGCGTAGGCAATATAAAAGAGACAAACATAAAGCTCGACTTCCTCTTCGATTCTTAGACAATCTAGGCTTGGAAGATATTGGAAGTTTCCTGCCAAACTCAAAATTCATTTCTCCATCATTTAAAAAAATTCTCAAGAGATCATCTTGGAGCAGTAAATACATGATCTCGTGCCTACTTAATCTCCTTAATCACCAAGAATAACTACTTTGCTCCTGAACTTGTTTGTATTTAAGCGAAGCACTCGCATGGACTGCCGCTTACACAAGATGTGACGATCGCTATGTTGAATTCCTGCATGAATGACTTCATCCACACGACTTGACCGGCTCTCGTGTTACAAAGCGTATGCAAACTGTTATTGCTGACTCCAGTGGAGTCGTAAATATCGTCTCCACTTCGCCTCGCTGCTAACGGCGTTATTGGAGCTTTAACATCAAATCATCCGCCCGTTTATATTCTCTACTCTTGCATTGACAACTCTATGGGAAAGTGCATTTGAAATAAATAAGAATTTTCATACAGTTGCATAATATATCCTAGTATTCGTCTCTGCAATACGAGTACGCTTGGAAGAAATATTCAAATGCAAGTAAAAATGCGTGCTAAGCATTGAATTAAATTAAAATACCTGCTTTTTAATTAGTATGCAACTAGGAAACTCAAAAATAATAAGACTTTTAGATATAAAGTACTGGAAAAAGCTTTTCTCCCATTCAGGGATCTTCAGGATATCATACACCAAAATAAAATTACTGTCCAGGAACCTTGTAAGCAATTTACTATATTTGTATTTAACATATATAAACTTCTGAAGCTTGCCAATCTGTAGACTGAATAGTTATTGGTAACATTATGTTTTTTAAAATTAAACAATCATATTAAAATGAGCTTATTCATTATTTTTAACACTGAAGATACTTAGAAGTGAAATCACAACAACGGAAAAGTTAGTTTCAGAGAGCACAGGTTTAGAGCTGTAGCCCAATCCAAGTACCTGAGAAGTGTGGTTACAGTAGACAATACAATAGAGAGCGAAATACAAGCAAGGATAACATGGTGGCGTTGATAAAGAGAGCCCGAATTAGATGGATGGGACTTGTGGAAAGAATGCCAGATCACAGGGTGCTAAATAAAATGGATCAGATGGCTGGATGATGTGGATGAGGACTTAAAGCTACTAGGTTTACGAGGATGGAGGAGAATAGCGCAGGATCGCGGAGATTAGTTGGCTTTGGTGGAGGAGGTCCTGATTCTGGTATGGTCGTAGAGCCCGCGACTTCGTCCGCGTAGAAGTCGAAAATGGTTCTAATAGGATTTTAATTATTTTTTACGTTATTAATTTTGTTATAATATATAAATTATTATTGGCAAATGTTTTTTTATAGTGCAGGGATAAAGGTTAAATAAACATGAAAATAAAATAAAATTTTGTTAACACGAAGCTCTGCTTTTGATCTGGTGAAAGTTACACGGGGTATTATATCTTTACAACGAAATCGAAATATTACACACCTACCACAGTATTTCTTCGTAAACAATATTTTTTGTTTTTCCTTCGGGAGCTAGCTAGAATCACCAGGCTACTATGTGCGCTTACTCTGGAGCATGCTACATACAACTGACCGTGAGAGAAGTAGCTTTCCCTCAAGTCTAATCCCTGATTATTGATATCAACTTCGAAACAAATCACTGCCAAAATAACTTTCTACCCCATTTTAACCCCGAAAGGGGATGAATTTCAATAAAATAGGAAACACGATTGATGGAAGAATTTTGATAAAAAGGTTTATGCAAAATTTGAAGTAGATTGGACGAAGGAATCGCGTTGTCCCTTACAAAGATTGTCCCCCCCTTTTATCCGCCTTAGGGGTAGAATTTCGGAAAATCCTTTCTAATCCGATGCTTACGTCAAAGAACACCTTACAACCTCCAAGCTTCAGGTCTCTACGATCAGCGGTTTAGGCTGTGCGTTGATCCGTCAGTCATTCAGGACAAAGCATTTTGTATTTATAGATTAACCGTTCGGTTTTGAACCCAAAACCTTCAGCAAAACAATTCAGCGCTTTACAACCTGAGGTACCTTGCTCCTTGCCGATTTAAACCGGATTATGTAAAAGATTAAACCTACAATAATGTTGCAATAAGTTAAATATTCATAAAATATATTAATCCATACTATATATTATTCGATATTAATCCACATAACCACTAAGGTATGCATAGAAATAGTAATTAGAAAGTATTAAGTGGGAGGGGGTTTCTGAATTAAAAGTTCAACCATCTCAAAAGAACAAAAAACTTAAAAGCGCTCTTTTATTATGTTCAAAAGGGTCACGAAAGTTAATCCAATAACGGAAATACAAAATCGCAACCAAACAAGCCAACTCTGCTATAAATCCCTCCAGCGATATTCACGTGAGCGTTCGCAATATTTTTCTAACTTCACCCCACAGCTCGCAATATTTCTAAACCCCGCCCCGAAGCTGGCAATATTTAACCAGGGACATAATGAGACTGCCTGGCTTCGGGGCCACGCGTCGGCATAACTCAGGCCCGATTCCGTCCCACTGGTGCCGAATCTTAAGTGCGCCAAGGAGTGCATTAGCGGGCAAGTGCACAAGGCGCATAACTCACGATCAGCCATTGTGCGCGCACCCCCGGCGCATTATCCTCGCCTTATATACGGCTTCCATAAGTCGGAGATATCCGTAAATCCGCAAGAAGGCCGCAAGTCACCGAGCTATATCGAAGGCGGTCTTGGAGTCCTTGTATAAAAGGTACTAGGGTGAATGGTACCGGTGCTTTTTATACTAACCTATGAAGGGTAGCATATTTTTTTGATTTTGTTTAATGTCACTTCGACTTCTGAGGCCATTAGCGACGACAACTCTCCTTGAATTTCTCCGTTGCTTTTAATATTATGTCTCTGTATAGTATTATTTTCTTTGAACGGTAGAAATGTTTCAATATTAAATTCATTCTTTATATTTAAGATTTTTTACATTCAAATAAATGCTCCAGTGACAGTTTTGTATCGTTAAAACTTGGGCATGTTGGTTGATACAGACCTCCTATTCTTAGCCTTTGAAAAATAAAATAATGTATTTTGATAAATCAAACAAAAGCCTGCACATTGGCTTCTACTTTACTCTTCCAAATCTAAACTAAGAAAATGTGATGAAGTAATATCATCACTTTTACGTTTCAGTTGAACCCGAAGGATACCTAAGAAGAATTCAGTGTTTATTTTAATTTTAACCGAGTCGATTGATATTATCCAACGGCTTTTCAATTATATTTCGATCACCTTAGCATTATAAAATAAATTCATCAAATTGAGTTCCCGCAGTTCAGTTTCGAAAAGCAATTTCCATTTAGCATCTGTTAGCGTAGTTAGTTTTAATTTCGTTTTTCATTAAAAAAAAAGAAATTCCTTAAGGAGTACGCTACTAATAAATAGCAGTGTTATAAAAAAAAAAACAGCTTGTTGATTTTAAATTTATACTTCCTCATTATCCATTGGAAATAAAAGTTTGCACGGAAACTTTAATAATACATTCGGCATTATTATTTAAATAATTGCATAGGTTTATACCTACAATATGAAAAGTTATATTTAATATCAAAATGTCAGCGCACAAATAATATATAATTTGTCTTATTGATGTGATGTTTTACTATCATTCACGCTGAACGATTACTTCATTAAATTTCATCTATAAATATATCCACATTGATATGGATATCTAAATATACTGTAATATTGAAAAGGGAAAGGTAAAAAGAGACCTTACATGAATGTTAAGTCCGTGGAAAAATTCCAACGAAAAGCCATTAAGTCTCCAAAACTAAAACCAGAAATTGAAAATATCTGTCCAATATTTCGCCTATTCAGGCATTCTCAGGGTAGAAAGAGAATAACAGCAAAACAAAACATGAATAATGCACCCAAGAAACATCCCACCTTCCACCACCTTCTTGGGTGCATTATTCATGTTTTGTTTTGCTGTTATTCTCTTTCTACCCTGAGAATGCCTGAATAGGCGAAATATTGGACAGATATTTTCAATTTCTGTTTTTAGTTTTGGAGACTTAAGGGCTTTTCGTTGGAATTTTTCCACGATCTTAATAAATATAATGTATTTAGTCTTGAAGTATTGCTATTTTTTCAGTTGCTAGTTAATAAAATAAAAACTACTGTAATTGGTAAAATACAATTTCATTAGTTTTATGATGAAAATTAATTGTAAACAATAATAATTCAATCATTAATTATTTTGTTCATTCACATTAGGATATAATAATTGGTTGATTATTGAATAAAATAACTGTTTAATAATACTCCATTAAATGTATTCAATGTTAATTGGAAATGTTATCAAGATTTTATGTGCTATTATAACAATGTTTTTTTTATTATCTATTTTTTTAATCAATTGTGCCTCTCATAATTTCGTTCTTATGTTATTTTAATATTTTTGTTAAAACGCAGTTGATCTTCCTCTCTCCAAATATCTGCTAAGAACAGAGGCGCCGACCCCTATTAGAAATAATGGGGAACCAAGGTTAGGCTAACATGGGGAGGGGCATGGAGCGCCTATAGAATAGCGTGGTCATCGCTAGCATTATATAACGCATTAAAACAAAATGGACCTGAAAAACTGAAAAGTAAACAATTATATATAAAAAAGAAAACAACAATTTTTAGAAAGTTCCTATAAAATATCAGGAGGTAGGCGGGAAAAGAATTGTACCGCCGCCCTCTAGTGTCTTATTTTGTATCCAAATCTGTCAATAAAAGACAATTGTCAATCAGTAGATTGGCTATGAGAAATATAAATTAAAATAGCATGATTTTAGATCCCTCATCCTCTTACTTTTTAGTCATATCCTAGTGTTGTCAGGCATGAGAGTCGTGGCCATGTAGAATGTTTAAATAATCATTTTAGAAAGATTTTCTGGGGGAGGTATATTAAATATTGAAATAAAATAAAAAACTTAATGTTCTACAACCACAAGGGAAAAATATCTTTCATGAACTTCTAAATACGATGACCCAATCAGCTGCCGAAGATCAACAGCTGATCGAACGCAGATAACCCAGGGCCAGTCTAGTATTGAAATCAACCTGGAATGGATCTGGTCGTCGAAGAGCTTTTTAAATCTCCGTTAGGCAACCTCTAATCTACAAGGCTCTCAGTTAAATCCATTACATTATTCAGAGAGCGTCGAAATGTAAGAGGACATTCAGACGACCCACACGAACACCGTGATCCACGCCAGTTAGAATTAGATAATCGGTCGTCCTTGCTAGCCCGGGTTGCCGAGTCGTTAGAAGGGATATATCTGATGATGCAGGTGTTTACAGTGATATAATTATCAACATGAACAAAAAAATTGTACTACAGCAACCCGTGAAGGGTCTGGGGTTCAGTACATGGTAAAGACTATACTTAGACAATGATTGCGCAGGGAGGTGATTTCTCCTATTTTATTATATTACCTATTTATTATTATACCCAATTTATAGAGGCTGGGTGAGCCCTAGGAGGGTCCTAGATCCTATATGGTCCATCTCCGGCTGCTAATAGATTAAATAAATGTCTCGTCAGCAGCCAGGATTTTCGGCATACCAACTCAGTGCTTTACCACTGAATTTCTCCGCTACCTTAAGAATTATATCGATTAGAAAATGATATAAATATCAATGACAAAATAAAAATAAAATGTAATTTTGAAATATTTTTATTTCAAAAGAAAAGATACGTCCAAGGCCGGGACTCAAACCCGGGTCGCCCACGTCACTAGCGTGCTGATCCAACTGAGCCCTCCTGGCTCGCTTCTCGGTCAGACATATCCTTTCTTTTCACTGATCCCATATCCGTGTTCTCGCAATTTGCGATGTATACAAAAGGAAGAATGTTCATTGAACATTACTTTAATTAGGATCTTGTTGACTTACGTCATTATATATTATTATAATTTATTTTATTTTATTTTTTATTAATTGTTATAATTTTTTAATATTTTTATTTGAAATATATACATATATATGACTGACAGAGAAGCGATAACTATAACGATTAATAAAAAATAAAATAAAATAAAACAGTAATAAAGAAAGACATTAAACGTTTTTCCTGTAAGCTGTAAAAAATAATGCTTAGAGAAACGTCTGTTGATAGATATATAAACGCTATGTTCAGCTAAAACATTATCATCCGTTTATAAACTCTAAATCCATAGATGTATTATATTTTAAACTCTTTAATGTTTGTAAAGTATTAATTAAAACTATAAAAAAAGACATGGATAATCCATAGATAAGAGTTTTATTCGATATTCGTCCGTAAAAAACTTAAAATAACGAAAATTACAATTTCTTTTTAATTCAAGAATAATAAAGTAAATAATTAAATAGAGAAAAAAAATTCTGTCCCTACCCAAAAATAAGTTGATCCTGCAAAAAAAGGGATAACTTCTATTATTATTTACGACCTAATATTAAATAAGGGTAGAACTTAGATCTTAAATTCTTCAACTGTTTTTTTTTATTCGTTTTTTTAATTATGAATTAATTTTATTTCCTATATCGAAAAGTGACAACAATTTGTACGTCTTTCTTAGATAAGTCCCGACTTCGATGCCTGCCGTGGCTGATGCGTTATTCATCTGGGTACTTTGCTAGTAATTATCTAGCTAACATAGATAAACAATTAAATAAAAAAACTGGTAGTTGAGCAAAATTGTAGCGAAACCCCTTGCACAAGCGTTAGCTTGGAAACAGAACAGTTCCTACCATGTGCTGAACCCAAAACCATTCATGGGTAGTAGTGTTTTTTTTAAATTTTTTGAACATAGGAATGCGCAACAACCAAGCTTTGAAGAATACCACGAGTAGGTTGGATCCCGAATAAGAAAAAAAATAAAAATGAAAAGAATGGAAACCCGTTTAGAACGAAAATAACTTACCCTCCATACTCGATGGTATGATTTACTACTTTGAAATAACTCAGAAAGATGAAAGCCCGCCTTCGAAGGAGAACTATAACGTACGACTGCGGTCTTCCTAAAATGGAAACTCGTTTTTATATTCAGAATCGATTTATTTAGTGGATTTGAATTATATTTATTCAAATTTGTGAATCAGTTGCTTCCTTAACAGAATATCTACGGGCATACATATCTCTACCAAAATACATTTATTTTTCCAACCAATTTATTCTAGTGTAAACTACGATGATTGTGTGTGTGAGAGAGAGAGAGTGTGAGAGAGAGAGAGAGAGAGAGAGAGAGAGAGAGAGAGAGAGAGAGAGAGAGAGAGAGAGAGAGAGAGAGAGAGAGTGAGAGAATGTGAGAGCGAGAGAGTTATACTCTCCAACACTAACGAACTTACCGTTAAAACATCAACGAATGGGATCATTACGACTGAACACTATTTCGTCAATGATTTATCACATAACGGCTTGTTTAGCTGACAACTGATTTAAATAGTTTAACTATATACAGTTTCAGAGGCACACAAACAACGCTTTCATGGAGAATAATTCTTTATTTTGTTTATAATAGTTATACTCATATATAAATAACTAGATAAATTAAGTCTTGGGTTTATCCATATCAAAATTATACCATAAGTTTATGACTATATGATTTATTTTAATATAAAACAAAACCCTGTACCACTACAACCCGTGAATGGGTCTGGCGTTCAGTACGTGTAGAGACTGTACTGCTTCATGGACAACGGTACTGCAAGGAGGTGACTTATCCTAGGTCATGCTCAACCGCCACATTCCCCTCTTATATTGGGTACCCTTATTTTCATAATATTTTATAGAGGCTGGGTAAGCCACAAGGAGGTTCCTAGATCCTATATGATCCATCTCCGGCTGCAAACAGACTAAATAAAAGTCTTTCCCGCAGCGGGATCAGAACCAGGATTTCCAGCATGCCAACTCAGTGCTCTACCACTGAGCCAATCTTACTTTAATATAATCAACATAATAATAATAACATCAACTCTACTTGGAAACAGTACCAAACACACCAATATTCTTATGGATTGTAATATGGTGTGGGGTTTTTTTTATACGCATTAAATACAAAAAAAGTGTAGTTATGTTAAATTGATATAGCAATAACGTGTCTACAATTCCTTAACTAATTTCTACTTATTTAATTAAAAAATATATTTAAACTTTCGAAGCATTTAATTTTGTTCAAACAGTTTTTTGTATTGTAGCTGTGGTTTTATTAACTTATTTATTTTAAATTTTAGTCAACTACTGCTTATATTTTATTTTTAATGTAAATCCATAGCATTTATCTGACCAATGTAGAAATAGCCATTGGATTTACACAAGTGAGCCTAACTTATTTATTTTGTGCCAATGTTTTGGCCATCTTCATTATAAAAGGATGTAGAGAGAATAGAGAATTTAACTGGTAATTGCTCTATTATTTTTTGTTCTTAATAAAGCTCGAAGTGGTTTTTTAATCAATTTTTTTTCTTCATATCAAATATGAACTGTTAATAGACTGTTCTTGCAAGATGAGCCCTTAAATATTTACGGGTAGAAAGATCCTCAGAGTCATTTATCTATTTCTCTCATTTCTGCTAACACGTCTAGGCCATACGCTCTATTATAATTATAAAAAAATTAATAAATAAAACTGTACTTCTACAATCCATGAAGGATCTTGGGCTTAGTACTTGGTAGAGACTGTATTGCTTGTGGGGAAGTGATTAGTCCTAGATCACTCACAACCGTCAGGTCCTCCCCTATTACAGTTTCCCCATATTCAACTGTGCCCCACATGGACAGAATAATAACAGCACTTGTTTTTTTTTCATAAAATTAAAAAACAAAACAATCTGTACCACTAAAACACATGAAGTATCGAAAACACGCTCAACCTCCAAAGTTTTCCTCCAATTAAAGATACCCACTTAACAGAGGCTTGATGAGCCCCAGGGAGATATGAATTTGGGATCATCTGAGTAGCATTTCAACGTTCTAAAAAGTGAACTACCCCGCTACTGTAATAATTATATTTTGATAATAATAATAATTATTATTATTATAAATCTTAATTATTTAGAAATTATACATCTATTATTATTAAGCATAGCATTGTACTTGATCCAGAAAGGATGCAGGGTGGAAATAATCTAGAATCTAGATCATCTCAGCACCACTTGCTTTAGTTTGAAAGGGACTGTTTGTTATTCTGTCATCATTTTAGCCAATCACCGAAACGTCCACTTTATTGGCCATTCAACAAAGAAACGAGCGGTTTATTGTCAATATAAACCTGCCTCATTGTTTGCCTGATTCCATCATTGTAAGGTCTTTCACGTAAACCTACTTCGTGTCTCAGCTTAATGGCGTTTCTTACCTCGACGCAGTCGGAATAAGATTTAGATCGTTTATTTTTTAAATTTATTTTTAAAAAACAATTTCCTAAAAGCGCCTATAAAGGAAGAATATATTCTTAAATAAGAATATGAAGTATAAATATATGAAAAGTAACATAATTAGAAAGAAGAAAGAGAAAATAACCGAAGAGTAATAAAAGAAAAAAGTCAATGACACAACTGGTTAAATTTGACAAAATCACTATTTACTTCTTGAAGCAATATTAGAACATACCACTCTTTCCTTAAAGATACCTATCTAAATTATACCTGGATTGACAAAATTTAGGACTACCCCTGTACTGTAGCATCGTCAGATTGGAAATAGCAGGCTAAAGTGACGTTAAATCAATTAACGAGAATATGAAAATATTAAAAAAATGTTTTCTTCGGCTTTTTTAAGTGATTAATTGAAAAAAAAATCACATTAATTTTTACTGTTAGGTATTTTATTAATAGAATCTACAACTTATTTTTAAAAAATGATAAATCAATATCCAAATACACTGGAACCCTAAAAACTTGTCTTAATATTGCTTAAAGAAGTATATATATATATATATATATATATATATATATATATATATATATATATATATATATATATATATATATATATATATAATAAATAATACAATAAAGGTATCAGGAAATTATTGGATCAAAACGGGCGAAGGATATTACCTACAAAAGCGTCTCTGGACATAAGGTGTACGATTACAAGTGGGAAGCGATGTCTGATAAGGCAGCACCCGCAGCCAAAAGACCAAAGTGAATTTACTTTGAATGAAGACAGGATGAATGAAGGAAAACTGGAATTACAGGTAAAACAAATAGTCATGAATGTCTCGTGCGTCCTCATAAAAGGCCTGTATCGTATAATAATAATCACAATAAGGTATAATATCTCTGAACATTTTTTGTTTATAAAAAGAAAGATAAGAAATGGAAGACAGTTATTTGCATTAAAAGTATAACAAAGTTACGATGGTACAAACATAGAAAATTTATACATAAATAATAATTGAAATTATTAATAGCTAGTCAAATTTTTATAAGACACTACTAAATGTTTTTGATATTAGAAGTTGGTCCCAAAATTTATAATGCTTAAAATAATTAAATTTGTATTCTTTATTTATAACATACCCTAGATATTTGATTTTTTTTTAAATTTTAGTACCCTAATTTACACTGAATAAGCTTAGGGATGGGATAGCAGTATATAACTATTTATCTATATATCTATATAATTTAACTAATTATTAATAACTATATATAAATATTTATTCTTTTTTTATAACATACCCTAGATATTTGATTTTTTTTTTAATTTTAGTAATTCAATTTACACTGAACAACCTTAGGGATGACAGTATATAACTATTTATTTATGTAAATATTTATCTACATATCTTTATAATTTAACTAATTACTAAATAACTATATATAAATATTTATTCTTTTTTTTTATAACATACCCTAGATATTTGATTTTTTTTTAAACTTCAGTACCTGAATTTACAGTGAATGACCTTAGGGATTACAGTATATAACTATTTATGGAAACTGTTTATACAATACTTGTAAACGAAATAAATGTATTCATCCGACTTTTATCTCAAAGAACATTATCATTTATTTTGTTTATTTAATGAAAACTAAACATATTATACATAAAAGGGAATAAATATGTCCTAGATTTTATTCTTCTCACATTCGGTGATAATAAAAAAAAAAATAAGGAAATAATAACTAAAATCACACTAAATTAAATTAATTCTAAATAGTTGCAGTAATATAGAATGGTATATTACCACCATTGGTAGGAGGCCTGCAGAGACGTACCATAGATAAATAATTGAACTTACATAAATTACGTAAGTGTATTGTATTCCATTCGACATTACTGGCGTTCCGGCGAGCACACATTGAATAGTTAATTAGGAGACGACAATCGAAGCAGATAAATTATCGATATAGCTCTAATGAATTGCCGATTCATACATACAGAACGATATTGTTGCATCCATAAACCACGCGAAGCATGACATACTGCTGTTCTGGCATAACTGCACAATATGCGCCTTAAGCTTAACAGTCATAGATTTCCGCAACAAAGTTTTCTGAATTCAGGTTTAATTAATTTTATAAAAAAAAAAAAAAATAAACTGTACCACTACAACTCATGAAGGGACAGTACTTGGCAAAGAGTGTACTAGAACAAAGTTGTGCATGAGGTGATTTATCCCAGATGGCACTCAACCCCCATGTTTTCCTCAAAATCTCCCACTTCATAGAGGCCTGGTGAGCCCAAGGAGGGTTTGAATATCTCTTAGGGGTCCATATATGGCTGTTAAAACAGGGACTAATATTTCAGTGAACTCCACCTGGACCGGACCACTTTTTCTTCATATATATATATATATAAGGTCAAATAATATTATTCAAGTGCAATTATTTCTGTTCAGGTTTAAAGTGTATTTAATGTTATTTCATAGATATAACAAGGTAAATGATACTGTAACATGAATTTATATATTAATCTCACATGATATTTTGATATTATTTCGTCGAATGCAATGCTGTTATCAGAAAACATCTATTGTATTTCTACGTCATCGTTATTTTCTTCTCAAGACTTCTCAGCACTGATTTAAAGTGCAATTGGGATTGGTAAATGATTCGAATGTAGAGCAATATAGATGGGGATTATACTCTAAGTTCTAATGAAAACAGTTAAAGGAAGCTTAAGTACAGTTTATCTGCTAGGACTTAAATGATCCGGCAGTTAGGGACTGCATTCTCTAATTGTATGCGCTGCAGTCGGATCGTATCGTAAGTCCTCTGCACTTGATAGCCTCACAGGGATTAACTCAACTCTGTCTGCAGAATAAAATCAATATTCACATCCGATCTCCCCCGTTTCAAATACTGCACCGGGTAAATCAATAACTATTAAGATAAGTCAATAACAGAATATCCTAATAGTATATTCAATATCACTTTAAAGTACAATCTAAAAGTAACGAAATGCAATTCAAAGAAACGAAAAGATACTGCCTGCCATTTCAGGCTACTTCGACAATAACTAGACAACGGCTCCAAGATCCAAATTAATTTTTAAAAACTCATTTATATGACTATTACGAGACCTATTTGGACTTACGGAATAGAAATTTGTATTACTTTTCGTTCTTGAGGTTTAGTTTATACTTTAATTTATATATAAATTTAGTTTATTATTTGGGAGGCGATTTATGTCTCATAATCGCACCCCAACGGTGAAAAATTAGGCTCTTAGCGAATAATATTAAATAACGTTCTAGTTTAAATACAAAATTAGCACGATACTATATGACTATTTTTTTATAGTTTGCGCTTTATATGAGAACTATGTCTCGAAACGTCACCAAAATGAAGTTAAAAGAATCGAGTGAATCTGAAAAACGAAAAGTAAAAATTAAACATATATGTATTAATTTTTGTATTGCATATTTCAACTAAGCTATTGCAATACAACAAGTAAATTGAATGAATGATAAAATCAAATTAGATCACAAGGCCATATTTATTCAGAAACCTCGAAGGATTACCAGGAATTGGTAGCTAGGTTTGAAACTTGTGGGTTACAGTAGAGAAGTTTGTTTTAAAATGATTGATATCGTGTTTGGGCCATATCAGTAACAAAATGAGTAGCATTGAAGATTTTGGATTGGATACGAGGAGAATTCGATGGCTTCGTGGAGCACCAAAGATGTACTACTCAAGTCTAAATAGGTCTTACTTATAATCGTTATATAAATGAGTTTTTTGTAATTAAAGTGGAGCTTGGAGCGTTTGTCTAGTTAGTATCGAAGTATCCTAAAACGGTTAAATTATGCTATATTAATATCCTTGTCGTTTCTGTAGTGTATACTTTAAATGTTAAAGACGTAATGTTTTTATTTCCCTCTTTTGTTACGAAGGGCACTGATTTATATATATATAACAAGAACGAAAAGTTAAAATTATTTATAAGCTGTCAAGAAAATTATTCTAGATACATATATTCTCACGAGTTTTGATATTTAGGGGGGAGGCCTTGAACTGAGTCGCAAATTAACTTTGACACTGCCCAAGGGAGCAAGATATAATATGGACGCCGCTAGTGAGAGATTAACGAGCTAGGGCTAACTCGTGATAATCTAAAGCCGGACTATAAACAAACGGAGGGAGAGTTTTTTAAGTGGGACGACGTGGGAATGAGCCCTGATGAAGAGGAGGCGGGATTTACACCGAATGCGGGTATGGGGGCGGCGAGGATTAGTGACCGCTGTCCGGCCATCTTGCTCTTCCGGGCCCCGCCATGTTGTGTCCTCAGGGTCCATAAATCCACCCCTATCTCCTTTCCGAACGATAAAACTTCGCATGTCCTCCTCCCCACGCAGTAACAGCATCCGACCGTCCGAGATAATGCAGGTACTATATCCCCGGCCGGTCGGTACGTCGATGCCTCTCCGCTGCTAACCTAGTGGAAATGAAGAATGGCCGTGGGGCCTGAAATGCCGGAAGGAAGTGCAAGAGGTGGAGGAAGTTGGACATTCTGGTCACGTCATGGGTTGCATCATGAGAACTGGCAGTTTTGATCTGTTAAGTGGCCATTTTCAGGCAATTGAAAAACGTTATTGTGAAAAATGCATTAATGGAAGTAATGGTATCTAAGTATAAAATAAATAAAAAATATGTATTTATGAAATTCTACAAATGCTAAGGCACATATTGTATCTGCGATCTTCTTTCAAAAACCTCCACTAAGGAATTGAAGTGGATACGAGAGAAACCTCCCATTTAAGACACTCCCAACGTGGTTCATCTCTCTGTAGTTGTCGTATCGTAGTATAATATTAATACAGAGGGTACCTAGATTTGACATGATTTTAAAATTTTAATATAAATCCATGCATCCATGCATGGATGTTATATGTTAATTTTACTTTTGATTAAAATTAATCGAACCTGAGACATACCACTGCCAGCACAGCACATTATACCTACTTGTGTCTTATCTGAATCCTACAAAATCAGTGTTTAATTAATTACCTATTCTATAAGATGAAATTAATTATTAATGAATTGTGTTTGTAAAAAAATATTAATATAAGTGACATTATTTTCATCATTAACGTTCCTACAGGGTGCTCTTTTGTTTTTTTTTCCTTTTTCCCCAATAGGGGTGGCATTGGTATATTCCATACAGCCACATCTGAAACACGGAACTCTTATATTTTTAATTAAATCTATACCACTACAACAACACAGGAAGGGCCTAGAGTCCAGAGCATCATAGAGAATAACTGTTTGTAAGCGAATAGTTGTGCAGGGAGGTTTGGCTGGGATCAAACTCAACCTCCAGTTGAGCGAACCCATTTAATACAGGCTGATTGAGCCACAGGAGGGTTTGCACATCCCACATGGTCCCTCTAAGGCTGTTGACATATAGAATAATTTAAGTTTCACAAGCTGGTTTGAACCCGAGAAATTCAGCATAGCAACTAAGCACTCAACAAACTGAGCTATCCCATAAAAAAATTTTTCTTTTTTCTCTTGTTTTTTCTATGTTTTGTCGGACGTGGAATCTGTTATAATTAAATTTTACATTTTATAATAAAAAAAATCCAAAAATGGCTTAATGAACTATGATCAATATCTCCTACCACTGTTTCTTACCAGAACCTAGTTTCAGGAATTCAACCTTAAAACCTTCTATTTACACCATGCATTTTTATGTACTTATAAAAAACAATTGTTATTATTATCAAAACAGAATTTATGGTGGATAAATCTTTATTCACGCTGTTAACATTAATATCTGGGATTATAAATTGGATACTTATACCGAAGTACTGAACACACTTTTCTCTTGAATTTTAGTTCGTGATTAGAGCACTTTTATGGCTTCAAGAGTTGTAGAGAAACATACTTTTTTTGTATTTAGTTGTAGTGATTGGGTATATTTATCCACAGGGGGATACATAAGGGATACTAATCTCTAATAAATAATTTCTAATTGAAGAATTTCTTCAATGCCAATTTTCATATCTGATAAAATTAATAATCAGTGATAGCTCATTACTAGGTGAGCCCATCTCGTTCTTTCGATTTTCAACGGCTTTTTATCTTTTAAAAATCGCCCCCTAATGCTCAAAAGCTGGGCTAAATAAAGTGAAAAAACACGAAATTAGAAGTTGCGATCCCGAAGCACAATTTACAAGATGTAGGCTATCAGGCAACGGTAAAATGTTTGAAATTTAAAGCGGGTAGCATTAGTGAAAGGTTTTAAACAACAGGCATTGTAATGCGTCGTATTGTTATACGAAGTAGAATTGACCAGTTAGAACGTTTCAAACCACATCTTTGAAGTACCACTTGCTGGCATTGGATAAATAAAAGTAAAAAACATCTTTGAAGTTTGTAAGTTATTTATTTTCAAAGTGGTATTTTGTTTTTATGTATAGCTAATTTTTTTGATAAATTCCACAAGACAGCTCTGTTTTCACAATAAATGTACCCAAAGAAACAAATTAAAGAGCTGATAAGATAAACAAAGTAGTGATTTTGTACAAAAGGGAATGTGGCATACCGATTTCTTGGTTCATGTCCTTCATTCAAGTATCGATTATTACATAGATAAATAAAGAAATTTATTTGATTAGCATTTAGCTGAAATTTGAATACAAATTATAAAATAGGCAATATTGACAATTGGAACCCCCCACTCAAACAATCTAATTAAGCTCAAGAAAATTCAATGCACAATTCTCTCTTAAAACGAACCTGGTACAGTATAAGAGATACCATGTATGATATTAATATCTTATTGTCAAAAATTAGTTAAAGCCAAGGGGCTAAGAAAGGAAAAAAGAAAAAAAATTGGAACCTGTCCAAAATAAGTTCTAACTCTTGAATAACCACTTAGAATGTTACATTGTTTATGAAAAATTTATAATTTTCGATTTCTAAATCATTGTTGGCTTACATGAATCGTACAATCTAAACAAAAAATATTAATAAAATAAGAAATATATTTTAAAATGTCAGTAGTTTTTAAAAGAATTTTAGAATAAAATTGAAGATTCTATGATATTTACAACACTTCATTTCATTCATTTACTTTTTTTTCTATTTTGTGAAAAGCTTTTTTAAAATAATATTTAACTTCAAACAGTCTTTTTTGATTTAACTGTCAGGATAATAAATAATAGCCAAACCTTTGGGTATATTTTTGAGTGCCATAAGAATGTTCTTAATGGTAATTTTTTCACTATGAAAACTCATTATCTTTATTTTATTATTTTGCAACACAGTGCTAATATAATTGTTTAAATAATGTTACTAATATTAAGACCGATAACACTTTGAATAATTTCCTATTTGAGGTTGCAAATGACAGTAAGTCGTTTTGTGCCTCAAAATTCTTCAACGATAAATACTTCAAAATTGATTTTTTTTTTTTTTTTGTGACGTAAAGTGCTCAAAGTAAGGGAGCTAGAACTTGAAACTTTATATCTTCGTTCGTCACAAAATTAAAAAATATATATATTAAAGTCTCTAATGTGCTCTTATATATAAATTTAAAATTACTTATTCACTTATTAATTATTAATTAAAAGATTCAGGAAAGAGAAAATTAACGAAGGGAAATAAAAATAGAATGAATTTTCGAGACCAGTTGATGTGGCGACCTTCACCTTGTGAAACTCTTAACGCTCCGCTTATTGCAGTTATGTGTTGTAAGATAACATAATTATATCTCTTAGAGTGTGATGGAATAATCTTACAAAAGATTATTTAATTGAATTATTCAACAGATTTTAAGTTAGTTATGTACTTTGAATAATTAATTTTATTTTGTATACAATAAGTAGAAAAAAAATGAAAAATAAAGATACTTTTTTAAGAGTAATACCAAAAAGGAAAAATAAATAAAAAAAGGAGAGTATTTAAAATTAATACTAATAGTAATAATTTGTTTTATTACTGTTCTGTAATAATTATTTAGTTTATATCTATTCTGTTGTTCATGTTTTATTTAACTACACTTCTCAACAAATATTTAAAGTTTGAATCCTGTGTTGGATGCACCCTAATATTTTTTTCGAATAATACGTTTAGTGTTACTCATTTACATATATGCAACAATTAATATTTATTCATGGTATATTGTTTAAAAATATAAACAATGGAACATAACTCATTGATGGAATTGCATTAGGGCACAGTGTGGTATGTACTTGCAAATTTCTAAGTTGTCATTGCCTTAGAAAGACAGAGATATAAATTTGAGATGCTGTTATTTAAAGCAGCACATATTTTACATGTTACTGATTGAAATTTAATTCTTTGTAGGCAAATGAATTTTTTTTTTTAAATCACTCAATAACTGTTAAAGACTTTCATTAACTCTGAAGTTACCGAATGTATAGATTCATAGGCAATCCATATTCCTCAAACTAAAATAGTGAATGAAAAAATTAGTGTTCAATCATATAGATAACGCTTTCTTCTCTAATAAGTTTCAATAAATTAATTGTTGTCATTTTAAAAGTAGACTTACTTACTAACGTACTTCAAATTTTCTATCAAAGTTTCGGACAAAGCGGCGGAAACGCCAATTTTTCCGATCTTTCTTAAAGAAATAAATTTATGAATAAATTAAAAATAGAACTCCTAATATATTTAACAATCATTAATTACCATTATCATTAATTTTATCTTGAGTCTCATTAATAGGTGTCTCAAATCAACACTATCATGAAATATTTTGTTTCTACATTAGACACCTCCATAGTGATTTAAAAAAAAAGATTCCAATAGCTGATGCATTATAAAATTTGTAGAATCTCCTAATTTATTGCCATCAAAAGAGAAATTTTCTTTTACTTTTTTTTTCAACTACCCTTTATGTTTTTAGTTTTTCAAAGAAAAATATTTAAAAATTAATACAATTAATAAAACATTATAAATAATAACATGAGGTAGGTCAACAAGATAATAAAATTAAAGTAATTATCAACGAACATTCTTCCTCGTGTATACATAACAAAATTGCGAGAACACGGGGATATATGATCGGATTTGGAAGAGAACGGATTTGTCCTGACTGTGAGGCGGCCCCTGGTAGCTCAAATGGTAGAGTGCTATCACGGAGAGACGGACTACCCGGGTTCGAATCCCGGCCAGGGCAAATCTTTTCTCTTCAAAATAAAAATATTAATACAATTAATAAAAAATCATAATTAATTTTAATTAGTTTGATCAGATCATCCAGTTACTTATTTGTATTGTTCAAATTATTGTCATTTTAAATAAAATGACAATCATTTTTTGGAAACTGCAAAAAAATGAACTTTGACTTCAATTCGTGTTTCTATACTAAGAACTGTAAACCTGATTACTTAGGTAATTTCAAGTGTTCCTCTGAATCCCTTCCTTCCTATTCATCAGGTAAAGAATAAGTTGCTCATCTTCAGTTTAAATCATTCTTTGTGAAGGGTACGCATTTGTGATCTTTTTGTTTTAAAATTAAAACATGTCAACAAAAATTAAACGAGTAGTTCTTTCATTAAACGACCAACTGGAAATAATTACGTGGAAATAATTGAATCGGTTCAGACATTAGCTACGGAGTTCGGTGTTGGTAAATCAACCATAACGGAAATAAAAAATAATTTGTATTACACTGTACTTTATCTTGGGGTTTTAAAATATATTTATAAATAATAAAAAAACTCAATAATATTAGCTGACCTTATATATATAATGAGCGAAGTGGCTCAGTGGTAGAGCACTGAGTTGCATTACAGGAAATCCTGGTTCAAATCCCGCTGCAGGCCATGACTTTTATTTAGTCTGTTTGCAGCAGAAGATGGATCATATAGGATCTAGAACCCTCCTGGAGCCCACCCAGCCTCTATAAAATATTATAAAAATAGGGTACCCAAAATAAGGGGGGAAAATCTGGCGGTTAAGCGTGACCTAGGACAAGTTACCTCCTTGCAGAACCGTAGTCCATGAAACAGTACAGTCTCTACCATGTACTGAACCCCAGCCCCTTCATGAGTTGTAGTGGTACAGGTTTTTTTTTATTTTTCTTATATATATGAGAAAGAAAATGATCTTGGTGGAGGTAAAAAAAAATCTCTTAAGCAGGAAAAATAGTTCCTCCTATTTAAGAGAATTTTTTACCTCCATCCGGACCATTTTCTTCCTTAATAATGGAAAATGTTTATCTTTTTGTGATGTTAAAATATGCAGTTTTATTGTAACAGCAGTTCCAAGTGTCTTCTAAGTGGTATTTTATTTTGCGAGTCGATGTTGCTAAAAAAAATTATCGATCAGAGACTGGGGCCTATCAACTTTGAGCTGAGATGAAGAGCAGCGCTACCTAGCGGGAGACTACTGTACCACCAGCACACACCTCAGTGCTGAAACCTAGCGGCCAACTCCGGAACTTCGGTTTAATGGTACTCAGGACATTTTATGACGCATAACTGGTTGTTATGCCTTTGTATCTGAGTGCAACAGGTCATAAAAAAAATATTATTATTTAAGTGTCTTTTATGATCCTCAACCCTCTCTGATAACGTGACTAAAAAGGCGTATATTTCTTTCGGTTAGTTTTTAAACCTTTTTTTTTACCATTTCTTTGTTATTTAGAAGAAATGAAACTATGTTCAACTGAGTGCATTATAATTATTTAAAATATGAAATATTAGCATTAGAATTTATTAATAATTTCATGCTAGAGATTTTCGGCTAACAGAACTGTTTAAAAAATATATATATTTTTAGTTACAATGTATTTTTCATATAAAACATATTTTCATCATAAAAAGTCAAGATTTTTTTTCGTACAAATGGATTATTTTTTTCATTACCATTATGATTATATATTCATTATATTTTTTTAATCATTTCTTTTTTTTTTGCCATTCGATTTTTTTTAATGAGCTCAGAGTCTACTTATATATAATTCCATAATTTATATATAATTCCACCATCCCTTTTACTTTACCCTTGGGCATTTTAAGGGTCCAATATTCATTATATTATTGCTAAATTAAATATAACCTGTATAATGCGAGAAAATAATTTTTATTAAATGATAATCGTTAAAAAATCCATCAACAAGATTTTGGTTGGAATTTTCTGGAAATAGATCCTCAAAATAACGGGAAGGAAATCGCTTTCGCAATTTCCTTCCATATTGTTGTCGGTTATTGTTGCAAGGAACCTAATATTTATTTATCATATTCTAAATTTAATCGACACTTAAATTTAAAATAATACCTCTAATCTCACTGATATATTTTTAGTTTAATTGGAGAAAAAAGTTAACTTATAATTCAACTTAGGTACATATTTATCATCTACTAAGTATGCAGTAAGAAATATTCTAATGAGAACATTTGTATGTAAAGTATTTAAAAAATTATTGGTAGCACTATTATTACAGGGAATAAAAAAACAAAAAATTGATTTAGAACGAATTATTGATAATGTAGTAAATTTAGTTAAGTCGACAGCAACAACATTATTAGTAATGCTGTAGCAATACAACCCATGAAGGGTCTTGGTTTCAGTATGTGGTTGAGACTAAACTGTTCATAGGACAACGGTTGTGCAGGGTCGAGATTTGTCCGAGACCACGCGCAATCCCCAGGTTTTCGACCAAATAAGTGTACCTGCTTAATAGATGCTGAGTGAGCCCTCCCGTGGTAGATCCCACAGTGTCCATCTAATCAGGCTGTTAACAGTTTAATGAATTATCTGCCATAGCAGGAATGAAAATAAAAATAACCCAATAAATAACTTATCCCTTTTCAATGAAGGAAATGTTTCGCGTCCATGGATAACCTAAGATATTATGGTTGATTTTTATTGGGGGAAGCTGAAATGTAAAACGAGGGGATGAAAAAATTAACATGCCACCCTACACTGGTAGTATTCACAGATATTACAGTATACTCTAAAATAACATGTAATCATGAGTTTATTTCTAAGGATTCCATTTTTGATTTGATTATCACCAAAGGTGAATGCTCTATTGGTGTTATTCTTTTACCTACCTTTACTATTGTGAATTCTAGTTCTTGGATCCTACAAGTTAAAAGAAAACTTCATTTTCCTCGTTTTTACTTGTTTTTCGGACTGGTTTGATTTCTGGACTCCACACCCAAATTATTCCTTCAGTATTTATATTCGACCAAAGCAAGTACGCAGCCCGTCTAAACCAAGTTTTCTCCAATCTCCTCGCCGGACGAGTGCCTTCCAAGTTATGTGCTAACAGGTTAATATGAAATTAAATCAAGCCACGGGAGAGTTGGGCAAAATGTAATTTCCCATAATATTGCGGTTACTTCTCTTCATCTAGGTAATTTTGTAGGGACATTAGTACACCTGTATTATGATCGGTCATTGCGATAATATTATACTACCCGTTTTACAAATATAATGACAGGTAATCGCAATGCTATTTGAAATTCATTATGACCAACTCTGCAACTGGTTACTGTTCTCTTCATGCCTCACATGCCTTTTTAACCGACCGGCAAACTGCAGGTAAACACCACAGGGAGCGGGGTGTCAGTGGTAGCGCACTGAGTTGCCATGCCGAAAATCCCGGTTCAAATCTCCCTGCTGTCAAGACTTTTATTAAGTCTGCTAGCAGGCAGGGGTGGATCGTATGGGATCAGAGTAGCTGAGCCCTAGGAGGATCAGCCTCTACAAAGTGGGTACAAAAATTAAGAGGGGGAATCTGGCGGTTGAGGGTGATCTAGGACAAGTATTCTCACTGGGCAACCGGTGTCCCTGAAACTGTACAGTCTCTAACATGTACTGAACCCTAGACCCGTTCACGGGTTGTAGTGGTATAGTTTTTTTTTTAATAAACTTAAATTTGAGGTATAGAGGCAGTTTCTTTAGCATATTTATTTATTGTTACTTTAGTTGTAATCCCTATTGGTAAAAATAATTTATTTTTTAACTTGGTTTCTTCTCTTAATAGAACTAACTTTTATTTTAAGTATGAAATCCAGATGATATAACAAACTTTGTTTTGTCAAAAATGTCAACAAACTTTTTCGATACGACCTCATTTAATAAATAATAACGGGCGTAGAAAGTGCGCTAAAAGTCAGGAATGTTTATAATATTAAAATTCCGAGCAGGCTTCAGATTGAAGGAAAGTTATATTCGGGGGGGATATAGCCCCTGTTTTAATTAGTTTCCCGGATGTTAAGAAGATTAGGAAACTTTAAGATGGGCCTCGGAGGCAACTTTAAATTGGATATAAATACAGGAGCCCTGGAGCGGGCGGATAAAGTTTTAATATAAAATAAACTCTCTTAATAAAACATGGCACCCTCCCGGTCCGCAAGGCTGAATACATTGTGCCCTAGCTCTAGGAGGGGAAAGGGTTCCCGACCGTTTAAAATGTAAATGGGAGGATCCCGAGGGAGGATATAGGGAGGATGTAGGGAGGACTTAACCGACCGGAAAGAAAAATACCCGAGGCTGAGACAAAATAAACACATCCATCGGAGGGGTTCTCTTGCACCAACATTACCCTTTGTCTCAGAGCCAATCCCGCAGTCAGCCATGTAGCTCTGCGATCGACTGGTTTAATTCGCTCAATCGAGACACTTCGCTGATATAGTGAGCTATCTAATATCCCTGTATCTCTCTTCGATAGATAATATATTCACTTGCTTTTATCCAGCGGAAAAAATATGTATTGTATTTTAATACATTCGCTTCGGATCCAATAATAAAATAAAAAAGGAAAAACCTAACTCCATTTAGTAATTCGAAATTCCGAATATCGTGACGTTTCATATGAAATTTCAAAGGAAACATTATTTAGTAAGACATAAAACTTTATGAAATTAAAACACTCTTTTAAACTCCTCCCATTTTTACTAGATAAACGCTCTAAGCCAATTAATTATAAATGACTTATATATATATATATATATATATATATATATATATATATATATATAGTACACCCTACATACATAAGGTCAATTATTATTATTCAAAATAAAAAAAATATCAATTCAAATTGCTGTTATTCACAACAAAACAGATGAGAAAAAACTTAACTTTTTTAACATTTAAATGTAAGCTACTAAAAAGAAGTGCCAAGAGACTGCTCTTCATTTCTGGCTTCTTAAACATTAGACTAACGCTCTAAGCTCCCAAATAATAACAAAAAACTCATTTACATGACTATTATAAGACCTGTTTGGACTTACGGAGTAGAGCTTTGAGGCTCCACTAAGCCATCAAGTCCCTCTCGTATCCAAACCAAATAATCCAAATTCCTTAATACTCCTTACTTTGTTACGAACAAAGTCATCCATAATGACTTCAATGTCCTATTTGTTGCATATTTGACCCAATTTCTATATCAATCCTTTGGCAAACTTTATTCCCAGTCAAACCCACCAGTTTCAAAGCTAGTAATCTCTTAAATTATAATCCTACAGGGCGTCGAACAAACAGGTGTACGACATACACTGCAATTTCTGGATTGGCTGATATGTTTCATTGCTTCAGCAATTTCCTGAGAGTGATAGAAGTCTCTAGTTAATGAATTGTAATTCGCTTATGTACTAATGCATAAAAAGAAAATTCTGGTTTGTAATAAATGTTATAAAAACTGGCGCGTTGTGCAGGAGGGTCTATTACAAAGACATGGAAACGGAATATTATACTTAGATAAAATTATGAGTATAGACCAAATTATTGGCCAGAAAATAATAAATAAGCGTGCCGCAAAAAACAAAAAAGTGCCTTAATTTTAATTTCAACCTTAATTTAAAACACAAAACAAAAATATTCAGATAATTCTGTGTACAAACATGTAAATGTACAAATTTTAAAATTGAATTCGCCTGAAAAAAAAGGACAAAATGGATTTTGATGAAATAAGACCAAATACAATGTTACAATTCTACTACAATGAGGGTTTGATTTATTTGATTAATAATCCATAACACCAAATAGAGAAAAAAGCCGCTTTTATCCCTTTTTTTAATATCCTCCAAGTTATTGATTTATTAAAACCATTACTTATTCTTATTAATTATCAATGAATTTCAATATGTATGACTGGCACTGATTAAACGCCAAAAATAATGTGTTTTTTTCTCAAGTTAACAGTTTGTTCTATATTTGTAATATAATTTATTATAAATTGATTATTTGCATTTCTGAAATATATAAATTATTTATAAAAGTCATTATTTTAGTTTATATTTTATTAAAGACTTCAAAAACTTGCATATCACGAGGTCCAACTCACACAAACCCGGGGCCTGGATTTTCGTCATCATTATCGCCAAAATACGACCCCGATCCGGTTTGTAAAATGTGGAAACGGTCAGAAAAGGGGAATCAAATTACTCGGCAAACAAATTTATATCAACTAGTTTAATTAATTTTCCAGACCAAATCTACACGCTATAAAGGCGAGTGCTACTGGCTTAATACCCCAGTCAGGATTTAAAACTTTAATATTCCTCCAGCCAATAAATCGTCCCTCGCTGGAATCTTGTTCCATGGACTTAATATTCGTTCTTTAAATTCAAGCCCTCGCTAAACAATGTTTATTCAATTTAGCCTGTGAATAGTTTTAATATTATTGAATAGTTCATTTATGTTATACATTATTATATTTTTTGATGTTTATTCTTATTTAAAAAAAATTAAATTGGTTCACAGAAGTCGTTTACATAGAATTATATATCACAAAATTAAGTGTAATATTTTACCAGTAAATATATATATTATTCCTATGAAGTCCTAAAACAGACGCAGGCATACATAATAATAAGATAAATAAATATTTTTTCCCTTCCGATGATAACGTGCAAAAAACAATAGGAGAAAAAATCGGAAATATCAGGAGCTTAGCGAAGAGTTGAAGCATCTTTATAGGCTGGAGAAGGTTGAAGTACTGCCAATTACCAATTGTAGTTTCTAAAAATGGCCTTATTCCAGAGGAAACAATAAAATCCTTGAAAATCCTTGCACTGAACAAAGAAGTTTAACCACTAAAAAAAGCAGTGTTAGTAAGAACTGCTAGTATTGTAAGGAAATTTTTAAATATAGAATAAATAAGACGATTAAGCATAACCTTGACTATGGTCCGGTTAAGCCGAATCAACCAGCAATGCTGAGAAGAAAAGAATCTTAAAGAAAATAAAACTTTATTTATTCTGGAGCAAGTCCCTTTAGAATACAAATAATAATATAAAAACAATAATGCCTTAAAGTAGAGTAATTATGATTAATTAATTATGTTTAAGTAACTAATAAATGTAAAATAAACAAAAATTAAAAAAAGTTAGCTCCAATAACATTTTTTTTTTTAAACAGATTAAAAAAAAGAAATATGATAACAATAATTATATGGTGAGAAACGATTGGTATAAAATATATTTATAAGTTTTACTAAAAGGAAAACAACAACAAAATTATGAAAGAAAAAAGATGGAACTGTTTTAATGTTTTAATTTCATAATTATTTTTTTATGTTTTTAAATGCATAATATTACTCTATTTTATTGTAAAAATGAAAGTCAGAGAGGATTTCGATACAACTTTAAAATGTCCAGAATGATTACCTTGACACGGAAAGGATAAAACAAATATACTAGACATTCTTCAGGCAACTTATTTTGTTTTAAAAAATTATTTTTTATAGTTCTATCAGTGGATAGTTTCTCTAATTGCCTTTATCCCATGCAATGAAACATCTTACATTCTATTTACTTGATGTACTAGTATTATATCGTTGTAAAAGGACACGGTGAGACCCATAACCGGAAAAATATAATTAGAAATAAAAATAAATTAGAACCTCTTCCGTTTCTCATCACAACCTTAAAATGTACGGTGTGCAGTAAAAGAGATCTCTTCCATCCTTTCCCAATTGTAATTAGTAACTTTCCAACCCAAAAGGGTATTCCCTATTAAATAATAGGGTATATAAAAAAAAAGTACCGTTTTATCAAATTCAAGAGTTCAAAAGTCTATAAATAATGGCGACTAACAGTGTCTACATTTTTCAAACCAACGCCACGCAGTGCGCTGGTCAAGGACACCTTCCCCATCATATTTAATAATTTCACAAGTTGCGGCTGTGAAATATTTTTCCAGTAATGTCTTAAAATTACGAGAATTTCGTGAGACACTGTCATGTTTCTTCTTTGAAATAAATAACTAAACTGAGGCTTTTTTTGAAGAAGTCCAGTAAACAAGCTTAGAGAATGGTCTAAAGGTATTATTAAGTGTTGGTAAATAATAAATAGCATTTAAATATTTACAGACTTTTGAATTCTGGAATTTGATAAAACGGTCATTTTTTTTTATACACCCTCTTATTTATGAATTGAACGTTAAGATGTATCGATAAATTAGTTCGAACCATATTGCGACAAAAAAAAAATTAATTCATTAGTTAATTCTAGAAATAGACTTGGCAAGGTACAGATATTCAAGTGATAAACAGTAAATTTTCTCTGGACTGGAAGTTATATTATACGCAAGTGATGAAATATGTTCATGAGGATCGCATTGTATACAATAAATTTGGGACCGGAGTGGCTGAGTGGTAGAGCGGTGAATTGCCATGCCGAAGGTCCTGGGTTCAAAATCGCGCTTGCTGGCAGATTTTATTTAATATGGAGATGGATCCTATTGTACCTAGGACTCTCCTGGTAATTACCCAGCCTCCTTAAAGAGGGTACCCAAAATAAGGGGGAAACATCTGGCGGTTGAGAGTGTTCCAGGACATATTGAGGACAAAACCTACACAACCGTTGTCCGAGAAACATTAAAGTCTCCACCACACCCCCGAGATTCTTCATAATTTGTAGTGGTAAATGTCATTTTTTTCATCAGCTATATCCACAAAAATACGGTAATTATTAAACAATAGAAGCAGAACAAGTTTAATGAACATTATCTTACAATAAAACCAGATAAACATTCAAAGGGGTCGGCTAACTTCCTGTGTGTGTATTAACGACCTTATTGAGCTGAATTCGAATTTACGACTGGTAAATTGGCAGATACTGAAGATGGCTACAGCCGCTACTTAGTTGTGACAGGGACGACAAATGGAAGAACGGAGTCAGAAGTTGGCCCTACGAGACGCCAGCCGAATTAACAAGACAATTAGTAAGCAACCTCTGAAGAGGTTTTAATGACTCGGGTCCGTGCAGCTGCTCCGGATAAACTGGGAGGACTTCTTCGGCCAACCGTCAACTAGAGTGCGGAGAGTTAAATGTAGTCCAAGATCCGGGGGTTCATAAACATATAATTTTAATGTACAGTAAGAAAATCTGAAAGATAGGTATACAATTTTCTCAGCAATTAGGAAAAAATAGGTCTGCCTCGTGTTTTTTTAAAAAATTGATAAATCGACTTTCACAGACTTTATACAGACTTTCACGTATATTTCAACTAAAGAAAAAAACCCTGTATCGATACAACACATAAAAGGTTAAGTAAGTGGTAGAGGCTGTAATGTTTCTTGGACAACAGTAGTGAGGGGAGGTGATTTTGTACAACTGCCAAGTTTTTCTCCCTATTTAGGCGAACCATTTCGTAGAGACTGGGTGAGCCCCAGTATGGTCTCCCACAATATCTATCCCCTGTAAACTAAATTATCTACCACAGCTTTGGATCTGGCACACTCGGCACAGCAACGCTGTGCTTTACCACTGAGCTACACCACTTCTTAAGTCGATCATGAATCAAAATAGTAATTTTAAAAAAATTTATCTACTGAAATTTATAACTATATCATCATACATATTATTAATACGACAAGTAAATATAATAATCGATACATAATTTTATGATGTAAACTTAAGTAGAGAAACTACCCCTTGGAAGCACTCAAAAAACAAATTTAACTAAGAAAATCACGAGGCCATCACATGCCTCGGAGGATTTTCGGGAGTTGAAGAAGTAGCTAGTTTTAAAACTAGTGGATTCGAGTGGGAACAAAGTAATAGTAGTAAATAAAAAAAGACATAAATTAGTATTAATAACTAACATAAATTTATCGTTACCTATTAAATTTTCAACTTTTTTTTTTAATAATCAATATGTAAACTACTTATGACAGTTGATGTTGATGTTGGTCCGTAGGTTTCAACATTAAAGTCATATAAAGTTCGGAACTGTGTTTAAAACATCTAATAAGAAAAATATTTATATAATTTTACAATGAAAGGAGACAATTTGTTGGCTCTGAAATGGCTATAGTTTATCACATTTTAACTATGGTTTAATGTTTCGGCAGTAATTTAATAATTTTATTTTAGAAAAATAATACGGAAAATTGTTTTGAATATTACTGAAGGCCTAAATAAGATTGATAAGTTTTATGTAATAGATATAAATACATAATATATTAGATAATATAATAAATATATGAGATAGCCTAGACATCCAAGGACTGTGTCGTGATTACTACAGTAGAGATTGACACCGTTCCGATTTTCGTCATGAGAATGTTAAGTCTGGAGTAATAACAAATTTCATAATAAAAAATACAATAATGAATAAAAATATTAGTCATAGCATTATAATAAAATACAATTAATGCGAACAGTGAGAATGTCTTCATGTTCAGAAAGGAGGAGAATAGACTATGATTATTGTTATTTATATTGACTATTAAGAAGAATCTCTAAGAACGTTCACAAAAGTTGCCAAGTAAGAAGATACTTGGGATCGATATGAGAGGGTCGGGAGATAATGACAATTGGTGGTGAAGAAGAACAGGGCTTGGTAAGGGACAGTATAGGGAATAAAGGGGCGATAATGGTGTTTGGGATGATGGTCTGGAACTGCTTGGGGTTCCTGTCGCTCTGTGGTTGTACCAAATCATATTACAATCTTCATGTTTGTAATATAATTTACTAGGTTTATTTCGTTTAACGTAATTTTAAAGCTGCTGAATTCGGATGGTCTCAGATGATGGGCACAACCTCATAAACCAAAGAAAGCATTTCAACTTGCAGAAATTGTGATTGAAATTTACTACCACTTTTAATAACAATAATAAAATAACTTTCAGTTAATTTGATTTTGATTGAGGAATTAGCTGGGACTGCACAGATATAGTGTATTAAGTCATTAAAACAATTTGAATTGAAAGGGCGCACTACAGCATTTTCCTCTCATTTATAATAAGCATCTAAGAAATACACAATTTTTCACAGAAGAACGTAAATCTATACAATTCTTTAACCTGAGCCTGTTTTTAGCCTAATCACTTCACTGCCCAACCGTTGCTTTATAACTGTATAATCCTTACCGAAATTAAGCATTGAACCGAAGACTTCAACGGTAGTAGTATTTTTGTTTATTCATTTCACTATCTTCTGCTATGGTTAATCGGACTATGATGAAGACGGACAGTCCCGAATTTAGCCTAACCAGGTTTAATTAGGATACGTAACTTTAACGAGTACCTACCCGATATCGCACAGGCTTGGAGCTGCCAGTTTACGCCCCCTCCGAACGTTATAGTAGACATAACTAACAATTTTTTATTCCCTTATAAAAATCCTAAAGCCACCTGCGAAACCCCGAACTAATAAAGACAGTCATGCTAACCACAACACCACAGGCACACTTATCATTTTTGTGTCACAATAACAACTGACAAGTGACTACAAAATTTATTAGTTTTTGGCTTTATTAATAATTAATTTGAAGGTATATTTAAATTTTTTGAAAAATCGTAGGGGGGTTGTGAACCGTCGATCTTGGGGATGGTAGGCCGTTATGCTTCCCACTTAGATATAAGTTTTAATAATTTTGTTTTTAATTCAGTAATACTAGATACTATTTCAGATGACATATAGCAAAGATCCGCACTAAAAGAGACAGAGTTTGGCAGCCGGAGGAGACAGTATCAAATATTCAGCCCTAGAAGCTTCTAGGGCAGGCGGCATCAAATCTGAGTAGGCCACCCTTTGCTGCCACTTCTCCACTAAATGCAATATTCAGGGCTGCATTTCCTCCAAGGCCTTCCAACTGTCTCACGTTATTCCGGCAGGGTTTTTTTTCAAGTGATTTAGCAAGTGTAACTCTAAATATGGTGACAGTTATAGTATCACTGAATAGGCGGCGAATCTTGTATTTATGATTGTTGAAATGCTTCCTGGTGCACACCCGCCTAAATAATGCGGAGTACTCGAAATCTGGAAGAAAACAGAGGCAGGTGAAAAATCAATTCCCTGCAGTTATGGTCGTAGATACAGTTCTTAATAGATGCTGAGCGGTGTTTTCATTGGCATTATTTCATAATTATACCTACTTAATTTAAAAAAACATTTACTAGGATCCATGAAATGTGAACGTATGTACCAACTCTATGAGTATGATGTTTAATTTCTTCACAATGGCGACTGATGAAGCCTGGCGAAGCAATAGCTAAAATTAAACTATGCACTAACAATAAGTATTGAGGAAAACGCCAGAAATGAATTAATAATAAAGAAGGGCAAAATCCCAAATGAGACATAAAGTTATAGAAGGAACGTAAGTAAAGACCCGCAACAAAAAAAAACCTTAAGCCTAATAATTAAAAACAGTAAAAAAGTTCCTGCGAATATTTCGCCTATTTAGTCATATTCAGGACAGATAGAGAATAACAACAAAGGTGAAAAAGCACACGAGAAAAAGGACATCTTAGCCTCAAAATGCAGCGACATACTAGAGGAATCACCCCACCTCTTCCAAGGCCCAAATGCAAATACTGAATTATAAGTTCTAAGAATTCCTTCTATCCTAAAGCAGATAGGATCGGAAATGAGATAATAAGGAAAGAGAAACTAGGAGAAATCTTTGGCAAAAGAATAATGATAAAGAAACATCCGGCGTATGGCTCCTGTTAAAAGTAAGGGATTGTGCTCCTGAAAAAAGAAGAAAACGAGGCCACCATACAAGGAATTGGAGAAAAGAATTAGAGAAAGTGGAATGCAGCAAATGAATGTGAAGATTCGAAAGACAAGGGAGATAATTGACATGGCGGTGACCATACATTGGGAAAATATAGCAGATATAAAGTCATAAGAAACCTTACCATACCCAAGCTGGAAAAGGTGTGCTTTTTGGTTGGACTTTTTTTACTGGAGTCTTAAAAATTAGCTAATTTAGTTCAATAAATTCTTCGGTGGGGAATTCTATTCCTGTAGATACAGCCGAGGCACGATCACGAGACAGGTCTACTTAAGATATAAATTAAATAATGGAACATTACCATACATATACCCTTACCTACAAGAGACTAGGGTTGGGCGATAGTCGATAGTTAGCACTATCGATAGGCCGATACTATCGGCTGAAACTATCGATAGCTATCAATAGTTTTTCGATAGCTGCTTCCTTTTTTTTCCAAAACTATTCATAAAGAATTTCAACTAATTTAATTAAATTCAATTACCTACCTACTATTTGAAATTTGCAGGATTGTAATTTAAAAGATTATATCATAAAGATGAGAAAAAAACTAATTTATTTGAATTTTTAAAAAAGTATTCACAATTTACATGTTTACAATAACAATGAACAAATAAAATCAGCAGAAAGGAGAAATAAGTAATTTTCAAGAGCTAAGTGTGTTCCTTGAGCCACATAAAGAAAATCTAGCATTTCTATTTGAACATTTAAAGAATTGTAGAAAAATATCCCAAATTAAAGAGGAAGTTAAGGTTACAAAAACCTAGAAGAGCCGATGCTCAATACCGCGAATTTGGTTTGTTTGCACAAGTGTGAGACTATGTGTCCTACCTAACAGAATGTAATTAGTAACTGGAGAATTAAATAATGACACGTCCGGTGCGGCATCAATGTTATATAAAAGAGAACCCTTGAGCTCTAGGAATTCCGAGTTCAATTTCAAAAGAACTCGACACTGGACAGAGACAGGTCAGCATAATTCCGAGAGTTTCAAAACTTGAGGTTAATCAAATCCATAAATAATCGACACAATCGTTTGTGACCATCGATAGTCAAAACTAGCGATCATAGATAGGCGTTACCTATTGATATATCGATAGTAACTATCGACTATCGCCCAACCCTACAAGAGACTTAAAGTATTATTTTGGAAAAACCTGGAAGTGCTACATTTTTAAACAACTTGTAAGCCATCAATGTTATAATCGATGGTACTCGCGGTTGTTTTCCCCAGCTGTAAAGTTTATGGTTTCAATCAAGCAATGCTTCATACTATCAGAAGTTCCAGGTTCAAAACCGGACTAGAAGCATGAGAAATCAGGAGGAAAAATGTCATTTTAGTCAAAATTACTTGACTAAACTAGCCAAAAATGTTGAAATTTCAATTTTTGAAATTTTTAAGTGATCCGGTTTTGAACCAGAACGCCTATCATAATCTCCACGTTTAACAAGTGTTTTTGCATACTTACCAACAGTTATGTAATCTTTATATTGTTTACGTGTGGTACATGCCTGAGTGAGTAAATTTCACCCAACTTTAAAAAATCTCAGAATTTTAAAGTTGGATGAAAACTCTAGACCTTCGCTAAAAATAATAGAAACAGGCACATCTATCGCCCAGAAAGTTGTTACTATGCTTGTTCATTTAACGTCACTTTATGGCTGCTTTGGCTAATCGGGAGCTCTAATTTTTGCCTTTCCAGGTTTAATTAGGATAGGGATTTTTAACGAGTCCCGGGCATCGTACAGGCTTGGGACCCCCGTTTAATGTCCCTTCCGACAGACGGCATATCCAAGAATTTTTTACTCCCTTTAAAATATCCTAGGTCACCCTACCGGGCTACGAACCCATGATCTTGGGCTTAGTTAGAAGTTTGATATGCTAACCACTTGGCCACACGTTTTTAAGTGTTCCACAAAGTACCAACTAAAGTTTATGCGACGCAATATTTTTAAGTTTGAGTTTCAAAATATAATTTATAAATATATATTCATAGTCATGAGTCGGAATGGTTCATAGATGGATTCATATCAGTATTCAGTGAGGGATGATGAAATGAACCTACAATATGTACTTAGCGCAAAACTTTTTCAGATTTCACAATTCGTATGCAAGATCTACCGAAAGGTTGATTAACCATTCCAATCACATCTTCTATTCATTTACACTAACTAACTGGTCTTACAAATGAGACACTGAAGGTGAAATTGTGGTATCATTATATTTCAAAATATCTTCAAATTAATTATAAACAAAACATTGTAGAATTTGTTGTCTCTTGTCATTCATTATTGTGGCACTATAACGATAAGAGTGTGCGTGTGGTGTTGTGGGTAGCTTAATTACCTTTAGTGTCTAGTTCGCGGGTTCGCAGATCGCCTTAGGATTTTTAGAAGAGAGAAAAAAATCCTTAGTTATGCCAACGTTCGGAGGGGCCGTAAATTGGCAGTCCAATGCTTGTAAGAAGTCAGTAGTCACTCGTTAAGTATCCCTATCCTGATTATAAATGGTTTGGCAAAGTAACATATAATGACCTTAAATTAATAAATATAAAAGTTGTAGAATCAAATAGTTTTAATGACTTAGAAAAAAAAATGGTTCAGGTGGGAGCACTAACAGAGTGAGCATTAACAGAAAATTAATTAATCAGAAAATTAGAACCAAACATAACTAGTAAAAATAAATAAAAAATCGGTACATAAACAAGTGTTAAATTTGAAAATAGTTACTAGCGTCTATGCACTGAAGATTTAAATTTTTTAACTAGTTTTCAATTCCATGGCCACAGTTTCTATATCGGTTTCTGAGCCATAAATTTGTTATTTATCGTGTAATATTAATTAAATAATAAATTCTAAAGCAACAGTGAATTTATAGAATACTAGCTGACCCGGGCACGCGTTGCTCTGGCTGTTAACAATAGTTTTAAAAAATATTACGTTAAAATTTGAATTTTAAAGAAATAATGAATGAATGAAAAAATGGATTAAATTGATTTTTGTTTTTATATATTATTCATCTTATATCTAACTATCATCATCTTCATCACTGGCACTAAAACTCGGTACGGGTCTTCGCCGCATCAAGACGACGCCGAGGATATCTAACTATAGTATATAATAAATAAATAATATACAAAATTCTTAACAGATAAAATTACATTAGTTTAATGAATGAGGTATATAATGGTTGATTTTTAATTGACATATCAAAAATATATAAAGATAAGATCCCAGTTATTTGTTATCTGATAAGGACGAAACTATTAGACCTACAGAGCTGGAATAGGCTCAAATTGTAGCAAATTTAATCTATTTTAAAAATGGTCACCTATATTTTTTTGCAAAAACCCATCACTAGGAGATACAGGCCAAAAACTGAAATAACTCCGAAAATTTCGAGGTTTTTTCCCACCAAAGTTTTCCCATCCGGTTTTTTCGGATGGAAATTTGGATTTACACTACTCAGACATGCCCTTACTACATATCGAAAATGCAGCAGGTTATAAAAAAATATAATTTTGCAATAAAAATATCGTCATTAATCGAAATAAAACAGCCTACATTTTAAGTTGGACAATGCTACATATCTGTGCGAAATTTCATCAAAATTGGTCCAGCAGTTTCGGAGATATGCCGTGAAATAATATTGTGACATGAGATTTTTATATATATATATATAAATCTCATGTCACGATGTTATTTCAGGGCAGATTTTATACGGAATTAAAAACGGTAAAAAGTTAAACCATGGTAAAATATTCTAGTTTAATATATAATACTGCCATTTAAATTAATATTCCATTATCAGCATTGAAATCAAATCATTTTTTTTTATTACACAACTGAGTTTTATGTTATTAATTTTAATTTAAAAAATTTATTGAAATTTATACCTTTATAATAATGATACATCAAGTAAATATAATGAAAGGTTTTAAATATTTAGTACCTACTCGATTGATTATCTTACTAAGTAAAAAAAAAAAAATTAAAATTCCAGATAAGGATACATGATATACAAACGGCCACCTACCAGCAGGACTGTTTCTTTCAGTCCTTTTCAGAAACTTCAAAATTCAAAGACTTAACGGTTGCTGCCTCTTAGCTGAAGGTAATGTCAAATAGAAAAAAAAATGGCCCATTATCGACCACATTACCAGAAACCCTTACACGAAAGGGAAATCGTAGCTTCACTTTCAATTGTAGTTTTTTAGCCAAAACAAATTTAAGGGTTCAGGTAGAGTTCCTGGAATCCTTTTTTACCTTGGTCACTTGCACCTCAAACATTCGCCAAAGATGTTTTTTTACTCTTACTTTTTAACAGGTAAATAGTCATTCAGGTCACACCATTACAGCGAGTCTCCTTTTTTTTACTATGACTCCGTCCGAAGAAATGTTTTAGATCCGTGTCACCTTTCTGCATTCCATCCAACACGTCTATTGAACATTCTACAAACCGCAGGATTTCTATGGCCGATTATATTTGCATTCTCACAATGTTGCCTATTGTCCGAATATATTATGGATAAACATACTTGGAACTCAACTATAAATCCTACAATCAAGGTTTAACAATAGTCATTCTGAAGAAATCGAATCTCTTGCTTGTCAAGAGTTAGTATATTCCTTCACATACCATGGGTTGTGGTGAATATATCATAATAAATTAGTTATAATCATGAAAGAACGCATAAGAAAGCACCTTGGTAAGAACTGTACTGTTTCTATGCAGTCGAGTAAGGAATTGATTTGGCAAGAATAACGCTTCATCGCACATGTTTTTTCCGGGTATCCCACATTACAGAGGCTCAGAGAGTCCCAAGAGAGGTTCTATATCATATTAAGTCGATCAGTGGCTGATGGAAGAGTAAATATTCCACCTACCGCAGCCAAGTACGAACCCGAGACCTTTAGATTACAGATGGTGTTATGTATGTGGTCTTACAGCTCTTTCTCTTTTGTATTAATAATTTTGTTTTTGTATATATTCATTGAAAAATAAAATTTTATTTTAACAATATAACACGTAAATAGAATAAATGATACATAGATAAAGGTAAGTAAAGTAATTACTCTTGTGGTAGTACTGAAGTAATTATAACAAAAATTAAAATTTAAGTGAATATCAAATACCTCTCAAAGTAAAAAAAGAATCCAAATCGAATAGACAGACCAGAAATTACTTAATAATCAGCAATAATATCAGATTAAAAAAGTTCTAATTATAATTATAAAAGGCGTATAATTTTTTTTTTTAATTCCGTGATGTCATAAAGTGAAATATTGTTTCCACATGATTACATCAGTTGCTGGTAGCACTTTAGATTTAATGAGTTTAGATCTATTTAATTTATTACTATTATTGCAACACTATAACCTGATTACGGGTTTGGCCTCCAGCGACCTTCTTATACCTAATGAAAAATGATAAACTTAAAGTTTTCGCTACTATAAATAATTTCAACACGAAAACCTGCTGACTTTCAATTTATTATATTAAAAAAAAAAACGTCAAAACTCAAAAACCCTAATTTTTCAACAGAGGTATTTGAAAGATTCATGGGCGTTAAAAAAAAAACAAGTTAGGTATTGGTAAAGAACAGCATTCCTATTTAAATGATGGTATTGAAATTATTTTATCAACGATTAGAAAATTTTTAGATAAATTTTCGTTTTAACTAATGTAATTATTCCTATAAAACTTCTAGTTAAAACACGATACACCTAAAAATGGGACTTTATTAAAAAAAAAATTATGGAAATGAAATATCAGATGTGTCGTTCCTGAATCATAAGCCTCCAATAAATACAATTGCTACATACTTGAGATATATAAAGAGGAAAAAATCAAACAATTTAAGTTTATTAATTCATTGGTGTTAAAGATGAAAAAGTGTGAAATAACGTTATCATGAATCATTTATTGGTCAGGCCATTAATACGAACACAATGATGATGAGTAGATTTTTTTTTAACTGGAAGGAATGGACAAGTCTTTTTATTTAATATAAATTATAAAAGCATAAACTTATTTTCTCCGCTGCTTGCTAACAATATATTCATTATATGTGTTGTAGAATGTTGAGCTATCTTCAACGGGTGTAAATTTACCCATATTTAATAAATTCACTTAGCCACTTAGAAAAAAGTATATAATGCAATATATATATTGCATGCAATAGCGAGAGGAGCACGTGACTTTCATAGATTTATTATAAATCTAATAATAAAAATAAGCTAGAATAGATAATGATATATTGGGTAAATAAATAATACGAGTACAATCATCTACTGGTTCTAGAACATTTTTTATTTTAAACTTAGAGGAATGGACATGCATTTCGCAAAAAGCTAGACCAAGAACACACAGGTAGGAATGGGTTGAAGGACCTCAGACCGTCATAAAAAAGCCCTGCATTGTGCAAAGAAATACCACGGCCCTTGCCCTACCTACTTTTATTGCACCGGAGGGCCAGAGCCCTTAAAAAACTCCAAAGACCCAAGGAACCCTTCCTCGATTCCACGATTGTCCTTCGGAAGAAAGGGTGACAGGTGGCTGACATATTGGGCTCATTCCCTGAACCAGGATACAATCGTCCCATCCCACTTCCTTCAATAGCCAGGGTAACGGGGTCTGGACTAGATCAGTGCTAGTATGGTCTGAAGGTTCGAAACCAGTACGAGTAAGTGAAATAATTCAGTTTATATAAGATATAAATGCATGAATTAATTCTCCCATTGCTTGTTAAAATTGTATCCATTACATATGCGAATATAAATAATACATGCATCTAAAATTGTACCAAATTGAACTTAAGTGTTGATCTATGTTTAACGGTTGTTATTTTAGTTTGATATACTCGTATAAGAGAACGTCATTTAATTTCATGTATTATGCAGTAATATTTTAAATGAATATATAATAATAAAATAAATGAATATATAATAATAAAATAAATGAGTATATGCAATAAAAAATTATAATTAAAGCTTTATAATTTTTTAAAAATTTCAATTACTTTGATTTTCATCTTTCAACGGATATAAAATTTATATTAATATGAAAAATTCACTAAAATTACCAAACTTTAATGGATGATAATAAATACCTAAATATTTCAAGATAGGCATGTATTGTCCCTATAGATTCTAATTTTGGTTTGTATTCAAACATGATGACAATTCGAACCCCTAACACTCAAGGGTTTCCTGCATGTATCTATTTTGGCTTAAATATACTATACTCAATCAAAAACTCATCAATTGTCACATAACGCTTTTCTTATTCAACATTTTCAAGAGTATAATACAAAAATGTCATTTTTATACTCCCTTAAATTGCCACGGCCAACATTTTTTTAATCAATTCATCACGTATTTCTTCTGGTTTCGACCGTGTACTCAAAGTCTTAAGTACAATTCGCTGGCCGTACTACAAGCTTTCTCAGGGCCTTATCTGAGATTGAAAATGTTTTTTGAATTTAGATATCGGTACCAATATTTCAAATCTAGGTACCGAAGCATCGAAAAAACATTATCAGTCTCATATTAAGTTCTGAAGAAGCTTCTAGTATTGTCAGTAAAACGTTGGCAAAGAATTTGACGATACGGTCGAAACCAGTAGCAATACGTGATTATTGGGCATCATAAATATCAAAGTTTTCTGAACAATTAGTCATCGTAAAATCACATATTTAACAACATCTCGAGACATGAGAGACAACGTGGGACAGAGTAGGCTAGAATAGGAAAGCGCAACCACAAGGGTTTGTACCCCAATCAAGGGTATCAACTTTCTAAAGCTTCAACATCGATGAGGACCTTTTTCATGTTTCTGATATTATGTTAAATAAATAAAGGAATAATAAGAGAAGTGAACTATTACTCTTTTTTTATATTGCATTGTTTCTTGGTTGCTGATGCTTGTTCCTAAATATATGAGATGATACAGAAGCACAATCCACTTGTTAATGAAATATACAAACGTGAAATCGATCCAAAAATGACTCGATTAGCCCCCTCCATGGTATATTACCAACCCTTTCAGCCCCACGAACTAATCCTGAAGGGCCGATGAGGACAATGTACCCCCCCTACTAAAGGGCCCGTATCAAATAATCGCCATGAATCAGCTCGGCTAACAGGTCCATTGTCTTCGTGAAGGGCGGCCGCTCGTTGATGAGGATACCGTCCCTTCTGAATCATTCTCTTGTTTTACCCGTCCCTAGGCCGCCCGCATAACTAGGGAGTTGAGGATTGGTTGATCCTTTATTCTTAAGTACTAAATATATAAGCTCATTGTTTCGTTAATTTATCCAGTATATGCACTCTCGAAATAAATAAATAGAATTAAATAATGAAAATCTTACTTTCAGATGATTTGGGTAGCCATTATAAGTCGTGAGAAGTGGATAGAATTATATAAAATAAATTCGATTAGGTTTTCCAACTATAATAAATGAATCATGTTGAAATCAGTAAATATTTTTAATAACCCAAGACTTAAAATCCGGCTAAGAAATATTATTTAGTCTTAGCATAATGAATCATATCACAAAATAATTAGATCGTGTGATACAACCATGTCTAATTTATATATTTTTCTCATTTTATCTCTTTTTCGGATCGGGATAGCCTTGAGTGCATTGCGCTTAGCACAAGGATTCAAAACGGATGTGGGTTACATAAATTATATAAGCTGTTAATAGATTATAATCCATCATCTATTAATTTTATAACCCATAGATGGAATCTATGAACTGCAGAAGGGTGTCTAGCCTCTATATAGTTAGTACTCTCAGTTGGGGGAAAACCTTACGGTTGATATGTACTTGGGAAAATCACATTCATGCCCGTCTATTCGCTTAGCAACATTACAGTCTCTATTGAACCCGAAGACCCTTGATCTGTTTTAGGGGTACTGTTTTTTTCTTCTTTTATTTTATGTGATTTTAAATATATAAGGACCCTCGCATCCTTATGAATTACTGGAACAATTTTAATTTATATATAACACCCGTCTCATTTCGAGATGAGACACAGAGGGAAAACTTATTCATTATTAAGATGTTATTAACATTTCTCGTTATCACTAATAATTTAACAACAACTTCAATGGAAAAAATGTCAACAATTTCTTCACTCGTACTCACAATTACTAGTGGCAACTGAAGAAGAAACTAAAGGGCAACGATTGATAATGCGTGGTAGAGACATTACTGGTTCTAGAACAACAGTTGTTAAGGAAGACGATTTGTCCGAGAACACGCTTAACCACAAGTTTTCCCCTCAAGGCTACCAACGTTAATCAGGTTAGGTGAGACCCAGAAGGGTCTGTAAACTTCTTAAAGTTTATTCATGTCTGTTAACAAATTAAATAATGTATCTGCTACAGTCGGATTTGATTAAGCACAGAAAATCAGTGCATTGGGGTATCCCGCCCCGTCCCAGTATTTAAACAAGAACTAATTTTTTTTTATAATTAGCGATTTATAATTTTGATGTCTATATTCCAATACTTCAATGATAGATCAAATAGTCAAAAATCATCTAATAAATATATATATATATATATATATATATATTGTATAAGATGTATATAAGGGGTAACAGTAGCCACCATTAAAGCAATATACTCCCCCCCCTACAAGAATAATTATATGAAGATTATTCTATTATTTAAAGATTCAATTTGATTCTGGGAGGGTGTTTAATGAGCATAAATCATCTCACTATCCCTAATATATTTACTGATGTTCCGGAACTCATACAGAACATCTCCACTCCGCTACATCAACACCCGGCCTCCGTACTATCGAATTAGCCACACAGAGAACAAACTAGAACCACCGGACCGTGTATCGTCATAAAGTGCCATAAATATTGTATAGAGGCTACTCCCCTAATAGCCACGGAACAATCATCTTAAGGCCCCTGGATAAAGTTATAATTACGTTACGACGCTTCGGGGGCGGCCATTAACAAAATTACTCCACCCCCTGGGATAGATGGGAGCACCGTAGTAGGAAGGGGGAGGGGGAAAAAACCCCCGCCATGAGAAATAAATAATGATCTCCCCCGAGGTGATGTCTTATTCCGAGGCGAGTTTCTATTAGCAGTAAATAAGAAGGAGTGGCTGGAGGCACCTGAACCACTTCCCTTATATCCTTCCCGTTCCTCCGGCTCCGCAAACTTGGAAATAGCGAGGAAATTGCAGGGAGAAAATTTAAATCTGCAATGTCGGTACGATTTGTAGATACTTATATCTCCTAAAAATAATTAAGGAACACTTAATTATCAACAGAAAAAAAGTTATTATTTTTGAAAGTCCACAATATTTACAAGGGTTTACGTTTGAATTAATTTTAAAATATGGCCAAATGTTACGTTTTTAACAATTAAAAAATTAGTTATAGTTTATATTTAAGTGACATGTTCCAGGATGTTTTATGAAAATAAACCGTAGAAATTAATTCTGCCCCTAATCGGGACACATTAAAGTATAACTTAAGGGTCTTATTACATATTACATACATTGCATTGGGCATTATAACTATATTATTGGGCATTATATATTACATTACATTATATGTAAATATATATTACATTTGGCATTATAAAAATAAAAAATATATATATTATATTTTTATTAAAATTTGCGTTCTACGACCTTACGGCCGGCCCTTGCTATTATTTATGTAAGACAAGTAAAGTAACTAAAATAATAAATTAAAATAAGTAAATAAATAAAAAAAGTAAAATAATAAATTATTTCACAAATAAATTATTTCACAATGTTATTATATTATATATAATATTATAAGAGTAATATATTTTTTAATAAATCATATTAATGCGCTTGGACTAAAAGAAATTCTTTTTCACTAAACATTATTTAAATTGCATACAACTTACAAACAAATAGGTTAACTGTCCTATTACTAATATTGTGAAAAATTGTACTTGTTCTGTATTGTATGTCATGTAACACAATGATTTAGAATAATAGGCTATCGTATAATAATAATATAATAATATATCGGAGAGGGCGTTCCAGGGGAAAAAAATAGAAAAACTCTAAAGTTTTGGGAATGAAGGTAATAAGGTTGTTTTTTATAATAATTATTATTAAGTTTCCTTAATTATACCAATAGAAAAATAATAAATTTTACAAAAGAACATAGATGAAACATAAAATAAATATAATCAATTTATCTCAGACTTATACTTAATCGAATCAATTACAAAAATACATAGTCATAGGGGATAGACGTAAGTTGGTAAAAAAATACAGCAAGCAAGCAATTAGGAATATATTTATTGATTATGTAAATTGATTTATTTATTTTATTAAATAAATATTTATATATTAGTATTTGCAAAGGTGGCCTTTTTGCTATTATTATTATTAAGGCTCGTCACGCTGACTCTATATAATAATAAGAAACTTGAACAAGAAATTCAGAGTTGTCTGGATATAATTACACTTAGGAATGAAATGATGAAGAATCTAGTCATCACTAAGCAATCATCAACATCTGAAGCAATTATTATCTACTTATCAATAATACCTAATACTTGGAAAACCACCAAGGAACAAATTTATAGAATAGGAAACAAAAAAAACCTATGAAATTTCAAACTGCAGCTTATGAAAATGATTGAAGTTATTCCCACTTGTCTGAGGATCCGAAACACGCGAACACCGTATTAAAAAGTTTAAACCGCGGAAGTGTCTTATTTTCCAATCAGAAGTTGACCATTATCTACATTTTAGAAGACGTTTCACTGCATAACAGTTTTTTTCAGATATAGGGCTGGAACAAAACCAATCCAAATCAAATGATACCGTAAGATATCAGCATAAAAATTGTGTTTCATAAAAATAAAATCTCTTTAGTAAAAGCATGAGGAAAAAAATAGGTGCAGAAGTACGCTAAAAACCCAAGTCATTGGAGGCTAAAAACTTAACTTATTATAATTTTCGAAATAATAAATTGAATTAACAATTTTATTAAAAATTATATTAATATATATAAATTAACATTTAAGGAAAAAGACGCCTATTAATGTTTTTCGTTTAATAAAATAAATTTATTCTTTCAATATATATATTTTTCAAAAGCAGCTATACAATTTAAAAAAATAGCGATAATAAATTCTAGGGAAAATCCTAAAAATATTCATAATATTATTATGATAATGAACAAGGAAACATATTGCTTTCAACCGATTCAAAACTACATTTCATAATTTTTTTTTATGTTTTACTAACAAATTTAAAAAAATGCTTAAGTAGATAAGACGGGTATTTTTTCAAGGATAAACATTTTATAATCTAGATTTTAATACTGATTTGAATAATTTAATTATAAACGTACCTGATCAATATGTATTGATATTAATTTCATATAACCATAGAAAAATAATCTATGAATATACAATATATCTGAAAAACCTATGAATATTTTCGCCAAGGGTTATTGTAAGGGCAGGGAAGAGAAACTGTAGTGGGGAAACGACCCTTCTGCTGGGGTCTAAAGTAGACTATGGGTTCCCTTCACTAGCGCTTCTTATATTATTGGAATAATATATCATTCGTTAATGTCTAATAATAATAATATGCTAATATTTTGTTTTTAGTGATATAATCGTTATTAATTTCTGCTAATGTAAATTATTTCTTATAATTTAGCCTCACGGTAGAGAGCGATAAAGAGGAATAATTATCATGATTATTTAAACTATTGTGGTTACCGTAACTTTAAAAAAAAGGAAACAAAAAATTGTATATAATTTTAAAATGTCGGTAATATCAAGCCGGTTGATTTTTTGGGGCTATTTCACACTTATTTGTATTATAAATTTAATAGACCAGGGCATACTAATTAAAGTTAAACTTTTGAGTCTGTAAAAACTAAAATTAGTTAAAAAAATTTAAAAATGGAATTACAACAAAATGTCATGTAAACTTAAGGGTCGCCGACAACCTTCACACTTATTAGCACCATTGAAGTTAAAAAGACATTTTCGGACCAACGGCGTTTTGTTGTATCTTCATCGGTTTTAGAAAAAAATAAGCTAAAGTTTAAGAAGTTGAACAAACTTTTCTAATTTTTTTGCAGATTTTTATTTAAATTACCCAAACCATTTCGCTGCAAAAATTTATTTTTCAAACAAGAATTCATAAACAATAAAAAGCTTTAATTATATTATAAATTTGTGCTATCGGATCAGCCAGAGATGTGCAGGAAGTTTTATAACGTTGCCAGTGTCAATATATAAAGCAAAATTGGTGAAAAAGTACAAAGTTTGTTTATGCACACCGTACACATTCTAGCTCTATATTAAGTATACAATATGTGCCAAATGGCATTTGTATAATTTCTGAAATAAATATTTTATAATTATACTATTATATTAAGTATGACGGATATAGATTCAACTAAATTTGAGAAAATAGAAAATAGTTTTGTAAATCTTACAAAATCAGAATGTGCTGGTGCAATACGGTTGTCGATAAGTATTACCATTTAAGTACAGGACTTTCATATTTTTAAGCTATTCGTTACCTCAAGGTATACCTTGAGAGTAATAGTTTCTTCCTAATACCTCACATGCATGAGGGAGAAAATGGCTCGGGTGAATATCAAAGAAAGAATTCCTTAAGTAGAGATACATTATATATTAGAAACTGTTTCGAACCACATTGCAGGTCTTCCTCTGGGTTATATAGACAAGATATACACACATAAAAATGAAATAATTAGAAGTAGAAAAAAAATATAATCAATAAAAAAAAGAATTTTCGTGCAACCATTGTGGTGTGGAAAGTCCCACTTTCCCCCACTAGTAAGGGAAAACCACTTTCCCTCACTAGTGAGGAAAAGTAACAGCCACCTAGATCGAATTTGCACTCTGTTATTTTAAATTTTGAATGGCGGTATTGTAATATTATTCATTTTATATAAAATGTTAAAATTAATAATTTTAGAACTATTTTATATTTAACTCAAGATAGATTTTATTTATTTTGAAGCGATTTTATAGAAATATTTAATATAACCTTAAATTTATTAGAACCTTCAAACATCAGAATTTTGGAGATCTAGCATTAGCATTACCCACTAGCGCTAGTGTAGGTTTAACAAATCTAAAGTTTCACCTTTAATTTCTTAATTTTTAAATGGTTGCAGGAAAAATGTAATATTAAACATGTGAGAATAGTGTTCATAACACCCTCGTTTAATTACCACACTCGCCTTCGGGTCGTGGGGTAAAATTCACTCGTGTGTAATAAAGTGGCACTTTCCTCACTTGTCAAATAAATAACTATTATTGGAATAAACCAGCTACAAAAGTAGGAATAATATAAATTAAAAAAAAAAAAAAATATATATATATATATATATATATATATATATATATATATATATATATATATATATATATATATAAATGGCCACTTTCTTCCTACGACTAATTAGAATGCTTAAGCGCCTTAGTACGAGAACATTCACTTTTTTATTTCAGTCCAATATATTTGCCAAATTTTTTACCAATCGATTCTGATAAAGAAATAACCATTCAACAAGAGAGAGGTGTATTCGTGAGCATTTCCCTCACAAGGATCATATTTTAAGTATAAGTAAGGAACAAATCATTCTATTCCATTGAAATTCGTAAAGCTCGACCTGAAGAGACATGCAGTAAACGGGCATGCTAAAAATTGTTACATTCACACTACGAGCTGAAAGATATGAATTGTAAGTCTCAAGTTTGTTTAAAGATCTCTGCGGAAATATGGAAGCGAGGGGATTCCCTCACGGCTACAGTTTTTACGTTCCAATAGTCTTATACATTGAAGCATTTCCATATCAGGGACAGTCTTCACGTTCCAATATTTTTTTTCATTATGGCTGATTTTTTATTTGTTAACTCTTAAAATGCTGACTACTCTCGGCAGACGCCGTCCAGAGAGACTGCGCACGCTGAGCGCTTACCATCGCTGTGGGCTGAAAACTTTTAACAGCTCTATTAAAAGCCTGATTAAAAGTTCAAGGCACGACTAATAAATTATTACAGCCATTCCATTTGAAACAGTTGTATAATTGCAGAACGTTATTTTCAAGCATTAATCATCTATTAAGATCAGTAAAATTTGTATTGTTACAACATAACAATAAGAAAGAAAATCTAGAGTACTTTCCCAGTCAATTGGGGCGATTACTAGTAATATATTAATTATACCTATCATGAAATTTATTTAAAATATCAAGGTAATATTTAGGTATTTTAGGGTAATTTGAATCCTTTAATATTTGAGGTCAATTTTTTTTTTTTTATCAATGCAAACCTGATATTATCAATGTTTCATAACCTGTCTTCCTTTAATGCCATTAATAAAGTTATTCATATATATCTTTCTCACATGAAGTAATAGTAATTTTTTGAAATTATTACATGAAAAAATTGAAAATCGCATACATGGGTCCATACTACCTGTTGGTTACTTTCAACAGAGGCATATATAGTCATAGTCCCCACCAATCGCATTCGTCGGACGCATACATGCGCCAACAGCACTGTAAATGTTAATAAAGTGTAAGATCGCTACGCTATCATTAGATCAAACCTCGGAGTGGAGCCTGGAGAAAAAGTCATTGAAGAAAAAAGCCTAAGTTGGTTTGGTAAACAAAAGGCTGGCCAAGATGGTATACTAGGCTGAGGTTGGTGGAAGAAGATCAAGAGGAAGATTCCGAAATACCTGGAAAGAAAGTGGTAAGGAAAGCTTCGCAAAGAGAAACTTGGAATGAAATAGAAGAAGAGAAATGGCAGAGGATCGTACGGTATGGTCCGGGGTACAGAAGGAAACCTCACACTGCATGAGCGGTAGAGAGGATGGACTATGATGATGATAAAGTGTAAGATATTTTTTTATTTTTCCCTTGTTAATTATGTCCTATTTATTTATTGGTCTTGTGCCCTTGAATAATTATAAGTTGAAATTAAAGAGAAATAGTGATGGAAATTAAATAATGAGGGAAATATTCACGGGGACACCTCTTACGTAACATAAATGCAGGATCCCGGTTGAGTTAAACAAGAAAGAAGTGCTCGACCAGAAGTCGAAAGATAAAGGAAGAGTACATGAATAAAGAATGTAGGATAGGCGTAGCATTGAAAGAAGAGACGACAGGTCGTGAAATCCTGACAGGCTCTCGAATGGTACTTAGCCTAAGTGAATACCCACTTACCGGAGTGTTATCCTTGTCTAAATTTTATGAAGCTCCCCCGCAGCGGGCGGCTAGGGGGAGATGCTCTCCTGATGGGGCGCTAGGCTGGGGAGCACAAACATAAACATAATACTAACAAATATTGGCTGTTAACCGTTCTCCAGGTCCTTCGCTCCTTCCGAAGGCACACTTACCTACTTTTCTTACACCATTGGACTACTCGAAGTCCTTGAATGGAGTTTTAAACATTCAACGGTTGCGCAGATTACATTTTTCTTTTTAATTTTACTCGAAGTAGGATTAATATCATGCATTAGTAGTCTTAACCACCTATGTGTATTTATTTTAGCCGTTCCTTAAACATGTACTTGTGATTTAGCCGGTCCCCATGGACTGTTATCCCTTTTATGTAGATACCCTTTTATTCATATCAATGGAAATAGAAATATCCAAAATGTAATAATAATAATAAGAATAATAGTTTCTCTGACAATACACATTTTCCCCCTACACTTTCGACGAAAACACCTCCATTTCTATCCTTGTCATGAATGTTGACAGTCAACTGTTAAAGACCTTCTGCCATTTATTAAGTTTTCCCTATTCTCCTCTGTATTTTGATTTGAACTGATGTGTATTGGATTTAATCTCACTGGCTAATAATACTCATTTTAATATTTTATAATCAAACTATTATTAATATTTAAAATTACAATGTATTTCATATCATCTCTCATCTTTCACCACTTTTCATCCATCTTTCATCTTCACACTTTGACTACAGTGGTGTGTTATACGGGGGTCTCTCAAAGTTGCTTGAGGACAGACTAAAGCGAATAACGAACAGCACACTAAGTTTAGTTCTCGGTGAGTTAAAGTGGCTCTTCCATCCCATTAGTAGGCAATATTTCCTAGGTTTGTTCCTATACTTGTCAAAAAATGCTCAACACTTCCTGTATCTACAGTCTCGTCCAGTTCAAATACTCTGTTCAGTACCATAAAACAAGATCTCGCCTTTCCGATCTCTATATTCGTTCCACAGAACCAAAACATTCGAGCGTTCCTTTCTCTCCCGCTCCACCACAGTGTGGAACTCAATCCCTCTTATCATCCGACATGCTCCCTCACTTTCGTCATTTAAATCCTCGCTTTTCCAAGATCTCCTGACCTCCCAAAAAGATGTTCCCTAAGAAAGTTTAGTTATTTGCTTAAATGAATCAATATTGAATAATGGACTTTGTTGTTTATATTTTATATTATATTTTTTTGTTTTCATGTAAAGACGATATACTTTTATTTATTTATTCTCTTTAGCTGGTTAGTATTTAGTCATGATGCTTACTTTCTATTTACTTTTTTGGTGCTTTATAAATTCTTTATGATTTGTATTAAGGAGCCTTCTGACCAGATATATGCTATGATTGTGAGGGGAGCGGAGTGGCTCAGGAGTAGAGATGCCATGCCGAAAACCCTGCTTCAAATCCCGCAGGATTTAAAATAGTTTGTTGGCAGCCGAAGGTGAATCATATGCGAACTAGAACCCTCTATAAATGGGTACCCAAAACAAGGAGGGAAATCTGGGGGTTGAGCGTGATCTAGAAGAAATCATATCCCTGCACAACCGTTTTCCATGAAACAGTACAGTCTCTACCAACTACTTGACCCTAGAACTGTTCACGGGTTCTAGTGGTACAGGTATTTTTTTCATAACTTTTATTATTAAGGGACTTAGTTCCAGAATAAAGTTGCTTTTCTATTCTATTCTAATTAAGTATAATTATTGCAGGAACCTAATTATGAAACGAATTTCATCGCTTCCTTACAGGATACCATATCACTAATTAGGAAGTATACACATTTATCCCCAGTACTAATTCATTAGCTTATCAAGCTCTAATATCGAAAATTGTCCGGATATTCACCCCTCCCTTTACCAATACGGAGTAAGTACACTTTATGGCAATATAAATGCAGATAAGGAAATAACATCTCTGTTTTGGCAAAGCCTCCTTTATAAATTACCGGAATGGGCGAGGGCAACATTGATATGGATAACAGTTCGGTGTTTGTGTTGAGAGAACTCCCCCAACTCAGTGCCTCCATAATCCATATAATGAAGGGGGCGGATATAGTACCCAAGTTTTAATGGCTAAGTTCTCTGGGCTCACTGCCTTCCCGGAGCAAGATTTGTTTATTCAAGGAAATTATTCCAATAAATAATAAGCTTTCCCGAATGGCAGTCATAAATTTGATACTTATAGTTGATCTTAAGTGACAAAAATAATTAGCCATTTAGAGGAGTGAATAAGGATCAATACACAAAAAAAAAAAAATAAATGACTAAACACCACATCATTCAGGCTAAAGGATAAACACTAAAAGAAAAATGTTAAGAAGATAAGAGCAATAAATAATTATGACGCCGAAATTATAATAAAAAACCACTAAAAAATACTATTACATGGTTTAACTAATACACTAAAAAAACAATTACTCCAAATTAATTCGCTCAGAACTAAAGAATAAATTCTAAAAGAAAACTGTTATGCATAGCAGAAATGTAAAATAATTACTTCTAAGGCATTATATAATTATTATGCCGAAATAATTAAGAAAATAATCACTGAGAAATGCTTTCACATGATTTTACTGATACACTAAAGATATAAATGACTCAACACCACTTCAATCAGAACTGTATGATATAAAAAAATGCTGAAAAAAAATGTTAAGAAAAGAAGTTATCACTGATAAATACTATCACATGAGTTAACGACTGAATATTCCAATTAGTGCAGCTTTATGAATCATTTTTTTTTCTTCTGCACTCACCACGAAGGTCTTTTACTTGCAGAAACGTATTCCTTATGGAAGCACAAGCAGCATGAAGAGGTCATCCCTAACCACCCAGCACAAGTTGTTACGAACCATGATTTCCATGGGTCAACCGAAAGTTTTCTGTACCTTCTTAACCAGTACTTTTACAAAAAATTAAAAGAGCTAGAAGTCGAGCCATTTGAACAAATAATCGAGAAAATGTAGCCTAATCGGTATGGCCGTGTCTGAAGAATAGGAGAATATAGAGAACTTAGATTCTTCTATGAAGTCCGACCAACAGTAAAATACTTAAGGGAAGACCTCAAATTTCTTACGAACATCCTCATATCCAGGGTAGGACGATCACGAGGTAAAACAATAACAGAGATGAGGGCGAGCGGTCGGGATACCTGATTCGAGAGATGGATGAACCTCCTCGCTGTGAGGCAAAGAGGGGAAAAGAAGTAGTAGAAGAGTTGCTTCCAGTAGGCTCCGATACCCAGGGGTAGTAGAATACTTGAGGAATCCTGAGTACCTGGATTCAAACCCACAACCTTTGGGTGTGTTAGCAGGTACTCTTTTGCCAGCTTATTAACCCGTTCAATCGGATACATCAATTTTTAGTTACAAATATTAAGAAATCCTTAGTTATTATATTGGCGTAGGGAGTTGGCGAACCCATTGCCCAGTTATCTGACTGCAATCAGCCACTGGTCCTCCAGGTTGGGGGTATAGCCTAGTCACCCTTTCTCCTGAGGGGATATAAATATTCAGGAGACCAGTTGTACCGAGGATCCCGGGCCTCCGTTGTTGGGCTAATAACCCGCGTGGTAGTAAATTTTATTCAAATGAAGCAAAATAGCCTCGGATGTGGACAGATCTCAAGGAAACGATATGGCGCTCATAGGGATTAATCATCATATCGGCATGTCCTATGGTTACTTGGATAAACCAAAATTTACAAGACATAGTCCACTTGAGTGTGAATGGCATAAACTGTGTTTTTTCTCTTGAATGTCTGTGATTGGGATAATCAAATATTTTTTGCGAAATCAAACATTAAAAAAGTAGGGTAAGATAAACATTCAAACTTCCATAGCTTATTTGCAGCATATTATTTAATTGAAATTATTACATATTGAGAATGAGAGAGAAGTAAATTAAGTATGAACAAGCAAGTAAACTTGTATATGTAAAAGAAAAAGTTTAAAGATAAAATAATTTAATATTTTTAGATTAAAAATATTCTGAGGAACTTTCGGCCCTACTCACCCCTTGAAAAATTCAATAAATTAAAATAATTAACTAAATATTCGTGAGAAAAGACGAACATGGGGCTGAGATCTACAAAAATTAAGGTTGTTGGGAATTAGGTGGAAATATTGGTGGAAAGGCGTTTTCTTCTTACAATAGATAAAAAAACTGAAACAATATATTGGTAATTTATGCTGCTAATGTATATTGTTGACGATTGTTTAAATATATTTTAAACTGGTGGATAACAAAGACAAAAGTTTATTCGATAAGTTGATTTATAAACTCCGAAAACTTGCCTAATCATATCTATAATTTTATCTCATATTTTAAAACATATTATATGTTTAAATCAATATCCTGTCCTACCATGAAAAATACTCGGTATTATCTTTGTTTTCTTTCCACACATACTTGATAAATAATCAAAGGTGTAATAACAAAAATGTAAATTAAGCTCACCATTTTGTGTCTCGATGAAATCAGCAACACAAACACTATCACTTTATCACTCGCGCAACACAAAAACAGGCACTCACGACACAACACCTGAAACAATTGAAAAATATATGATTATTATATTCATACTGTGATTAAGATACATAATAATTATTAATCTGTGAAATATGTGTAATTGTATAAGTACATTACATAGACTACATATACTAAATGGATAAATGTAGCTATGCAAATTAGTTCTATTATTTAATTATAAATATCACTGCTTTATCATTAACATCTAATATTTCCTAAAAGTTAAAAAAATGATGTTTGATCAATGTGCAAATTTACGAAAAAAAATTGAAAAAGTTAATTTAATAGTGGTTAATAAATCGACAATTTCCTCAAATGAGATGTTGGTTTGGGACTGTAGTCAAGAAAAACATTATACAGAGCAGTTGCATTTTAATAGATTTTTATTTAACCAAATAACCTCTCTGTACAGCTGTTAGCTTAGAAACAGTACAATATCTACCATGTACTGAGCCAAAGAAATAGGTAAATACGGTAATAAGTCCATAAGTCTTAGTCCCTTTAAAATAATAATAAAAGTCACGAAATATGGTCTTAGAGTAAAATAAAATTTGAATTAATTATTTAATTAAACGAAAATGTTTTGCGACAGGCAAGAGAAAAAATAAAACACAAAAAGCTACGTAATTTAAAAATAAAAACTTTTTAATCTGAAAAATTCAAATATTTATTTGATTAAAAAGAAATCTGGTAAAAATTAGTTGATAATTTAGTTCCACATTTAAATAAACTTGTAAAATATTTGTTTAGTTAATTATTTAGTTTGAAAAGTGTTTGATTTGGATTTGCTTTTTTCTTAATAAAATAAATAAGTATACATTGGACGTTTCATTTACTACTCTGTAAATAATAAAACATTAAATTTCTTCAGTAGTATTTGCTAATAATTATTTTTATTATGTCTCTAACCCAGGAACAATTTTTTTTTTTTTGAAAAAAATATTATAATACAGTATTTTTAGTTTGAAAAAAAAAGAAATTAAATCACCGCCCAAATTTGAAAACTTTTAATACATCAAGGGAGCGGCCCAGCTCATTGTGTTCTGCGTAGGCTCTAGGTTTAAATCCGGCTTTGGCAGATAAATTATTTAATCTGCTATCAACAGACCCTCCTGGGGCATTAAATGGGTACCCTTATTTGGGAAACCAGACAAATCACCTTTCCGCATAACTGTAGTCCTACAAAGAGTATGGTTCTTATCATGTACTGAATCCCTTCATGGGTTGTAAAGGTACATTTTTTTTTAATATATCAAATATTACTTTTTCTTAGTTCATAACTGTTGTGCAGATAATGACGGCCACAATAATAATAAGTACCGAAGATAAACAGAATCTATCTCTCCATTAACTTAATGTGATCGTGTGGCCAGAACACTAAGAGGTCAGGCTTAATATACTGATTATGGCCGAAACAATACCGGACCAAATATCTCGGAGTAAATTTCAGAAATTCAATGGAATATACGGAATCTCATAAAAGGTTAGTGTTGGCAATAACCATGATATAAAATAGAGAATTCCCCTTTATAAGAGAACCCACTGCTCCAGAGCGTGCGTGGAATTTTATCAAAATATTTCCCATATAACTATCTGTCCGTGGTATCGCCTGTCCGCACTCAATAAACAATATTGAACAATTTAATTCATGTAGTTAATTATATGTTATTTTAATTTTCTCTTGTAGCAATTCATTAACATAAAAGTACATAATGATAATGATTTCAATCTACATGAGAAAAATATTTGTGGTTCACCTTATATGAAGTCGTTCACGAGTTCTATTCAAATCCGTTCTCATTACAATTCTCGTTTCGAGCCTTTAATTAGTTGCTATAATTAGGGATTTTCAAGTTTAGTTTTCTTGTATGTATGCAATTATATTAAAAAAATTATATTGTGCTCACAAGAATGTTTAATTTACAATTAATCATTTTTTATTGTCTGGTGGGAATAGTAATCGTTTTGATTTATTTTTACCTAATTAATAGTATATTTTACAATCTCAGAAAATTATTGTTAAATACAAATTAAAAAAAAAAATTATCTACTTAAGGAAAAGGAAAAAATCTTGGGATGATTTAAATTACATGTAGGATTACAGATAATTTTATGAATTATGTGATATATAATGATAATTATAATTTTTTAAAGCATTTAGATGTAGTAAAAATAATAATTTAGCATTTTTTTTATCATACCCCCAGATCCCTCCAAAGAAAAGTAGAAATGCAGTATATACCAAATCCCATATGTATGATTTCTCAGATGGATATTTATTATTACGATTTATTATATATTCGTATCATCAGGTAGATTCCTGTTCAAGGTGATTCCTAAAAAAAACGTACTTAATTTTTTTTGTCAAATATTATTTTAAATTTTTCTAAAATAATTAAATGAATGAAATGAATTTGGTTTTGATCGCTTCCAATAAAATAGGCATTTCAAAATAAAGAATACTTTTGGAAAAACGCATTTGAATATCTATCTTACTCTCTGTAGCTCCTTACATTATCATCAATTCTGTACACTGTTTCTGTTATCCAAACATAATTTTATCTTACTCTCTGTATAAATTCTGTAATTCTTCCTTGGTACTTCAATGATTTATACAGCCATTTCCTGTTTCTTTCTTAGCCCTGAAGTAGGCTTACATCGTAGGTCTTTTAATTTTATTTTTATTTGATAATAGTTTTATTTTTTACATCACAGTACGAGTAAGAGCTTTGTTAAATAAAAATTTAAAAGCCTTTTAATTTATAAAATAGAAACTTGAATTGAATTTTATGAATTTATGAAATAAAAATATACAATAATAAATCTATAATACTTGTTTAATAGTATATAGTACTTAAAGCAACTAGCATTATATATTTTAAACATTTATATGTTATTTACATTAAAAACACATAAAAAGCCGGTAAAATGCATAAAACCAATTTTAAAATTAATTTTATTTTTAAAATTTTAGAATATGTATTACAAAATGTTTAAATGATTGACATTAAAGTCAAGGAAGTGATCGGTTACATTTATTATTACCTGATTAATTTTATATTTTACAAACAGAAAGAATAAAAATTTAAATAGAAATTGAAAAGCTATAGTTTTTCAATGCACGTATGGAAAATTGGGATTACTAATAATTTTATACAAAAGTACTACAGTGTAATGGTTTATAATGATTATTTAATACAATATTATTGTAGTAATAATTATATTAAAGTAATTTTATGTATTTGTTATTAGTTTAAGTAATAAATTTCAAAATATCCTTAAAAATACATTAAAATTTGGTAAATCGAATTTCAAAATATATTAAAATTAGAAAACAAAATGGTTTAGTAATTGACTTTTCTTTTTATTTTCAATATTTTAATCCCTGATCTCAGTTTATGGATATGGATACTTCGAAATATGTTAAAATGATATGGGAATACATTTACCACTAAATAATACTCGAAATGCTAAACTTCGGCAGAGAGAAAAAAAAAAGAAGGGGCATCTTCTAGCACACTTTCATAATTTTTATTATAACAAAGAGTAAGGAAAAAAAAACAAACAAGGTATTCTCAAAGCTCATTTTCATAAAGATGACATTTAGAAGCAGATATAAAAGTCGAGAAGGCATCGAGAAACTTTTTGAGGGTTTTGTGAGAGAGAGAGGGGGGTGGGAGTGGGAGAGAGGGGGTAAGGAAGAGAGAGAGAGAGAGAGATTGAGAAAGAGAGGAGGGGAAGGGGGGTATTATACAAAGTGTAAGGGGGTGGTTTACCGCCCCACAAAGGAGTGGGGGCTCACCCCGCTCCTTGAGCCGCCTCCTTTTCCTCTCAACAATCAATAAAAGTGCCTTAACGGCCTGCGCAGACGCCCGCCACCCCCGGATCGGTAGCTATCTAATTATTCTAGAATAGCTCCCAGCATTATCCTCCTTCTTCGGAGACGTAGGTTCGGGGTTCGGGGATCTATCTCGATAATGGGTTCATTAGTGGATCTTAGATCTGGCGGGAGAAACGGCCGTATCTCATTGGCCCGCTCTTATCAGAGGGCGGGAATTATGTAAAGGCCTGGGACTATACATTTATCGCCGTGCCTTTATCAACAGCTTATAGTCCCATTCGGGTCCTCGTTACGGCCTTACCTTCAGCCAACCCCACCTTAATCGCTATAGGATGAACTTCCCTCCACGGAAAATTCTATTTTACCCTCCTTCAGCCAGATTTCACGGATTCGATTTCGAAGAATATATAATAAAAATCAGACTTATATTTAAATTTCATACAACATACATCAATGAAGAACCAGTAGGTGTGTAGATTCAAAACTACTTTTAATCCATTAATTAATGGGGCGACCTGTGGTCAAGATGTTAGCATAACAACCTACTTTCTTGGAGTAACAAACCCGTCGGTATGTCGTCCTACGGAAGGGACGTTAAACGGGGCTCCCGGGCCTGTATGGTGTCAGGTATTCGTTAAATCGCTATACTAATTAAACCTGGTTAGGCGAAATTAGAGGTCCCAGTGTAGAATCGTCTGATTAGCCATAGCAGCATAAACAAAAAAAAAATGCTGTACCACTATAACCCATGAAGGGCCTGGGGTTCAGTACATGGTAGAGACTGGACTGTTTCATGGAGAACGGTTCTGCAAGGAGGTGACTTGTCCTAGGTCACGCTCAACTGCCAGATTTTCCCCCCTTATTTTGGATACCTTATTTTTATAATATTTTATAGAGGCTGGGTGGGACCTAGGAGAGTCCTATACCCTATATGATCCATCTCCCGCTGCAAACAGACTAAATAAAAGTCATGGCCTGCAGCGGGATTTGAACCAGGATTTCAAATTGCTCTACCACTGAGCCAATCCGCTTCAGTGCAGCGAGGTGAAGTTTCAAACGCCAAACTCCAATTTTAAATTTAGTTTGAAACCAATAATTATAATTTCAGGTTTATTTTTTTTCTGAGATCCTAGTTTGCTAAGTTACTGCATTGCGTGGTTTTACACATTGTTCAGAATATACAAATATTTATAATGTCTTTTAGTTTGTTTATGTTTTACAAAGAGTCTGCATTTATCACTTAAATTAAAATAAAGGTTCACACATTTTTTAAATAATTTGTTGAGCTCCAAATGCGTGGCAACTGTCGATTTTTTTTAATATAACAAATTTTCAGATATTAACTATGCTAAATTTAATTGAATGAGTCATCGGGATTTGTTAATGTTGATGATTCAGTCTGTTGATGAAAGACAACAGTCAACTTTGATTACTATTACGAATACTCACATCCGCAAATGAACCAGCAGCGCGTGGTCATTAATTAATTTAAAAATCTACTTACCCTATTGTTCCATTCAAAACAACTTTCATTGCTTTTGTTTCGTCAATGCTCTCTAATTAGTGAATGGACCATTCATAAAAAATTGTTGATAATTTTTCCAATGAAGCAGACCTTAGTAATTAAATATTTGATTGTTATGAATTGAGACGTTTTAATAAAGATTAGACCTCTGTGTTTCGTCATGGAATTAGAAGGGGGTCCCATCCATATATTAAATTGTTTATTTAGTTCATGCGGAATAAAACGTATCTGTATAATTAAAATCACAGAAAATACAGAAAAACCTATACCACTACAACCAATGAAGGTTCTTCGATTTAATAATAAGAGCAGTAATGTTTCTTAAATAATATTTGCATATGAGGACGATTTAGGCGTCAACAACTAAACTCAATTTCCTTCCAATAAATGTGCCCAATTTATATAGGCTCGGTCCACCCGTGGATGTTGTCAGATTAAATAATTTATCATAGTCTGATTTAAACAAGGAGCTTTTAGCACAACAACTCTGCCCCCTAAACACTACCTCTCTCCCCCCAAAAAAATCATCATTATCATCCATAAGTTCAACAGTACTTAGATCATTTGTAGTTTTATAAAAAAAGGCATTTAACTATGGCAAGTAAATCTTTTAGGAGAAACGAAAAATGTAACTAGTGATGTTATAAGTTATTATTAGCATACAATTTATTGGTGATGAATTATTATACCACCTTTTAGTTAAATATTATAATTCGTATACTAATCGAATTCTGAACTTTAGATTAAAAATACTTTTAATACAATGTACACCTTTTTTTGGCAGAGCTTTACTTATCCCATCCCCGTCGCTGTGGAACTCAGTAGGTACATTCTTCCACTCGTCGATCTAGTAATCTTCTTAACTTTAAACACGCGTAATTCAATCACCTCCTTACGATTCCCAAAAAAAAAGGAAGTAGTTGTTCATCTTTGTGATTAAAATTTGTTAATCGATGTATGAATGATGAATTTTAATATGGATGTTCATAAATCCAGTTACACCATTTTAAAATAAGATATTATAGTTTTTCCTTTCATTATTTTGTTGTTTTGTTTCTTTATAATTATTTTAATTTTCTTTATTCATTTCTTCATTCTGTTAATATGTTACTGAGAGATAACTCGTAATTTATTTTTCATTTTATTTTGATTAATACAAAGTATTGAAGAGACAGCCATTAGACCAAACAACCGAGACGTGGCTATTGACCAAAACATCAAAACTTATGGGGGCCTCCTGGGAAAGAAAATATTAAGAATAAAGGGTGGAAGAGCCGAAAACGTGTATGGAGAAGAAGAAGGAATGAGGAACTGATGAAGCTGTGGCATTGATTGGTAAAGAGAGCCAGAATTACATGGACGCGGCATGCAGAAAGAATTACAGACCACAGGATACTGAAGAGAATGATCTAAAAGAAACCAGAGTGCAAGCGAAATAAAGTCCTCGGATCAGACTATGTGGAGGAGGGCTGGGTGTACAAGATTGGAGGAATATAGCGCAGGATCACGGAGATTGGCTGGCTGTGCTCGCCATGATAATGGAATAAGGAGAAGAAGGGAGCTAATGAAGCTGGTTCGAGAGCATGAAATAATGCCATTGATAAAGAGTGCCAAAATTAGATGGATGGGCATGTGAAAAGATTGCTAGTCCTAGATTGCTAGGACACCGGATGCCAAAGGACATGCTCTATGGGAATTTTCCCCCTTATTTTTATAATATTATATAGATGCTGGGTGGGCTCAGTAGAGTCCTAGATCCTATATGATCCATCTCCGTGCTGGATGTAGCAGGATGGAGGAAAATGGAGCACGGAAACGGAGAATGTAGAAGAGCTGTTGTAGGAGAAGCTCGGGTTCTTGTAAGACTGTAGAGTCAGTATAATAATAATAAAATTGTAATTGTATTCAACTCTAAGACATTATAATTAATATATTTCCCCCTTCGATTTGGCCAACTAGGGACAACGTGTCAATTTCAATTCGTTCTTATTTGTTACCTTCTTTTCCTCTCATACATTCACCATGTCCCTTTTTTTCATTCTTCCCACCACTTGGAATCCCAAGTTTAACACTATCTGTCTGAAGGCTCCATCTGTGCTGCTGATTCTGCTTTTATGTTGTGGGTTTCTAAATATTATTTCTCGGATCCAGCCTATAGTTAGTTCTTTTCCCGGAGATTAAAGATCTGATTTGACGGCCTGTTGTCATACGATCTGTATAAATGTCAAAAAGACAACAGTCTTCTTTTCCTTGCTGTTATTTTTCTATGTGTTGATATATTTCATCAAAGCTTCTTTCTGTGCTTCTTATTGGACCTAAAATTTTCCTCATAATTCTTCTATCTATTATTTCTAGTTTTTGTAGCCTATAATTGAGTGCTAGGCATTCGCTTGCGTAGAGGCACTCTTGTTTCACTACTGTGGAGTAATGTATTATTTTTGGATTCTTTGATATGCACTTTTTATTGTAAGCATTTTTTATTATTAAATATGCTCTTTCCATTTGTGTATCCTTTCATCTATGGCAATTTATCTAACCCATTCTCTTTAATTATCTCTCCTAGATACTTGAACATTTCGGCCTTCTCTATTTGCCTAATGTCTCTAGCTAAATGTTTTGGTGCATTTTTTATGTTAGTAATGAATTTTGTCTTCTCTGCAGAGATTCTTAAACCTGCTCTACTGGGTATCTGTTCCAAGATGTATTCATGTCAATTTTATTTTTTATTTTTTCAGATCATGTATACATTTACGGACTATTACATTGCACATAAAATATACTATTCTAATAATTAATAATATTAGCTTAGTGAACCCGAAGGCTCGATGCCTCTACCACCAATCTCTGCTTACAAACTTCCATCAAGGGAGCCTATTCAAACCCAATTCCTCCGGTTCACTCTCAACGCGATCCTCCAACCTACACTATGGTCTACCCCGAAGACGTTAACCAGTCGGCATTGCGCTTATTAGCTTTTTCAGGAATTCGTTTGTTAATCATAACCTTCATAATCATCGCAACGCTATTACTTCAATAATATTACCATGCTCCGCAATTCCGCATTCTGTAAACTCCTAAATTTGCCAGAGGTCCTATCCCTTTTTAGATCGAATGTGGCATAATCTTATTTTTGAATACTATAAAAAGTTTTTCATCCTTCAGAGTTAGGCAAAGTTTTGCATCCGTAAACAACAGTTGGAAGGGTGACAGTTTTGTAAATACTGATCTTTAGGTTTAGGGGTAAAAGATGCGAGCTTAGTAATAAAGAGAAAAGAAAATATTTATAATTGTATAATGATTACACAGCAAGGAAATGTTATGAATTAGATATAACGACTTGTAAAAAAGAAAGTAGAGAAACTGCCCGCCATTTATTTTTTAGTACTTAACTACTTAATGGTCATTTTTATCACTCCCAATTCGATATTAGAGAGAGATAATGGAGGAATATCGGATAAAAGGTGGGGTTAGAGGAGAGAGGATATAGGAGAGTGTAGATAGGCCGGGTGACGTACGAGGGGCTAAGTCCTCCGTTGATTACCTGACTATAGAGAGTCTATTAGCCCCCCTCCGCCCCCTGCCCGGGCTTATCTGGGCCATAGGTGCTTCGTGGGGGCTTCGTCCAGGGCTCGCCCGATTTATGGCGGTCGGGGGGCTTCCACTTTAATTAAAGCGGCCTCAGCTATCTCTAATTAACTTGATAAATATTTGTTTTCCATCCGGGGGCTGTTCCGACCCCCACCAATCCAGTCCGAAGATAAAACCGAATGCTCTTTACCGCCCTCGTGGAGTTGTATCATTGCCGTCCTAACTGCCTACCTGTGTGTACCTGCTACGGATTAAAATTTAATTCTTACTTTAATGGGTCTTGTAGCTATAATTATTGAGTGCATAAAGTAAAAACAACATAATCATATCTAATGAATGTTTTTAAATTTTGACACAAACTTAAAATACACTACATTTTAAAATTAAAGTTATTTTAAGCACTAGATTATTCTTTATTTTTAAAACTGAACGTAACGCATGTGTTATATAATATATAAATATTATATATGTAAATATCAGAATTTTAATTTTATTATTATTTTCATTTTATGCAGAATTCAGTGTCATTAAATCCATAATTCTGATAATAAAAATATTAATACAAATTGTATTAATAATATTTTTAGATGATTAGTTTTACTTAATTTATAACTTTCTAAATTATATAATTATAGTTTTAAAATTTAAGAGGTAATTTTTTTAAGCGGAATTTAATTATTATTAAGTCTGTCTTTGAAATTAATTCATGAAAAACGTTCATCCACAAATGTATATATGGTTCATTTTAATAATGGAATTAATTTGAATACATATTTTCCCCTAATTTAATCAACTAATTCAGCCCATTAGGATTTTATACAACAACAACAACAAAACAACTTTATTTGCAATTTTACATATACAAGCAGTATTTGTGAATACATGTTCCGGACTACCTTTACATGTTTAAAGACAGTGATTTTAATTAATTACAGTTGCCTTTTATAAATAAGTTTCACAATAGCAGGAAAAATGTAGAAAAAACCAGCTTAAGACAAAAAAGAAAAAAAATAATAATAATAATAATACTAATATAATAAATAAATAAAAATGATAATAATAAAGTAAACATATATAATAATAATAATTACTTAGAAAATAAATGAATAATTGAAAAGAACTATAAAATAAATACAGATAACTTGATTACAATATCTGCAAATGGTGATTTATTAAGAAAGAAGTATATGTTTTGTTCTTTTGTGCGTGTAGCGTCGTAGCGAATGTTTGTCATAGTTACCGATTTCTCGGATTAATGGGTTTTCGGAAGCTGGAGTTTTTTCAAAGTATGTTTTTGTTTGGTCTGAAACATATTGTTTAATAGTGGGGAGTTCAAGATCTCTAAGCATAGTCGATATTTTCGTGTAGCGGGGATAATTATTGATAATCCTCATGCATAGGTTTTGTACCCTTTCAAACTTTCGATAATTCGTGGCGCAGGTTGAACTCCAGACAGGAGAGGCATAGGTTATCAATGGGCGGATTACTGTTTTGTAAAGGATTAATTTGTTTTTAGGGCTTAGCCTAGATTTTTTATTAAAATAGGGAAACATTTTGTAGATGATTTTTTCGCTTTTTCGGTTTTCCTGTTGATGTGCTCTGTGAATGTTAAGGACTTATCTACAATTAAACCGAGGTATGTTACGGATTTAGACCAGGGGATGTGTTCGGAATTTAAGATGATGTGCTGGTCTATGTTAGGTCTGCGCTTTGTGAAGATTATGGCGGCCGATTTTATTGGATTGATTTTTAGTTTCCACTTTTGACAGAATTTATGGATTTTTTTGAAAGATTGTTGTAATCGGTTTACTATAGTATCGATTCGGTATGATGCTGTGTACAAAGCGGCGTCGTCTGCGTAAAGCGATGTGGTTACTTTATTATGTTTTGGGAGATCGGATATGAACAGGTTGAATAGGATTGGGGATAGGCATGAGCCTTGAGGAAGTCCAGCGGGTAGGGGAAGTGCTTTGGAGTTAGAATGGTTTATTTTAACATAGAATTGTCTATTAGAAAGGAAGGAATATATGATATGTATTAGGTATGGAGGAAATTCGTGCGATATTAATTTGTAAATAAGACCGTAATGCCAAACTGTGTCGAAAGCTTTTTCGAGATCTAACATGAGCATGCCTGTATGTTTTTTATTGTTGAACCCTTGTGTAATGAAATCGGTAAGACGAGCTAGTTGGTCGACAGTGGAATGGTGTTCTCTAAAACCGAACTGTTCATCTTTGATCAGTTTGTTCTGGTTTACATGCCTAACAATTCGTTTTAGAAGCAAGCGTTCCAGGATTTTGGATAAAATATTTAGCAGGCTAATTGGTCTGTAACTTGTAAAATTAATTGGGTTTTTATTAGGTTTTGGGATGGCGATTGTTTTGGAAATTTTCCAAGCGGCGGGAAAGTAATTAAGCCTTAATATTGAATTGAATATTTTTGTTATGTGGTAGATGGTTTTCCTGCTCAGGTTTTTTATAACCTGTACAGGGATGCCATCGTCTCCTGAGGCTTTCTTTGTTTTTAATTTTTTTATAATCTTTCCTGTTTCTTTGGGTGAAATAGCGGTGAAATTAATTTCGAATGACTTTTTTAAATAGTTTCGGACAGATTTATTTATTTTTCGATTGTGATGGTTAGAGCCAAAATTCGAAGTTGTAGAGTTCGTGTATTGGAAATTACGGGCTAATAAATCGGCTTTGTCTTTGTCCGTGTAGACATAACTATTGTTCTGTTTCAGTGGGGGAATTTTAGTAGCTTTTTTGGTCAGAATTTTATGTATTTTCCACATTTTATTTTCACCAGGTTTACATAATTTTAAAGTTGCTGCCCAGTTATCATTTCTCCATTGATTGATACGGGATCTAACGAAGTTGTTAAAATTATAAAAAACTGTCTTAATTTGAGGGCTTTTGGTACGTTGGTATTTTCTCCTAAGTCTATTTTTAATTTGTATGAGTGCTAGTAGAGGAGACGGTAAATTATAATTACGGTAAGACTGTGAAGAATGTTGAGGGATAGTTTCTGCCATGGCTTGTTTGATTAGTATGTTTAAATTATTAAGGTTGCAGTCAATCTCATGAGAGTTATTAATTATTGGGTTGTAGTTTATTTTAGAATCTATTATTTTTCGAAATTTTTGCCAGTCAGCCTGTTTGAATGCAAATTTACTTGTTTTCGGGTTAGTGGATAAAGATGACCCTAAACAGAAAATCACGGGGTTGTGGTCCGAGTTTAGGCATGATAATGCGATGAGTGGGGATACGTTATGTATATTTTTGGTAAGAGCAAGGTCTATTATGCTTGGTTTGTAACCGCGTTGCTTGGGAATGTGGGTTGGTTCGTAAGGGCTGTGTAATTCTATTTGATTGTTTACTATGTAGTTTAATAATAGTTTACCATTTTTATTGGTGCTGTGGCAGTTCCACTGTAAGCTTTTTGCATTCAGATCACCGTATATTAATATATTTTTATTTAACCGAAATAATTTAGCTATGTCTTTAATATTTAATTTATTTGGAGGTATATAGACCGATATGATTGTCGTTAGTTTATTATTTATTATTGTGTTAATGGCTACTGCTTCGGTAAATTCTAATTTTGGCACCTGTATGAAGTGGTGTTGAGTGTCGGAACGAACTAATAGCATGACGCCCCCTCCCGCCCTGTTACGATCTTTACGATAAATGTCGTATCCCGGAACTGAAAATCTATCCTGCGGAGCCAGCCGGGTTTCACATACTGAAACAAAGTGTGGTTTGTTTTGCTCTAGGAATAATTTAAATTCCACATCGTTACCACGAATTGTTTGTGCGTTCCACATCATTAATTTAATTTTATCCTTATTAACTGTCATATATTCTTGGTTTGCAATTGGTATTAGAAATAAATAAATCGAGATAAAAAAGCAGTGAAGACACTAAAATAAGAGTTTGTTTGATATTTGTATTGATAAAGAGCGGAGACTGTAAGCAGTTTGTTTTGAGTGAGATATAATAAACTAGTGTGGCCTTAGCCTTCGTGATAAGAGGAACGAGACAAGGTGTACTGAGAAAGTATTTATTGTGAAGAGGATTTTATATATTTTGTAAAAACTACATCAAGTTATTATGTAAAATTAAGTTTTGTATTAATGAATACAAGACAATTATACCTACGTTAAAATTAATTGTTCATTATTTTCATTAATATATGTAAAATGTATATCATTGTATGGATTAAGTAGAAGGCAATGGTCATATGCATCTCCTATCATCAATATTTTGATGAAAATATTTTTTCTTGAGCTTACACGTGAATCCCTAACAGCAGAAAAGCAACCATTAGACTGAATTAAACAAGAAGGACAAACAAATCGATTGCTATCTGCTGTAAATAAAATATTGAAGGCGTTGTCAACATTTACTTTCTTGAGGGCATGTGGTCTTTTTGTAGTAAACAATGCCTTGTATCTCTAGCAAAAGTTAAAAGTTTTAAAAACAAAAATCTCAAAAGTTGGACAACTTGCCTTTCTGCAGTTAGTGATTCAATAATGAAGTATTTAACAAATTGAATATCAAGCACCCTGTTTTAAAAAATAATTGTATTACAAGAAATAATGCTTAGTATTTCTTATTTATCATAAAGAAAGTAAAAAAAATTTATTGGCAATTATTCCGCAGAATATAGTTTTGAGTTGACTCACAAAAAAGGTTAGCTGTTGATACGTTTTATTTTTACAAGTTTTATTTTATAAATACAAGTTATCATGAACTTAAGTAAGGAAAAGAAATGTAATTATGGGAAACGTGTATACTTCAGTAATCATTTCATCTATTGTAGAAACGAACTTTTCAACAAACATATGTCATCTATAATTTTATTTGAAAAGAAAAGATATGTCCCGGTCCTAGACATATCTTTTCTTTTCAAATAAAAATATTTAAAAATTAGTAACAAATAAAATATATCATCTATACTTCCAAATGTTAGTTGAAACTTTTATTTCAATATGAAATCATTACCGAAATCTACTCATTATCCATAAGTACATTATCTTTTCCATACTGAAGCTCAGGATAACTTGTACTTTAGGAAAACATTAAAAATTTAACGAATAAACAGTTAAAACTTGTTGTAACCCAACTCGAAAAGACAACCGGCGTAACAGATACCAATTTAGTTTTTAGCTTCCCCCTTGGTTTTGAGCATTATATTATTATTATTAAAGTAGTATTAAATATAAAAAACCTAACAAAAATAATATACAATAATGCTTTGCGTTGAATTTTCATACAGTCAACTGTTTTTGATCACGCAGTAAACCCGATTTCCTGCGTGTTTGATCAGTAAGGCGTCGCCCGAGTAACTCCTTAAACTTACTTCGAGATTTATAGCGCCATGCATGAAAGTTAGACGAGGTCTTGTAAATTTTCTTAGGAGGCTGCCTTGTAGGTGGAAGGGGTAGAATTGGGGTAGAGGGGGAAGGAGTGGGGAGAATAAAAATAACGACACAGCGTTTCCCCTCAGGCGGGACAATATATAAGAGCAGATAGGGACCGAGTCTAAGATTTGAAATTCAGAAGAGTGATCCTCCGGGGAGCGGGCATTGAATCCTAGGGACGACAATGGCTGGGGGTGGGGAACTTGCTGAATACATTATATATATCTCCCTCTATTTGCATCTTCTCTTTTCAGCCTTCTTTTTCCCTCTCTCCGACCTTTGTATTTTCCCGACTTTTCTCTCTTTTTCCTCCCTCTTTCCTATTTTCCTGTTTGTTTTTATTGTGATGTACGACGTTGTTTGCCCAAAGTTCAGAAAAGAACCGCTACTGGTTGCTTTATTCTAGGATCGTATGTTTTTGCTGGAATTCAAACAACAAGGAATAATGTGCGTAGTTTTTAGAAGACCTTGGTCGAATTGCCACTTTTATTAAAAATATTCCCTCTTGTCAAAGTAGCTAATTCAGTTCCCACCCCTTTGTAAATACAGTGAACTATGGTTCAGATAATCAAAAGTTCAGATAAAATAAATTCACTTAAAAAAAAGGAAACAGTCACCCCGGTTTGTATCGGATCGTTTCATTTGAAATCATTCCCTAACTGCCTACATGTATGTCTGCTTCAAATTAAATTTAATACTTAGCTTTATATGTCTTGTATGTATCATTTCCATCATTATTGGTTGTATATTTTAAAAAATAATATGATATATGTTATTTTAAGCTCTGGATTATTCTCAACTTTGAAAACTCGTAAGCCAGAAATCCGTTTTTGGAATTATTTTAACTCCAAAAAATGAAACATTTTTCTCCATATTTTTCTCATTTTTTGGTATGCAAGAACAAACGTATGGAAAAATAAACTTCAACATAAGTATGGACGTATTTTCAATTATTAAGGCTAATTTTATTTCTTGGTGATCCTTGATTTACTTTCGAATTCAATTTTTTTGTTGCTTTAATATAGAGCTTCAACATCTAATTTCAGTTTAAATGATGGATTGAAAACCTAAATAAGCCAGGGGAATTAGAATTATTATTATGAGAAACACTTGAAGTTACATTTTGCACAATTTTTATATTTAAAATCGATTTTGACATATATTTATATTCAATAAATATGATAAAACTGCAGCTCTTATGGTTGAGTGCGATCACACTAAAATTATCTCCCTGCAAAACTGTTGTCACAGAAACATTACAGTGTTGTCACTAACATGTGCTGAACCAAATCCCTTCATGAGATGTCCTAGTACTGGTTTAAATATTATAAAACAAATTAATAACCGTATAAGAATAACTTCTTAGTCTAGGTAATATCTGCTATATAAATATATTATACAAGAAACTATACAAGTATGTATCAACATATTAAAGCCCTATACATATTTCGAAAGTTATTCTAGCACACATAAAAATATCAAAATATCTTATCAAGTATTAAAAACTATTTTTTTAAATTTTACCGATTTTTTTAACTCATGTTTATTTCTATTACAGATTATTTCGGATCAGGTTACGAGGATTTCCATCCGTAGATTAATCTCCGATCGGGGTGAAACAAAATAGAATAAAATGGTTTTAATGTTTTTTTTTTGTATTTGTGACTTTAAGTAATAAAATGTCTATCCCCATAGTTTTCATATTTATGATATCTACTTTTATTTAAATTTGTTTTCTATTTTATTTCTGCAAGTAAGCTGATTTGAAATATAACGCCAGACAAATGGAAAATGAATATTTAAAGAATTTTTTTTACGTTCATATTATATTATCTTTATTAATCTTAAAACTTCATTTTTATTTACTTGGTATATTACTGTAATATAGTTGTAAATATCAATAAATAAATAATAAATAAAAAAAAACTAGATTTAACAACCCACTAAAGAGGCTTACTTATTTTTTCTTAAAATGTGACAATTTTCTTTAAGTTATCTATTCTGAAAAAGAATATTTTTAACCACGTAACAGACGATGTACTATAAATACATTTAATGATTGCAATTTATTCTTATATTCATGGCTTATTTTAGTAATGCAATAGTTGCATAGTAATTTTCAGTTGGTTTTTATTTTTTATTTTGGTAATGATTCCAATCTTAAAACATGTTTCTGTTTCGGGGGGTGACGATAGTGCTTAAAATAAAAACTACTGTAACTCGGAATTTTCTTTTTGAACCGAGGAAGTTAAGTTTATTTTGTTGTTTTTTTACTCAGTTAAAGATATACAATTTGTAATTAGAACTAATAGATTTCCCTTCCAGGTCTCTTAGTGATGGGGAAACTCTTAAAATTCCATGAACCAAATGTGTTTAGGCAGAGGTGTGAACTAACACTATCCCAAGAGTAACATGGGTTAGAAACATGTTAACACCATAACTAAATCTACTAACAAGTGTTTACGTGACATCCGCAGCTCTACATCGTGGGTAAATATACAAACTGTCAAATATATTTTGTCGATGCAGTGCCTTTTTGTACTCTTTTCCTTACCCTTTCTCAGAAATGCATGGATGAAAAAAAAAAAGAAGAAAAAACACCGAATATTCTTTGAACAAAAATCTGGTGTCGTTAGAAAATAACTTAAACACTATTAGTTACATTTTTTATAATTTATAATAATAACAAGTATTGAGAGCACATCTTATCCCGCCCGAATTTTGTTCATAAGAGGAACCAAGTAATAATGAGTCGCAATAATTTGTTTTCATAATATAATAATAATAATAATTTATAAAAATTCAGTTGGAACAAAAAATATTATTCACCATTACAGCAAATAACACAAGAAAACATTTCAAATCCCGATTATATTCATAATTGAACATAAATTATGACAGAAATGATAACTTTACATAATTATGATTATTACATGATACAATAATCATATAATGACACTAAAGAGTTAATAAAATTCTTATGAAATAAAAAGGATGTATAGTGACAAATAATTATATTTAATTAAATAAATAATTGTTATATTTAAAAATATCATGTAAAAGTCCGGCGCAAAGTGCGCATCATTTAAGTTATTAATTGCGAAAATTAAATAAATGTTTTCCTAAATTAAAAAAAAAAGGGGGAGCGGAGTGGCTCAGTGGAAGAGTACTGAGTTGCCATGCCAAAATCCTGGTGCAAATCCCGCTGCGGGCAAGACTTTTATTTAGTCAGTTTGCGGTGGGAGATGGATCATATAGGACTAGGATCCTCCTGGTGCTCACCCAGCTTCTACAAAATGTTATAAAAATAGGGTGCCCGAAATAAGGGGGGGACATCTGGTGGTTGAGCGTGACCTAGGACAAGTCACCTCCTTGCATAATCGTTGTCAATGAAACAGTACAGTCTCTATTGTGTACTGAACCCCTAGACCCGTTCACGGGTTGTAGTGGCACAGGTTTTTTTTTTTAATATTTTAAAGGAAGAATAGCACAATAAATGTAAAAATCCGGCGCAGCGTGCGCATCATGTAACTTATTAATTGAAAAAATTAAATAAATGTTTTCTTAAATTAAAAAAATAAAATGTTCTCTTGTTCCAACTTTATAATTGTTCAAATCGTACTGTTAAATTTGCCACTAATTACTTTTTTTTACAATTTTTTATCTTATATGCAACTTTATTAATGATTTTCTTCATTTAAATTCAATTTTTTATAACCTATATATATAGCTATAAATTTTTGCCAGGCGGAAACATTTTGTAAATTGTTGAGGGAAATTTTTTTTAAATTTGTATGACACCTCCTTACAATAATACACTACATGACAAAATCCCTCAATTTTTTTCTTTCGAACATTAACTATCCTTATTTTATGGAATAATATATAAGTTTGGCTCATTTGTATTAATTCTTTGACCGTACCCCCGATCATTTTTTTAATTACTTAGGATACATTTACACCTCATATATCCAGGATATAGCTGCAGATATAGTGGTTTAGTTGAATTCTCTCCAAAATTGAGTTTCTTGTACATAAAGAAAGCGGAATCGTGTTAATTTGAATAGTGGATAAAAGGCTAAGTCTGGCATTTGCTTGGAATGGAATTATTGCTTATATTCTGTAATAAGTCAATAACTTGGAAAATGATACGATTTCGCTTCCATCGATACAATTATTTGTCTTTAGGCAAAATTCGATTACTCTGTTTGAGGCTACTTCAAAACTTACTGTCCAAACGCTCTAAGCTCCCAATCGATTACAAAAGACTCATATACATGAATATTATAAGACCAATTTTTACTTCCAGAGTAGAGCTTTGGGGCTCCACTAAGTCATCGAATCCCCCTCGTATCCAAAATCCTTCGTAAAAGCCTTAATTCTTCTTACTTTCTTACGAATAAAGTCATCCATAAAGACCTCAATGTCCCATTTGTTACTGATTTGGCCCTAACCCGATATCAATACTTACATGATGAGTTTTATTCCCACTCAAGCTCACTAGTTTCAAACCTAGCTACATCTTCGCATCCTCATAATCATCCGAGACGTCTGAAAAAAACATGCCCCACCAGGATTGAAAAATAAGGGACCTTTTAAGTTGAAATTGTTACTTGAGTACTACTACTCGGTAGTTTCTCTACTGTCTTTATATGTGCCTCTATGTGTCATTCCTGCTATTTACTTGTTGTATTGTTATAACAATGCCTTAGTTCACAAATGTGTTAAGTGCAAATTATTCAAAAATCTGTTTTGTTATATAAATAATATTGTAAATTTGTGTTCAGGAAGTCATAGATCATATGTTGATAAAAAAATTAATAGAGAAGCTGTGAAGGCTACAAAAATATATTGTTTGCTTAAACTTGAACTGTATTTCTTGTGTAAAATTATTGTCAAAGTCGACTCATGTAAAATCTTGTTTTCGGCACTTAACACATATCGATCTAAGGTATCGATAATGCAGTTGAAAATTTCTATGAATAAATAATAAAAAATAATTATTTATTATTATTATTTATTCATTATTTGCTGTAGTTTTTTTTTTACTATTTGTGAATGTACTTTCATATTATAAAGGAGGTTTCGAAAAAAAAATAAAAATGAATAAATAATTAATAAGAATTATTTATCGATTATAATTTATCAAATTTATATTTTGGGAAAAAATTGCAGAGTATATCATGATACTCGATATTCGTTACTAGAAAGAAGTGAATTGCACAAAAAAATGCTTAGGAAACCCCGCAATGGAACAATCCAGGACTCGTAGATCGCGTACCTGTACCAAATAAAAACCCAACTGCCCCCAACGGCGGTACGTGGAGGCTTTAAGAAGTGGAGGCAAGGGCGATCTCTCAGATCTCGGGCTGCTCCTTTTGAATTCTTATGGTAGCTTTGTGCCCTACGCCGCCCACACTGAGCAGGCTACAACGACGTCGTTACGTCGCCTGAAAAACGTTATTCTCTTGAGATCTCCCGCTGCATGATAACTTTATTAACTTACTTTTCTCAACATATTGCCTCGCCGGGTTTCGAATACCTGATTCCGAAGAGTTTTTTTGCTGCAAAACCGTCGTCAGTTCTCTAAGCTATTAACGTTTTATAAAATCCCAGTAGAAAAAGTTAACACTCCTCTACTAGCAAAATGAACTAATTTTTGTAGGACTTACGAATCAAAATCTGTTTGTATCTTGTTTATTCATATAACGTCACTTTATGCTGGTATGGCTAATCGGACGATGCTACAGCTGGATCCCAAAATTTTGTCTATTTGAGTAAAATCTTTCCTTTAAATGATCTTTAACGAATACTTGATACCGTACAAGCAGCGGATCTACTTTTTTCGTCCCTTCCGAATTAAGACACAACCAACGATTTTCAATTCTTTAAAAAAAAAAAGGACAAATGCTGGGATGCGAACCCGCAACATAGAGAATATAATTTTGACCCCAATCTTTGAATAAACCCAGGATTCCGAGAACAATATATTTTAGTACTCGATATGCAATAATGACTAAATACATTAAATATTGAATAGGCCATCAATAAATAAAATTATTAATACTACATACAATATTATAAGAATAAATACTATTCTTCACATATCTATATATGAAAAACTGCTTCATTACATTTTAGTATACTGTTTTTTTCCTCAATTTGAATTATCTGGATATTCAAAATTTCACTTAAATTCAATTTCTTTGGTTTAGTAGGCTTGGAATAAATAATAGAATTACCTATAGTTTCTGAGAAGGTTTTTACGAAAATATTATATTACATAAAGGTTTTGCCGCATTATATCTAATTTCTACAGCTTTTTTAAAAAATCCGAGCTATTTTTCAAAAATCTACTGTTAAATTTAGAAATAATGGAGTTTTGTAATTATTAAGGGATGATAAAAAAAAAAAGGTTTATCATATATTTCCAATAGAATATTGAGAAGATAATTAATAATCAATTAAAATAATAAAAGCAATTGTATAAATTCAAGATGTCTCATATAATAGGTTTTACGTGGTTCTCATATAAAACACTCTAATTTAAATAGAATATGTCTTTCCAGAGAAGATCACCCCCTGGAGAATACAGGAATGTATCCAATAATACATTCTTCTTTTTCCCCCTGCTAATTAAACGTCAGGGATGAAATGTGTATTTCATTAGAGGGTGTCCTAAATCAGGCGAGTCCTAATTAGAGGAGACTTCCGTCATGTTTACGAGTGACAGCTCTGGAGGACCTCCGCACCAATTTAAATATTTTCGGGCCGACTTATGTCCCCGACCAGGAATAGCTGGCGTTCCCCGGGTTCTGTTGTGTTCCGGTGTTGTTTTAATTACTGCCTCTTGTATATCCCGGTCACGGACTTCGGTAACGAGCTTAGTTTGAATTAAGTGTACAGCATTCTTTGAGGGAGTCATCCTTGACGAATAGGGGTGTGAAAGGAAAACTAAAAATCCGATATACTAAATTATCAAAGCGATGATCTGATTCCTGGAGTCGATCAGAATCCTCCATATACATTTTAAAAAATGAACCACTGCGACCCATGAACAGTGTTGGATTCAGTACCTGGTGAAGACTATAATGTTTCGAGAATACGGTTGTGCTGGGAGGAAATTAGTCCGATATTACGGTGGACAACCAGGGTTTCTCCTTTATTTTGGGTACCCACTTAGGGGCTCACCAACCCAGATCCCTCCTCGGCTGATAACCAATCGGCCACAGCTGGATTTGAACAAGAGACCTTCACCACGGCAACTCCATCCCTCTTAGCCATCTTATACAACAATCTCACTCCCGTTTGAATGTGAATACAGATTAACATATTTTATAATAGTTGGCCGAGGAGTAACCATTGATGAACAAACAGGCTGAATACGCATTTATCCAATTAGCCTTTATGATGATTTGAACTGGTACCACTAGTTAATATTGGACTATAACCTAACTGGTGTTTAATTTGCGTTAAGGGAACACTAGTACATTAACTATTACCACATTGAAAATTAGTATTATTTTGAAAAATAAATATTTCTATACACCGCAAAGCATATTTAATTAAGTAAATATTTCGTTTATAAGCATTATTTTTTTTGTTTGTTGATGTTTGAGTATATATCTGTGTTTAATAGGTATTGATTGTAAAATAGGGTTTATATTTTCCTATTTTTTTTATACATAAATATCTTCTAGGTATGAAATAATTGTAACACTATAGACTAAACTTGGCTTAATTTTATAATTATAAACATTTCTCAATAAGTATTACTCGCATGAACAAGTAAAAAACCGCATAGATCAGTGCTAGTTTTGCCTGTACCATTGCACCCAAAAGTCATGGGTTCAATTCATGGTATAGACTGTGCTGTTTATTGGACAACTGTTGGGCAGGGAGGTAATTTATCCAATTTCAGGCTCAACTGTCAGTTTTTCTCCCCAATTAAGAGTACTCACTTTATAGAGGCTGGGTGAACCCCGGGAGGCCTCTAGATCCCACAGGATCCATCGGTGGCTGGTAACGAATAAAATAAATTACCTTCTACAGCCGAATTTGAACACGGAACATTCTGTGTAGTGAACATTGACCGCGTAACGATTATTATAATCTACGGATTTCGCCGATTCAATGTTCCCAATTTTTACATAGTATTATTTCCGTTTAATGCTTGTATCAGCTCTTCCTCGAATATCCTCGAAGCTGCAGTTAGATACCACCAAGGCTTAAAAGGCGTGAAGGAAATTCGAACGAAAAAATTTTCTATACAGCGTAATAACGGCCCGAGAGGGAACGGATAAAAATCAATCTCGGGTTTAATTTCGCTGGGATGGGAAAAAGGGAAGGTTAGGCAATGAATAGAAAGCACAGCTTTGTGGATATATTGGGGAGGTTGGAGTGCGAAATTCCAGGGGGGGGGCGCCGGAAATTGGAATTCTTTCTAAGTAAGATCTATCGGGGTTTAATGACCCATGCCGGGACCTATAGGGTCCTCTAGGGTACATGGCTATCTACCTCCATTCCGGTATTTCCTAGATTATACGAAATTAAAAATCCATCTCACTTAATGAGATAAATTTAAAGATCATTATATATAAGGATAGACTTTAACAATGCTGTCACAACCATTAGACATCTTCTAATGTAATAAGGGTATCGTGTAATCGTGTAATATGAGGGTATGGACTTGAATACTAGAAGTTTGTGTTCAAATCATTGTTTATATTTTGCTGGTGGAGTATTATAAATAGATTTTTATGATGTAACAAATTCATGCAAAAAAAAAAACACTTACGGTTGCTAATCACGACAATGCCGAACATGACGGTAACCAGAACCCATAAGTTTGCCCTTCAAAAATTAGCTAAACGCGGCTTAACAAGACTTAACTTAAGAAAGAAAATGGGATGTCACGGAAAAGGCCATAAGTTGTACGTGTATAAGCTTATGTAATGGATAATATTTTTTATATAAAATATAATTATTTATGTATTCAGGAAAAATCAAGTTAACGAATGATTACCGTTCTACAGTATAGCTTTATTAGTTATATGTCTGTTTCGCTCGGTCACATGGTGTTTTATTATTATCGTCCGATCGCACTTGCGAAGCAATTCCAACCATATACGACCTCTCTATTTTGATTTGTGTGTTGGATTTTCAACGCGTATATGTCGAAATTATATACTTTTAATATATTTTTTATTCTGACACCTCATTATATTCACTATCACTATTTTACACTTAATGATCTATATACAATCGATAGATTTTGGCAACAGATGACGATTGAAACCTTAATGAACGTCGAAGCTTCCCTGAGTCAAAAGTTATACAGAATAGAAATCTCGATACGCAGTAAAACGACCTCAAAATGGCGTTACAGTCCTCACTTATCGTAATAAAACTTTGATCCCTTTAGCCATCCAGTGGTCTAATTGAAGTATGGATGGAGGTGATAGATATGTAACTGCAACACTAAACTTTGTTTCCCGATTTCGTTATCATTTCTTTTTTTGAAATGCCTCCCACTATTGAATTTTAAAGACGTATTCACGTCAAAAAGCATTCAGATCAAATTTGCTGGATGCAATAATGCGCAGGTCCAAATGTAACATACTAAAATAATAAATAATAAATTAAGTTCCTAATTAAAATTATCAAAATATCGTAAAATGAGCCTTGTTGAAAGGGATAAGTCTTCGATCTAAGCGCGAAAGTGCGCGAAGGGTCTTCGAAAATTCTTTATCCAATAATGGCGCCTATAAAAAGCTTTTTAAGAAGGGTTATTGTAAGCTACGTAGGTGAAACTTTCAGAGTTTTCATAATTTAATTCGCCTCTACCTTAACCGGATTAACCGTGAGATATAGGGCTAAATAATAAAAGGTGGGATAAAATATCTCGCACTGGGTAAAGTAGGATATTAAAAATTTTTAAAGAGACTAGAAGGGCATTATCGTAAAAAAAAAATATGGAGTAGGGGTGGTTCTACAAGGGGTGGTTATAATCGGGTATTTAACGCCCTCCAACAAATCCCTTGTATGGTGTTTGCTTTCCCGGGGAAATAGCGAACAGATAGAGCTCTGTTGACTCTTACAAATGGGCCAATATAACACCCAAAGAGTTTTTCCCGCTTGTTCAGGAACCAACAGAACGTGTTCAGGAATTAAGCGAATTTTTAATTGGAAGTATAAATCCCGATGGAGTTTCCCACCTCAGCCGGTCGCCTATCTCTGCAACAACCCGAGTGGCCAAATAACCTGAGAGATAATGATATTCACGATCTCTGTACCTCTTTTAAAATATTCTAATACATTTAAAACAGTCAATTAACATTCAGTGAGGATAGAAAACTCATTCAGATTGCACAGAGAAATCATAAAAACTAAAAGTATTAAGGAAAGAAAAACTAATTAGTAACTATCTTGAATTTATCAAAACCATTAGCAATATTTTTAAACAATCCATACCAATCCTCGAAGATGGCTATATTTTATAATTATTTGAATTGGCTTATGTAGAAATGTATTTATCAAAATTCACAACTGTATTATTATTATAGATAGAACGAAAGATACATAATCGGCTACGATATCGGTGAGTAGAGAAACTACCCACTGGAAGTAATCAAATTTTGGTTTGCAAGGATTGAATACGAGTGGAATTCTAAGTTAGGGGAACCCCAAAGATCTACTCCGTAAGTCCAAATGGGTCTTATTATCGACATTTACACGAGCCTTTTAAAATTAATTGGGAACTTAAAGTGTTTGTCTAGTAAGTGTTAAAGTACCCTGAAACGGCTAGCAGATTTTTCTCGTTCAGTCTAGTTTGAGGATTCCAAGTTAAAAGTTTTTCAAGATGTATTATCGGATCTGTAATTGACTCTTAAAATAGATTTAAGTTGCGAATATAACTAAATTTTAAAACTGTCAGACCCAAAATCTGATTGAAACTTGGATATTTCTCACTAATGCAACGAGTGAGCATGACTATCAACTACATGGATGTAGGAAGAATCACTAACATTATAGTTATCCTAAAATGTTTATTGTTTCATTACCATATATATGTGATAATATGATAACATTTCTTCAACAGTGGTAATATTTACAAGTCATAAATTGTACGGCAAAATATCTCATTATGCTAAACTAAACTTGAACCCTGAAAAAGACACATAACCTAACCCTAAACGATGGCAATTTATCATAAGGTTGCAAGTTTGTCAACATTTCGACTTATAATACAAGTCATACATCAATACATTAAATATTCATAATATTTTTCCTAGTAATATAAGCAGCAATACGGTGAAAGAAAAAAATTATCAGTATTCTAATGTATTACATCTATTGAGAATTCGATTCCGGGAGAGATAATACAAAAATTAATAAAAATAAATTTAATAATTATTAAAAATAAAAAATCAGGTAATAATTTATCTACTTATTAACTAATACGAAAGGAATATGTACCTATTTTTCTCGCTATGTATCCTTGTTATACTTAGTATTAATAGTCAATTAAATGGGAGAATAATGATTTTTATACCACTTTAAAGTTAACAATATTTCCAGGTCAGGAAAATTGCGAGAGAGAAAGGATGTATATGAAACTTAATAAAAATAATTTTTTTTAAATTGCCACCACAATGACCGAGATATAAACACTTGCCGGGCAGCTGAAGCAATATTGCGCCATAACATCTATCTACTGCGCAATATTCTCCTCTCCGCAATGTAGTTCAGATATTTTTTGTTTCGCATAATATATTGTGTTAGACAATGCACATATTAAATGGCTTTCAATCCACTCACAGCATATCTTAAACAATATTTACAGTGAAAAATATAATTGGTATTGCACAACTATTTCAAAAATGAAAGGGATGTCTACATGTTTTTCTAGTTCAATGTGTTACTTTTTTTTTGTTGGTTATTTTATCAAATATTGATGAATAAATAGATCGATAAAATAATTTCGTTAAGAGGTTATTCAGAAAATTAAAAAAAAAAGTTATGGACTGAGTAATTTTTTTAAGAAATAGTGGCTGGGAATTCAATAGATTAAATAAAATTTATTTTTATTTATTTTAAGCTAAATTTTAAATCAACTTCATTTTAGGATTCTAAGCATTTCCTAATGTATTTTACTTTATTTATTCAATCAGTCGAGCTAAAAATATATTTCCGTACATTTTTACTATTGTAGGTTAAAAAAAAATTAATTTTGACTAAGGTAGTAAAACAAAATTTGATTAGCTAATACATTATATTAGTTATATCAGTAAGCTAATCATTAAAAAAAATTCATCCCATTTTAAATTAATTCTGTGTCAAACACTCTCTTTAACCCGATACAGATTATTGAAAAAACAAAACAAAATTCTCATAAAATGTTTGTTTTTTTTGGTTCTTCAGGTATTTGAAATACACATAAATATGCATACAACTTACTTGGTTCAATTCAGCATGCATCGTTATTCAACATATAAAGGGGCCAGTTTATTTATCTTGTTTATTTTCTCCTTATAAACTGTTTAATTTTTAGGCAGTTAAATTATCTAGACCGGTTTGATGTTTTTGAACTACATACAAAAATTTGTAAAATAAAAAAATAGCTTTTTCCTTTATTAATTTATAACCTCCATAGTGTCTAGGCAAAACGGGTTTCGGAAGCGTTGTTAATTTTGAAGGAAATGCACTTCAAAGTACATTGTTAAATGAAAACCTATTTAAAATAAAATCAGTTTGTGACCCCTTATCATAGCATTGGACAAGCAAGGTAACGTTTCATTCTATTAGAAGTGAACACTTAGAGATTTGCACTCTGGTATTACCACATCTACTCGTAGTCTCGAAGAAAGAATCAACATTCAGATCCTCCCCTGAGGAAGTTGCAAAATCATCATTCTTTTAGAGTGTATTGTAAGGTTAAGCAAAGCTATCCTACACCAATGTTACATGGTGTACAAGAAGAGAATCTGTGGCACGGTTCCGTTTGGCCACGGGACATGAGTACTTGCAAGCCCATCTCCACCACATTGGCCTCGCCGCCGATGAAACCTGCCCATTGTACAATCTTGCAAGAATGGACAGCGAACACCTACCGAACTTCCAGGCTCTATCGTCCCCGGCTGATGACATTATAAATCGCTACCGAGAGGATCGATGTCAAATGGTTGAGAAACCACGTACGGGCTTTGTTTAAAGACAAAGAAAAAATGTTGCATGATGGAGAGGAGGGATGGAAAAAAATAGAAATTTTCTTAACTTGTCACAATGATTTCCCAATATTGCTGAAACTGATGACGTGACAAGTCACTTGGCTTTGGGAAATGGGAAATGGGAACTATACATATAACGGAATCAGATTTACGTTTATCTGGCTTTCTTTTTGATGTATCGAACAAGAGTTCTTGATGGCGGAACATAAGACGGAAGGTAAGGTTCAAGAAGAGAGCGACATATTCAGCAATTTATACCTAGATTGAATATGCATTAACACCCTATGCTATACACACTTGCGGTATTCCAGAAATATTTAGTAGAAGATATTAAGATGAAAAGTACATCAGGAATTTATGCTCTTACTGACCAAGAGTTTCCTTGGAAGATAAATGAAGAAAATATTCCGTAGTTACAATTCATGAGTACTGTCGGGAAGTTGGAGGCGGGCGGAAAAATTACCTTGATTGCTGTCTGCGGCCTCGTATAGCCAATTGACAAAATTACATTCACATATATACGATTTTGAAAACATCATGATTTTAATTACATTATTTATATACTACTAGGTGGTACCCTTGCAGCGGAACAAACCCATTTGAACAAAATCATTATTATATAAGTTTTAAATTGTATATTTTTCTTTCATTCTCCAAACCCGTTCTAAGCGATTTTCGTCGGCCAAATTTAATTTTAAAGTTTAAAAACAGTTTTGTAGATTGTTTCGCACAGTTTTAAACTGATTTGTTTTGTTTTACTGTAATTTATATACTCCTAATTTTTACTTTTTTAAGGTACTGTTTATGGCAGGTTAAGTTATTTTCTCCCCAATAATTTTGTCTATACCTAGTCTTTGTAATACACTACCCGCAAAACACTTATAAATATTATATCTTAAATCAATATTCTTATATCATAAATCATAAATTCATTACACGGGGAAAAAAAGAACCATTTATTTTAGAGATACTTACAAAATTTGTAATGTACCATTAAATGCGTGAAAAAAAGCCTATACCACTGAAACATATCAAGGGTTTTGCGTTCAGTACATGTGACTGTACTGTTTTTAGGACAACGGCTGTGCAGGGAGTTCGTTTGTCCCAATTCACGCTCAACCACCAGGTTTTTCCATAATATTTACAGAGGCTGGTGAATCCCTGGATGGTCTAGATCCAACCAAGTCCGTCCGTTGTTGTTAACAGAAGCAGTTCAGCTCTCTGAGCTACTCCACTCTCAAATGTGTGAAAGATGGATGTAAAAGAAACATTAAAATGCATCTTTCACCTGTCAATTTTCAAATTTCGACCGAAAAACTGAACTACCATTTCAGATCTGCTTGGGATTTTTTGGAAATGAAGTGATTTAATATACGGTTTACAAGGTTGGGATTAAACACAATGATATAACTACGAAACTACTAAATTGAGCAGATAAATCATACCAGAAGAGGGAACAGGCTAAGATACCCCAAGCACTGATCTCATTGAGATATAACTTACGACATTAATTTAAACTCTAGCTTTAGGCGAGGGAGTGGGGGGCAAGCACGCCCGGTTAAGTTTCGAGGTTAAAGTTTGTATTTATTCCCGAGCCTCAAAAGAGCCTACGGGGGACTTGGGACTTGGGAGGCAGTTGCTAAACTTTAGCGCTTCTGGGTTTATCTTTAGTGTCACTTCTCCGAGGTACAGTCCCCACCCGCCTTTCTACGGAATACAGTCCCCTTCATAATGCTCCACCTTTATGGCCCGCGGTATCGGAGAGCTTCCGTTGGTGCTTTTGAATGGTTATATAGAGGATTCGTCAGCTGATTATGGAAAAAAAAGCTTAACCATAAAAAAAAATCTTAACAACTAATAAAAAAAAAGATTGTACTACAGACACATATTTAGGACATGTCCGATGATCGCCAGGCAAAGAAAAAATTGAATTTTATGAAACCTAAGGCACCTAATAAATTCCTGAATATTTGCATCGTTCCTGGAATGAGGTAAAGATATAAAAGAAATCGGTATCCCGGTGGAAAAAAGTATGATGAATTTCGACGAATGGTGAAAAACTAAATGGGTTTTGAGTTGGTTGAGGACAGGACTCAAAAGATGATCTGTCGGAAGAACGGGAGCATTATATCGATAATTAATTCGCAGGCCATAGCTGCTCAATACGATATCAAGATAACTAATTATTTTTTAATAACTTGTTCGTTTATTTATTGTAACTTTGTGCTGTTGTGGGTGGTCGGACGGTATTACAGTGGGAACCCTAGATTTTATCAATCAAGATATAATTAGAATAGAAATCATTAACGAATAGCTGAAAGTGCACAGGTACCCTCCGAATGACAGTATAACAAAAAAAAATCACTCTTTTTAAAAACCTTAAGGCCACCTGCCGTTCTGCTTATACGCGACTTGGAGCATTATAGATTGTTAAGCTAACCAATACCCCAATTTCAGCAGATTAATAATATTAAGCTATGTATCTTCAGACTGCTCGACATCAAAGCTTGAAGAATAAATGTTCCTTCAAAACATGAACAGCTATTTTATTATTTATAGGTGGGTATAAACACCAATAACCATAAACATAAAATTAGGTAACAAAGAATAACGTTGGAACATCGCGGTTAAAGCAAATCGCATACTTCAAAAAGGGCTCAACCTGCCTCTATACAGTAGGTCACTTTGATATCATAATGATCTCGACTGATTGACCTTTGAGCACTATAGTCTCTCCAATGTACTGGACCCAAAACTTGGGGGTGTAGAGGTATAGTTTCGTTTTATACGTAAACTGAAACCAAGTAGTCGATTTTTGCAAAATTGCCAAGTTGTTGCATTAATCCAATTATTGTTTTGGTGTTCCTATCATCGCTAAAGATTTCCACCAACTTTACCTCCGGAGATTGTATTTGCAAACTATAGCCAGCTCTAGAGAAGGAGCAAACACTGTAAGATGGGAAGTTGGCCTGAGTATTTATCGACGGAGAGGCTGGGGATAAGGCTGTATAGAGCGGTCTCCTGGGGCAGATAGTGCCGAGGAAATTGCTCACCTAACTCACTCCTGGCCCCGTCGTCTTTCCTCTGTTCCCTCTGCGTCGCTTCTCTACTCCATACAACCGCTTCCATTTCAAGTCTTGTTGCTTATTTTTTTAAATAAAAACATTATTATCAATATATATATATAACAAACTCCATTATTATCCCTGGATGAGAAATCTAATCTTCATTCAGTAGAGTTGAGATGTTTATTGATAACCTAAAATTCGAAAACCGCAAGAAATCTCTTACTGATCAAAATTAAGGAAATCATAAATCGAATTATTTAACCCGGAGCCTTAATTTAAGTTATTATCTTAAGCTTCAGTCATAAGTTATATGAAATGTTTCGCCATTATTTTCATGAACGAAAAAAAAACTTGGCACTTGTGTATTAGATGCACCACCAGAAAAGGCCAATGCCCAACCAGCTACGTTTTATAACAGTTACATTTCTAATAGTTACCTTGGATAACTTTCTTAAATACTTTTATTGGGGTTAGAATTTGCATAACATAACATGCAACATAATAATAATGGAAATAAATAAATAAATAGAACTAATAATAATATAATTGAATATATGACATGTATAACAACATAATGAAATATATAATATAAATAAATATAATAATAATAGAAATAAATAATGGAATATATCAACAATTTAAAATAAAAACCACCCCTATCCACCAAAAAAACAACAAATCAGCAACAAAGAAAATGAGGATACAACAACAACTCTTGAAATAATGAAATATATAATATAAATAAATATAATAATAATAGAAATAAATAATGGAATATATCGTCAACAATTTAAAATAAAAACCATCTCTAACCACCAAACAAGCAACAAAGAAAATTAGGATACAACAGCAACTCAAGAACACAGGAAGAAACAAAGAAGAATGAATCTGTAAACAATGTAGCTGTTACTGTTAGAAATGTAACTGTTATAAAATGTAACTGCTTGCGAATGCGTACACCATTGACCTTTTCTGGTGGTGCATCTAATACCTATACAAGAGCCAAAAATTTATTGTAGAATATATTCCTCCGATTGAACGGAGTAGCCCAGTTTGCGGAAAGCTGGTTCGAATCCAGAGGTAGTAGATAATTTATTTGAGCTAATAACGCCCATGAATGAGGCCCCTATGGGATCTGTTAACTGTGGAAACTTTAAAGGAGTGTGTTTAACCTTAGTTATCCTATCCTTGAGAGGGGGCGTGAAATGGACGTCCCAAGTCTGTGCAGTGTCAAGTAGTCTTTAGAGGTCCCTATCCTAATAAAACTTGGATAGGCAAAATTTAGGGCTCCCACTGTAGGATCGTCTGATAAGCCATAGAAGCATAAAGTGACGTTCAACGAAACACAACTAGGGAAAACATTGCGGTTAGCTGTAATATAGACTTGACTTTCGGCGTTAAGAGATATACGAATAGGAAAAATGAAAACATGTCAATACAGAAGCAACTACCTTGCCAATTACCTTATTTTTCACCATTTCGAATTACGGTCACAGGATGTGAACGAGAATCCTAATAATATTAATATTCGAATTCTAATCCTAAGTTCATGCTTTTTATTTATTTAACGTCACATTATGTTACAATGGGTAATCGGACGATGGTACAGTTGGAATCCTAAATTTTTCAAATCCAGGTCCAATTAGGATCTTTAACGAGTACCTGACATCACATCTTACGTCATTGCAAAAGGACGGCGTAACCAAAGATTTTTTACTCATTTTCAAAAACTCCAAGACCACCAGCCGAGCTGCGAATCCCTGATCATGGGTACAGTAAGTTGTTATTTAGCTAACAACTAAACAACCGGTGACCCTAAAACAAATATAAGTGCATGCTTTTGTAGGGTCACATGTGATCTAGTTGTCAGGGTAACAACCTAGTATGCCCAAGATCGAGGGTTCGTAGCCCAGCGTGTGGCCTTAGGATTTTTTAATGGGAGTAAAAACAACCTTGGTTATGTCGTCCTTCGAAAGGAACGTAAAATGGGGGTTCCAAGCCGGTACGGTTTCAAGTACTCGTTAAAAATTCCTATCCTAATTAAACCTGGATAGGCAAAATTTAGAGCTCTCGCTGAAGCACCACCCGATTAGACATAGCAGCATTAAGTGGCGTTAAATGAATAAACTATAAAATATGTTGTCTACGTGTTCAGCAGAGCATTATTTACATTGAAGCCATTGGGTATTCTAACATTACAATACGAGTCTGTAAAGTTAAACATTTTTATAAGAATGCGTTTTATCCTTTTGTTACAAACCCCCATTTTCCCAGTTCCTGACTTACGAAGCCGCAGTTATTCAGCCAGCGTCTTGGAGCTCCCCCGCTACCGGCTAGTTTACTACATCGGAACCAAACTCTATCCGTGGAGTTATCGTTATTGGGTTATTGTTTCAGCTTTAATGGAGTTAGGTGGAGTTATTGAGGCCGCCGGAGACTGAGGCTAGTATTGGAGCAATTCTGCCCACGTAGCTCCACTAAATCGGATCCGCTTCCTCCCCCTTCCTTCTTCGAACCTCGATAAAAAATAATTTAACTCCGGCTCCCGGCTAAGGGATGTTAAGATCTTCCCAATTTCTGGAGGATATTGCTGGAGCGGCCTTAGCCCAAACTAGGGAGAAATGCATTAAGTATAATTTTCGACTTATCTGGATTTACGCCCTACTTCCTCCCTGCCCTATCTAAGCCTTTGAATATATTTATACCCGTTCCTTACTCTCCCTATGATCGGATTATTGTTAAGCTGTATTGGCACAGTTTTATCCTATAATTTATTTCACTAAGTATATTGAACGAAAATTTAGAGAAAAGTCTAGCAATTTGCATAACTCAATAAGCAAAATAAGTAAGAGGCATAGGAAATCCGAAATTATCAATCCTTTGTACACCTAATATTTAAAAACTCAACTACCTGTATAGGTGAAATTGGTTAGATGTTTAGATTTGTTTATTAATTTAACGTCACTTGTAGACCGCCGAGTTGCCGTGCCGGAGATCCGGCGTTCGAATCCGGCTGTTGCAGATTTTATTTAATCCAGGTTTTTTAGGCAGCTTCTAAAAATTGGGTGATGTTAAATGGTGAAGAACCTGATCATGATCTAAGACAAATCACCTCTCTGCGCAGCCGTTGAGCAAAAAACAGTACAGACTCTATCAGATACCTAACCCAAGACACGTCATGAGTTGTAGTGGTAAAGATAATAAAAATAGCTAGACGATGCTACAGCGGGAGTACTTCATTTTGCCTATTCATGTAAATCACGAAAGGGATCATAAACGAGTAGCTGACACAGAACAACTTCAGGACCGCCATTGGCGTTGGATTCAATTGGTCATTAAACGTTGACTTGAACTTATGAGAGAGATCGATTTAATATTTAATATTCGAAAATCTTAATTCGATACTTATTCATACAGTAGTATACAATCTGTGCCACGTACCCTCGTATTTATTTACCATTGCCTGTATTTATTCTGATGAACTATGGGTGTATGTTAACTTTTAAATTAAATGTTCCTTGGCGCCCGCTGACTTTATTTTACAGAATTAGTATCCCCTTAGGGTTGAAGGTTCGGTCACACCTGTTTTAAATGAGGATTTATAAGGTAAATAAAAAAAAGCTTTAGAATAAATAATTTTTCATTCCGATTTCACTCGACTTAATTATTTTCGGAGAAGAGTTACGACGAAGCGCAGAGAGTCGAACTCGGGCCATTAAAGAGGTCTCATAAGGCGCTCGAGGAGAAGAAGGAAGACCCCGGGAAGAAGGCAATTATTGCGCCGCAGCTGGCGCTAATGCGCAACCAGGCCGATATTATAAGGAAGGGAGGAAGGAGGAGTAAAAAGAAGGGCGATAAATTAGGCAACACATGTAAGGAGAGTATTGCGGAGGGGGGGAGCAATAAGCGAAGACAGAACCAATATCTGCTCGACATCCTCGCCTTGTCTTTCGCCCTGCGGTCTCAGCCGAGTGCTGGGGATCTGGATGACCCTTTGGGGATTTGGGGTAGTTTTTACAATCTCGTAGCGTTTATGCCCTGTAGCGGTTATGTCCCTGGCCAGATATTTAATATCGTAGTCTCCAAGGTCTAATCTGAAAAGGGACACAGTCAGCGGAAGGAAAACTGAGTAGCTTTTTGATTTATCGAATTTTAGACCCACTTTAAAGTACACTACTAGATGTCAACTTATTTATAAGAGTGTGAAATGGTTGGGGATGCCGTCAATAAATTTTACTAATACAATTTGGCCTAAGTTTTAAGCCATCAACAAGCCTGAGGTTATAACAAATCATAAACACTCCAGTACCAAAGAAGATAGAACAGATTATATAAGCAGAAAAGATAGAATACAAACAGGAATACAAAGAGCAAACGATAAACGAAGACAGAATGAAACAAAACTAAAAACAATTGGGATTTCCTATGTATTAAAGATTACTTTGTGGTCAAATGGACATAATGACTAAAAAAAACCTGTACCACTAAATCCCATGAAGTGTCTTGGGCTTAGAACCTGGCAGTTGTAGTGTTTCTTGGACAATGGTTGTGCAAGGAAGTGATTTGTCCTAGATCCCGATCAACCGTCCCAATTCAGGGAACCCAGTTTATATATGTGTGTCTCTAGATCTTACAAGGCACATCTCCGCCTGTTAACAGTTCAAATAATTTATCTGCCACAGCCGGATTTGAACCTAGGACCTTCAAATAAATAAAAATTCAGAAAAGAATCAAATAAAAACAATAAACCTAACCATTTGCTCTTTTAATTTAAAATTTGCCATTTTAATTTAAAAGAAATAAACACTGTTTAATATCATCATACGTAGAGAACTAAATTATTCAAATATTCTACAGCTTTCGCCTTTCCTAAACGTTCTTAATTATTTAACTAAGCTGCAGAGTCACTAATTTAGTCACTATCTCTAATTTAGTTTCACTACTTACAGTAACGCTATAAAAAATTAAACCAATAATTTGCATTTCCTAGCATATCTATAGTGTGCTAATGCGTTTGTAATGATGTACATGTTTGATAAATGGAACTCTTCGGAAACACGCGACTTTAATAAGCTTAATGTTTACATTTAGGGCAATTAACATTTAAATAATGTATAATGAGGAAATATCAAGTCCATTAACCATAATATATTAAGTCGAAAAATATAGTAAACATAATTACAGCGTTATAACATCTGCGTGTTATAAAATTTGTTTGACACGGCATTCATTTTTTTAATTCCTTCAGTCATAAATTAGCCGTGTAAAGCACATTTAATATGTCTCTCAAAAACTAAGAATACCTACATATAATAAAAAATTAAATCATAAATTCCCATAGTAACGAGTGATATTCTTTGAAAAAAAAGTTTTTTCTTTTTCGAAATGCTATGATATTTGGATAGGTTGGGTCGGAAACTGACATTTATCGACTGCATGTCAAAAGCAAAGGTTCTTTCTGCATCATTATTTAGTAAAGGTCGTGTAGGATTTACCACGGACTGAAGGGTACCGCCATGTTATGGCATATGAACATATGCATTATAACTAAAGTTGAAAAATATAATTTATATTGTGCATTACGTACATATGAATATTGCAATGTAATTTATAATACACTATTGAACATTCGTCGAAAAAATGATATATTTCATAGTAAATATAATAATGTTGGCTTTTAATTTCCAATTTCCACGATAAAAGTACAGCATGCTTCAGCACTTCATAACAAATTAAAAAAATAATGATTGCAATATAATTTATTACATAGATAAAATAACCTTGCTTCAATAACAAAGATTATTTAAAAAAATATATTTATGGACTTTAGACCGCTAATTTAGTAGAAATTTTTTTTCGAAATTCGAATTAATGCGGGTGTCATTTTCATCAGCTTAGGCCAATTCCCTCATGAAAGATTTTTAAAAAATCGTACCTCTACATTCCCTGAAGAGTTCAGTTTATGGTAGAGACTATACTATTTCTGAGACAATGGTTGTGCAGGGAGGTGATTTGTCCAATGTCACGCTCAACTGCCAGGTTTTCCCCATGCGTTTGGGCATAGAAGCATAAAGTGAAGTTCAATGAATTAACAACAAAAGTGGTCGATAAAACTATTCGGTTAGTGTAAAACATTAATTTAAATATATTTCGAATACGATATCTTATCCAATAGCGATGATATAAATATAAATTAAAGCTTTATGGATCATAATGGAGCCATAGAGTGTCTTTATCTGGAAGCGGCAACGGGGAACTCACCCTCTGCTTTCCGGGGATTAAGCAAATTAGATTTATCTGCATATCCCCACTGTCTGCTCGGGGATTGGAGGATAAGCCCAAAGCTCGTTTATGCCTAGGTGTAAATTTGGGGCTAAGTCCCGAGGGAGCGCTGGGAGGAGTACGCCGCACATACTAATAGCCCCGGCGGTTAAAAACTTAGCCTCTAGCTCGCTCGAATTAAGCAGAGGGTTGGATTAAGTCCTTGTCTTAGCCGCGAGTCTCGGGAAACTTTAACTAAGCCTCACCTCAGGGCTTTCTGATAATCCCGAGGGAAGCTAAGTTTTCTCATCAGGGCGGGGAAGGGAGGAATTTCGGTTTCGACATTATACCCCTACAGTTTGAATCAGGAGTTGTATTAAGAAGGGACAACAAAACCCCTTTTGGGAACAAACATGCCTAAACCATCTTCTTTAAGTACATTCAAATGTAAAAAGCGACAAAAAGCATTCATTTTTATTTAGATTTCACCCCTACATATATAAAAAAGTACCAGCACCACCAAAACCAATAGTACTTCTTCAGTCCAGTATATGTCGGAGGTTGTGCTGTTGTTACAACTTGTGCAGGGAGGTCATCTGCCCGAAAGGAGAAGAGGTTAAAGGTGCCAACGTTTTAGAGACTGGTTGAGCCCCAGGATATCAAAATGAGTTGTGTAATTAAAGAAGATACCTAATAATGAGACTTCTCCAATATTCAATTCGTATTAAAATTGTCAACCCTTCAACTCAATTTTACGGGTATATAGAGATGTTCAAATCATTGAAAATCACGTATTCAGGATGGAAAAATTGAGACCCCAAATGAATCTAACATCGAGACAATCCTTTTGGATTTTTTTTTACCAGTGCTAAAACATTAAAATCGCATAGATCGGTTTAATGTCGTAATAGTGGCCGTGATTCATTTTCATTTCTATGGTGTCGTTTGAGACAATTGATATTGGGGAAAATTAGAAAGACATAAGAGAAAACCTATATATTTGGAAAATCTATAGGTGAGCTTGGAATTGCATTAGTACACTAATAGTGCCTTCTGGCAGACAAGCTCTCAAGCTAGGTTGATACAATATCGATGAGTGATAGAGAGATGTTTACCCCTTTTTTTTAATGTCTTAACACAAAAACACCGATTTTTTAATTGTGTTACCATAAAAATACATAAATATAGGTTACTATTAAGTATTTTCATGGTTGTCCAACATTTTTTTATTTTATTTTTTTATTTATTATTTAGGTCATTATGCAATAAATGAATTAAATAAATTTCGTGTCTTTACTTATGATTTTTAATATTAATAGAGAAACTTTTCTATTAACTTTAATACAAATACAAATATATAACCAAAGAAAATATAACAATATGAATTTCGGCGAACGTAACGAACCAAAACTAATCGTTGCGATGAAATAACCAACTCCATTAATTGGACAAGCCAGTTAGTGAACACGCGTGCCCCGGCGGAAGTATCAGCGATGCGTGGACATGGCGGCCGATAAACAAGGCGGTTGTAGGCATTATGTATTTTATTTATTGCCGAGGTCACGTGGTCGCACGGTTCCTCCGTCCAACCTCTAGAGGCGCGTGCCTCGACAAGAAGGTAATGTTTTTATTGGCCCAATAACCAGCGGCAGTAACCATTGCGCTAGGTTTTATGGCTCCCCGAGGGAAGATCCGGTGTGTTCGTTAGGATTCAGCTTCCTGGGGTCGTGGCTCTAAGAGCCCTTTTCCTGCTCTCTGCAAGGACGACCCTTTGCATAGCCATCACGACCTATTATTGCCTCCGCTACTTTGGGGTTTGAGGTTATTTGGGTTCACTTCCGTTTGTAACAGTGGTTATTTAAGAGGCAAGACCAAGAAGGGATTGTACGAAAACACAGTCCATAAGTAAAGCACTCACAATACTACTATTTTTTTTTGTGAAAGAGGTAGGGGTTTTCTCTAACCAAATTTTAAAATAGTTTTTCCAGGTTTTCTTGTCAAGAGCAACTTCTTCATTAAGACCGTATCCCACCACGTCGTTCTGAACTTGGCTAATACAAGAGATGTAATACTAATTACTATATATTCTTATGAATAAGTGTAGTATTGAAGTTCTTTCTTCATTGTTGATAGACGGAAAGTCCTTGAAAACTCTGATCTTTAAGTTAGTTTAAAAGCTATGATGTTTTAAATTATCAATTATATTTATAAAAATTATCAAATCATTAGATGTCATCAAATAAATAAAAAAAAATTATTCTTTTGTCGGCCATAGATCTACCCTGTGCGGTTGGTAAGAACTTATGAAGTTGAATTTTTTAAAGCTAGCGTTTACGCATGATCTTGGGCAAATTATCCCTGCACATTAGTTGACTTAAAAACGTATTATAGCCTAATCAAGTATTTTTTATTTCACACAAGAACCTCATGAATTAATGAAGGAAATCACCCAGAACATTCGCTCTAAGTGTTGGCAATCTGGAGATGTAAGGAATGACATAATTATATTGGATCAAATTACTCTCAAAATACACAAGACCAATAGCTTTGTATTTATTATTATATTTTTTTCCTGTTGACACCTTTAACACAACACGCAACAAAGAACAGATCAACGTGGTTTATTTATCTTAAAATTTTAATGTTTTATAAGAGATGAAAAAGTGGAATCATAGAATAATGGAAGGATCAGGTAGAATTCAATGGAAATATAGTTAAGGTATTTAAACTAAAAAGTCATATTGACTAATGATAGTTGACCTTTTATATATATATATATATATATATATATATATATATATATATATATATATATATATATATATGTATGTATATTTAAGAAAATGGTCCAGGTGGAGGTCAAAGAAAGAATTCCTAAAATTGTCATTAACTATTTATTAAGACACAACGTTTCGACCCACATTGCAGGCCTTCTGTACATTACTTACATTAAAAATTAAGTTCACAAAGTAAAAAAAGTCCCTTGTGACAGGCTCCGTATAAAGTTCTTCCCTTTTATTTGTACAATTTTACTTAATAATACTACCTAATACCTAATATAATTAATAACTATATTTTTAGAATATAAAATCCAGATTAATCCTACTAACAGGAACAGAAGTTAAAAATACCATTACCATTACTATGGTATTGATACGTCTTCAGCATCTCAGCTATTGACGTCATTCTTCCTAGTTGAAGAAGTACGATTATTTTCAAATACTCATTGACTACCGCCTTCCTTCTACAAGAAATCAGCGTTGAGTCATCGAAATCTAGGATAATGTTGACTGGCTCCTTCGTCAGGAACTTGAGGATTTTACTGCCTCCGTGATATCGACTTGTTTACCGAGCCCTCAACCAATTAAACAGAGTTCCGGTCGGGATTTTACGACTCGGAGCTGCTTCGTCCCCCAGCGGCCATACTGTAGTGATGTCATTAAGACGAGCCAATCTTCTCGTCCGATTCAGCTCATTAGCATAAGTACCTGGACGGTGGGAGGGAGGGAGTGGGAGGCAGGCAACTACCGTATAATGGACTATCGATGCCTATTAAGTCGATTTATCGCGTCGTAGCGGCACTAAAGTCGAGCAGACATCTTCAGATACTCGAGGGACGGGATTGGCGTAACAGTCAGTAAAATGGCTAGTTTAGTACCCGAGCTATCTCTTCTCCCATCCGAATGTTTTGCTCGGGTCGACTATCTAGAATAATAAACAACATATTAACATGTACACCTAATTAGGGTATATTTTAAGATAAAATGCATATGGAGAAATTTTTAAACCCATTAGAGACTTGAAAAGCTGAGACCACCAAGGTAGCAGACCACTAGTGGCATGAGATGATGTTATCTGATTTTAATTTTCATTTTTTTATTCCAGTATAATTCAGACTTTCCCTCTGAGATAACGTCGACACATAAACCTGATAAAATAATCTTATGCTTCTGCGCAAAACATCATCGTTTTAAAATGGTCTCACTTCGTTGTCCCTTTATAGATAAATACTTCCATGATATTAACAAATACATAAATAGAAACAAACCAATAAATATAAAAATCATCTGTGGTCTAGTGGTGAACATAATATCCAACTTTGACCAAGGTCGCGATTTCGCAGCCTTCTGTTGTCCCAAGGATTTTTGGAAAGGAATAAATCCTTGGTTATTCTATCCTTCGGAGTGGACGTAAAATGGACGTAATCCCGAGCCTTTGCGGTGACAGATTCCCGTAAAATCAATCAATATTTTCATTCTACTTCGGATATCAATTTAACCTAGAAAAAACGAAAATCATAATCATCTATTCCCTAGGATTTTTTAAGGGGGGTAAAAAAATCTTGCTTATCCCGTCCTTCGGAAGAGACGTATTATGGAGGCCCCAGCCTAGCTGCTAGCCTGGTGTCCAGCATAACTATCTTTTGTGCCAATTTTAGTTTTTCCTAATCGAGGCCAACGTCTCCTGTACCGTCTCTTGTGCCATTCCACGAAATGACTATAGGAGTTCCTAGTAAATTCCCGGTATTTTTTTTATTTTTTCGGCTCTGGCAATCGTTAAGTTATAGTCCTTTGGGACTGCTACTTCTAGGATACTAGCCATTTTATTTGATTTATCGATCAACAAAATATCCGGGCAGTTGAGGATTACTCTGCGGCTCATGATTATTTGTTCATCCCTGTACATTTTTATTGCATTATTTTGTAATAGCTTTTCTATCTTATAATGATAGTACGGTACCTCCTTGTTTAAATGTCCCATAGTCTGCTACATACTTTGACGGTATATCTTCGCTACATTATTATGCCTGACCAGGTAGTCTGCTCGCACCCATTGGCCACAGATTGAACCATGCTGTATACATTCGTGAGTTTCGGAGCAGAGGCAACATTTATCCCTGATCAGGTTCTCCTCACGAATATGTTTTCTATAGTCTCTTGTAGCAATTACCTGGTCCTATTAACGATTCAACTGAGAGTTCACTATCAATGCCAGGCTCATGTTGTTGATGGCAAAAACTAATTTTTTCTCTTTCCAAATCGTCTGGAAGTAATGATCATTATTTTGTCATGGAAGCTAGGGTCTTTGATATTAAGGACAGTGTAATATATTTCTTATTATTATTATTATTGTTATTATGATTAGGTTTCTGAGTGTCTTCATCTTTTCCTTCTGTGCCTTTTCCGTTTCGGACGTAGGCTATTAACGCGGCAATCCTAATTTTGTATGCGATACTTCTAAATAATCAATAAATAAACATATATCTGAGTAGAATAAATTAATTAATTTAAGTCCATTATTTATATAAACAATTATAATGAGAAGCGGAACTCTGAATCACAATGCGGGCAAAATAAACGTCAAGGGTTGTTAATACAGTCCGGAGGACACAACGATTGTTCCACGCCGTCCAATTGTCGAGCCGATAAATCAGAAGATTGGAGCTGGGAATAAATAGCGATGAGAGCGCAGACTGGCGGTAAAACTCCAAATCTAATTATGCAAATATCATCGGGGACAGGAGCGCCCCTGTCGGCACCCCGCCGAGCTAGCGTCCAATCTACTCTGCGGTCGTAGTCCGAATTAAATTTAATATTTCAGCCCGGCCATTGTTGTTGGGAACGCGGATATATCTCAAACTGTGAATGGGAGGGGATGCCTTGTAAAACTTTCGCTTGCTAGATTAAAACTTGAGAGATTGGAGGGTTTGGGACCCCAGCCAGAGTAAGCTTATCCCCTTACTTATGTGTCAGGAAATCGGCATAAAGGGATTTCCTCTTCAGCAAGTGTTCCTACATTTATTAATTCAGTTTCGGAAACGGTTTAGGGAAATTTTCAATAACGTAAGGGGGACAATAAATAATCTCCTGCAAGAGAAAAAAGAAATGAAATCTCCCCAGAACAGTTTTCATACTTACTAGATATCATGGATACAAAAGTATCGAGTGTAAAAAAACTAAATTCTTTATTTTTCTATATTTAGTGATTACTTTAGGATTGATAATAGATATAGATTTATCTACATACGAATTTTACACGGTACAAATCCACGGAAACTAATAAAGGTAAAATACGTTTGACGACACGAACTGATTTTTAATGAACCTTGATAATGTTTTTTCACTTTCGATACTTTGTATTAGTATCGGCGATATTCTCAAAAACTAATAAATGGAAAAATTGCTGAAACATTACTGACTAATCAACCACTGCTACACACAAAGCTATCATACAAAGCTATTACATTAAACCTTCCGGAAAACAAGGAACTTATAAGTTTAATATATGTTGTTATCATTTTAGTTTGGATAGTTTCTGAAAAACGAATCCCGTTAATCAATGTAATGAGTTATGTTTTATCACGGTTTAATGGGGTCACAAGTGAAATACACTAAGTCAAAAAACAGCTCGCTGTTTCTGGAAACTTCAACTAGACAAATGCTCTAAGCTCCCAGTCAATTACAAAATGTTCATTTACCTGGCTATTAGAACACCTATTTGTATTTACGGAGTAGAGCTTTAGAAATCAACTAAGTCATTGATTTTTTCTCTTATCCAATCCTTACAACCCAAAATTCTTCGTAAAACCCCAAATGCTCCTTACTTAAGAATAAAGTCATCCATAATGACCTAAATATATCATTTTTTGCTGATTTGGCACGGACCCGATATCAATTCTATCATGAGTAACTTTATTCCCACTAAAACACACTAATTTTGAATCTAGCAACCATTTCAATTCCTGATAATCCTTTGAGACATCTGGAAAGAAGATAGCTTTATGGCCTTCTGATTTGGATTAGTCATTTGAGTACAACCAGTAGATTGCTACTACTTGCCTTTATCTCATTCATCATAATTCACTATTGGCTAAGTATTCTTCTTTCTGTAATAATTTGTGGATGACACCAATAAGTTCCACTAACACTTCTAACCACAATAATAAGACAAATGATGGATTGACTGCACCCCTGACCAATTCAATCCATCATTTGGATTATCCAGTCAATTATTTTACACTCAAACATAATAAGACTAGTTCATGACAATGCTTCTGGTTCTATATATCACTTTTTTTTAAACAAAAGTGCTTTTTAAGATCACGCAAATATCAATACTTCATTTCTCCCAGTGTTTCTCATCATTCCTGCGTGGTTTTGCTTCCTTTCTTCTGACCACGCAGTTACCTTCCGTTTTACTTTTCTTTTAATTTCTTTCCGGATCGTTCTCCATCTCTATCTATCTTATTGATATAAAATCGTAAATTTATTTAATTACAAAATGCTTGAAACATTTCCACCAGTTCTCACCATATAAAATCGACCAGTATAAAATTGCTTAGAAAAAAAAAGGAGTTATGAGATACCCAATCCACTCCCCCTAAAGAACAATACAGGACATAATAGCACTGCAGAGACGATGTAGCGTGAAATTTAATGTCTCTGTAGGAACAGGCCGAAGCGTCAGCTGGCGAGCATGCAACCATGAGCTGTGTTATACCCTCGACAGATATTGTGGGGTCTATTTATTGGGTATTCGGAAATGATGGGATAATAGTCTGCATATAACTTTTATATTTTATATAGCATGTATTGTAATTTTCAAATCATAGATTATTACTAATATTTAAAATATTTAAATGATAATTAACTCAGCAAACACATAGATCCATTCAGAATCCGAACATATGTAATATTATCGGCAAAAAGTGACTGGATGGAATACCAAAATGTTTTAGTTCTGTGCATAAACACTGTAAAAGAATTATAAAATGAAGAAGAGTGCAAGAAAGAAAAAATAATAAATATACTAGGGCCAAAGAAGAATAAGAATGAAGACTGGGAAATATGAAAAGATAATTGAAAAACATAATGTAACTAAAATATTGATAGTTTGAAGGAAAATTTTCTTTTTATCACCATGAATGAAGAATGGGATAGGCCAGAGAATAGAGACAAATTATTTGAACTATTGATAGCCATAAATGGTTCTGTGAGATCTGAAGGCCCTCCTATAAAGTTTACCCAGCCACTATAAAGTAGGTACCCTTAATGGGAGGAAAATCTGGCAGTTAAGTACAATCTGGCCCAAACACTTCCCTACACAATCACTGGCTAAAACAGTACAGTTTCTACTATTTACTGGACCCAATACCTTTGAGTGGTCGAAGTTGCACGCTACAGGTTTTTTTCATTATACATTTTATTTTTATTCATATGTTTTAATATGATTTCCTGCTGGATTGTTCTGAAGAATTTGTTCATATTACATTATTTGACCTAACATTACTTTTTAAGAAATATCGAAAATGTAATTTAGTTGATCTTTGAACCTACATCCCTCTGTCCCAATGATTGCGTAAAAATTAAGCAATTGAGAAAAATAAAATAGATGGTATTAAGGTTAATAAAAATAAATTCAAGTATTTACTGCAACCCGACGTTCATTTTCAGGAATTCGCAAGATATATCCAGTCAACCATTAGCTCATCATTATTTTTTTTTTCAAACTATGATCCATGTATTCGTATTCAAAACTAATCGTTTTATTTTGTATTACTATTAAGTGATGTAGATCCTGCAAGTATGACTGATTACTTAAAACCAATGAGGGAGCGGAGTGGCTCAGTAGAAGGGTACTGTGTTGTCATGCAGAAAATCCTGGATGGATCATACATATGGGATTTAGGAGGCCCCTAGGGCTCACCCATCTATAAAGTGTACCAAAAATAAGAGGAGAAATCTGGCGGTTGAGCATGATCCAAGACAAATCACCTTCATGCATAACTCCTGTCCGTGAAACAAAACAGTTTCTACCATATCCTGAACCCCATACCCGTTCACGAGTGGTAGAGGTACAGGTTTTTTTTTTCTTGAAACCAATGCCACGTGTCATTAAGGAAATATGTGGAAACACACATGCATAGCATTTGCAAACTTAATTGAATTGACAGAACAAATCTGGGAGGAACACCTAAACGTTTTGTAAAGTACTCTACTGTTGTCAAAGAAAGGTAAACGAAGTAAGCAATAATTAAAAATACTTGGACCGACAAAATATATGTGGAAAATGAAAACTATCACTTAAGGAACTTATGATTTCCCAAAAATTATAATTAGAAAAGTTACATTCGGTGGACAATGAGAGAGAATTAATGAATCTTGACAGTGTAACATCATTTATGAACAATATGTTAAATATTTTATGTATACGTATATAAACATATACATATATGTTCATAACAGTCAACAAAATATATGGAACCAAATGGACAGGATAGATTAAATGAGATCATTCCGAAAAAAATCAAGAAATTCTGAAGGAAAAATAGATATCTTAGCTATGCCCTAACTAGGCTTGAAACAAATAATTATAATTAATTAATAAATTACTGAAATAAGTAAGTACTGAATAGTCAAGGAATTTGTCTCATGGATATGTAATTACATTTTTTTTTTTAGGAACGCATTTAGCTTAAGAAATTTTATTTTTAAACTTATTTTTCCAGCTGTGCTCTCATGTTTTTTCGTAGGACTTAGGGGTTGAAAATGTGCCCCTACAGCTGTCAGGACTGTATTTGGACAGTTGATACCTCCTTAAATATATTACCTAGGCTAAAACTATATTTTACAAGACATTATTTACCATAAATAAGATCCAAGTTCAAAGTTTGGTCCCTGACATCACTTCTTGTTGATTCTCCATGAATGTTAGCTTAGAAAAGGAAGTTTATTATGGTAATAATAAGCAGGAATTTTCTTAATTGATATTATTATATCATTTCGACATCAATTTGTAAATACCATTTGTGCCTTAACATTCACCAAGTGTCAATTCAATATTTAGTATAATTCTCTAACAGCTTATTTTTCCACTCTTGGGGCAAGATTATAAGAACAATAGTCTCAAAACGTCACCAAAAGGATGATCTGCGAATAGACTGAATCTCAAGAACAGGAAGTTAAAATTATTTATTAGTAATCAAGAAAAGTAGATACCAATATTTATAATAGCAAAAAATACAGCTCCAATTTCCACATCATCACCTCACTATAGAAAAGGAACATGGTCAGATTTTTTTTTTCCATTTCGCAAGAAACATGCACCTGCGCATTCAAAATGACCTTTCCACCTGGACAGGTAGGATATATTTTATGTAAGTTCCTTCTTCGCGAATTTTTTCGGCAAAGTAAGACATCAAGGAGGAGGTGTGGGAACTGGAGGCCTGGAAAAAAAGACAAGATGGACGGCCATGGAGCTGTCTGGGTAGCAGATTTATTGGGGTGCGGGATAGCATCGAACTGGGGGACCCTGATGTCTGTCTCCGCAACACGTGGGAATGGGGAATTATCCACACAGTTTTTGGATTTCTCTAAATAAATAAAAATTATATGTATTTATAATAACTCAAATACTAGGTTAGATTTTCTGTTTTTTCCAACGCAATTCGGAACCAGAATTTTCTCCAAAATGAGTTTCTTGTACTTAGGAACCAGAATCGAGTTACGTTCGTAGTAAGCAAGGGGTTAAGTTGGGAATTTGTTTGAAAACGAATAATTGGTTTAGTCCAGGATCCATAGTCCATTTTTTCACTTGATTAGTATAAAGCTGAATCTTCGTGAATAGCTTCGTTTCGATGAGACGCCCAACAATTTCCTGTGCGAAAATTCTCGATTGTGGTAGCTAACATAGGTAGCAAGGATAAAATATGTCGATTTGATGATTCTCAAAAATGTATTAGGTACTAACTGTTTTTTTTTTGTTAAATCTCAAGATACAAAGAGTCCCCTCCTTCCAACGTGTATCGATAACGAGGTCATCAAAAATGTTTACTAACCAGCTATTTTTTTTTTTTAACTTCTTCTTTTTTCACTTCGTTATCGATACATATTTGAAGGATGGGACTCTATGATCAAACCATACATTTTGTAGGAGAAATACTTTTTCAAATAATTTAGATAACTATCTTGAGATTTAACAAAAAAAAAACCCAGTTATTAATAAATTTTTGAGAATCATCAAATCGACATATTTTATCCTTACTACCTCTTTTAGCTACCACAATCAAGAATTTTCGCACAGGAAATTGTTGGGCGTCTCATCGAAACGAAGCTATTCACGAAGATTCAGCTTTATACTAATCAAGTGAAAAAATGGACCATGGATCCAGGACTAGTTATATTACATCTCTTCTAGGAATATGCATAATTGTTTGATTACCATTATGTTAATTCCGTCAATCCAAATAAATATTACTTTGACTATTGTGAAAAATGTTTATTGTTAACAAAAATGGACCAATAGTCTTATTTTCAACCAAACCCAACATTTTTTAGGTTGCCTTCAAAATAAGGGTGAATGTTTTTGTCATGATATTTAATTCAATGTGGTTAAGCCAAAAGAAAAAACAGAGTTTAATTTCGTTAATTTAAAACCGGCATATTTATAAAATAATAATTATTTATAAAAAGTCTCTACAACGTCTCCTCTTCAAATCTCTCCCCCCCCCCCCCCCCCAGTAGCAGTTCTTCTCTAGTTCCAATACTCGTATTCTTCGGATAGTCCTCTACTTCGGCCTGGACCATAAGCTCCTTCTTTTTTGTTATATTTCTTCTTACATATCCAAGACATCTATGGCCGCGTATCCACTACCAAAAAAGAGGTTTTCTGTAGTTTTTCGTCAAATAATTAATTAAAATTTAGACTGCACTTGCCACTAACTCGGACGGAATGTCATTCCTTCGTGATTCACCTGAACAGTGTGGAGCACTTCTTAGTTCGGCCATGTTACAAATCACGTCTCCATTAGGAGGGAACGCGGAGCGGGGAGCACCGTAGATTCGCGAACATAGTGGATACGCGGCCTAATATGGTACATTTTGGCACCCATGGCAACATATGGCTGGATTTAAACAAAATTGCTATCGAAACTGCAGTTGAAATGCAAAAATACGTCTATCCTGGCATTTATTTCTGCATCTTTCTCATCTTTCAAGCCCTTAATTATTAGAAGCAGTCCATTCCCTTTAATCTATGTTTGAGCAGTTACTCCTGATTTTCCCTTTACATAATAAGAAAATTGTACATTGGATTTTTCCATTTTTTTCCCAAGACATAATATTGTATTTTCCCCCATTTTATTTAAATAAAGATAAAGCTCTTGAAAGTGTCACTCGTGATCTTTCAGTTATTAAAACGTCATAAAAAAAGTGCTATATAAAATCATCAGATTTCAGTTGGCTCCCAGATAACTGTGAAAACAACTAGGGTTCACATTTTCAACTGTAATAATTTTGAGAAGAAAAAGTATGTTTATATCTTCTATACTTTTAGAAATACAGGACTGAATTATAGAAATACATTCATACATAATTATGGTTAGTAAAATAATTCGTAAAGAGTTTGTAATTACTAAAGCATTGGTATCGCATAGATACTTTGCAAACCTGGGTTGCGTATTAATATATTGAAGGTTATAAATTAGTATTTAAGTAAGGGTAGCATCTAATCGAATACATATTAAATAAAATATTGAAATAGAATATATATTTAAAAAACACAGTTTAACTAAAATACAGTAAAAAAAAACGGTCTTACTATTTATGAGGGAAGGGCTGAGAGTTTTTTTAAGGTTTTTGTAGAAAAATAATTATTTATAAACTGTTCTTTGATTTTCGTAATAAGAGTTAAACATTATAAAAAAATATTTATTTAACCGTTTCTCGACAATTATGATTATCAATAGATATTTTGTAAGATTAATAATGAAGAAATTAAAAATATTACCTAATGAATGGTGTTTGTTTAAGTTGAATAAGATTCTAAAATTAATTCCTTTATTTTAATAGTACTCAATTTCAAATAAATAAATAAATCCAAAATAAGCAATCAATGGTGCCTATTAAAATTTAACAACATAAATGAAAAATTATACGTTGTATTTAAATGTAGGTAAAAAATTATTCCATTAAATGTAGGTATGCTGAAATTGCTATTTTTAATTATTTCGTCATTGGATTGCGAAAGTTAATTCAACTATTTTCTTTGTTAAAGTGCCCAATCAGTTAGTATGCAAATAACGTAAGCAAACAGAACATTATGCACACTAAGGCTATTGAGTTTTACTATGTATCGTAAAGATCATCTACTAATGTAAGGAAACAGACATTAGAAAGAAATACTGTGGAAAACCTAAGGAATACTTAAATTATTATAAATAATGTGCAACATGGCACATATCCTACAAACCAGCAATAAATAGTAATTCACTTAATAAGAAATGTGCTGAAATAGATGAAAATTGCTATTTTCTATTTATTTAAGTTCTTATGTATTTATAAATTTTTTCATCATCTCAAAATTTAAATATCTTAAATTAATTAATTAAGATAACACATAAAGAGCATAGGGTCGTTTATATGCATTACTTACATGCACGGTTAAGGAGATTTTACGTTAAAAATCCATATAATTCATAGAAAGTTTAACCATATGTTTTAATTTTATTTTCAGGATTGTAAAAGGATTTTTCGTATGAAAACATAAATTTTTGACTTGTAAACGAATTAAAAAAAATGAATCATAATTATATCAGTGGGTATTTATATATATATATATATGTAGACAGTATTTATTTGTTATACCTAAAATATTTAACTTATTATGAATACTATTAAATTTTGTATGAATCACATGGATAATTTTATTTCTTACCGAAAACAGAAATTTGAAAACGCGGTTGCTATGATTTTCTTATCACTATTTTCCGCTTTTGATTAAAGTATTTAGTATCACCGCCAATTCGAATTAATTGTCAAATATCGTTTAAATTGATGTACATTTTAGTATTTAATTTTAATGTTATGTGAATAATTCGATATAAATAAAATCTAAAGATTAGCTAATAATTTATTTATTATAAGCTAATAATTTATTATTATCAACAATGGCCAATTGCCGCCGTTCTGCAAACTATTATTGTTTATAAAAATCAAAAGAAAAACGTTCGACAAATGAAAAATTAAGTTGTATTAAAATTTAAAATGAAAAAATCTTTAAGATCCGTTTCATTTGGAGTAGTTAAACTCTGGGGTAGTTAATTCTGAAGGAATTCGGATTGAATAATATTCTTATTTTAAAATTTAATTGCATATTTGAGATAATATCTTAAATAGAACAATTGGAAATGGCACGGAATTATCTAGGATAGGGTAAATAATTTTTTTTTTCTATGGTGTCCAATATTAAGGAGATTTAAATTATTTATGACATATAAAATAAGCCGGCATCGTTTACACATATCTAGTTGATATAATGGTAATTATTATAATTCGTTTAGAAACTTTTTAAATTGATATAATAATTCTTTGAAAAATCAAATTTACTTTTATGTAGAATAAACCTATATCGGCACACACTACTGCCAACAACTGGATAATTTTAAAATGATGGCCTTATACCTTTGTATTTTATTTTTATTTTACTGTTACTTAATAATTTTTAATTTCATTTAATACTGACTTGAAATTAATTTAATAAATTAATAATCTTAAGAATATATTGAATAATAATATAAAATAACCTGAAGTACCTAGTTTTTTAAAAGTATTTTTACTTTCATTCCCCAATGAAATATGTGTAGAAAAAGTGCATTGCCATGCTATATATTTTGCCATTATAATTCAAAAATAATTCTCAGAACAAATAACAATTATAACGCAGAACAAGACGTTTTAAAACTGCCACATAATATTTTTTACTGTAGACATTACTATTGTCCTTACAGCTAAGTTTAAAGGAAATGACATGTTAAAATAAATTTGTATTTACTTCAAGATCCAGTTTGCCAAATGAAGATTATTGATCTATAAGATTATTAAACAAAGTCTAAAAACTAACATTGAATTGCATACTTTGTCTCTTAGTTCACTTTTACTTACTCAAAACTGCTTTTTTTTAAAAGCATGTCACACATATTTAATATTATTTAATATACGATGATTGGATATTAAATACGAAAATAAATACGTTATTCATTTCTTAAGTCCGTGAATTTAAATAACAATCTCATACAGTTATTCCTGAATTTAGCCTATTCAATTTTTTTTAATGGAATGTTAAATATTTAAACTTATTGGATCTATAAATAAAATTTTTTCATTTCCTGTATTGTTATTCCTCATTTCTTTCTTTTTATGTTTTATTAGCAATTTTACTTATATATATATATATATATATATATATATATATATATATATATATATATATATATATATATATATATATATATATATATATGAAGAGAAACACTTAGATTATTGCTTATGTTTTTAATATAATAATTATTAATATATCAAATAAAATTAAATAACAATCATATAAATATCTTTTTAGTTTTTTTTAGATTTTTAAAAATTTCTTTTTTAGTCCAAACACAGAGGAAAAAATGTTTCCACAGCAAATAAATCCAAGTTTATATTCGGATGAATGGCAACGGTCACATACGTAGTGGACCTTGTTAACAAGGCAATAACAGAGTGGAATATATGTTTACAAATCTGGGCGCCGAACGAGCTGGACAATGTGTTGTCCCGAGAGCAGTTGCTCCCTTTTTAATTGTTTTGCAGAGACCGACGAGGGGGAGGGGAGAGGAGTGGTGGGGGTGAAGGAAGGAGACTGATGTTGGACGTAAGTGGGCGGGGGCAGGCTTCCCATTGGCCGTTACCATGGCGACGGCCAGATTATGGCCGCCGTTCTCGAACCAATAAATCACCAGCCTGTCTCTCCAGCCCCTTCCCCTCGCTACCCTCCTTTCTCTCCTCTTTCACCCTTAAAGGAGTTTTTTTTTTTACTTCTTTTTCCTCTTCTTTCTATATACTTTTTTCTTATTTTTCGCGATGATGTGCCGACCGACAAAGCATACCGAACTGCCTAGAATATTTTTTTTCTTCTCTGAAGCTGAGAATCGACCCGGGAACAACTCTATAAGTTACTTAACATTAATTATCATCTACCTGGGCCATAATGGCCATTAAAACGTTCTACGGTCGAGAGTTATGCCCCGACCCACCAAGGGCTTGATACAACTTAATGATTTCATCTATCATCGGACTTGTTCTTATTCTACCTTTCCTGATATCATAATTATAAATTTACCTGCCTCCGTATCTGAAGTCCTTGATTTAAGAAATGTAAATAGAGTCGATAAAGTACACGGATTTCATTCTAAAAAGTTCGGTAGAAAAAATAAATAAGAAATATGATTTTCAACCTGAATATAAAATGAAGAACTCTTTTATTTTTTATAAATTTACATATAACACATAAGACATCATGTGTATCTTAATATGATATGTTACTTATAAACAATAGACTTCCAGATTCTAAAAAAATATCAGTGGCATGGATTAATCATATTAATTCACTGAATAATAAAGCGATAAAATATAATAATTTAAAATGTATAACATTGTACTTATTAAACATTCCTCGAATATTGTACAATAATCAGGAACTATGCATGTAATGATAAAAAATTATAAACGAAAAATAATAACTAGGGTGTATTATAGTTATTAAATAAACTCCGGAATAATAATTTTACATAAATAAATAATTACCATACATTTATTTAAAATAAATAGTATGTAACAATTTCACTCTTTTAGAAAATAACAACGATAAAGTGAGATAGAAAATTTTAATTAAAAAGAAAATAATCTAAAAACAGTCTCGATGTTTTTAAATTAAATAATTTCTTTGTTAGAATCGTCTTATTTTCATAACTTATGTAATAAGTTAAATTGAGGTTTTGAGAAAAAATGAATATTAGATGGTCTTGTAGTTGTTTTATTTATTTGATAAAATATATTTAATGAATTAATTATTATAGGGATAGATTATTATAAATTATTTTTTATTTATATGTGATGGCAGAATAAAATATATTATTTATTATCCTTCTAGAAGTGCCAAGAGAAAATTAATTCCTCATATTTGTTACAATACAATAACGTTGCCAGTAGTTGACAAGTCATAACATTCAACATAATTAATACTTTTAAAAAGACGCCTATGCTAAATGTATTTAGAAAATCATTTTTTTACAATATGCTTAAACTGAATATGTGGCTCAAGCCTAGAAACACTGATTTTATTATAAAACAAATGTGAGGATGGTAATATATTTAATTTTTCAAATTAAAATACATCTTAAATTATAGGTATTATTTATTTTATTTTTTTTTTTTTTTACTTTCTTTATCAACAGAAGAACTTTCCACCTATTATTCAATAATTTAATTTTCAAATCAAATAATGTTTTTTTGCACATATATAATAAGGGACAATATTTTCTATGATGACTATTCACATATTAATTTAAGGAATTCCAATACATAAGGTATTTTATTATTATTTAACAATATATACAATTTTTAGTAATATTTGTAAAAATTGGATATCATTAAAATGAGTTTTATTTATAATTTTGTAATTCTATTTTGTCCAATTAATGCTTTCTGTAATTTATGAAAATGGTATAATAATTGATATATGAAAATATTTTAAGGTAGTTTTTCAAGGTGCGTTACTCCAGTAATATGTGTTTTCGTCTGACTCCAGGTGGTGAAACACCCTCACTCAAGTATATAGAGCCATTAGGAGCCGACTGTTGGATAAGAGTTACACCAATGATAAGTCACTCGTTGCTCATTGGCTGGAACGAGCGGGACAAGGAGTTATCAACAATTAGGACCACCCAGCGTGCCCGCTGTCACACTTGAGTCAATTTATCTACGTTCATATATGATCGAGGATCTAGAAATTCTTGGTTCGACGATGTTGTATTTTATGCTATGGGAAGTTCAGTTTAACGGTATAATTACACTGTCAACGCGATAGTAAATTGTAACATGTTTTTTATTACCACTGATTATAATACATAAAAAATAAAGTGACAAAATGACAAGCGTACATTTCATTTAAACTGCAAAAAAAAACAAACATACGCTTAAACTCTGGTATGATGTTAGTGAGGTCTTACAAATTGTTTTATAATATACTAAATATATAAAACCCATTTTGAATTTCCATTGATTGGATTTAAGGGGGAAAACTGCAGATGATTTTTATTGCTTTCTTTATTAGATATAAACCGATCTATTACTTTTTTACTTTTTTTTATTATCATCATTTTACTTTCAAAAAACGAAAAGAGATTTATAAAAAATAAGTAATTCAAATATGAATGTATTTAAATTTGCTGAAATATCCCGATATTTTTTTTTTTTTAATTATTTTATTGAATTGTACAACTGTAATATATACATCTAGTACAAACGCTGTATGAATAAATAAATACATGAAAGGACATGTAGAGGCACTACCCATTGGCAGCACTCTAACGGATATTTTTGATAACTTTTAATGTACTATTGATACATCGTTGATTATTGTCCAGTGTCTTAAAAACCTCTTGGCATTTTTTTTTTTTTTTTACAAGACCGTATATAATAGGGATTTTATTCTATTTTTTAAATTAATACCGTAATGAGTATCGTTTGATTTGTGTTCATGAATGGTGATTAATTTTGGACTATCTGAAAATAAGTACACCGGAGCTCATCTAAATTTGTATGGTTCATCTCAAACAATACAAAAAAGAAAGACAATATCAACAGCTTAATTTTTTATTTATTTGTTAATTAAATTAATTTATCGTTATATAACAGACGTATCTATCAATACTTTTAACTAATGACGTGGACAAATATGAATTTTACCCATAAATACTATAGCAAAACAGTAGCCGCGGATTGATAACATATACAATTATATTATACTTTAAAAATATTTATTCAAAATTGTTATAGAACAAAATTTGGTTTGCTTTTGCATTAAAAGGATTAATGAAGGTATGCCGCTTCAATCAAATTAAGTATAGTTTGTAGATCTCCAAGTGAATTAACTAAAAAAAAGTTTTAAATAATTTATGAAAAATAACGCAATATGTAGGGGTTGTTTGCGAAATAAACAAAAAACCGAATAATTAATGACAAAATAAAATAAATTAGAAATAATGGAGTTTTGATAATCCACACGACCTCAATAAAAAAGTAGGTATTTATATTTATTAAGCGTAAAATAAAGAGCAAAAGTGTGTAGTGGGTAACTTCAGGAAATAAGTATTACATAATTATAATATTCAAGTAAGTAAGTTAAGTAATAGTAAGCCAAAATTAGTTTATTATTTATTTTAAAGATAAATTAAATCATATTTAAAATTATTTTAGATTTTCTTCAATTATACTCTAATTATTATTAGATTTTCTTCTTAACCATGACATTATTATTTAAATCCGTACTAGTTTTACCCTTTCGAATTAATTTAGAATTATATGTACTGTAAGTATATATAATCAAGTCTGTTCATTACTGCAATATAACTAGTTATAAACTGTAAATATATTTGCAGCTTATAATATTTTAAGTCACAAGATTTTTATAGGACCACAGAATGACTTAGGTCCCTTGAGTTACTAAGGTATGTGACCCTTTTTTTTCTATGAAGGTTCATTGTGTAAGTGTGACTATTGCCATCTGTCCCTAGGTTACTTGGTGACTACCCGACCCAATTGAACCGCATGTTTAGATCAGTGGTTCAGAATATACATCCTATATTCGGAACAATTTCGCAATATTTTAGGTCGTCCGTAATTTTTATCTATGTATATAAAAGAGTTCGTCCTGATTGAAAAGACCATCGCAGACCCAAAACGGCATAAGCTACAGACTTGAAATTCGGACTGTAGGTACATTTTTACCAATTTCATTTTAGTACATTTTAAGGCCAACGCGCACTAAGAAAGGATTTTAAGAGTGCATCTAAAATCTATTATATGCTTCTAGGGGCATTCGAACCCGAGCTGATAGAAAACAGGAACTGAATCAATAGATTCAGTAGTCGAAATAGACAAAGCCCCGCACTATCCGACGAATGTTAAAATACTTTAAATCCATTTGGTCTGCCCGAACATAATCTTTTACATAATGTAGGGGCACCTTTAATTTAAAACCTCCGAAATTGTGTAATGGGAATAGACTGCAGGTAAAATCTTTGCAACAAAATATAGAAGCTACAGTAATTACGGGATGTGGTTGAGAAGAAACTGTTTTTATCCCAACAATACCTCTAATACCATCCGAGTATACATTTTAATTCAAGAGATTATAGTTTTGGGTATTAAATATTGGACTTCAATCGAAAGTTCTGTATTTATCCCAATTAATATTTAATAGGATATTTTATTGACAACGATCAACAAAGGGATAAGAATTGGTAGGCTGGCTTAAGTCATTGTGAATAATATGGAGTTCAAAATTCACTCTCCGTTTAAACTCAACGTAAGTTTTTATTCAAAATCAACGCGGACAAAGTCGCGGGCAAAAGCTAGTTTTACTATATAAAATGAAAGTTTGGTTTATAATAATTCAGCCACATAAAAGTATATGAAACAATTCAACATTCAATTCTTCAGTACTAATAATCATTAAGGAACATTATTATGTACAGGAAATTTGTTATATATACTAAACAGACTATGGATATAGAATTATAACTAATGTCATGTAATCATGTAAGCTCCAAATTGAGTAAAACTATGCTAAAGATAACATTTTTAGAAATAATTTAATATATTAAATAGCATTTAAACAATATCAAATATATATCAAATCATATATATAAAATAGTAGCACATGCACATATCTAAAATTGAGACAAAACAATGATTCCTGCGGTATAGTGCTTATGAAATAAACAACTTTTTATTAACAACTATTAAATAATAAGTATTTATAAAATTAAAATATTTTATTAATTTGCGATCTGAGTGACACTCCGTGATATTTGTGCAAACTGAAAATCGATTTGTAACCATGCAAACGAAGTCACAACGCAAAGATTTCTAGTAGTGAATTCATGAATATCATATCAGGGTCTAGAAATGGTCTGGTATCCTTATAATGATTAATGTTATGTATGGATTACTATATCATATAACTGCTGGTCGGTAAATTAATTATTGATTTTAGTTTATTGATCTAATTATTGTTTTCTTATTGGGTTTTAAGCGAAGAAGAAGAATCTGTATAGTAACAAATTATTTTTACTTCATATATAGGTATTACTTGTATGATATATTTTTTATTAGAATAATTAACTAATCATTTTTTTTTAAAGAAACATATTCAAAAACAACTTCCAAAAAGTTTCACTTTGTCTATGGGTTTGGTGTGTGTTTATTTTGGTGTTTTCATTTTATTGGTATTTTTATGCTAATAAACACATTATCATTCATTCAACAACGTGCTTGTGTAATACTATATTTAATTATTTATTAAATATTTAGTAAGAAGTTGTAGTTCTTCAAATTTGGGTATCAGTTATTATTACGATCTAATTAGTTATAATAAATTAGATATATGACTGGACAAAGCAATGCGTATGAGTTGGCTTCCGATTATTTAAAAAAAATACTAAGGATCATGTAATAGTGATACAATATCTATAATATTTTAAAAACCGAGAAACAACATTTATAGATATTGCATATAAGTAGTGCTGTTCTAATAGTATAATATAAACAAACTTTAAACAAAAAATTGAGATGCTAAAAATTGCTAATAAGATTGCATTACATGCATTAATCACTGTACTAAAATCCATAGGAAATATACCAACTATTAAATGACATAGCCGATATTTCTTATTATTTAATTATTTTTTGTTTTTATAATGAGCAGCTTTGAAGTTTCTAAGTCTCAGAACCTCGAACCGAAAACACCGTATCCTTTCAGGCTTCCACTTCGGCCCCCGGCTATAACACTCTTCTTTATGCCCGGAGGGGATCAACACCCGCAATCTCCTCGAGGTTGGCCAAGTCCTTGGGACAGGACCAACTAGTTAATCAGGACTAGTGGCAGCCCCCCTCAGCTCTTCTCTTTTTAAACCGTGTCTTATGGCCCATACCCTTGTCATCGTAGATCTCTTCCGGAGCTCTCAGTAAATAATGGAACAAAAAAATGGTGGTACCGCCCGGAGACATCGCCGTGTTTAAAATACTGTATCGCCTCCGCTATTCATATCCTGATATATACGACCTTCTCAATCTTCTTATGAGTGAATAAAAAACATCTTGATATGCTTTCTGAAAAACAGGCGGAGAATCAGATGTTTCAACATCGTTAATATTTCATAATGTGATATATAATTTGTTCTATCCGTCTTTATTGCGACGGACGCTCACCAGGATATTATAATAGCTTCTTCTTGTTTGTCCAAGAGCAGGACAAACAAATATATAAATATTATAATTATAAAACTATTAATTCTTAATTAAATATAAAAAAAGTCTGTACCAATACATGACAGGGACTGTCCTTTTTCTATGATAACGGTTATGCAAACTAACTAGTTTTTTCGAGATCACACCCAACCGCTAGATTTTTCCTTCAATTAAGAGTAACCATTTTCTAGAGACTGGGTGAGCCCTAGGAGGGTTTGTAGATCCCACAGGAACTATCCGGCTTTTAACAAAATTAATAATTTATCAGTCACAACTGAATTTGAACCCGGGACCTTCATAAGAGCAACTAATCGCTCTATACACAGAGACACTTAAATCCCCTCAGCTGAAATAATAGAATCCAAAATTGTTTTTTTGTATGTAAGTAGATACATGACATGTCTATGGCGCAATTGTATAATTAATCAATAAAATAAATTAATCATTTACTATTATATATATTTTTTAATGAATTAATATGCCGAAAGTTTAGTGCCCTACACACTTAGTTACTCCGTTGAAGTAATTACTTCTTAATTACTTAATTAAATACGCATTTACCTACCCAACAAATAAACATTTGTAATTATTACATATTAATATATGTAATAATTTCAGTAACTACTGACTTTTAATGGATATGCCGAGCGAAACTGAAACAATGATCTGAAAAAACCCACCCCTAAAGATTCAAATTAACATAAGGTAAATTCAAAATGATCAAATAATTCACAACGTGATTATAAGATGCCATAGATAAATAGGTAGAGGAACATGAGATGAAAAATAAAAAATTGGATTCGATTTTATTGGGAATTTGGGGAGTATCATAAACACATACTTAATCCATTCAGCAATTCGTTTAAAAATTACAAATTATAGTTAATAAAATGAAGATTAACTATCAAAGTAATCGTAATTGCTAATTATTATCAGAGCAATTGAAAAAATTATTTTCGCATTGCAATTCTAATTGGTAGTAGTAGATCAATTTTATGATATTCTTTATCAAAAATAATACAGAAGGTTGCAATCTCAGCTTATGTAATGTCAAAGTAAGTATTTTATTTTTTTTGCCATTGCACAAGTAATCAATCAATAACATTATTAAAAACAGCCTATCTAATTTTAGGGGTGTATCAACCAGCATGCCAAAGTTGTGATAATATATAAAATTACCGTCAAGAATCTATTTGAATGTAAAAGGTATCAAATAGAAAGAATACATTTGAATATTGAAACGTGAAAATAATAAAATACATGCTGAAGTATTTAAAACCCACGAAGTTAATTCAAGAAATTAAAGAGCTAAGCTAGTAGCTAATGGCCCAAGAAGACGAAGTGACGTTAAACAAAATAAAATAAAAAATCAACTGTACCATGCGCGCGAAATGAAATGTATAATAAATATGTTATATGAAATACTAATAAGAAATTATATTTTAATAAAGAGCAGTGGAAATGATAGGAAAATGATGATATGAGGCCAGTGACAACTAACAACCCGTAACTGGGATTTGATGAGGTCGCAGGGCTCTAACACTAACACTAGCACTAACTGTGTATTAGTGAGGTAATTAGTGTTGGTCCTCATCCAGCAGCTTACTCCCTTTTGGCAATGTTCCCCTCCAACACCAACATTCTTCTTGTTATTGCAGTCGGACCCCTCTCACGCGTAAATCGTGTCGGACGAATCCACAAAGGTAAGCAATAAAAGAATATATAAATACATTTAAAGCAGTTATTTTTATACTTTTGGACAGCCAGTTACTTTTTAGTTAGTCTGACAATCGCGTCCTTTTTCAGTAAATTAATAAATCATTTCGCTCCTTCAAAAGAACGTCATAACTCAAAAACCTTTTATACAGAGTACTTCCAAGGTACGTGTAAGTTAAAAAAATAAAAGTTACGGTATTGGTAAAGCAACACTCATTTTAATGATGGTATTGAAATTCTTTTATAAACTTTTTTTATTTATTAATAATTATTATTATTATTATTAACCAAAGTAGATCCTACAACCCAAACTGGAAGAGTGTACCATCTTACAGAGTTGGAAAGCACTCAGGCAACGAAGAAACTCCAATTGAAAATGTAAAGAATAAAATAAAGAAAAATCCTTGTATTTCATTTCCGAAGTTATGTTTCATATAGCCTATGTATCAGAACCAGGCTATTAGCACTGAACATTTTGTGATACTTCATTGATGTATTTTTAACATATCTCCTGATCCCATCATGGTCCCACTCTGAAATTTGTATGGTGTACTCACAAAATTATACATAAAAACATATATAAATTTGAAAAAATTAATAAACATCAACTCACAAATTTTCCAAAAACTATTTTTCGAGTTTTACTCAACTAATGTTAAAATGACCTTAAATGACATTAAACCCTCTTTAAAATGACCTATCTCTCAGCTCTATAGCACTAATATAACTAAAGTTATTGCAGATTTTAGATTTTAGCGCACGTTAAAAAACGCGGCATTTTGTGATTTTTAAAAATTTATAACTAAAAAACTATCAGGGATACAATTTTTTGAAAATTATATTTGAGTTTAGGATGTCAGAGATTATGAACAAACCAAGTTTCAGCCAAATCTGAAATGGTCAAGTTTAGTGTCTTGTTGGTTTGACATGGAATGACCCACTAACTTATCAATTAACTTATGTCATTATTCCCATAAAACTTCAATTTTAAACATGAAATAACTAAATTTATGTTGGAAATGGAATATCAGATATTTTGTTCCTGAATTAATATGTTTCAACCAATACAATTGCTACCGAAGGCTTAACTCAAAATGCCAATTTTTGAGTTATGTCGTTCTTATGAAGGAGCGATATGGCAATTAGCATGAATATGTGTTGATAGGTTAGTTCCATTTTCTTCATTAGTAACCGGCTATACGAATTTGATAAAATTGTTTAACTTGTGCAGATAAGAAGAAATAGCTATAGGTATATATATATATTTTTTTTACAGGAAAGAGGAGTAATCCCCAATACAAGCATATGCGAAGGAGGGCATAAAAGGAAGTATGTTAATACTAAACATAAGTGCTTCTGTTAAAAATGAATATGTTGAGATTTAAAGAGTTTATGTTGTGGTGTAGTGGTTAGCATAACAACCTACAAAGATCGCGTGTTTGTAGCCAGGCAGGAGGCCCTAAGAATTTTTAAAAATTCAGTAGGAATCCTTGGTTAAGCCGTTCTTCGGAAGAGACGTAAAACGGAGAGTCCCAAGCCTTAGGTCCGAGAAATTCACTTGTCTTTCAGTATTGTTAGAATAATAATAAGGTTTAGCAAACCAATATAAAGGCAATTACAATATTTGATGAAGGTTTATGAGGCAATTATATTAGAAATATTATCAATGAAAATACCATTTTAGTTTAAAAGTGTATTTATTCTATGCTTGCTTCAATTGTTTTTGAACCCTAAGACCTATCCCAATATAGTACATTAAACTCTTAATTGTGATCAATATGCCGTGCGTTATAGTAACAATGAACTGAGAACAGATTAGTATACATTCACCGTGCGATCGGTTAGCACAAATAAACTATTAGATATTAAAAATATAGACGAAAGTAAATAATTATTTATGTAATTAATTAGTCATGCACTATATGTATTTTGTGTTCCTTTCCATAAATATGAAAATAATATTCATAATGATAATAATAGTAATGAGTTAGACCCCAAAGAAAGATAAAGAACAAAAATAAATAAGAATAATTAATAAGGGAGTAGAAAAGCCCAATGTGTAGAGATCTGATTAATATACGGAGGATTCAAATCCGGATGTGGCAAATAAATTATTTAATCTGTTAATAGCCATAAAGGGGTTCTATGGGATTTGCAGACACTTCTGGGGCTCACATAGCCTCAATTTAAATTGGGTACCCTTAAAAGGTAGAAAAATCTTGGGGATTCAGAGACCCTTAATAACATTTGTCTTAAAAACAGAGTATTCTCTACTTTCTGAACTTTGGCCCCTTACTGGTTTGTAGTGCTACAATATTTTTTATAACGAATTAATTATATCTAGTGTTCTAAAAATTTGAAAAAATATATATGCGAAAGAATTCTGTTTGTTCAATATTTTATGCCTACCTGTTATAATGAAATATTTCAATAAGAACAGGGATCCCAATGTTGACTTTTTTTTTATTAAAAAAGTAATAATTCCATTTATTCTCAAGAATCAAGTATCCCCTTTTATAGGTTAATATGCTTCCATAGTGCAATTATTTGATGCTATATATGCTATTAGATGCATAAATATTCTATTGATATTTTAACAATAATAAAAAAAAGAAGAAGAAGAATGGGCCGATAGGAAAGATTGGCCGGAAAAAATTTTGGATATCGGGATACATTAATTGTAAAAAACCCGAATAAAAAATAAAGATTACTACCAGAAAGAAAGAATAAAGCAGCGAAAAAGTGTTAAAATTATTATGTCCAACTGCTTCTGTAAAGAGGGTACCCTAAATCAGTAAAAAAACCTTGCGGTTGAGTGGGATTCGGCCAAATCATCTCTGCAAAACTGATGTCTTTGAAACAGCAAAGTCTCTTCAATGTAATGATCCGAAGCCCATTTATGGGTTGTAATCAAACAGGTAAAAAAATGTTTCACTGTACAATTATATAATATTTAAGCTCTTTAATACTTTATTTAACTTAATTTACTTAATTATTATTTTATTTATTTATTTATCAAAAAAAGGAAAAAAGATTTACAACAAAAGAATAATTCAAATATTAATGTAATTAAATTTACTGAAATATCCTGATATTGTCAATATTTCATATAGATTAGCCTAAATTACGAGAAAAACCAGGAGGTTTAGTGTGATCTCGGTCAAATCGATTCTCTGCTCAACTATTTGCTCTTAAAAAGTTCTGCCTCTACCACGTATAGAATCCTGAACATTGAATATTGAAGGGTTTTTCATGAGTCGTACAGGTATTTTTATTCTATATATGAATCCACTCCTGTTCGTAAACTGAGATTAAAAGTGTAAGAGATATCTGGTATTCAAGAGGCTAGTAATAATGGGAATCAACCTCAAATTTTAATACTATATAACTTTTTTCCTATGAGGTTATCAAATGGTCTCATTCCTTGTATATATTGTATCTGTGCCACTAACGTTATTTCTTAGGCTTGCATTAAATTAAGAAAATGACACAAATCAAAATAAGAAAGACCTTTATGTATAAAAAAAAAAATCGAATCTACAATCAAGCCTTATAACCCTAATTGGGTCCCATTATTTTGAATTAGTGCCTCGGGATCAGCTGGACACTCCCCGTTCAAATAAGACGAACACAGGATATAAAAAAAACATAATGAGACAAAAGCGTCGACTAAGATAAATATCAGAGGAAAGGTATTTTAAAATGTATCCGAAGTGGAGTCGGATACCGCCACAACTCAGGAGTGCCAATTAAAGAACCAGAGCCTAATGGTAGCTGTCACCTGCCCTCTTCCCCTGGTCGTGTGGTTAGGGTATTTGGATGGGGTGGGTTGAAGACATTGTTAATGTTAATAACAATATTAAATAATAAATAAAAAGAATCAGTAATATCTAAAAATTATGTAAATAAAATTATTTCAATATTTTTGAAGAGTAAACTTCAAGCGTTGAGCGACTTTTGGTAGGGGAAAAACTAATGAGTCACTAACATACACATGGCGTGTTTTGCAATATTAGAAGATAATAAATAATAAATATCTGGAGTAGTACATTCTCAAAGTAGATATGTGTAAGCACATTTTACTTACATTATTTACAAAATTAACTTTACATTTAATTATTTACAAAATACTTTTTCTTTGTTTGTTTATTCACTTTATGGTGATATGGCTAATCGGACGATGCTACACTGGGAGTTCTAAATTTCGCTTATCAACTTATTATTAGGATAGGGATCTTTAACGAGTTTCTGACACAGCACAGGCTTGGGACCCCGATTTTACATACCGTCCCAAGGACGTCTTAGCATGTATTTTTTACTGTCTTTAAATACTTTCAATCAATCATTTGTCAATTATAATTCACATTCATGCCATTATTACCTTCATTGATTTGGTATGCTTTTTGAAGTGAAAACTTCTTCATCAGCATTTAGCGACTTTTGGTAGGGGATAAACTTGTAGGTTCGGGTCAGCAACATGCTTGTGACTGTCAAAACATAGCGGCCTATGTATGAGTTTCACGACTTGTTTTAATCAATTTTAGTTTAAAGGTTAGAATTCGATTGATATAAGAATCATATAATTAACTAAAAAGTCGTATAATAGTAGTGCAATTCATAAAAATAATAAATTTCAAACGTCTATAAAACTAGTTAAATATTTTGTTTCCACTAAATGATTTCATTTGTCATAGATAAATGTTGGCTTGGAAACAGCACATCCCCTTATGATGTACTGAATCCAAAACCTTTTGTTCTGTAGTAGTACCGATTATTAGAATCTATTTTTATTAATTGTTATTTTGATAGTGATTATTTTTTAATATTTTTGTTTTGAAGAGAAAAGATTTGCCCTGGCCGGGATAGTATACATCGCGATTTTTCCTTTTTGGATGGAGCTAGCTGTTCGCATTTTGACCCTATTTTCCCTTGGGAGCTTCACTCCCTCGACTGGTCCTAGGAGACATCACCTTGACGTGACGGACTAGCTTGCTCGCTCTGAGAATGTCTCAATCGCTCATCTTTTATTATTTTATTTTCACGTCTGTTTTCTTATATTGGTCATAGAGACATTAAATTATGTTATAAGCTTTAGAACCATTAATTTTCAACACCGTTATTATTCAAGATACAAATACAGTAGATTACAGCTTATCCAAACTAATGTCGTCAGGTTTGGGTCGCATATTCGAAACTTCAAATAGTCGAAATGTACTTTAAAAAGAAGGAAAATGTCCACAAATCTCCACGTTTCATCCAGGTTGATCCAGAAGGTTCGAATTGTCTCGATCTTTCTACACAGTTCTTTAGTCCCTTCCGCTTAATCTCACAGCTCGTCTTAATCTCTCCAGCTCGTTTAATCCTCTCAGCCGATCTTTCTCCCCTCTCTGACCGTAACAATATAAAAGTAAGTATTTAATATTTTAGACTATTAAATTTTAGAGGAAATACAATTCAAACTTATTTTTCGCTAAGGCAGTTCACATGACTTTATGTATGGAAAGCGTTCGGATCCAACAAATCCGTTTGAATATACCATCTGTTACTTAAGCTAACTAGAATAGTTGAGTCATTATGAGGATTACGTCATTTAAATTGATAGTTATACAACCTCCCCATAACAGAGTACCATTTAGAGGACCTGTTAGTCTCACATAGGTGTCAATGTTATCACATTAACATCTTTTCCCAGGAATACTTAATGACACCATGTGTTCTAATCTATTTCCGTGATAAGAATGTCACTTAGGAGAAATAAATAACTTAATCAACATCATATTTTGGTTAAAATATCTATACAAGTAACTGGAGAAAATAAACATTTAAAATATGTTTAAAAAAAAGTACGAACCACAATGACGATAATGTTCTTCAAATTATAGAGTAATGTTCTTACCTGGAACAAAATAATAAATATAATTAGATAAAATAGAAAAACAAAAATGCAAATGTATGCATGCCTGGCTAAGTATGAAGAATAATTTTCTAGTTATGAATATAATGATCGGTTGTAATGCCGATACGTTAATAAGTGTAATTATATTGTGCAATGTGGTCACACGTTTAATGTTGCTAACATGCAGTGTTTTGAGAATTGAAGAAAAATTCGAAAAATTCTTATGATAATATCCCAAACGTACACAAAAATAATAATTTCTTTGATTGCATTCATATATTGTTGTTACCACGCATTATTTTCTGAAAAATACAGTAGAAAAATAACTGAGAAATGAGAAAAGCAATAACGTAATCTTCCATTATTGTGTTTACTGAACTTGTTTAGGTTAAGTATTGGCTTGAGTATAAAGATATAAACAATAATAGGTTTCTAACCATGGTAATTTTTATCAAAGTTTAATTTTCTTTATTACTAAAAATAATTGTAGATGTCACTTTTCATATTAGAGTGTATTTGTGAGCCTAAATTACAAATGGCTTTAGAATAATATTTAAAAATGACTTTATTTTACCACTAGATCCCGTTAAAAAAACAACACAAATATGTACAAAAAACAAAACAAAAACAGAATACACATCTGGTCAAAAGGAACCATAATAAAAATCAGATAGTATTTAAATAAGTGCCATAAAAAATGTTCCAGTAAAAACACAAATAATTAAAAATTAACAGCAATCAAAACGTTGGAAAGTTTATAACCAATATAGAAACTATATAAAAAGAATAAACCATATAAGCCCTTATTTAGTTCTGATCGTTGTAAAGACCTGTAACTACTAAGACCCGTGAACGAGTCTGGGGTTCAGTACATGGTAGAGACTATACTGTTTCATGGACAACGGTTCTGCAAGGAGGTGACTTGTCACGCTCAAACGCCAGGTTTTCCCCCATATTTTGGGTACCCTATTTTTATAATATTTCATAGAGGCTGGGTGAGCCCAAGGAGGGTCCTAGATCCCATATGATCCCTCTCCCGCCACAAACAGACTAAATAAAAGTAACTTCCTGCAGGGGGATTCGAACCAGGATTTCCGGCATGGCTACTCAGTGGTCTATCACTGAGCCACTCCGCTCCCCATATCCGCATCGTTGTAAAGAAATATGCTACTAATTATAGAATTGAGATGTTGGAAAAGTAAGAGTTTGAAAGAGGAGAGGGAAGAAGCATGGCATTTAGGTACCTTCATCGTTTTTACGATTAAGACAATAGTTTCTATATTTAGAGTATGCTCACTGTATACTTCCATAGATGGACTATGTGGGATCTGGAGACCCTCTTAGGGCTCACCCAGTCTCTATAAAGTGGGCTTTTCCCCCATAATTATATGATTTCCTTGCATAACCGTTGTTTAAAAAAGAGACTCTGAATCCTAGCCCTCTATGGGCTGTAGTGGTACAGGTTATTGTATGAGTATTTGTATTAATGGCAAGGTCTTGACTACTTTTTTCCGTTACAGCCTCCTGGGGACAACGAGACATATTTAATATTTAGTTCTTTGTTGCTTCTTCTTCCTCCCCCCATTCTTCTTAATCTTTACCCCATGCAACTTTTCCTCTGTTTGGACAATTTTTAGCATGTTTCCAATTCCTTCAAACCTGGAAATTCTTTGATTCCCAACCCTTTTTTCCTAAAAATCTCTCCATTGCACCTTCTTCCCTTGTATTGTTTCCTTCCGAATCATTCTTAACTTCAAGAAAATCAATTGTTTATTTTTTTTGGTTCACGGAACTTTTGGGTACTCTGTATCAATTAGTGCATGCTCCCCGACTTTTTCTCAGCTCAGTATCATTTTATCCTCTTTGATCTCCTACCTCTTTCCTCGTCGGGAGATCATGGCTCTCCGTTTCGTTCTCGCCTCCTCACTGTGTTGTCCCGCGTTAAGCTCCTGGCAGTTCGATCCCTGAGCGTAACCTCCAAGTCTCTCATGTCTCTCTCATCTTCCTTAAATATTCTATTCGTTAGTCTACTTGCATTCATTCGCATGAAATTCTCATAGAAATCAACGTTTATTTTTCTCATTGGGTTGGAGATTCTTTGTAATGGTTTCTTAAGGGTTTTGTTTAATGGGCGGATTAATTTGTCATTTAATGTTCTTTCATCTCCAACCAATCAATTAGGGCTTTATTGTTGAGGGATAGTGTGTACCCTGTATAGAGGCCTTCCGGTTTAATCATTGTATCATAATGTCTTATTTTTGAATGCCAAGGGGCTTTTTATTATAGCTGTTTTTGGTGAGTTGGACGGCTACTTGATTATTTTTATTTAAACCATATATTTTTCAGTTTTAATTATTTTTGATATCACTAACCCCACCTGAATTCCTGGCCTAGGATACAACCTCATCATCTAGCCTGCGACGGGCAGTGCCGCGATTGGTCTACGTTAATAAACCCAGCGGCAACATTTTTAGAGCCTCCTCGGGATATTTAGGAGGCCATTAGGAGGCTCTCATCCCTCCTCGCTCTCCTTCCTCCATCCCTCCTCGCTCACCCTCCTTATATATTTATAAGGTGGCTCCCTGGGTTATTATTAGGGCTCTTCCAGGGAAAAGCTCGTTTTTCACCGGGTTCTCTTGGGCCTATTTCCACTTTTACTGTAGCCTCTAGTAGGGATGGGTAGATACTGGATTTTCCTGTATCTGATACAAGTGATACTGATACTGATAGATCTTTTTCGAATTATTATTTTAATAAGAAAATGTTAAATAATGAAACAGTTTCAAGAACCTGGCTGATTTATTCTAATTCAACTGATTCGGTTTATTTTTTTATTGTAAACTTTTTGATGCCGAAGTCACTCCTTTTAATGGTAAGATGTTTAAGAACTATGTTCTATGGTAAATTAAATCCAACAATTTGATTCACAAAGTAGATACAAAAAAATAATATACCAGTTTTAATTCGTATGTTACAGTAATAAATAGCATGAGGTAGTGAATATATTCGTGAATACTGAATAGCTGATGCTTCTAACTATGGATGGGTAAGGCCGTATCTGATACTTGTATCAATTGATACAAAAGTATCAGTTACACTTCGACTGTATCTGATACTTGTATCAACTACTTTTTAGTATCAGATACAAAGTATCAGATTGATACAACCTTACCCATCCCTAGCCTCTAGGCCTGGCTGTATTTTACTCGAGCTATAAGTATTGGAACTATTATTTTCTGACGTATGTTCCTTATTCTTTATCAGCTACGAAAGTCTGATCCAAGAGTATTAATGATTACCAGAATAAAAACGTAATTGGAAACTGCAGGAGGAAAACGTGGGAACTCGATTTTTTTTCTCATAAACTGGTAACAGCGGTTTCTTGTCGATTTTTCAATGGCAAATACGACGTTGTGATAAAAAGTGGTTTAAACGGCTGAAAGAGTATGTCCGCACATGGTGAAAAACTAGTTCATCCGAAAAGTATTGCGGAAGAGAGGTAACATAGCTTCCCCGACTTGGGCTTAAATTTATAAATCTTAAGTCTGACTATAAAATATCAGATATTTGCACATTAATTTACATTTTTCGGAATATTTGAAAAAAGAAGATCCCAGATAAATAATAATTAAAAATATAACATATAATATCGTTCAATGTGAAGTTAAAAACTTTAACTTGGAGATATTGAATCTCGAATACAACAATTTTTTTTTTTTAATAAAACTTTTTCTTATAAACTGGACTCATTTCTTTAGGAATTTATATTGGGAAATAGAAAACCATTTGCCAGTCACTAAGATAATATTATCTTGACCCTGGAGGATAGATGATCCCCAAGTGTTTTATTTTTAAAAAATTATTTTTTAAATGAATGTGACTTGGAGAATTTGTAGACTTGTGACAGTTATAAAGTTGTGTAAATGATTGGTACTGATGCAGGAAACTAAATGTAAAGGATTGAGAATGGCTCGGTGATGTCGAAACGTCTCAAATGATCAATAAGGATTAAGAAAATATAGTGACTGGAAAATGGTTTTCTCTTTCCCAATATAAATTTCTAGACATAAAAAATTAAAGAAATAATAAAATGAAGGAATGGTATTAATAGTGAAGTGATAGTTAATTATGTTACATAAAGCAACAATTATTAAAAACAAAACTGTATTGTTGTTAAAAATCTAGAACAACTATTAAGTGGAAAAAAAGTATGCGTCCAGCCAACTTATAACAAGAAAACCCGAACCTGGAAAATAGGAAAGTATAAAATGTGGAACTCAAGGAGAATTATTGGCTATTTTATAATGTTTAAACCTAACCAGATTACCAATAGGCTAGGAATAAAAGACTGATATAAATTTTGTAAGAAATCATTCATAAAATGAAATATATTTTCTTAATATTCACTGAAAGCAATTGAAAGTATTTTAAAAAGCAACACAAGCATCTGGTACTTGTTACTCAACTAGGCAGTTTGCTATATTTCTGTATTTTTCTGTTAGAGGAAAATATCTGTATAAATAATCCCCCAATTAAATTCAGAAATTATTGCCAATAAATTACAGTTGACGTTGACTGTTATATTTAAAATGATAATTTATTAGATTTTATCAGCTAATTAGATTAGGATATATCTTAATGAATATACTAAATCACTTATTGGGCAATGAATGTGAACTAAATAATATTAAGCTGAATGAGAAAAAAATATTTAAATCGACTTTTTTAGTTTTAATCCTTAATTGTAGAAACATGTCATGAAGAAAAAAATCTATAAATATTAAATAACTGGAGACAAATTATGAAACTAATGGATTTTTTTTCATTGAAACCTGGTTTAGAAAAAAACATACATATAGAATTATTTTTGGTGTAGCATACCTTTTTAAGTTTTCATCGTTAGATCGTGAAGCTGACCGTATCAGAAAACGTTCTTATCTGAAGCTAGTCCAAGCCAGTTACATTTTATTTATTTATATCTATATTACACTTAAATAGAATTTTCAATTCTTGGAATATTAGTTGAACCTCATACAGATAATTATGGCAGGATGTTTATTAACAATAAAATATATTAGGAATTTTCAACGAACAACTAAAACTAGGAAATTATTGATGGTCCTCGGTAGAGTTTCTAATATATAAATCAAATATTTTATAGCTGGAGTGTTTAATGTATATACATTCTATAAAATCAAATACAATATGTGGAACTAAAACAAAAAGCATTCAGGACATTATTTCTTGAAGATGTATATCGGCAATTTCAAAATGACAAAACTGATATTTCCAGATTGAAAGAACTAATGTAGTAAATAACTGACAAGCGATTTTGTTAATAAAAACATAAATAACATTAAATCTATTCCCTACAATAGATTAAATTTTAGTTCAAAATTATTGTTATTTTCAACTTGTTCCAATTATTTTTCCATCATTGACCTATCCCAACATCGTACATTAACCTTCTAATTGTGATCAATATGCCGTGTAAAATGCCAACAAGGAACTGAATAAATTTAATGCACATTCAGCATGCCTTGGAAAAGTAAAAATAAATTATTTTACATTAAATATATCCATATATGTTAATAATTATTATAATATTTTTCTTTTTAATTATTTTATTGAATTGTACAACTGTAATATAAACATCTAGTACAAGGGCTATATGAATAAATAAATACATGACAGGACATGTTGAGGCACTACCCACTGGCAGCACTCTAATAACATTTCTATAAAAGAAGGTCCCGAGGCCATCTTCTCTTCAGACGCCTAGAAGGATTGGCCGGGATGGAATTGGATGCAAGGATGGAAACTAGTGGGTTTGGATGGGCCTGGAGTTTATTATGGATTGATAAGTATTTGGAATGGGCTAAATCGGTAACAAATGGAACGTTAAGGTCATTATGGATGGTTTTATTTGTGGCAAAATAAGGAGCGTTTACGATTTTGCGAAGGATTTTGGATTGCAAGGATTGAATACGAGAAGAATTTGGTGGTTTGGTGGAGCCCCATAGTTCAATTCCGTAAGTCCATATAGGTCTTATAACAGTCACATAAATAAGTCTTTTGTAATTGATCTGAAGCTTTGAGCGTTTGTCTAGTATGTGTTGAAGTAGTCGGAAGCGTCTAGCTTTTTCTTGTCTTTTCAGTCTTGTGTGAGGGTTCCAAGTAAGACGTTTGTCTAAGTTGAGTCCTAGGTACTGAATCTGTTCAACAGGGATAAGTGGAGTACTGTTAAAGGATACAGTAGGACAGGAAGTCATGGGTTTTCGGCGAAGGGTAAAGGTAATTTGATGGGACTTGTTGGAATTAATTTTAATTCTCCAATTCCGACACCATTCTTCGAGGCTTGATAAATGTGATTGAAGGGATTGGGATGCAATATATGGGTCGTTATTAACTGATAACACACATGTGTCACCCGCATACGTGGAAATGGAGGTGTCAGGATGGGTTGGAATGTCAGCTGTATATACTGCGTAGAGGATAGGACCGAGGATGCTACCTTGAGGAACATCAGCATACTGGGAATAGAGGGACGAGTAGGAACCTTTATGACTTACTTTAAATGTTCTGCCAATTAGAAAGGAGCGAATGATTAAAAAGTATGTAGGAGGAAGGAATTGTCGGGTTTTGTAAAGGAGACCTGGGTGACAGACTCGATCAAAAGCCTATTCTACATCGAGAAAGGCTTCTGTGCAGTACAATCTACGCTCCAAAATTATTATAATAAATTTAGTTTTTGTACGTTAGTAAAATCATTGTACCATCGATGTTCCAAAATATATTAGAAGGTTATAAATATATTAAACATTGACGTGATACTTTAAATTATGTGTAAGAATAATTTTAAATATTACATGAGGAGATAATAAGCAGATAACTCCAAATTTTAATAATTATTGTATCACGTTTTTCTTTAGATGAGTCGAGGAATTTCATTTTTCCGAAACCTGAGGTTCAGAAACGTACTAAAACAATGAGAAATGAGGCAGCAATGTGTTGTGTCAGACAAAACTGTTTGACTAAACCAGTGAAAAAAGTGAAAAATCATTTTTTTTTATTTGAGACCCCACATTTGATCCTGAACACAGATTGCGATTTCAGTGATTCCTGTTTTCATTATAACTATTTCAATTTTCTCTCACGTTTATACCGTAGGTACTTTATGGTTTAATATTATCTTTGAGCAGTTATATTTCGAACTTCCGTTTGCTTCCAAATAAGAGATTATAATATTAATAAATCAATTTTAAAAATTGAAAATTACCAATAAATATTAGAACTTGTTCTACGAAAATGAGAAGCTATTTTTTTAAATTGGTGACTTTTAAGTGTAGTAAAAATTACAATTTTTTTGGCAATCGGTAATTTAATTCCTTGTTCCGGTAATGTTGATTTAAATAAATTTATCAGACAATCGTAAAGAAAAAAAAATGATTGTATATAAAATAAATATTTGTAATAGTTATATAAGTAAATTTAATTTTCACAATCATTGTACATGCGATTTTCCGAGGTATATTAGAACGTATTAAATATTTTAAGCTATGGCATAATACAGTTTCAAAATATGTGTAGGATATTTTTACTTACCTACTGTGTGATGAAATTTCACACATAATTTACTTTTTATCTAATAATTTAAAAACTAATGATAATTCGCATTCACACTCCGACTGAGCTATTCATACTTTTAATCTGAGGGTCCAGGGTTCGAACCCTTGTTAGGGCGCCATAAATTTGTGACCAGGTTGTGGGTTTTGGGGTCCAACTTCAAAGAAAACAAAAAAAATAAACAACAAAGAAAATAAAAAGTCCATTTAAAACTACGTTGTATTAATCCATCAAAGAAATACAACAACATAATATAACAACCCTAATACTAACTAAAAACAATTACGAAAGAATTAATTTTAAAAAATAAAACAAAAATTATATACAATGCTATTTACAAATTACTTTAGGATGCTTACCGCAGAGCCGCAAAGAAAGTTATGATAAATCAATGTTTTGGCTATTACTTGTCCAAATAGAACAATGATATACATTTATATGTGACCAGCTCACAACACCTATCTGTGTTTCTATCTACCTAGAAACACCTGACGAACGAAATAAGCGATTAAAATAATTCGTTACAACACTAGTGGCTTCATTGATTAGGTAGGATTTTTTATAGAGAATATAATAGTCCCGATACAATAAGTTCCCGAAATACGAAGTTAGTTGTTGAATACCGTAAAAAAATAAAATCATAAATCACTGTTTCTCCCTAAGATATATCTTTATATTCAAATAAAAATAAAAAACAAGCTTAAAAAAAAGAACCAGAAAGAAAAAAAAAGAGGGTGATGTCGCAGGAGGCGGCGGCAGTAATCTCTATTTACGATCCCCAAAAGAGTGCATACATTTTCATGAAGACATCCCTCGGCTTGGTAGCTCCAGCGCCTCCAGAGGTTCCAGGATAACTCAAAGATACCTGCTGGAGCGGTAACTCAACGAGCCTTGACACGGTACACCTCTCCGGGGATTACCGTCGTTAATATTAATGTCTTACCCGGGGTGGAGATAAAGATTTCCACGCCGCTATCTTTATAAACGATCTTGAATATCAAATTCCTCAGGGTCGGAAGATGGAGGTTGGCTCTCTTCCCCGGGTCCTGGGAGGAATACCACACCAATCCTCGTATCTGTGGCAGTAAAGATGGCGACGGCACAATATATGACTACAGAGAAAAAAATGCGTACGTTATTTCGGATCTGAAGTACCGGTGGGAACTCAATTGATAAGTTACATTTTTTAAAATAATAGTTAAAGTTCTTGATTTTTTTTAAATGTTTACAATGGTCCAAACATTTGTCTATACATATCTTGATCCAATAAATTGGTTTGAGTTACCCGCCGATTTTCGCCAAGGGGATAAACTAACTACAGAAATGATCCAGTGGAAGTATGTACATTTTTGGGAGGAGCGGATTGCTCAGAGTGTAGAACGCTGAGATGTTGAGCTGAAGAATCGGAGTTCGAATTTGGCTGAGATAGAGAAATTATTATAATATATATTATATGTAATAAATCGTCTAACAGCTATTTATGGACCCCTGAGATCTGCAGGCCTTCCTGGGGCTCATCCAGCCTCTATAAATCTAGTGGTTGAGCATGATCTCGGACAGGTCACTTCTCTGCAGCACAATTGTAAAAGAAATTGTACCGTCTCTATCATATTCTACTCAATATCTTTTATTAGTTGTAGTGATAAAGATTGTTTTTTTAAGTTGTTTATTTGGTTTCGATTACAAACATTTATAACTGTATTCAAGATTTTTGGTTCATCATCATTATTTGATTTTTTTTTTACATATTTTAAGAATTTTAAAAATGGATAATCAAACCAAAATTAAGTAGTTGCTATGTGATATGGGATTAAAATAGCAACTTGATTCATGACTCCGGAAGCTGATGACCGGAAGGGACATGTGGGGATCCCAGATAATGAAACAGTGCACAAAATGGCTAAATTAGGATTTTTAAATTAGGAAGTTTATTATTAAAAATATATTCCATGGAAATAAATATTTTTCTAACTCTGGCAATTACTTAAAAATAAATTAGTTAGAAATTTAAGCTTGATGCGAAATATATTACTGTTCTTGATAAAATAAATATAGCTACTTAATAATTTAAAAAAATAACATTTATATATAAATATATAAATGCGTTCCTATTTATATTTATAAGTTCTAATGTGTTCCGAGGTAGTTAAAAACCCATAGGGTCCCTGCTAAATGTATTCTTAAAGCGTGAAGGATAAATATGCCATTCATGTGCTTCATACATAATAAATATTTTTATTATCACTCTCTAAGCGTTTCAATTGGTACTCTGTCCTCATACTAATGAGTTTCACACCTAGGTCCTTTGAAATATGGGAAGATAAGACCCTCTATATGGCTGTATTTCAAGCTGAATTCCCAAATAATTTTCTAGGACCATGTGTATAACTATAATGATATATTAAAATAATCATAAATTTATAATACTCCACATGATAATAATATATCTAATAATAATAATAATCAATGTCCATTTTGGCTAGCGAAAAAGTTAGAAAAATATAATAGTAATATTACAAGCAATAAAGAAATATTGAAATTTCTTTTAAGCTTATTAAGGAGAACATTTATCTTTAATTATGATTGTAATTCGGATCATAAACCTTATTGTAAATACTATATTAATACCGTATAAATATTATTATTTGCTATTATCAATTAATTGCAATAATAATTATATAAATCATTATAATTTATCGATAAAAGTTAATATCTAGACAACAATTTTTTTAAATTTATAAGTATATATTAATATTTAATTTAGTATAGATACTCCGCAACACAGGCAATGTATGCCTACACTCACCCTTGTACGTTTCACTAACGCCAGTCAACAATCTTGTACCAAAAAAAAAATCTGTACCACTACAACCTACGAAGAGTACATCGGTTGTACAGGGAGGTGATTTGTACTATCAACCGCACAACCGCCAGATTTGTCCTCCTTGTTTTGGGTACCAACTTTAAGGCTGGGTGAGCCCCAAGAGAGTCCCAGATTCCATAGGATCCTTCACCGGGCGCTTACAAGTTAAATAAAGTCTGGAAGGGAGCAGGATTTGAACCCAGTCATGGCATGGCAACTCTAATTTCATGTCTTGTGCCAAAACCATGAATAAACGAAATAATGGGCGCTTGCTTGAAATGAAATATCTTTAACTTTTAAATGAATTCGCATAAGACAATTTGTCTTTAATAATTGAATGTTTCAATAATATGATTACTTATTTCATTTAGTAAGGTTGACAAACGATACAGGAGTCGGGTATATGCTGACTGCTTACAGTCAGTCAGTAAGTGCCTAACAGTCTTACGGACATTGGTGTTTGTGTTCCAGAAAACAGAAATATTGATAGATTAAACATGTTTCGAGATGGTCTCGTGACCTTCTAAGCTGAACTTTTTATTTGAGTACTACCACTGGGTAGCTTCTCTACTCGTCTTTTCATGTCAATGTAAACATTCATTATATTTACTTGATGTATTCTGTATACAGTTGTAAATTTCAATAAATACATTTTTTTTTTTAAATGTTTGACAAATTCGAAGTAATTATAAAAAATATTAGGAGTATTAATAAAAAGTTAAAACATTGAAACTTGACAATATTTATTAAAATATAATTTGTTAAAATAAGCTGCATAAATCGATTCTACAACGGTTAGTTACAACGGAAGCCTATCTCGAAACGTTGGTGAGAATTTGACGACACCGTCGCAACCCGAAGAAACCGTTGAAGAATTAATTTATGAAGCTTATTTTCATGAATTAGTTTTTAATAAAGATTGTAATAATGTTGAGGTTGGCAATTTAAGAGAGTATTCAATTATATTATTACTTTAAACTGACTATCCTTTTGGAAACTGGATGGGAAAAATAATTAAAGAATCATACAAGCAGTTTCAGTTTGATTGTAGCACCCTAAGTCCTTAGGGAGCCATGATGTTCACAGTAGCAGGGTAGAGGAGATGAGCTTAATGCCAAGCAATATAGAGTAAATTCCCAACCCACCCGACCTATAGAAAATCCTACTTGGAAAGAAGGTTAGGGAAAAAAAAGGTGGAATAAAAAACAAAACAAAAAGAGGATGTGAAAAACAGAGAGAGAATGCTAATCAAAGTGATAGAATGGATTAAAATAGAGAGACGGTTGAGTACATAGCAATGAAAGCGGAGCAGCGAGGGAAAGGATTGCCGCCGTTGTGGATTACTGCCGCGCCGGATCACTTTAATCAAGGGCCGGCTCCATGCATATTCAAAGGGCTAAGGGAGGGGGGCAGTTTTTAGCCGCCCTATCACCGCCTCGCAGATTTATATTGCGGTGCTTTTACTAGATATTGTGCAGTTCTCAGGGCGGCCGGTCATTCCCGGTCGGTAGCGGGGAAATCTCAATGGGAATGAAAATTGGTCCTGGAAAAGGGAAAATGCTGGACGAAGTATCTTCAAGAGAATAAGTTTTTCTGACAGTCCAAAGGTGGTTACAGCTTTATTCGAGAATCATCGATCAAGAAGGCCTATGGAATGATCAAAGCACATGAAGTGCGCAATTTGCAATTAGTTAATCGCCAAAGGAAACAGGAACCTCTTAGAAGATGATTAATATTTGATTTTACAAAATAATTGATTTAGCCGAGATATCGCTCAACCGCCCGATTATCCCATAAAGAGACCATTTATGTCAGTTAACAGCTGAAAAAATGTATCTGCCACAGTTGAACTTAACTTAATCCTGGATCCTTCAGAACTCAGAGATCGCTTGCAGTGACCTAAAAAGGAAGTGCTTAATGTCCAAGTATGTAGTTGATTGCCCAGGGAAACATGAACCTCTAAGCAGATGATTAATAATTTATAATAAGTAGTAAGTACCTTCTATTTATTTGTATTTGTTAATTTTAGTTTTGATATAAAATGCACTTGGATTCAGAAAAATACATGTATAAAAATACTTAGGATTACCCGTTCTAGAGGAAGATCTTAGAGAGATGTGATAATGATGCTTGCTAAAAGAGATTTATAGGCTGGAAGCAAGGAAGAAAGATGTTCTTAAAGAAGTTCTAAAGGAACTTTAGTCTCAGAATAAATAAATACTTTATTATTATTTTGATTAATAAAAAGAAGGTCCTCACAACGTGATTCGGCAGAGAGAACGAACTAAGGAATATCATTTAAGAGTTCCAGAAACAGAGATGGAGAGGTGTTAATTTACGAAAATTTCCAATCTGATGGCATGTATAGGCGTAAACATATTTTGAAGAATTGAGCTTTTCAAAAAAATATTTGTTTTTCGTTAAAGTCCGGATTAAAAACCATATATGTATATATATATATATATATATATATATATATATATATATATATATATAAACATATTAATTTTATAGAAGGGGAATTCAAATCTGTCAGTTTTAGATTATTTTCTTATTATAACACAACTTTTCAACGAGGCATCTTGAAGGCGTTTTTGACGTTCTAAGTATCTTCCAATAAAACCTGTTCCACTACAACCCATGAAAGGTTTCGTGTGAAGTTCCTAGTACAGACTATATTTTTTCTAAAGCACATGTTAGGCAGGGAGGTGATTTGTCCGTTATCACGCTCAACTGCCAGGTTTTCTACCAATCTATAGTGTGTGTCCAGAAGGTTCTGTAGATCCCACAAGTTCTGTAATGCATGGTTTTCAAGTAATACAGATAAATGTTTTAACTCTATTCATATTAAATCAGCTCAATTCTATTTTCAGATAAGATCAAATCAATATTTCTCAGGAATTCTAACTCAAACATGATACCAAACTCAAACCAACTCCCCGCAAACAAACCAAATAAATCCTGATGTTTGTCTTGATTCCTCCCATACGGACTGAATCAGGGCCCTAGTACAAACTTTACTCGTTAAAATAAGAAAGTGGAGTAAGAGAAATTTTTAAGGGAGGCTAACTGCCTCGGGTGCAGTTGCGAGGTAGAGTTCGTCCCAGAATGTCCTCTTTATTTGTTTTCTTCGCCGCCCTCCTCCCCATCCTCTTCTGAAGCACGTCTTCGGCGGGTTATGGTCCTCGTTAGGAGTCTCCGTCGGCTCCTGATCCGAGATAGCCATAGCTTCGGAGGTCGCGGGCCACGAAGCGATAGAGGCAAGTGGTCCTTTGTTTATTTGCCGACGCGGTGTCGAGAGGAATTTTGAGCATCAAGCACGTTTTCGAAAACCTTCAAAAGGGCATTAGATAATATCGTTTCACTTTTAGGCGAGTCTTAAGAAATACTTACAAGAAAAACTCTTACAGCGAAAATACTAGAGGATTTCAAATAATTTAAAAAACGCCTGCATCATGAAAATGTTATTTCATCTGTCTCTACGTGAAGAATATTTCTGATTTAAAGATTACTCGTTAGCACTTTCGAAGATAAATGTGTTTTTCAGAAACCCATATCTAAATTATGTTCCCAGTTAGTAATATCTTTGAAGTTAACCTATTCCTAAAACCTATTTCGTTTTATTTTTGTTTATTTAATAAACGTCACTTTATTCTGTAATGGTTAATTGGACGAATCTACAGTCGGAGTCCTAAATTTTGCTTATTCAGATTTAAGTAGGATAGTCATCTTTAACGAATACTTTACACCTTTCAGGCTCGGGCCCCCATTTTACGTCCCTTCTGAAGGGGGGCGGGATATCAAAGGCATAATCAAAGATTTTTTACTCCATTTAAAAAATCCTTATCACTTTCTAGTTACGAACCCGCTTGATCTTGGGCATGGTATTCATTTATTTTTAATTGTATTAAGTGAAATAAATCCTTGTAATTATGACAGATTCGGAATGGTTTCTTAAAACCAATGATTACATATTTGGTTACTGCCATATTGATTGTACCGATAGAAATATACAGGGAGTAAAAGTATTTATTCTTATTTTCCTGAAATTTAGTGATAATTAGGTTTGAGGGTACACATGGACGTCAAGATCTTGGATGTATACCCTCAACCATCCTGGCAACAGAAGTCGTACCTTCGCACCGCTACCATAGAACTTAGTGACTTAGTACATGAAATCCTGTTGAACTGGAAACTTCTAAAAATACACTAACGCCAAAAGGTTTTCTTTTATAAGTTGAGAAAGAAAGAAGATTTTTAATTATACACGGAGAAGAAAGGTTTCCTCGCCGTTGGGAAATTGTTTTTACTCCTCCCCCCTCTCAGGTCAATATAACTCAGGGGCCTTCGGGAATTGCCAAGGGTAGGGGGCAATTTCAGGGGGCAATTTCAGAGGAAGGACTCACCGCTTATATATTAGCCTAAATGGGACTTCTAAGACAAGAGTCTTATCAAAGCTGCAATTAAAAACCAACCCACGGAGCGACTTGAATGAAAAGAAAACTCATAAAAGACCAGCGTTTTTCTCCCTTCTTTAATTAAACTCAACTACAGTATCTTATTTATTATTTTGTCCAGATCTAGATTAGTGTTTACTGCGGATCTCTCTCATTGGGTTAACAAGTACTGCTGCTTTCCCTAGAACAGATCCGTCCGTTGTACATACTAAGTCTGTGATAAATAAAATTGAAAAAGTATATATACTTATATATTTACAGCCCCAGTGATTCTTAATCTTATCATATCCAAAATCAGTTTCTTACACTTAACGAAGCAGAATCGTGTTATTCTCGTAATCTGTAAGTGGCTAAGCCAGGCATTGGATTAAAATGGAGATATTGCAAATATTACAACTCCATTTCATGCAAAAAACTAAGAGAATGACAGAATTCCGCCCCCCCCCCTCAATATAAGTTATTCTAACTGTAAAAAATGTTGACGTACCACTATTTCAACGGGGCTGCAGATAGATGAGACCTTCAGAATCAAAATTGGATAACTCCAAATTTCTAAAATTTACTTTAAGCTCCCGAAACTTTAGATTCTGAATCGGGCTAAACAAAATTGCTTGACGAAATAAATGAAAAATACGGAACAATCAATTTTGGAAATTTTCCATTGGAAAGTATCCAAATTTGATTAGAAAACTCCTTGTCCAAAAAACAACGCCTTGAGTCTATAAAATAACCGAAAGTTACTAGCCCTTCAATGTTTGGCAATTTCCGGTCTAATTGTAACATATAACAAAATAACAATTCACTGAAAATTCACATCAATGAAGATCAAATGTAAGTCATATTAGCAGTTACACCATAATAGAAATGTAAATCACCTACCTGCACAACCGTTGTCCAAGGAACATTACGGACTCTACCATGTACTGAACCCAAAACCATTCATGGGTTGTCGTGGTATATGTCGATTGCCTTAATAACCATGTAGATTCTAACAATTCTAATAATTGTTAATTTATGTGCCTTTTTTGACAATCAGTACCGATTATTCCTATTATCGGAAGTTATGTCACCATGGACTTCATCTCAACAAAACCACACACAAGAGTGAAAGAAAAGAAACTTCGTTACTTGTTATTTCAATTAAATCCAATCAAAAACTTAATTACCGGATGGATATTATTACACAAATATACATTTTAATTGGGCGTATGAAGTTGAACTTTGAATCCAAACCTCCTCTAAAATCATTGCTTGATGAGCTGACGCACCTAATTTTATCCCAAAAATTATAAATCTCATTGAGTTAATGATGTTTTAACCGTGTTGCCAATGAGTAGCATTTTTTTTAAATTCATATAATTTATATAAATTTTGATAATGAATATTTGCTCACAACAAACTATTTGGTTTAATCCACTAGAGCCAATCGATAAAGATATATCGATCAGTGAACTATCGCCAGTAATCGGAAAGAGGATCTGACAAGAATATGGAACTCGCTGAAAAAAAGGGAATTGGATGCTCTCTCTGCAAGAGAATCCTCCACAGTCTATATCCAGGAATACACAAAGGGACCTCCACAAATCTTCTCCTTCCGCCTCCCGGATTCGGAGAATTTTCTCTATAACCGGTTTTCCCGACTCGGATGTTTATCCGACCGTGTTCGAGGCGGAGGAAAGGTCGGAGAATTTATTCGAAGAAAGGAAACAGTTGGAGTCGGTATTACTGGAACTATCGGAGCGGAAGGGTGTCCCACAGATCAGGCGCCCCTTCCTCCAGTAAAATTAAATTGCCGTCTGCGTCAGTGTGTGTGTGCTGGAGAAAGTATCCGGGACATTAGGGAGACTGGAGTTATCCACGCTACGTTAGGCAGGTACCTGGTCCTCCAGCCAGGGTAGCTCTTGCCAGATATTGCCCTCGTACCGCCTTCGGGAGCTCTAATGGAGATTACTTGCGCTTCTGCTTCTCGACTTCAGTTGGACCTAATTATTTTAAACACTTTGTCCCCAGCTTTATTCTTTCTTCCTGCCAGTAGTTTTCTCGTAACATTTATCTTTTTTATTTTTATTTTACAATTTTCAAAATACAAAGAGAGTATTCATGCCATCTAATAGCTCTATCAAATTGTGGCAGGGTTACTTGATTCTTGAGATTAAATCATATTACTATTTTTTAATATAAAAATTAAGACAAAAGTGCTTAAGGAGACGTTTCATTAAAAATACCCATATAAAAATAATAAACACAATTCTCGTGTTTATTTTTTTCAAATCTTCAGAACACTTGATATCGTTAATTGTTTTTATTAAAAATAAAACGTCACTCTTTATTGTGACCTACATTACAACCCCCCTGAAGAACTGCAATGTGGATCAAAATGCTGAATACAAGGTTTTTCTCCAAAGTAAGGGTACCCACTTAATAGAAGCTGGTTGAGACCAAGGAGTGTCTGCAGATCCCACAGGGTCCATATAAAGCTTTTAACAGACTAAATAATTTATATGTCCTATCTAAATTTTTATAACCAAGGATCTTCAGCACAGCGGCTCAGCGCTGAACACTGAGCCACTCCGTTCCTTACTAAAAAAAGAAAAATTATTGATTAAAATATTGTTGTTTGATTATTCATTTAAAGTCTATATATCTAAGTAAAAATTGACGCTTAAATGGCAAATTGGACGATGCTAAGTTTAATCGGAAGTCCTGAAGTTTGCTTAACCTGGATAGGATAGGGATCATTAACGAATATGGGGACTGCCATTTTACGTCCCATTTGAACGGTATAACTAAGTGTTTTTTTTACTCCCTTTAATAAATCCCTCCAAGAAGATGTTGGAAGACATGTGTTCAAGATCCAACGCCGAATATAAATTAGGGAACAGAAAAGTAAAAATAAAAATTTGCAAAGGTGTACCACAAGGTGATACCCTATCTCCTAAAATATTTATATCAGTTCTCCATGATCTGATGCAAACCAAGTACTGGCAGAACAAAGGAATAAAAATTCTTGGAGAATGGATGAACCATTTAGAATTTGCGGATGATCAAGTACTAATAGGAAAATGCAAAGAAGAAACCCTAACCATGGCAAAACAACTGATAGTAGCAGGAGAAAACTTAGGGCTCAAAATAAACTATAAGAAGTGTAAACATGTAACACTAAAGGTCGACGGACATTTAATAATAGGAGAGCATCTTATAGAGTAAGTAGAATCATTTCTATACCTCGGGCATCTTATCTCTATTTAAGGGCAAACAGAAGAAATAAGCAGGCGATATACTCAAGGATGGCGCGCACTCTTCAAGTTTAAGGATATATATAGATCCTCTGTGAGTTTGGAAGTCAAGAGGAAAGTCTGGATGAGCACTGTACTTCCGGTCATGACCTACGGTTGCGAAACATGGATAATAGACAAGAAGACTAGCCACAGGTTGAGAGTAACAGTCAGAGGTATAGTGCGACACCTCCTCGGAATATCAAGACAAGATCAAAAACCAAATAAGTGGATTAAATCTAGGACAGACCTCCCAGATATTATGGAAAAAGTCCATTTAAGGAAGAGGACCTGGACCGGACATGTCATCAGAAGGAATGCTGAAACATGGACCAGGCAGCTTATGGATTGGTATCCAAGAGAGCACGCAAGGAAGAGAGGACGCCCGCCGACAGAGTGGGACAAGGAGATGAAGAAGAGCTGCGGAGGGGCAGCTTGGAAGAGAGTAGCATTGGAAAGGAAAGAGTGGAAACGGATGGGACAAGTACATTATTTACTGTGGTTGCAAGAGTGATAGGAAGAAACAATCGAACTTAAAACCTCAACTAAAGGTTGATTTTGTTTATATGTGAATAGGTATAGAAAAAAATAGAATGTTTTGTATATGTTTATTATAGTATATGAACAAATAAAGATTATTATTAATAATAAATCCCAAGGCTACTCTAAAGACTACACCACAGGTGATCCTAAATAAAGTATCAGAACATTTTCAAATGTGCGCAATATTTTACTTCACTTCTGGTTTATAATTCTGTCTAAATCTACTTTGCGCAATGCTTATTCTATGGTAATTCGTTCCTTTGATTGCCTCCGACAGAAGCTCCATGTCCCAGTTTCCTATTAACTCCCAGACGAAGGGAGAGCATCTATGGAGAGGCTGATATGGGAGACTAAGACTATAGAGTCTAGAAGATTGGGTTCTATATGGCCTACTAACTCAGCTTAACTGGTCCAAGGGAGCAACTCACGGACTTAACTCGTACGAGCCCTTTCCTCTCCTAACCCTTATTTACGCTAACACCCCCTGAGTTTACTTCGGCTCCACTAGTTTCTCAATTAGAGGATTAGTTCATACAAACTCGTAAGCCGGCTAAATTATTCCTGGAACTGCGCTATTATTTATAATCTTACTCAAGAATAAAATCCATAATAACTTGATAACTAAATCAAACTAGGAAACAATGTCTCAAATAAATAATCCTTTCACGCATGAACAAGAATCACTCTTTCTGATGTTAAATAAAATAAGAGTTATGTTAAAAAAGGTATTGCCCAACTCATATCCCTGAAAATGAAAAAAAAAATGTTGAAAAGAGTCGGATAATAGCTAGGGAAATAAATAAATTCAGAAATAGAAATAAAAAGGAGTCCTCCAATAAATAAAAATAAAAATCATTACACACTTAAACATAACACATATACATATATAAAATAACCGAACACAACTACCTATAAAAGACATGCTAGAAACATAGATGTCGGAAAATACCAAAATAAAAAAGAGATTTGTTTGTATATACATATAATTATATATGTAAATTAAATTCATAAAGATGTCCTGGGTACTGTTTTTCCTAATTCTCATAAAGTTTATAATGGTATTTAAAATTGAGTTCATAAATAGAATTGCAAGAAAATATATCTCGATAAAAATTAAAATTAAGTAATAAAAAGATCTCATGAAGACTTTTTTAAAAAAATAAAAATTGCTTTGAATAAAATATATTCTTGTAATAAATCGCAGGGGATCATACATTTAATAGATCGCTTATTTTAGCACAAAACAATTTAAATTTAAAATATCAGTTTATTTTTTATATTAATCTCACTATACTCTCAGTGCCGTAGAAAGAACCATTTGTAACATAAACCTATAAAAAGATTTTAATAAGATTGGAACTGATCGAAATCATTTGCTAGACCAATTACAGTACCTCACAACTTAAAATTCGGCATTTTTTAGTCAAGCCTTCGGAAGCAATTGTATTGGTTGAAGCTTTTTAATTCAAGAACAACTTAACTGGTAGTCCATTTCCAACATTTTTTTTAATGTAGTCATATTTGGAGTTGTATCATCTTTTAACTTGAATCTTTTATGGAAATAATGACATAAGTTAATATTGTTTTAGTAGGTAATTGATAATTTTTTTCAATAATTTTTTTATTTATTCCTCATTTATTAATTAAATTGTAATTAATTAACTAAATGTAATCTATTTTACTCTAAGACATTTTGGTTATACATTATTCCTGTAATGTTATTCTAAAGGGAATTGTCCAAGAATAAATAAAGTCTTTATTATTATTATTATAAGTTAAAATTAAAAAAAGTTCAAACTTTTAAAAAATTTCTTACGGTTAATAAAATAATTTCAAAACCACCATTACAATAGGAATGATTAGTGCCAATACACAAATTGTTATTTTTTAATTCACATGAAACTTCCAAATTATTAATTATTGAAAAATTATGTTTCTTGAGTTATGAGTCGTTCTTTTGAAGGAGTGATTTGTTAATATAATTAAAATTGTATACTTAGCCCATGTCATTATAATAAATGTTGTCCCTCATTGTGATAATATTCATTGGAACCCTTATTTCATTTTTCAGTTGGACCAATGGGATGCGGAAGAAGTTGAGAAGGGACCAATGAGGAGAAGAGATGGAAAGATTGGGCCGAGGAGTGATCAATTGCCCTGAGCTTGCGTATTGCCACCGCCTCCATGACCCACATCTACACACAGCTTTTACGATCCACTCATCTCCTTTTCTCCTTCTGTTATTATATACATTTACTTACAAAACTTTAATACATATACATAAGGATTTGTTATGTATTTTGTCATAATTTACCCCCTTTTCCCCCCGAAATAATATGTGTGTGAGTGTTAATATCAAAGTTTTATTGTACGGAAGCACTCCTTGAAATTTTATTCTATCACTTAGTTTATTTGGCTCTAATGAAAATTCCAAAATGGCCGATCTTATTTTAAAATATATCATAAAAAACGATATAAGAAATACGGTCATTGCTTTAATGATGGTCGAAAGTGAAATTTAACTTTAATATTCTACCAATTCAAACAGACTCATTAGAGGCGGAAACCTCATTCCAAGGCGTCAAATAAAAACTTATTACTGCTTTAATAGGCAGTGGGGAAGCTCAGTGGTAGAGCGCAGAGTTACTATTCTGATGATCCCGAAATCCGGTAGTGACAGATAAATTATTTAATCTGTTAACGCCCATAAATAGACCCTGTGGGATCTGCACTCTTCCTCGGGTTCACTCAGCCACTATAAAATGTGAACTTAAGATCCATTATAACAAAAAAACTTTGTCCCGATATTTAAAAATTAAAATCTATAAAACTATACCCTTCCATATATTATAATGATTTGATAATATCCTTATAAATATTATCCATCGTAAGGAATTGAAAAATAAAGTATTGCTTAGAATATTGGATGAGACAACTGGAGCATTTTGGCGATTGCACAACGCAGAATCACAAATCATGTTGGTAGCCGGTGCGATAGTTCTAAGATCAACCATTCAACAACAAATTAAAATAGGCTTGTACAGTTGTTAATAAACGCTAAGCCGAGAAGTAAACGTCCGAGAGGTAGCTCTAGGAGTAGGTGGGAAGATAACGTTAAGAGTAGATCTAACAGAATCCGTGGACGAAAGTTTTTAGGAGAAATCAGTGGTATCGGCATCGAGCCTTCGTGTTCGCTTAGCCTTATTATTATACCAATACTGAACGACAAGGGGTCCTTACATCTACCTTAGTGAATGTCTTACAGAATTAATAAAATTAACCGAACTTTTTTTTTCTTTTTTACTTTTGGACTGTCATTTACTTTTTAGTAACGTCTATTATCACCGAGGCTACAAAAGCCCATCGTCCAAATAATTATTTTTTTAATGAAATTTACAACTGTATTAAAATAACACAACAAGTAAATATAATGATTGGTACATATTAGCATGAAAGACAAGTAGAGAAACTACCCAGTGGCAGTACTCAAATAATAAGTTCAACTTAGAAGGTCACAAGGCCATCTTCTCTTCAGATGCCTCGGACGATTATCAGGAATTGAAGAGGTTGCTAGGTTTGTAAATAGTGGGTTTGAGTGGAAATAGGTAAAGTTTGTCGTGAAAAGATTGATATCGGATTCGCGCCAAATCAGCAACAAAAGGGACATTAAGGTCATTATGGATTACTTTGTTTGTTACAAACTAAGGAGCATTGAGGATTTTTCGGGGGATTTTGGATTGTAAGAATTGAATTCGAGAGGAATTCGATGGTTTAGTGGAGCCCCAAAGCTCTATTCCTTAAGTCCAGATGGTTCTAATGATTGTCATGTGTATGATTCTTTTGTAATTAATTTAGAGCTTAGAGCGTTTGTCTAGTAAATGTTGTACTAGCCTGAAACGGCGAGCTGTTTCTTGTCGTTTTAGTCTAGTATAAGGATTCCAAGTTAATCTTTTGTCAAGGTGAAGTCCTAAGTACCGGACTTGTTCTACAGGAATCAGTGGGATGTTATTATATGATAAAGGAGGACAGGAAGCCATTGGTTTACGACGAAGGGTAAAGATGATTTGACGGGATTTGTGAGAATTTATTTTAATCCTCCAGTTTTGACACAATTTTTCAAGGTCAGTGATATGGGATTGAAGAGTATGGGATGCTAAATCTGGATCGGTGTTGACTGATAATAGACATGTGTCATCTGCATACGTGGGAAGGATAGCATTAGGATGGGTCAGGATGTCAGCTGTATAAATTGTGGATAGGATTGGGCCGAGGATACTGCCTTGAGGAACACCAGCAGATTGAGAATAGAGGGATGAATATACACAATTGTGATTTTCTTTGAAATACCTCCAAATAATAATTTAAAACAATTTTGTGTGGTCTATGAATTACACCTATTGATGATATTGTACAACCCTAAATTCCATTATTGGCTTTAGGTCTTCTTAATAGAAGAGAATGGGGTTATTCAAGGCTAATTATGGAGAACAAGAAAACATTTTTTTAAATCACAAAATAAATTTAGGGCCTTTATGGTAGGGTCTACACCCCCCTAAAAAAGCAATAATAATATACAATTAAAAGGAGGAAATATATTTTTTTAAATAATCAAACAATCAAATGTTCAATAGTTGTATGAAATAAATTCCTTAATTACAATAAAAATGAATTTTGTTTCATAAAAACCTTCAAGAAATTGTGTTCATATAAGCTATATTCATTATGATTATTGTAGTTTAGAATCAAACCAGAAGCATGCATATTAATTTTTTCAAAGAAGAAATTGGTTGGGAAGAAACCAACCTGATAACTAGGCAGAACAACTTATCAAGGATAGTAAACAATGAGTGGAATAACTGTAACCTGGATTAATATCACAGACAAAATTTTATCAAAAATGGCTAGGTTGCAATTGATACCAGAAGGTAAACAGTATGGGTTTAGCGCTACCATTTTTTGTGTACATCCCAACCCTCCCATTCCCCGAAAGCAACAGGTTAATCACCTAATTATGAATACTGTTACTGCATAATTAACAGATATACTCCCCACAACAAATACCCATGCCATTGCTTTAATATACAACTTGTAATGAATATTGTACTTGTCATGATCAAGCACTAAGTAACAATATTGTTATTAGTAATATAAACCAGCAGTGATATTCAAATTAAAGTAATCATAATTAATGAAATCGAGCTATGGAAAAAGTTTTCATCAATATAATATCATATTACTTTCTACACTGTGCAGGTATAAAAAGTTCATACATTTTTTATTATTCATTAAGTTTAAATGAAGCTTATGCATATGGCATTTACTATTATCAGTGCTATGAATATAGAATGTATTTTCAAATTTCATATGAATCTGAATATTTTAATGTAAGGATGACTTACAATAATTTATTATTTTCGTTTACAGAGTGTTAACCTCTTAATGTTATGTTCAAATTATCTAATCATAAACTTTTAATTACATAATTAATAATGCTTATCATAAAATAATATGAATATAATATAGTAAGTAATATAACTATTACTATTATTGTAAATTTACCATTAGCGTTTCCCGAATACGCAAATAAAAAATCACTAAAGACTCATTACCTAAATGGACAATTTTATTTATTTTTTTCTGAGAATGACTCATTTGGGATGGCCGTTTAATGAAAATGATAAATTACTCATTAAGATAGAATAGACTGTTGAACATTTACTCTATCACCCTAAAATTCTAATAATTAATCCTCTGAAAAGTCATTATTTATCAAGCCATAAAACCAACATAAAAAGTTAATAAAAACTGTAAATTTATGTAATATACTTAAAGAACACTTTATATATATACATATATATATATATATATATATATATATATATATATATATATATATATATATATATATATATATATATATATATAGAGAGAGAGAGAGAGAGAGAGAGAGAGAGAGAGGGAGAGAGAATTTTACAAAATGACATGACCCATTATTTATTTTTCCATAATAAACCTATTGATTAATGCAGTATGAATTGGGTTTTATTTTATTCAAATATCTAGATAATGGATTCCTTGGTTGTTAAAATCATTTTTCTATTTAACTGTTCTTTTTGGGTAATGTATACTAATCAGAAATATATCTGCAGCCCCACTGAAGAAGTGTTTTTAGAAGAAATTTTGCCCAGAAAGAGTTAACTATATTAAAGGAAGTGGAATCGTGTCATTCTTGTAGTTTTTGGCTTGAAATGAAGTTAAAATATAAGCAATAACTCCATTCCAAATTTATGAACTAGGAGAATAACACAGTTTCACTAATTTTGGCCAAAATTCAACTTAACCACTTATTTATTTAAACAGATAAATGCTACTTGGTAAGGAGACCTAACAACCAATCTGGCAATATTTTTTTTAAAGTTGTGACAGGAAGATAATTTTTATCTATTAAAATGAAAAGAATTTCATTGATGTAATCTGTTAAGTAATTGATTGAAAGTATGTAATTTGAAACTCGACAACTTGTGAATAATGTTAATTGATTTTTTTAGTCATAGTTAATTATTATATTGAAATATACCTTGCTAAAGAGGACACAATCTCGTTATAATGGGGTGTGTAAAAAAAAATTACCATTTTATTAAATTCCAGAGTTCAAAAGTCTGTAAATACTATAATGCTATTTATTATTTACCAACACTTAATAATCCCTTCTCTAAGCTTGTTTACTAACACTAGACGTCTTCAAAAAAAGCCTCAGTTTAGTTATTTATTTCAAAGAAGAAACATGACAGTGTCCAACAAAATTCTTGTAATTTTAAGACATTACTGGGGAAAAAATTTCACAGCTGCTGAAGCAACTCGTGAAATTATTAAATATGAAGGGGAAGGTGTCCTTGACCAGGGTACTGCGTGGCATTGGTTTGAAAAATTTAGCAGTGGAGATACGACGTTGGAAAGGAAGAAGGGCTCCAGGCCATTAATGGATATTGATGAGGTTCTGAAGGAAGCTGTTGATTCAAATCCGTCCACAAGTACTCGCGAACTTGCCAGGGAGTGTGGTGTGTCGAAAGATACTGTTAGCCTACACCCCATTAAAATACACTATTGAATAAGAAGACAAAGAATAATTTTAAATCAACCATTGATTATCCACTGATGTTTTATTGATTATTTCAAAGATAAATTAATATAGATGTTCAATGTTTATTTTAATTGTTGTATACAATATTTTAACCCTAATTTTTTATTCTCATAGCTTTAATTTCTCTTTTCCATATATTTGTTTATTTGAAATAAACCTTTGATTTACCATATACAACACAATTTCATTTGGAAAATCCTGCAATATGTTAGTTCCATAACCTTCATTGTTGTCACTAGGACAGTCCCAACTACTCCAAATGTCCTCTAATCATTACTAATACAGTTCTAAGTTTCTGTTCTGTATTTGTTGTGATTATTATAATTGTATGTGGTGTTTATTTCTTTCCCACCGGTTTTCCATTCATTACTGGTGCTATTTAAACTGTTTTTGAACTTTAAAAAGCTGGTCTCATGTTAGTCACTTATTGATCTAACCATATCGCCAATTTTCATAAAGAACTAAATGATGAAAACTATTGATAATTTCAATAAAATGGAGTTTCTCAAATTATACTGCAAGATGGTATCCTTTATTAAGCCCAAAGAAGACTTATGAGGAAGATTAATTCAACTAGAAAAAAAGCATGTATACATCACAATATTTGGCAATGAACATGAATTTTTATATTTAAAACACACAAGAGCAGTTTAGAAATGTTTGAAGTTCTGAGTGTTTTGTACATAACAGATTAAAGATGGAATCAAGTTAAGGTATGAAGTGTGATAATCCTAGTGTAGGTTTTAGCAATGATTGCATACAATTAAATATATTGTTCTCTACATAACATTCCGTTCATCAACACAAAATCCACTCGTTCTTCTGCTTTCCTACTCCCTATTACCCGGGCTGGATAGGATACCATTAAAAAGTCAATGGCCAAGAGACCTGATCAACTATTGCTGTTTCCACTTCTAAAAACTTGATGTTCCAGTAGTAAAGCAAAGAGAAGAATACTTGGATCAAATTTGCTGGAAGTGGAGGTACAAATGAAAATTAAAGACTAGCGAGGAGATCGTTGACTGGAAGATCTGAGTAAGGAAAGAAATAGTTGGGGGTGCAGTCAAATTAAACACTAAATAAGTACCCCCACTTATTTAGTGTTTAATTTGACTGCACCCCCAACTATTTCCTTCCTTACGAAAATTAAAGATTAAATAAATAAATAAATTTGTTCTCTAAAACGTATGACCTATATCTGTGACTTGAATACCTGTTCATTCAGAATGATCTAGCATTAAAATTTGAAAATACCTTACATTTTAAAATGGCCATCATACAGATGAAAGCTAATACAGATTAGCTAGTTTGGATTTTATCAATCAGGACAATACTCTTATTGATAAAAACTAACATTAAATTGTTTGTAAAAAAAAATTATCCTTTATTTGCAGTTTCAACTAACTATCATTTAGTCTTGCGAATTTCTAAAAAAACTAAAATATAAATATTTTGATTGTATAAATTTGCTGGAAAAAATATGGAGAGAGGTGAGAAAATAGATTAGAAGCTATTATATGAAATTAGAAAGATATGAAAAACTGTTAAATATATTCAACCACAGTTTGATTTCTAAAAAGCTATATCCTGTTATAACTTCATCTTGGAACAGTTCAATAACAATGTTCTAAAAATAAATCTTTATCTAATGAAGAAAGCATAGGAGCACTGTTGAAATAACAAAAAATTCAAGTTAGCCGATATTATAATGTCTTAAGGCCAAAAGCAGATTAATTTTATCTGATTTTATCTTACGAAATAATTAATAAAAAATTATCCTAGGAATGGAAAGGGAAGCTACGATGTTTTCTAAGAGTAGAAATTAAGTGTAAACTATCCAATGCAATTTTTTCTCATAGGATTAAACTGACATATTTCTAATGATAAATACACTCGTTGCATACAATAAATCAATATACAGACAGCTTCTTTTTTTTTTTTTTTACTAGAACCATCTAATGACTACTAGAACTAGATCATCTAAGTCTTCATTTGATAATTAAAGATTCATTAAGCCTTAATTTTTATTGCATCATAAAAATACAACAGGAAGAAGTTTGAACAACGAGGTTATAACATTAATTAAAACAACAAAAATAATGAAAATGAACTTCACTAAATGGTGCTATATGACTCTATGTTGTATTAATAGATATTTTGTTCATAAACAAGACTAGTCATTGTCAGAGTTCAATAACAAATAATTACCGGAATACCGAATATGGGTTAATTAAGAATAGTGGTTAACGATAATAGCTAAATGAAACATGTCCATAAAAATAACCACTTGTAATATGAACTGCATTCTGAACAAATTTGTACCTGTCAATGTTTTAGTTTGCTTTAATAACACAATGTGGGATTTTGGAATTAGAGCTTTAAGCTAATCATCATGGGAAACTTTGGGACTAACAAATATTCGGTACAATCAGAATTTGTTGTTAATCATCCAAGATGCACGAAAGTGAGTAACTATTTAACATGATAAAGTGAGTAATCATTTAACCTAAGACTGTATACTATGTATAATAAACATAATTTTTTGTAAAACGCTCTTCTTTTTTTATGGGATATATTAAATTTGGATGAAGTATATATCTCCTTATATTATAACAGATGAGTTACCTTATATTAACTTCATTTGTGGTATGCCCCTTCAATTTGTGAACAGAACAAACACTTTCATAAAATATTAAACTCTTTATGCACTTAAAAGCTTAAATTTATATTAAGCTTCATTGTATATTATAAGTTTTGACAATACTAAACTTTGCTATTGATGATAAAATAATTCATAAATCCTAATTAGAAGAATCAAATTGGATTATCAACATTTTCGATGAACTAGTTAATACAGAATTCAACATTTTCTTCATTAAAAAGATAACTCACAAGATTGAAATTCATTGATAAGCCTACTATAAAGACCTTACTATTGTCATTTTTTTAATTTATGAACATATCAATGAAACATCATATCTTTATATATGTTCTTTACGTAAATTCTTAGAAGGAGGAAATACAATTAGCTGGAGCATTGGAAAAAGAAAGAGACTACACAAGAACAGAAAAAATGTACTAAAACAAACAAAGTTATCGTGCATTCTTTTTTTTATACATGATTATTTTTATCTATATTTATAAAGAATATTAAAAAGGAAACAAATGAAAAGTTAAAACTTGTTGTGACTTAGATTGAAGCAACAACCTGCGTAACTGGTACCGGAGTAATAAAGTTATTTAAAGTAATAAATAATGAGCCATAGGCAAAAGTGGGAGGGGCACACCTACAGTGGGTCAAAAAAGTATTGGCACACCCTAATTTTTTTTCTTTTTTCGGTGATGTCAATTATTTTCAAGTAGGAATTTTATAGTAAAAATAGAACTCAAATCAGTCTTTTTGAAGGTAATTAAAAGCTAGACTATTAATGTTACAATTATCAAGAAAATAAAATAGGAAAATCGGTGGTCAAAAAAGTATTGGCACAGTTGTCCATTGTTAACGTTTATAGAAAAACATCTCCTTTAATCCCTTAAATATTCTTGCATTAAATCCCTGTTATTTACAAACAAATAATTCCTCAGTCTAGATTTATTTCTCACACTAATTGGTGCATTGAAAATGACAAAAACCAAAGAGTGCAAACCAGAAATTAGGTAGTGAAATTACATTCTCGCGGACTCAGTTACTGTCAAATTGGCAAAAAAGTAGGGATGAGTTTTAGCACTGGTTCAGTTTTAAATAAAGTGCGTTCTGAGCGACCTCAAAAGTTTTCTGCAAGAGAAAATCGGCAAATTAGGAGAATCGTTAAACATAATCCAGCATCCTGACCTCCTCCATAGCAACAGAGATGGCAACAACTTCCAACACAATCTTCTACCTCCAGACGGTTAGAAATGTACTACACAGTTTTAATTATTATGCGAGAGTTCAAAGAAAAAAGCAAATTATCAGTGAGGTAAATCGTACTAAAAGACTTAAGTTTGCCAAAATCCACATAAATAAGTCAATTGAATTTTGGAAAACAGTAATTTTCTCTAATGAGAGTAAATTTAGTATTTTCGGATCTGATGGTCGCAAATAAGTGTGGAGGAAACCAAACACCAAGTTTCAGCTACAAAATATCAGACCGACAGTGAAACACGGTGGTGGAAGTGTCCTAGTGTAGACTGTATGTCTTCGAATGGGGTTAGAAATTTGAGTTTCATTGAAAAGATTATGAATGCTGAAAAGTATGTTGACATTTTGCAGCGTAACTTGAAGAGCAGTGCTGAAAAATTGGGAATTCAGGATACATTCGTGTTCCAGCAAAATAACGACCCTAAACATACCGCCAATAAAACAATATGACCTCAAATGAGTTTTAGCTGAGGAGTGGGTTAAGATCAGCCTTGAAATCACCCAAAATCATGTCTCATCAATGCCATCAATACTCTAGGCTATTATAGAAGCCAAAGAGATAATAACAAAATATTAAGATTTCTGCACAGCGCAAAAGCAGAAGGGTGGTGTGCCAATACTTTTTTGACTTATCATTTTTGTTATTTTCCATGTTAATTAAATAATGTTTTGTTTTAAGAAATTTTTTCGGTTTATTTACTTTTACTTCCTATGTAAAAATTTAATAAAATGGTTGTTACAGTTATATCAGGGTTTTTCTTTCCATAACTCAGGAAAATGAGGGTATGCCAATACTTTTTTGATCCACTGTATATCCCAGGTCTTCCCAACCAAACATCTCATTCCCTCCAGAAACGTAAAAATATTAATTAAATGCTTCAAGTTTCAAAGTCCACACTACTCATCAAGATTTATTAATTACATATACAAAATCCCCTGAAGAATATGTAATATTAAACAGTTTTAAATTAAAACAACTTTTTTTCACCAACCAGATGGATCACCCCCTTTCGGGATCTGCCAGAATTGTTATGAAACAAATTGTATCAAACAAAATCAGACTATATTCAAATAATCAATATGAATTTGATTTTAGATTTTAAAACCTGTAACAAATCTATATGTTCTTTAAATTTAAGAAAAAAGGACATAATATAGTATAACTTTGCTCTGACCCTACAAACAGCATGATTAATTGCTTTAGTTCTTGTCATACAAGCAATTATTACGAAGGTTTGTCCCTTCGAGTTGAATCACAAGTTTAAACTTTACATTTGTTTTCCTATTAATATTTTCCAAAAATACAAGTTATTATGATCTTTAGTATGGAAAAGAGAATGTAACTATGGGAAATGTGTATACTTCGGTAATCATTTCATCTAGAAATGAACGTTTCAACAAACATATATCATCTATACTTTAAAATGTCAGTTGAAACTTTATTTCTTGCTAAAATGGCTATCGAAATCTACCCGTTATCCATAAGTACATTCTCTTTTCTATACTAAAGCTCGTGATAACTTGTATTTTTGGAAAATATTAAAAATTAAATGGATAAACAGTTAAAACTCGTAACTCAACCCAAAGCGACAACCTGCGGAACAGATACCATCATAGATATTCATATGTAATAGATAGAAATATTTATGTTATAATAGTGCAAAAGAAAAAAAGAATCGGATTTAATTACATGGTTTCCCAATTACTTAAGTATATACAACATAATTTTTCAAGAAGAAAAAACTAACAGTAATTATAATTAGAATATCTCTGGTAAATATCAAAACTTACTTTTAACTCAGATTTTTTAATAATAAAAACAGTAATCTAAGACACTAAACATCATAAAACTGATTTCTAGCCAACACTACAGTTTTTAAAATATGATTATCAAGAAATTAAATCAAGTATTACACTTCATTAAATATACCCAGTAACTTACTGATGCAAAAAAAGGCTCACAAGAACAATGTTCATCTCATGTCAAAAACATTATTTAGTGTCATGTTTTTGAAGTGTTGAGGTACACACTGGTATACTTCACATGGTTTTTATCTTTTTCCTTGTTTTATTTTCAATTTGTTATCATTTAATTTAAAAGCTAACATTATTTATTGATGAATGGGCTTTTAATGTCCTCTTTATTTAAAAAAATATTTTATTATCTAACTATATTGGATTGCCACACCTGGCAGTGCTACTAATCTCTTCAGATCAATGGATAAGTTAGGTAAGTTGATTATTATTCCTGTTTTAATTTGTTGATTAAAAAATTGAAACTTTGGTTTTATATCAATCAGGTATTAGAAAGATGTTAATTAGTTTGCACAGATAAAAGAATTTAAGTTTAAAAGACATCTGTGGACATTTAATTGTATATCTAGAAGTTAACAAAACAATCGAGACTTTGATTTTATATCAATACATGCGTTATAATGCACCAAACAGTTTAGATATGAAGAAGTTTGCACAGAGAAAAATATTATACTTTTAAAAGCATCTGTGGACATAAAAACTATATTGAAACTTTCATTACAGGACATTTTTCAAACGTTTAATAAACGATAAAAAAAGAAAGTTTATCGCTTTAAATTTATTATGTTAAAGTTCTGTCTTTAACAGCCCTGATTTATGTGAATGCCGTAAAAACCCAGTAAAATCCAGGCTATTAGAACAGTGCTATCTGTTGGAGAGCTCCTGAACCAGTGCTGGGGAGTGAGCTCTATCGGAGGAGCTGTGAACTAACAACCGCCCCTCTAGTTCAAGAGTTTTGCCATAGGTAGCGAAGAGGTCGTCGATCTTACATTTAATATCTAAAAGAAATATTTTTTAAATATAGTCATGACCTTCTGTTAATAAATAAAATTTAAAATTTCTTCTGAAAATCTTATGATGTATTTAAATACATTTTGCAGCATATTTCCTTAATAAAGATAATAATTTTTTCCTCTTTATCATGTAATTCATGCCCATCAGGGTCTTCAAAATTAACGTTTTAAGCCTTTTAAGGAGGTATCTAATCCACCTTTAGAAGATATAAATTAAATAAGACAGAAGTCAAATAAAAAAAAATGTATTGGATTTTCTTACTAAAGGTAATAACGCACATAGTTTTTCATATTTAATGAAGTTAGTCTGTACAATCTGAATGGCACATCTTTGATCGAACAAATTTATTTGAAAAGTTATTTTTAGCGATTGTTGTAATGGGTATCCCTTAAGTAAAATCAAAGAGTTCTTTAAATTATTCAATTCAATTGAATTGATATATATATTCAATTGTCACCTGTGAATCATGTTTTAACTGATATAATACAAAATACAATTTAGGGTTGGACATGTTAATATTGGACATTCCTCCACACTGAAAGGTATTAGGAGGAAAGGAAAGAAGACATGTTAACATAAAGTTTGTAATACTTCATTATAATTATTCCGGAGGTTGTCGCTTCGAGTTGAGTCACAACCAGTTTTAACTTTTCATCTGTTTCCCTTTTCATATTTTACTGGTTATCATGATCTTTAGTATGGAAAAGAGAATTTAATTATTGCAAATTTATATATTTCGGTAATCATTTCATCTAGAAATAAATGGTTCAAAAAACATATATCAAGCAAACAAAATTTAATTATTACCCATAATTACATTTTCTTTTTCATACTAAGGTCATAATAACTTGTATTTTTGGAAAATATTAAAAATGAAACGAATAAACAGTTAAAACTTGTGGTCACTTAACTTGAAGTGACAACCTGCGGATTTTCCAAAAATACAATTTATCATGAGCTTTAGTATGGAAAAGACAATGTATTTACGGATAATGGGTAGATTTCGGCCGCCATTTCAACAAGAAATAAAGTTTCAACAGACATTTTAAAGTATAGACGATGTATGTCTGTTGAAACGTTCATTTCTAGATGAAATGATTACCGAAGTATACACATTTCCCATAGTTACATTCTCTTTTCCATACTAAAGATCATAATAACTAGTATTTTTGGAAAATATTAATAGGAAAACAAATGTAAAGTTTAAACTTGTTGTCACTCAGCTTGAAGCGACAACCTGCAGAATTGATATAAACTTTTCTCTACATATTACTGCAACATTTTTGTAATTCACTCCGTCATTATCATATCTTATTTATTTTTTAATTCTGCTGATAAAATTTTTTTAGTAATTTCATTTGAAAGAAGTTTTATTATAAAGGGCAAAGGCTATTTGAAGAAATGAAACCTTTTGTCATGCCATTATTACATCCCTAAATATTATTAATTTTATTTTCTAAAGATTGGAAAGAGATACAAATGTAAAAAAATAGCTTAATTTCAAAATATTTGAAAATTACTCTATTTTTTATTATATTTAAGAAAATAATGAACAGAAGTACAAAATTACCTACTTAATATTTTTTTATTTTCTTAGCTTCAGTAGCATTAGGCATTAAATTGAAATCATTATAGGCTATAAGTATTGTTTTTTCTTTAATGGGTAATATCACAGTGTGCCACAAAATATACTGTGGCAGTTTTAGTATGGTCTAGGATCGTTAAACGGGTGTTTATTGTTGTCAAAGTTGGTAGCCGTCTCATTTTATTACGATGATCTTAAAGGGTTCTAAAGTGGCAGTTAAGACGGCAGTTAACGCTCTTTTAATGGGGGTCATATACCACAAGTACTTGTTGAGTTCTAAATTGCTGACAGCTTGGAGATATCACAGATATCTGGTATCTGAAGCATGTTAACAAATGTTTATTGATGCTCTTCGTTGGCAAATTGTTTCTTGATTCATTATATTGCGAAACGATAGGTTTAATAAGTTATAGATTATATTTTAAGATTCATAAACTTTATAGACTAGTTATGGTTTCATGACTTTTTCAGTACTTGCGTACGAGTAATAGCCAATCTGCAGGGACTGTTATCCTACATTTTTTATAATCTGAACACTGATGACAACTACTTCTATTGTTACTAATATTAGTGGAAACAGAAACAAGGCAAAGACATTAAAAAACAATATGGAAGACAATTTAATAACATACATAGAAACAACTCAAGTGAGATGAGTGATATGAAAAGGAAATAAGATATGATGATATGATAAAGAGGAAGGTTTCGTGTAGATCGGCTAATACACAAGTATTTTATTTTCTTGTAGCTTTAATCATCTAAAAATATCGATTCATATATTTAATGTATATAAAATTATTAGTCTCTTTGGAACTGATATGATTCAGTCAGTTTTAAAATACCCTATAACCTAATGATTTATGTTATGGCTAATGAATAGATAAATTTTATTTTGAGAGATTCAAATAACTACTTCTTAAAGGAGAGGTGCATTTTTAGGAGTTAAAAAAACTTTGAAATAAGGATTTGTTTGTTAAAGCATTTTAATCTAATTGCTTTCTTGCTGTTATTTATTGGATTTTATAACTTGTTGTCTTCTAATTAGCGTATCTCATGCCAGAATACAATAAGTGGTAATACAAGTGTAAGAAAGTGTCAAGAGGCAGGATTCAAGTTGGTATTCGCCTGACTCAACATAATACTACTCCAAGAAGCTCAGCAAGACTACAGTTAGGGTCAGATTGGTTCAAATAGCAAAATGATTACTTTGGCCATTTTATACTTTATATCAAACAAAACTTATAAACATTATTCTTATTCATTGCTGAACATTCATTAATAAAAGTGGTTGGTAATTTTTTTTATTATTCTCAAATTATAAAATAATATAAAAATTCAATTACTTGCTATTTGAGAACTAAAAATGAACACTTTCTTTAAACTTGTTATTTTTTTTAATTCAGCTAAGTTAATAACTTAATGAAATCATTTTTTTTTTTTTTTTAAATTGCATATATATATTCAGGAAGTAAGATATCTCAGTATGTAGAGCACTGAGCTGCTGTACTGAAGATCCTGGTTATGAATCTCGCTAAGATGAAAAAAATTTTAATCTGTAACAGCCATAGATGGACCCTGTGAAATCTGAAGACCCTCTTGGGAGTCTGGATTTCCGGATAGTGGGTAACCACAATTTCGGGGGAAAACCTGGCTGTTGGGTGTGATCTCGGACAAATCACCTACAACCATTTTCTTGGAAACTGTACAATTTTTACCATGTATTGAATCTAAGATCCTTCTTGGGATGTATTGGTACAGGTTTTTTAAAATCTATAATCCATAATTTATTATCGCTTATCTATTTGTTTTTGAGGATGTAGGAAAGAATTGCATTTGTTTTTGAGGATGATTTTGGAAAAATCTCTTCCCTGCTCCACTGCTGTCCTAGAAGCAGTACATTTTCTGCCATGTAATGAATCCTAGATCCTTTATGGGTTGTAGTAATACAGGTTTCTTTTTATCTGGTGGAGTATATACGGGGTGTTTCGGAATTGCACGTCACTATTTTAGTTATGTGTTCTCTAACACAAAATAAACAAAAAAGTTCATATTAACATATATCTCCAACTCATTTATAAAACAGATATCTAAGGTTAAATATTTATTATTTATTATTACTATTTATGTATTATTATTACAACATTTAGAGTAACTGTTCAGAGGGGCCTCCGTTTTGTTGAATGCAACATTCAGCACGACAAATCCATGCTTCTCTGGCTCTTCGTATAGCATCAGGATGGTGCTTGATAGTTACTGCTGTCCACGATCCGATTTCTTAGCTCTTCTTGCGTGCTAACTGCTGCAGAATAAACCATAGACTTCATCCAGCCCCACACAAAAAAATCTAATGTCGTTAAATCCGGAGTTCGTGGTGGCCATTTAACAGGTCCGTTTTGACCAACCCATCAGTCTCTATTAGTTGCATTTAATAATCAGTGACACTAAGAGAAAAGTGAGCTTGAGCACCGTCATGCATAAACCACAGCATTTGCCTAATGCCTAGAGGAATATCTTCTAGGGGTTCATGAATATTATTTTGAAAAAATGCAAGTAAGATATACCTGACACCCTAGGTGGCAAAAACAAGGGGCTGATGATGTCGCCTAGAAGACCACACTAGACATTTAAAGTAAAAATATGTTAGTAATGTCCAACAGCAGTCGTATGAGGGTTTTCTTCAGCCCAAGTATGGGTCTTTCGAAAATTAAGAATTCCGTTTCTTGTAAAGCAAGATTCATCAGTAGCCAAAATGCAGTTCAGGAAGTTAAGATTTCGTGTGCATTGTCGAATTAACCACTTGGAGAAATTTCTGCACTTGTTATAATCTTGTGGTAATAAATCTTGCCTGCTCAATGAGTAAAATGGATACAATTGTTGTTCGCGTTAAGTTCACCATTCACTGGTAGAGGAAACATCGAAACGACGTGACAATCTTCTGGTAATAGTAGTAGGAGATAACTGAACAGCATCGAGTATTTCTTCTTCAACGCTTGCAGTTTGTCGAAATCTTTGTCGACCGGCATTCACTCGTATAGGTTTTAGCGTGCCATTATCCCTAAGGCGTCTTTCAATGGCCTCAAGCATTTTAGGATTTGGTATTCTTCGGTTATTAAATTTTTCACGATATCTTCGAACAGCAGCAGCACCATTTGCTCTTCGAATGTAGTAAATAAATGTTTAACCTTTGATATCTGTTTAATAAATGAGTTTGAGATATATGTTAATATGAACTTTTTTGATTATTTTGTGTATTTTACCGAAACACCCTGTATATTTTATTCTGTGTACAGAGAATGCTTTTGATGTTAAATATTTTATTCCTATCATTAATTATTTTTACTATTATTAAACAATTATTTTTATATTTTCTAGTTTTAGTATTTTATAGACTTAGTTTACTTTCTCCTTATGTTAGATTATTCATGTACCCATGGCCTTTAATTTTAAGACCTTTTTATTGTATAGAGACAGTTTTTTTTTCTATTATTATTGGCAATTTGGTGAATTGATGAAGATATCTGTATCCAACATGATACATTTAAATTAAATAGTTTTTCATTTAGTTTAAATAGTTCTCTTTTATAGCTCTTTAATGAATCTAGTTGTTTCAACTTACCAAAAAGATTCTCTTCAGAAATAAGTTCTAGTCTTTTAGTAAGAGTAATGTTAATATTTTTAAACTACCCTTAAATTTATAATGGTATACTTAATAGGATAAATCGATTAGTCTGATGCTTCCATTGTGATCCGCATTTATTATTTTCAAGTAGACTTTATTATGTATTATATGATATTGTATTTAAGCCCAAAAACTTAAAAATCAGGATTTATAAAACTATTATCGGTTGTGATGAGATCTTTGAAAACTATGCCTTATTAGAGTATTCAGTCTGAAAAAGGAATAGTCCTCAAATTTGCCCAATGGAGAGTGGTAGCGCATGGATTTTGAAGTTGAAACAATAACATCAAAAGATTGAGATGGCTTTATAAAGCTGTCGAATTCTGTAATAAACTAATAAATAAACAATAAGAGCCAAGTCCATAAGTAAACATCTGAGACATATGTGAGAGGATTGCATTAAGAGTGATTAGGGTGGAAATCCTTGGGTAGAAGTTTCCTGACAGCAATTGGTTTTATTATGAACCTGCCTTGGAGTTTGCTAGATATTCCATAAATATCTTTCTAACTCTTGGTATTATTTCTAAATATCTTTATATGCATAGGGAATTATATAAATGCTTATGGAACTTTATGATTGAAATATAACTTATTTATTACTAGGAGGCCTGGCACAGACATGAGTTTTGAAGCCGTTTTGGGATAGATTGGCACTAATCATTATGGATTTAAAATCAAATATGTTTATGTATACTTTACATTTATCTTAGACTTTTAAAAAATATTAAATTTATTAGTTACGCAATCTTTCTTTAGAAAAAGTAGGTTAATTTGAGAAAAAAAAATATGAGATCTTATAAATCTTAACACTTTAATGCAATTTAGAATAAATAAAGTAACATTTTCTTAATATATTTTTTTGATCTTCTCTGATTCTGATTTATTTAGTAATTTTGAGGTCAGTTCAGATTACTAAAAAAAATTACTATGTATTGATATTTTTAATCAATTAAAGCCCTTAAATTTATAAATTTTTTAAAAATAAATAGATCATTTCAATTTCGAATGGATTATTCGAATCTGAGACATTATAAAAAATGAAAATTTGGATTACATCTGCTCCTAAACTTTAATACCATTAATTTATTAATAAATAAGCAACCAATTAATGAGTTTTATTAATATACAATAACCTTTGTGATTTTATTAATTTTAGAAAAATTACTGATGCTCTACTTTTTATAACAATTAATTTTAGTATACAATTTTTTAAATGTCTAATCACAAAAATTTTTCTGAAAATAGTTTATTGTTTTCCCACTGATACTGGATTTAATAAATATTGGCCATTGTGGGTATAATCAAAACTATAAAAAATATGTTTAATGAACTATATTAGCAATGCAAATTTTGGAGTAATAAATATTTTGTAAAATATTTTTATCAAAATTTGTTAGCACTTTTAAATATTTAAATTAATTTTTTTAAAGATAGATAGAGAAGGATACCAGGTTATTTTTGTTGGAAGATACTCCTAGAATTTATTACACAACAATAAAATTCATAATTTTTATTTATTAATATGATTTCAACTATAATTTATTTATTTATTTTTAATTTGTCTAAAGTACAGATTTTACAATTACTGATTAGTTATACTTTGTGTTTCACACGTTGGTAGTTTTTGATTAATTTATGTTTGCTGTACTGAATTTACAAGTTATAAAGTTTTGCTATTTGTTTTAAATAAATCTGTCAAATAAAACAATTGTTAGCTTGCATTATTTAGACTATGCTTATAAACATTGAGTTGAAATGTGCTTTCAAGTTAGCTCATTGAGTAGAATCCAAGTTGAAATGACTTCAACCCGTATCAACTTAACCAACTAGTTACTGGCAACCAAGTGCTTCAGGGTATTTAGAGAAAATTAGATGCAAATGAGAACGAATCCACTTCTATTTGAACTCTCCTGGATAAACTCCAGGCTTTCTAATCTTAGTACAATTGATTTTCCTTAATACCCATTCTTTAATTAAAGATAAATAAATCGAGAAGTAAAATAAGAAATGTATATATCTGAGTAAATTGTATAATTTTAGTTAAATTAAGAAAGACATTTTCACAATAGTCAAAATAGTCATTTTAAATGATACAACAATGATTGTTTAAACAAACAAAAATTACATATATTAGTATTTTTGGTTGTTTTTAATATAATACAACAGAATGTCAAAAGTAATACTTCTAAAAAAGTACATAATACCTAAGCTATGTCAAATATTCACGTACATATTATATAAATATATGCTCTGATTGGTTTGCTAAAATAGGTGGATATGATATTATGATATAGGAATGCTTTCACTCTCACACCTACACACACCATGTTTATTGCAAAATAATTCATTTGTGGATAGTAATAATTTTTGCAAGTGGAAATAAAATTGTTAATATAAAAAAAATTATACTAAGTTCCTATTTCTTTTGGAGTTCTATGGTATTATGGTAATATCGGTAACACTGACATTTGACTTTTAATATCTCAATACATTTTTTGTTGACATAATTTGTTATGCCCCATCATAATTAATGGAAGATGTCATTAGATTACTTTACAAAAGATTAGATTATTGATCGAAATAATTAAATTATATTATCATTGAATTTATTATAATCTTTATAATGATGGCTCTTCATTATCAAGCACTGAACCCTTGACCCAATCAGGTTTTGGTATTATAGGCTTTATTTTTAAAAATGATTTCAGATATTATTTATACAACTGGAATAAATGTGTAAAATCAAATATATGATAACAATGAACCAAGTTCAAAATGTGATTTTTTTCTCTTGTCTTCATATTTTTCTTATTTTGTTCGCAATCTTTATACATGATTAATGAAAATTTATGATTTTTTCTTGTTGTTAGCATGATCTGAAATATGGTCAGGCATTCCTAATTTCTCACTCTTTTGTGTTCAAACGAAGAATGCTTCATTATAAGAAGAATTATCTGAGAGAAACTTGGTTTAATAATAACTTATTCATGTTAGCCTTTCCTAAAAATTCCGTTATGAGTCCCAATGATTTGGAAATTCAATTTGATCTATAACAGGTGCTTAGGAATAAGTTTGTATAAAATAAAAACTCTGAGCAGTATTTAAAAATGATTATCAATAAATATGTTTTTGGCATAAAACTTTTGAGTATAATACATGAGAAGCGAGGGGATGGTTGACTGGAAGATAGACGTAAGGAAGAAAATAGTTTGGGGTGCAGTCAAATAAAAACACTAAATAAGTGGTTACTTATTTAATTATGTGCCGACGTTTATAACGTTTATAACGTAAAATACAAATGAGAGAAGTCTATCAACTATCACTATAGCTCCATAAAAACTAGGACAACTGTTGACAGATTATTAACAGAGTTAGCTCAATATATGCTTTATGAATATTAAATTAGCTAAAATCTGTAAGTTATTTTATTTTATTAATTATTGATTTTGAGAATAATAGTTTTAATAAGTTCCATAATAAAAATGATTTAAAAACTATCAATTACTTTTTGTACAAGAGGTTAGGCGTTTTTCCTATTAAATATTTTAGGCAACTCTTTTTATCTTAATTCTGACAAAAATTAAGAGTACTGGTAGGATTAATTCTTATTTTCTATATTTCTACAAATTTATCGAATAATTGTACTGACTGTAATTATAAATAATTGTATTTATTTATTGTTATTTGATGGTGATTATTTAAATGATTTTTTATTTTGAAGAGAAAATTATTTAAGTAATTATAAATAGTTTAAAAAATGTTCTTAATGTAGTTCTCACTCAGAAGTGTGCGGTGCCTAAGACAGAAAGTGACTAAAACTAAAACTAAAAAGCAGACTAGGCTCTGACTTAAAGAGTATTTTCTCTTAATTAACTTTAAAGGGTATTTTTATAGACCATTTATGGGCTAAAGGTTTTCAAGTAACTGACCGTTTACGACTTTGATACTGAATGGCCTATCTTATTAAGGAAAAAATTTCTATTAATAGAGGAGTGTTTGGTATTCTTAGGAACCGAAACTTCTTTTGAAAACAGAAGAACAGATTAGAGAGAATAACTGTTCTGCTTGTAACTAAAATACCACATCTCAAGAAGTGGTGTAGGTCCTAGTGGTGTAAATTCCTAAAGTTACTCCTACTATAAAATGGTTGGGCATTGTTTGATATAAAACGGACTTTATCCTTGAAGAAGATGGAGACATACATGGTTACTGAAAACAATCATCCTCTCCCCATGATTGAAGGGCTTTACCAGTATTTTTAAGAGTAAATTTATGTGTTGAAAATACAAATGAGAGAAGTCTATCAACTATCACTAAAGCTCCATAAAAACTAGGACAACTGTTGACAGATTATTAACAGAGTTAGCTCAATATATGCTTTATGAATATTAATTTAGCTAAAATCTGTAAGTTATTTTATATTATTAGTTATTGATTTTATTAATTTTTATTTTAAAAAATATTTAAAATCTGTAAAGTTGATTAGCAAGCTGCAGTGTACCAGAGTAAATAAATAACACTCAAACCTCTGGAAAGGGAAAGAGTAAAATAGTTTTAATTATAATTCTTCAGAAAAAGATACAGGAATATAATGTCAAATCCCCTTTAACATCATGACTGCTTAGGAATCACTGCTCCAATCCCTAATCATTAATCATAAATCATCACTAATTTTTTTATTAGATTTAAAAAAAGTTATAAACTTTTAAAAAACGTTTACTTCGTAAGCCTTATTGCATAAAAAAGTTCAACTAATGCTATCTACTTTTGAGGAAGATATGAGTAAAAATGTTAATGAGGCATTCGGTCAGGAATATTATTTTAGAATTCAGGAATGTTGTTTTATTGTCTACAGTGGTCTCTTTATTTCTGTCCTTAGCTCAATAACTGTCAGTACTAAGTATGCTTAATTGAATGGTTCTCATGAATTTAATTTTAAATGAACTTCTAGCCCCTGCTCATGTGGGAATGATACTTGGTGCTAGTTTTAATCTCAATGCTATTGATTTTTTAAGAAAAAAAATGTCAGCCATATATACATCATATCATATTAAATAGGTTAAATGCTCTTGTATATCTGCATAGGATATCTGTAAACTAAATAAATATTCACTGAGTTGCCATATTGAAGGTCCTGGGTTCAAATCCCACTCGCTAGCAGACTTTTATTTAATGTGTTAGCAGACAGAGATGGGGCTCCTCCCGGGGCTGACCCATCCTCTAAAAAGTAGGGACCCAAAATAAGGGGGAAAATCTGGCGGTTGTGCGTGATCAAAGACAAATCACTGCCCTGCACTACCCTTGTCCAAGAAACAGTACATAACAAAATAACATAAAAAAATAAATATTAACAAATTGGGTCATAAGTTTAAAGGTTCAATTTTATTTATTCAATGCCATTTCTGAGATTAGAGCTTATAAACATTGCATTAAAATGGATGAGTGTATAGTGGTTGAAGCAGTTTAAACCGTTATAGATCTCCATCTGAGTCGGTTTGTATTTATTTTGTAATGATCCTGGAATATCAATCAAGACTGAGGAGCGACCTTAGTTAGTATTTAGTAGGGATTACCAAAATGAACTAATAAAACTACTTGCTAAACTAGTTCCCCTTTACAATAAACCGTTATCGGTTCCATTATTGATTTTAAGGGTTTCGAAAGTGGTCATTATTCAAGCCAATAAATTGTTAAACAAATTTAAGCAATTTTATATTTTAATAAAAAAAACTGATCCTTATGCCACCAAGATAGAAAAACATTAGTGAGTGAAGTACATTACATTTTAAATTGTGTGAAAACCTTCATATGAGTTAAATCTACAACACTTATAAAAGAAAAATACAGGTTAAATAAATCAATTATTTCACATTACACAACTTGTTCCAAAACAAGTCAATTGTTGAAGAATCCTTTAAGTTAAGCAGAAAATTTGACACATATCAATGGTTTATATAACTTTCTTATATTTCCTGACTGCCGTTGAATGTAAACTACTTTTCAGTTGCTATGATCTTTCATTTTTTTGGGGGGGGAGACCAATAATAATTACATAAAATTATTAATTTTAAATCAATAGGTGATAAAAGGTTAATGTACAATGTGACAATTTAAAATCCATTGGAGATATTTAATATGTTAATATTTGACTAGTAAATATGTAACAGTTTTTACTTGACATTAGTATTTCTCTACTAAATTATTATATTGATACTATTTCCAATGTTACATCAAGCATACAATAATAGAAAAACTAATTGGTCAATTTTTTCCCATTATTCCAAGAACTTGTAAAAATTATAAGATCATTTTAAAAATAATACTTTTGTTTTAAAGCTGTATTTCTTAGGGGAACAGGGTTGCTCAGTGTGTAGAGTGCTGAGCTGCTATGATGTAGGTCCTGGGTTCAAATCTAGCTGTGACAGATAAATTTATTTAATCTGTAAACTGCCATGGAGGGACCCTGTGGGACCAACAGACCCTCCTGGGGCTCACCCAGCCTATAAATTTGGTACCCTTAATTGTGGAATAAAACTCTGGTGGGTGAGTTTGATCTTGCATAAGTCATCTCCCTACTCAACCACTGTCCTAGAAACAATACTTTCAACCATGAACTAAATACAGAACCCTTTATGGATTATAGTGGTACAAGTGAGTTTTTCATTAATTAAGGAGCTATATATCAATTAACTTTTTCAATATTTTACCAAGTATGATAATGATAAAAATTTAATGCATTCCTGACAAATGGTCGAAAGTTAGGCAAAATTATAATTGTAACCCTGAATAGCTTAGTACAACACATCCATAACTATCCTACATGGCCCATGATCTCTTCCATGAGTACTTTGTGTTAGCCATTTTTGTAGTAAAATTAAATTTAGGACTTACTTCTGACTTTTGCTGTTTAAACATAAACATAATTTCAAAATGATGCATCTCTAGATGAAAAATTCTACAAAAAATGTTTGTTTCTCTAAACTAAAAAATTAGTTTAAGTTTAGAGACTTGAGGCTTTTTTATAAATTATATATATATTTTTTTATGGTTATATGGTTATATTATTATTTAAATATTTTTATTTTGAAGAGAAAAGATTTGTCCTGGCCGGGATTCGAACCCGGGTCCTCCGCATGCCAATCTTTCCTCTTCATAAAAAAATATTTAAATTAAGGCTTTTTTGTTTGATTTTTTCCACTAATGTCTTAACATGTACTTTATCTAACTTCTTAGCTTTTGCTCTTTAATATTTTTATTTAAATTTTAAATTTAAATCAGTTTTCCCTTAGAAATAATTTTTCAAAAGGATATAAGAGTTTGTGTGGTAATATATCACTAAAACAAGTTGTGAAAGTTGTCCTACAAGTAATTACAATCAATTTCATTGTAATTAATGATGTACTAACTGTTGCAAATATTATCTGGTTGTATGAAAGATAGCATAATTATGAATCATAATTATAATCAAAATATCATGATAATAATAAGATATATGTATCCATAATGTAATAACGCCATAAAACAAAGTAAGAGTGGTATGTGTGTGAGAGAGAATGTAGATGTAATAATATAAGATACTGGCAAGTATTATCACAATGTTTTCGTGTAATGAAATAAAAAATCCCTATTTTTCAAATATCTAGGGACATATTACGTCTCTCGGCACAATCTGAAAGAGTTTTTTTTCCCTGTTGATTTATAGCTGAGATTCCAGCAATACTTGCCCAAGGTCCTGGCCTCTATTAGAGTGGAAACCCGTAACATATTCCCCATATCCCTCGCCCCATTGACTTTTCTTTCCCTCCTTTCTTTGTCCCCCCTTTCATGTTAGGGGAAGAAAGGGACTTTCTTTCAGAGGAATTCTTCCTTATTAAACTACTCTTTGGTCACAGAGCTGGAAAACATAAATCCTTCTTTCCTTTTATTTTCCTTCTGAAAAGAAAATCTTCTACCCTTTTTATCCCATGGGAAAGCTTTATTTTTCAAGATTCGGTTATGTTATGGCTTTCCTTCGAGATGAATTCTGAAAGTTCAACGAAACCTTCTTAGATATTATTGCTACCATAAATTATATCAACTTTATCAAGTAATAATATATCCTTAGATATTTGAAAAACAGGGATTTTTTTATTCCATTACATGAAAACATAGTGATAATACTTGTGTTAGTATTTGGTAAATAGTCATAAATAAATACTATGATCAAAACTTCCAAATATTTATCAATGCCAATAACAATGCGTACAGTTTTTTTAAGCTGTTTCTCTAAGTATTATAATTTCTTTTAAATTTAATTACTACAAATTTTAATAGTTATAGTTATGGGAATTTGGCGCTCCTAAACAAGCACTAAAATTTAAAAAATGGTGTACATTGTCCTCGGGGTATAGATATAAACCTATAAAAAAAGTGCACAAATTTAAATGGAACGTACAAGTTTTTTTTTAATGAAAGTAACTATTTTATCTTACTCTCCATATTTCTTTACATTACTATAAATTCTATATATAATAATGTATAGTACTTCCTTTGTACTGCAATGATTTATGTAGTTATTTCTGTTAATTCCTAGCCCTGAAGATGGCCTACATTGTAGGCGAAACATTGGCACAATTAAAAAAGAATCTTTGACTGCACCCTCTGACCAATTCAAATGATCATTAGAATTATCTAGTCAACTATTTTCCACTCAAACACGAAAGTGGTTTCTGAGGAAGTATATATTAATGGACTTTAAATAATACAATGTAATAATTTTTTACGGCTGAAGCAATAATAAATTTATTTTAATTAAGAGTGTTTCTGAAAGAGTAAGCTGTAGCCCAAATTTTCCAGAATTTTTGTAATGCTCATTATGTAATACATTTACAAAAAAAAATCTTGTACTGCTACGACCCTTAAAGGGTCTTAGGATCTGTACATGGTAGAGACTCTACTCTTTCTAAGACAATGGCTGGGGAGGAAGGTGATTTGTATGAAATCCAACCGCAAGGTTTTTCTCCCGATTATGTGTCCCCACTTTATAGAGGCTGAGTGAGCCCCAGTGTTTTCAGATTTCACAGGATCCATCTATGGTTGCTAACAGATTCAGTGACTTTTAGTCCCTTGTGAAAAATTAAGTAGATAGACTGCAACCCATGAAGGGTCTTCGGCTCAGTACATGGTAGAGACTGTAATGTTTCCAAGACAATGGTTGCGGAGGGAGGTAATTTGTATGAGATCTAATCATCAGGTTTATTCCTCAAATCAGGATCCCAGTTTAGTGAAACTGGGTGAGCCTCTTCAACTTTCACAGGATCCATCTATGGCTTCAGTGACTTTTAGCCCTTCGTGATAAATTAGATAAATAAAATTAAATAATGTACCACTAAAAAATTCATAAGATCATTATATCTATTAGTTACCTTTTTCTTTTAATCCTTATACGATGTTGAAAATATATATATTTTGTTATATATATTTCTTCCTATATTAAACTACTCTTAATTTTTCAACAAGCCGGGTTGAGATTCGAAATTTATCAGTGTTTGATGGAAGATCAACTGTACAGAGTTGGCGAACAGAACATTGGCGTTGGCGAACAGAACATTGGCGTTGGCGAAAATAGACCACTTTCTCATTCTTAGGAGGACATCAGATAAGACCTAACCCGGGTAACTCCAACCAAAGCAACGTGCTCGGGTGCGGTGCATCATATTTATATGTGAAGCAGTTGCTTCGTATGAATGCCGGTAGTCATTGTGTCAGCGTGCAGCTTTCAAAGGAGCCGCCACCGGCACCCCCTTTGTATACAAACACATCAGGTTCTCATCAATCAACAGTGCAATGAGGTCCTCCAACGAAATTAATTCCAGAAAAATACTTAAATTAGTTAGTAAACCGGAGATGGGTCATGTTGGATCTGGAGACGTTTCTGGGGATTACCCAGCCTCTATAAAGTGGGTACTCTTATTTGGAGGGGAAACCTGGTGGTCGAGCGTGATCTAGGACTAATGACCTCCCTGGATAACCGTTGTCCAGGAAACATTATAGTCTATATCATGTACTGAACCCAAGGCCCTTCACGGGTTGCAGTGGTACTGGTTTTAATTATTATTCTAATATTAAAATGCTAGCCACACAATAATAATCCCCCTATAGCCACGCTCATCTTCTTCTATAAATGCTTTCCCTACACTGTTGACGAAAACATCTACTTTTCTATTCTTTTAATCCGTTTGAAGACCTTTTTCGTATAATTTCGTTTTGGGAATTATTCAGAACTTCTGGAAGTATTTCTCAGCTTTTTCTTTTAAAGAGTTATTCACAAAGTGTTATTCTGTTCGTTTTAAATAGGCAATTACAAAAGGATTACTTTAAAGAGTGTTTCAGTAGTAAAATATATCAAGAGAATCGTAAGCATTTAGGATCTATAATGATTAGAAATTCAAGAGGAAAAATAATCTTAAGAAGCAGTCAGAGAAAGGAAATTCTCGTTATTTTTCGGTCTTGAAATTCTTCGTATATTCTTTTCAGACGCCTCGGAAGATTATCGGGAGCTAGGCTCGAAACTATTGGGTTTGTGTGGGTATTAAGTTCAAAGCCAAACCGGGTGCATACTCTGCAATTCCATTATTTGACAGTCTTGACCACTGCAAAATTTAGATTATACAACATAGAATTGTAGAGTATGCACCCGGTTCAGATAATATAAGTGATACACCCTCGCGAAGGTTGGGGCTTGTAAATTTCTTAGGATAAGCGCTTGGTCAACTGGTAGACGTAAGAGGAGTAAACCGAAGCGTACGTAGGAGGATGGAAGTTTGTAAGCAGAGATTGGGGATGTTGGTATTTCTGGCTCTCTAAGTCTTAAAGAAACTGATAGTTGTGCGTTGCATCTAGATCTCATATCGTTCGTCGTAAGATACATGCTATTGTACAACATAATGCTTCCTAATCAAGCGTAGATCAGGAGCTCATGGATGGATTTTAAAGGTTCAATTTTTTTTTGTCATTAATTCTTTTTAATTAAATCTTTTAAACAATTAAGACTCTTGCTGTAGCGTTACACACTGTTGCTGATTTGGCTTTGTACTTTACTCCCGCTCAAACCCAATAATTTCAAACCTACCAAGCTCTTCGATTCAAATTAAAAAAAAAAGCTTTACATAATTACTATTTCCTAAATGGAATATTTCTTCCAGACTGTTCAACATATTCTCTCTGTAGTCTTCTATTCACTCTATCTTCTTCTTTCCACCAACGATACCTCCCGTTATTGCCCTTCCTCTGAGACATAAGGTAGGGTGGATGGCCGTGGAACCCTTTACAGCGCCCGCTGCTTGCAAGTCCCTCCCTATAAATCATTCATTCAGTTGCTTTTTCTCCCTCAAAGAAACAGTCGGCATAAATTCATCTCTTGTCAAGATCAGTTAACTGCTTCATAGTCGGACAAAAGGTTCACATGTAATAGTTATTACATTAGAAACGTGTTTTTAAATCTTTCTATAATTTGTAAAAATATTTTATATAAATTTTAGAAATATTTATTGGGTAACTTTTCAGCCTTGATCGTAGGACTTCGGAAATCGACTGCGATATAATTAAACAACCATAATTAAAATTAAAAATTATTTATGATATTAATAAACACGAATGACCAACGTCTCAAAATAAATTTAAAAAAAAAAACGAATTAGGTAAATTCAAAATTTGACCTACCTACTTAAATATCGTTGTCTGCGTATAAAAATTATCTTTAAAAAAACTAAACAAATTATTAATAATATATTCAGCAAACTCAGCAACTTATGATTTATATAATTAGATCGTATGCTAATATGTAATACTTAAATGATATACGTTATAATATAATTAAAATAAGTATCAAATACTAAAAAAATATTAAAACATATATAATAATCGGACTATCGTTAAAAACCTCATTTAAACTGAAATTTGGTCTTTTTCGTTTAATCCCCGCATCTCCATCATGATAGCAGCTCTTGTACAAAAACTAGAGAAACCCCTGCTACCTGTGCCAATTGTGGCGGCCAACACCCTGCCAACTATAAAGGTTGCCAAACATTGAAGAACCTCAGGATTCAGCGTAGCTCAAGGAATTACCACCAGCGACCTACACCACCTCAACAAACACAGTTACCACCGGACCCACAGGAATTCCCAGCCCTACGACAACCTTCACAGCACCATCGTCTAGGACAACCGCAGAACGACATCGGAAATCAGCAGATACTAAGGAGTCAACCTGCAACGAAGTCGACACCACAACAACATCATGTTCCAACAGGTATGATGAATAACACTACTCAGCCGGTACCTCCAAATGATAATGCTCCTCCTCAACTTTTTCAAATTTTAAATGGCCTAAATAACCTTATCCACCCTCTTTTTATTCTCCTCCAACAACTAACTCAAGTCACACAAGCCTGGAGCAACAGCCATGCCCCCTAATTTTTCAACAGCTGGCTCCTTGTCAATTCTCCTATGGAACGCTAACGGACTGATGCAACACCGGACGGAACTTGATTTATATTTACATGAAAAAAGGACAGACATAGCACTTATCACTGAAACACATCTTACACCACGATCTAAAGTATTTATTCCAGACTATACTATTTACAGGACTGATCACCCAGACAAAACGGCACACGGTGGCACCGCCATTATCATCAAATCGTCATTAAAACACAATCCTATTCACTTACCCATCACTCCACACTTACAGTCAACTGGCATCACATTACATACAAAACATAAAAACATAACTTTTGCTGCTGTGTATTGCCCCCCTAGGTACAAGCTTACATCTTCGATGTTTTCTGAGTTTTTTAAACGTTTAGGTCGATCTTTTATCGCAGGTGGTGATTTCAACGCGAAACACAAATGCTGGGGTTCAAGATTGTGTACCCCAAGAGGTAGGAACTTGTGGTATGCTCTTCATGAACTTGCATTAGACACTTCAACTCCTAATTCTCCCACTTACTGGCCTACTTCTAGACGTAAAACACCGGACTTACTGGACTTTTTTATTACAAAAGGACTTAGAACAGTATACAAGACTGTAAATACGAGTTCTGACCTTTGCTCTGATCATTCTCTAGTCCAGATGACCCTATGCGAAGAACCTTCTGAGGCACAAAAAAGGCCTGTGCTCACACAGGGTATAACTGATTGGGGATTATATAGATCTTACCTTAACTCTGACCTCACAATCCCTGTTTCAATAAAAAACGAGACAGAACTAGAGGAGGCAGTGGAGAAGTTCACTAGAAGTATTCAAGAAGCAGCGTGGTCAGCATCAAAACCTAGGTGCAGGAAATCAGATAACTTACCAAGCTACCCACAGTATATTAGAGATCTGATCAGAGCCAAGAGAAGAGCTCGTAAAAATTGGCAAACCAACAGACAACCTTCAGATAGACGGACATTTAATAAACTAAATAATGAACTGAAACGCCAAATTAGCAAATTTAACAGGTCAAACTACGACAATTACATTAAATCCCTTTCGACAGAGGATGGAAGTTTATGGAAGCATACCAAAAGACTCTTAAAACATCGTGAGATGTCAGCACCTCTTAGAAAAGAAGATGGCTCTTGGGTTGTGTCGGACGAGGAAAAATCCGAGCTCTTTGCCGACCATCTTTCTTCCGTATTTACACCACATACTGACTTTATAAACACAGAACACGAAAACTTGGTAAATAACACACTTGACATTCCATTACAACTAACACTGCCACCGCCCTCATTCACTCCCACAGAAGTAGCAGAAATAATTAGACACTTACCAAAAAGAAAAGCCCCGGGCTATGACTTAATAAATGCTGAGGTGCTCCAGCAAATGCCTAGGAAAGCTCTAGTGTTTTTAACGACAATCTACAACTCAATACTTAGAACTACAAAATTCCCTATACAGTGGAAATACTCTTTTGTAACCATGATTAAAAAACAAGATAAAGATATTAGCAGCCCTTCCTCGTACAGACCTATTAGTTTACTCTCCATTTGTTCAAAAATTTTTGAAAAATTACTTTATCCCCGATTATTAAAGTTACTGACAGACAAAAATATAATCCCTCACCATCAATTCGGTTTTCGGAAATCACACTCAACAACTCAACAATTACACAGAGTAACTGACTACATATCGACAGCACTAGAGCAGAAGTTATATGCAACTGGAGTGTTTCTGGATGTAGCCCAAGCATTCGACAAGGTCTGGCACCAAGGGCTTCTCTTTAAACTCAAGACTGTACTACCACACACTTATTATCTAATTCTTCATTCATTCCTTGCTGACAGATTTTTCTCAGTCCGACAGGGCTCAGAGCTATCTTCAATAAGACCGATCTTAGCCGGCGTGCCTCAGGGATCAATACTGGCACCGCTGTTGTACATAACATATACACACGACATTCCACTAAGTACTGACATACTGACAGCAACCTACGCTGACGACACTGCCATAATCACCAAACATCAAGACGCGACGCAAGCCTCACTAAACTTACAACATAACTTACAAAAGTTGAATGAGTGGTGCCAACTATGGAAAATTAGACTGAACCACGAAAAGTCACAACACATCACTTTTACTCTTAGACGCGAAACATGCCCTCCCATTTACCTTAACAACTCACCCATCCCGCAGACAGATAAAGTACAATACCTTGGACTAACATTCGATAGGAGAATGACATGGGGTCCTCACGTTAAGATGAAACGCCAATCACTGAACCATAAGCTCAATTTAATGTACTCACTATTCAGGAAAACCTCCAAATTAGACATAAGACAGAAACTAAACACGTACACTTACCTACTAAAACCAGTTTGGACATATGCATTACAAATTTACGGGATCGCTAAACAGACTCACAGAAAACGACTGCAGACTTTTCAATCAAAAGTACTAAGACTTATCACCAAAGCACCATGGTACGTCAATAACAAAACTCTGCATACTGACTTAAAAATAGCAACGGTTGACGAACACATACGAACATACTACAAACGCTTTCAAGAAAAACTACACGGACATCCAAACCCGTTAATAGAACGAATGGCCACGACTCGCATGCCTGAAAACACTAGGAGGAGATTAAAAAGAACGTGGATGAGGGATTTGCTATCATAGGAAATTGAATCAAGCTAAGGGAGAGGTACCGCTGGGTACTGTTCTTCTTCATGCCTCTCATGTCATTGTATCATGTTGGTTTGTTTTTTGTTTTTTTTGTTTGTTTTTTTGTTTTTTTATAGTCAGACTATCTGCTGATTGTCACTGTTTTGACAGGTGTAGATAAAATTATAAAGAGAAAAAAAAAAAAAAAAAAAAAAAAATCCCCGCATCTATTTATATATTAAATAATAATTCAAAACACATGTTATGAAAAAATAGCTACATTTAATAAGAGTTATTTTAAAGACCAAAATGTAGATATGTGATTTATAATAACCTCAAAAATATTTTTGTCTTTATACCTCTGTCTCGACATAAATTCACACATAGTTTAGTTCCTGCCTCTACCTTAATTCTTCTTTTGGCTGCAGCCCACAGTGACTCAATTGACTGCATGTGCACTCCCAACTGGAGCCCGTCCGTCAAATACGGAATCACAAAATGTTCTGAGTGGTTGACTGTATAATGTTTGTACTCATATCCCACAATATTTTCTATTTTTGAAAAGATCTTCCATGTGGATGAATGCATTTTTTAATGCATGCTAATAGTGTGTTTTTATTCCTGTTCGGCACTGCCATAAATGAAGGATTCTTTTTTTTCCTGGCATATCCCACCGAAAACACACTGTTGTGGATATACTCTTGTATAACTTCATTTTTTATATTGGGATTAAACGAAAAAGACCCATTGGTTCTAAAGTTCCATTAAATACGACTTGGGCATTATTTTATGCTTGGACAAAAAAAATATGCAACTATCTTATTTTGTAAAGAAGAATTAAGTATCCTTTTGGTCTTTAGAATATTTGTTATTAAATGTAGCTATTTTTTTCATACCATGTGTTTTATTTTTAATATATAAATAGATGCGGGGATTACACGAAAAAGACCCTAAAATTTTAGTTACCAAAATCATTAAAAAAAATAGTGCACGTTCATATTTCAATCATTCTGAATATCCGTGTTTGAAGTGGACATTTAGAGCAAAGCAGAATTTAAAAAAAAAATCTGTACCACTATAGCCCATGAAGGGTCTTGGTGTCATTTCATGGTGGATTTTGTAATGATTCTAGGACAACGGTTGAGCTGAGAAGTGAATTGTCTCAGATCCCACTTTATAGAGGCTGGATGAGCCGCATAGAGCTCTGTAGATCCCTAAAGATCCGTTCATGGTTTCTTTTTTGAGACTAAAGACAGTATCTTGATTTTTTTTTTTTAAGTTTTATTAATAGCTTTATTACTAATTTAAACATTTAAACTTTATTAATAATTTTAATAGCTTTAATTTTTTAAATAGTTTTCATCTATAATCAACAATAAATAATAATCAGTCCTAGATCAGACAATAAAATGTCAAATGGTTATCCACTCTTGACGACATAAATTCGGTAGAGAGTTATGTAATAATTATGCTGCTCTTGATTTAGTCCGTGACCGATTTTATATTTCTGGGTTACAGTAAAACCGGTAGGTTGGTTTTAGAGAAAATTTAATCCAGGATTGAAGTAAGCAATGTGCTCTAAATCGGTTATAATTTTAGTAGCCTAATTGTTCGTTCGTTTGTTTATTTAACGTCTATTTATGCTGCTATGGTCGGTGGGCGATGTTGCAGAAGGAGTCCTGAAATTTTCCTATCCTGGTATAATTAGGATAGAAATCTTTAACAAGTACCTTACACCCTACTGGCTGATAGCCACATTTAACGTCCCTTCCGAAGGGCGCTATAACTAAGGAAAAATCCGGGGCTGCGAAACCCCAATCTTGGTAACAGTTGGTTGTTATACTAACAACTAGACCACAGATTACCATACTGTTTGTTTAGATTTAACTTAATATGAAAACAATTTAATTATTTGCTTTATAATATTGAATTGCATTGTTTCACTATTTATCTGTTATCAAATATTTCTTAATTTTTTTTTTATGGTTTAATTATTTATCGATCTTTATTCTGGGATAGAATACTTCTGGAGGAGGCCTCATTCCTTTATTTTTTTTTGTATTGGATGTGTCATTCAATTACGAATTCCCTTCATAGTTGCCGACTTCAAGGAATATGATGCCTCGCCCTGATGCTTACAATGTTTTCCATTCGAAACTCAATGAAAAGACAATAGAAAGTGATAGCGAGCGACTTCTTTTTCTCAGGCGCCGGCCGCTAGTTGCATAGGAACTGCAGAGTATGCAGCAGGTGCATTATGCGGTACGCGCATCCTGGCTTCAGAAGCGCACACATGTGCCTCGGCACTGACTCCTAATGGCGCGTAGAGAATACTTAATGTCTTCCTCTGTTCTGTTTTGATTGCTTCCTATCTGCATCTCCGCCAGTTCCGATCTTCGTACTCCAAGGACATCAGAATATAAGCGCATACTGAAGACTTCTTACATTAAAAAAAAAAAAAACTGGAAAACTACAACTAGTGAAGGGAATTCAGGGGACAACAAGGTCGGGGATTCAGAACATGGTAGAGACTGTAACTACTAGATCTTTCCCCCTTATTTTGGATAACCACTTTATGTAGGCTGGGTGATCCCCAGGACGTTCATAGATCCAATCCAGGACCTTCGGCATTGCAACTCAGCGCTCAAGCACCGTGATGCTCCCTTCTTACATAAAACTGTCTTCAATTTGGTTTACTCATTTTCTTTGTTTTTTATTATTCTTCTCTTTGCATTCCGATCCTATTTAATCGATTCATATTCATTGTTTACATATTCCTCAAATGAGGAAAAATAAATGTAAGTCAAACAGACAATTTTTAATTTGATTACACAAAATTACAATTTAATGGATTTTCCTCTTATATGGGCTCCTCTGATAACATTTCATAATCTTATACTTGAACGCTAGCGCTTCTGTTCAGGAGTTTTAACAAAATATATCATATTAGATACAACATATTTTATTTAAACAACATTCAAGTTTAAATAAAACATATTTTTAATTAATAATAATTAGGTATAACATATTTTATTCAATGACATATTTATGTCATATTAGATATAATATATTTTATTTAAACAGCAATAAAGTTTAAATAAAACATATTATTTAATTAATAATAATCTATGGTATATATGGGGTTTATTGTTACTTGAAAAAAAACGAAATTCAAGAGGAAATAAAGGCGCGATTAAAAGCAGGCAATACATTTTATTATTCGAACTCGATATCACTAAGCTCGCGTCTTTTGTCTCGTTTTATAAAATCATCATCCTTCCAACTCTTCTTTACGAATATGAAACGTGGCCGCGTGACGTGTGGTCTAGTGGTTAGAGTAACAAACTACTAAGCCCAATATCGCGGGTTCGTAGCCCGGCAGGTGGCCCTAGGATTTTTTAAAGGGGGTAAAAATCCTTAGTTACGCCGTCCCGAGCCTGTAAGTTTTCAGGTACTCGTTAAAAATCCCTATCCTAATTAAACCTGTATAGACAAAATTTAGAGCTCCCACTGTGGCATCGTCCGATTAGCCATAGCATCATAAATTGAAGTTAAATGAACAAACAATGAAACGTGGCCACTAACGGCGAAGGATGAACAACATCTTAAGGTATTCGAAAATAAGGTGTTGCGTATAACAGTCGGTCCAAAAAAGGATGAGACCACTGTAGAATTTAGGATATTACTCCGCTAATATTATTCAATTGGTAGCGTCATGAAGATTAAGACGGGCTTCTAAAGTTTCTGGGCCTTATTAACGAACGAATTGTTAAGATGTTAAAAAGCACACTCCGACTGGGAAGTGGCTGATGGGTAGACCGAGAGGTAGGAGGGTAGATTGTGTTAAGAGTGATCTGACGGATTTGGGTTTGGTATCGAGATTAGCGAACCCGAAAGCCTTATTATTATTAATAATATCTAAATAACATTTATGTATTTTTTACAGATTAATTTATAACTATAAAATCCAACATTCCCTTAAATAGGTCATGTTCTTGGTTCCATTATCGAAACATGAATTCAATCAGCTACGATTGTAAATAATCTATATCGGTTTATCCCTTTTTCCCGTTTTGCCACTTGGCACTTTCCCACATTCTTTTAATAGTTTGAGTATGCACGCCGTTTTCCATGTTAACAAGATTGCATCTAATAGTTAAATATTAATAAATACTCGTTCTTTATTTTCGGAAGAATCCACATTTTCATCACATCTTATAAATTGTATAGATGCAAAATGAGAAATGGGGCGAACAGAAAATAAAAACTGAAACACAAACAAACGTCAAAAGGTTACAAGATCGCTATATCCTCTCCCCTTTTAGTGATGGCTCAGTACAGACTCGGAACCCCTAGTTTACGTACCTTCCGAAGGACACTTCATAACTTATGAATATTGAGCATAGATGGATGTTATGATAGCCACTGCTACACAGGTGACCCCTAAACGCTTTACATAATATGTTATGCTACACTTTCATATATATTTATATGGAATATATATTTGTGTACTTACACCTAGCGTTTAATAGTTTTACAACTGAATGGGTATTGAAATCATACAATATTAATGTAACTATTTTAGATTAATGTATTTCAAAACATCGATCCCTCTTTATATCAACTCATCTTCCCTCGTGACTGTAGACTAATGGAAGTACTATCTTACATTACTCCTCCATCAGATCTTAATATATATTTAATAATGCATAATCCGCCATATCCCTTCGGTATTAGTCATGTTCCTGATGGCGAAACGACGTCCCTCGGGCAATCAGAAGACTAAGCCAAGGGGTGGGACCCTCTTGTAAGTGATTTATGCAGGACTTCAGATGGTCCGTAATATAGAGTCAAGGCCTAAGAATGACTAATTATATGATAGTATCTATTATATATTGGAGGGTGGAGTAGCTTAGCGTGTAGAATCCCGAGTTACTGTACTGTAGGTTCCGTGTTCATATCCGGCTGTAACAGATACATCATTTAACCTGTTAACAGTTATATATGAATCCTGTGGATTCTACGTACGTCACTTGGGGTTCACGAAGCCCATATAATGTGAGTACTCTTAATTGGGGAAAACCTGACGGTTAAGCGTGATATTGGACAAATCACATCCCTGCACAACCCTTATTCTTGAAACAGTATAGACACTTCCATGGCTTGTACAGATAAATAAAAACAAAAACTATCGAATATATTTATAAAATCGAATAATGAGGTATAATTAACAATATTTACCATAAGGATATTTTACAACGTTATTTTTGGGAACAAGTTCCCATCTACTACTGTCTTCAATTAACATTTTCATGCAGGTAAAAAATGAAATTTTAATTTTTAAAACTAACGAATTGAGCGCTTTCTTCTTTATTTTGTTTTAAATTATTAATTTAATTAAGAATAACCTATTTTTGGTTTAATTTCGGTCTTGTCTCCCTTCCTGAAAAAAAATTTATAACCTTGTAGTTGCTTCACAGGATATTTGGCAAAATCAGTCTACTTAATGTGTTCCAGGAGTGGAAATGTAGGTCCATATTAAGAAATATGTAATATTTCGAAACAGTAGTTTATCGCCGCGAAAAAAACTTCCATTCTCCATATATCTTCAGAAATTACTATTTCTGTTATAAAATTTCATAGGAGAGCATAAATCTCACAACAATAACTAATATGTCTTCGTCACTATTTTGAGAATTTATGATTTGTTTTTAATAGGACAGTAACGAATTTATACATGAATGCTGCTTTGGAGAGCGATTAAATTAAATAAGTAAAAAAACTTTTGTAGGTGTGTCTTTTAACTAAAAAGTAGTCCGAAGCCGGAAGTCATGGAACAACACTGAAATGACAGAACATTCGTAATAAATGTTATTAATGGATCCTTAAAAACCAAAGCACAAAATTTAAAAAGAAAATAATACTATGATCTTGAAAATGGAGCGGGATGTGCAGAATGAGTTGCTATACAGTAGGTTCCGGGTTCAAATCTAGCTGAGACAGACAAATTGGTTATTCTGCTATTATTATTATTTTTTAAATATTAAATTACTAACGGCCATAGATAGACGCTACGGGATCTACAAACCCTCCTGAGGCTCACTCAGCCTATATAAAATGGGGGAAACCTGACAGTTGAACATCTATCAACGACAAATCACCTCTCTGCACTACCGTTATCCTAGAAACAATACAGTATCTACCACGTACTAAACCAAAGACCTTCATGGGTTGAAGTGGTATATTTTTTTTACTATAACATTTGAAACTCACGTTTGTGGCTCAGAAAATTGTGCCATATCAATTATAACATTTTATATATATTTATATATTTATTAAAATAAGTGTCTTCAATGTAATTATTTTTGTTTGAATAATTAAAATACCCATTATCTTTATAAGTGATATTAAAATTTCTTTAATTCTCTCAAGCGTTTGAAATTTTATATTTTATTTAATCAGGCATTAGTAGTGAAGAGATAAAGCTTAAAATGTATCATAATTTATTCTCTTGTATATAAATATATTCATGCGTGCCGGGGATGCACAAACCTATCGGAGTTTTACTTCGGATCCAAATGAAAAAAAAAACTAATTGGTTCGTGGTATCGCGGTCATCATGTATCTCCCAGGCTTCATTTAAATAAAAATAAAAAATCCGAGAGAACATTCCTTCGCTCCTACAGCCCCTACGACCTTCGAAGGATCTGGATGTACAATCTCAGAATGAAAAGTATTCTCAGCGAGTTCCTGGGACCATATATTGTAGCTTAAGAGTTTTAAATCAACCAGTGACAATGTATGCTTCATAGCAACTATAATTTTCAATCCGGGGAAATATTCCGCTACAATTTTATTTAAAAAAAAAAGTATTTGGAATATAAAAAATCATAATACCTTACTGGTAAGATTAAAAAAAAAAAAAAATAAATCTGATATAAAGTATTTGAATATGATATAAGTATACTTTAAAATTCTTTCTTTTTTACCATAATATTCATATATTTTTTTCATCAAGAATATACAAATAAACAGAAAATTTATGTACTCATATGCAAGCAATAAGTTATGATAGATTTCTTTTCCAAGTTTAATCATGTATATTCTTTTTTTTGTTTGGAATATTTCTACATAAGAATATCTCGGATGTCTTTTAGTTTAATTTAAGTTGTTGATTAAGGTTACATTTGTACACAGGCACGACTTCTTGAAATAAGAAAATTTATATATTTTTTAAAATAATTTACTTTAAAAATATTTGTATTGATCATTATAAATTTTATTTGTGTGGATTATGGTTAAAATAAGATGACTAGGAAAGTCTATTCAGTTTATTTATCACAATAAAATTGTTATTTGCCTACTTTTTAAAATCTATGTTATTACAGTATAGATTGTAACTATAAAAATTCCGTATATTATTACAGGACAATTAATGTAGCAGAATTTTCATAGGAATAAACTGGTTAATTTTCTTTTATCAATTATTATGTTCCATATAAATTCCAGATTTAATGTATTATTTTTATGAGTTCAATTTTATGGAGTTAATAAAATAAGATTTTTATTTTCAAAATAGTTTTCGTAAATTGGAAGATATTCAATTTTCGGGTTCGAAACTATAATTATAATTATTATAATTGATTATACAATTAGATATAATCTATATAATGAAAAGCAAAACCTATGGTATAATATATGATTAAAAAAATTTTAACTGATAGATTAATCATAGTAAACTACTTTATCGATTTATATTATTGATCATAATGATGTTTAAAAAATCTATTATATTATTATTATACTTTTTATGATGTAAAATATTTTGTTATATAAATTGCTAGGCTTAGTTTTTTTTATGATTATAATGACAGGAAAAATATAACTGAATTTGACCATTATTAGCGAAGGTGAGAGGCATTAAACATTCTAGCCTAATATAAAAAAGTGTTATGGAGAAGAAAATATTCCAGGTTTGAGATAAAAAATAAATTCTTGGCAAATATTCATTATAAACCTAGGTCTCTAACCATATTTCAGGTCTTCTTCTGGACATAATAGTCAGATTTATGGGAGTGCATTAGTATCTAAATTGGACAAAATGTAACATTGAATACAATTGCGATTATTGACCATTGTTGTTATTTTGTAGAATGGGTAGTATAACAGTATTTTGATTGGTCATTGCGATAATGGTATACAACCCGATCTACAATATCCAATACGTGGTAAGTAATCACAATTTTATGCGAAATTTCATTTCCCCAAACCTGGTTAGTATTGATATATTCTAATAGATTGATTTTTTATTAACTTTTACGTTTATTTTTATAACTTTAAAGTTTTATGATACTATCTTAGTAATTTAGATTTGAAATGTATATCCTGAATGGCGTGCCAAGGCAGAGGCTACTGTTATCAGACTCTGTTAGCAGCCACTTCTCTTCGTTCCACTTGAAGTTCCAAGGACTTGAAGCACATTGTACTCCTTATCTCGGATCTGTTTCAGATGTCATCCTCCCTTTAAATGGATGTTCTTCAGAAGCATTAGTCCATTCAATGAACTGTTCCGGGCGTTGGAAGTAATATTTTTTAATTACCATTGTATACTATTTAATAAGTATTAACCATTCTTTAGCTTTGAAGAACATTTGGATCTCGTGAGGAGTGGGATAGATCAATGAGTTGCGCAGAAGAATCGTGTGGGATCTGCAGATCCTGCTGGGGCTCACCCAGGCTCTATAAAGGGGGTACCACAATTGAGGGAAGAAACTGGGAGTTGATTGCGTCTTCAGGGAAATCACCTTCCTGGATCCTTTGGCTTATAAACAGTACAATCTCTACTGAGCCCGATACAGTTCATGGTGGTACAGTTTTTTTTTTTATCATTCCGTTAGTTTTCTAGAATTTTTTGATCTGGAAGACTCTGCCTATTATAAGCTATTTTTTCTTGTAGATTGTATATAAATCTGAGGCATCATTGGTAATTATACTATCATAGGTCTTTAGGACTTTGGTTCCGAGTCATCTTTAGCAAACTATATGGACTATATTGGATCGAGTTGAATTATCTCCCTAGAACCCCTTATCATGTCGGTTGAGTGCAACCCAGCCAAATCACCTCCCTCCATAACGGTTGGCTTGACTGTCTCTACCATGTACTTTTTTTATTTATTATTATTCAATATTAAGTAAATAAACATTTTAATTGATAGTATTTTTAAATATAATAAATTTAAAAACCACTTTTCTGGAATTTGCATAATAATTTGATAACAGAAAACACTTAAGCTATTTAAAAAAGGTTTTTGGTGATAGTTATCGGGCAATAATATTTCATTAGATTTTTGTTCAATCTGTCTTTAACACACGATTTAAATATTTTCATTACATTTCAAAAAATAAATATAAAAATCAGGTACACATATACATCTTCTTATATGTAAATGAGATCAGTATTTCAGTCGCCGTAGAGTGGTTAAAAACATGGCGGTTGTTTGCAACCTCAGCTTAATAACATTTAAGTGGTACAATTTTTTTTTTTGAAATGATAAGCCATTAACATAAAACTTGAAAATAAAATTTTAATTAAGTTTTCCAACTTTTTAGAAATGAATAATAATTGCAGAAAATCAATATCAATTGAAAATAATGTAGAATAAGGGTAATGAAGATTCACATTGGAAAACATATATTTTGTAATATGAATAAAGTAGTTGAGCCTACAGTATCGTTTTCTAGGCAATAATAATTTTTATTTTTATTATTTCCAAAACTAAAACTTATCCATTATTACTGATAATCATTTTGTTTGCGAGCGAGCCAATAGAATAGTGTTTGGAATAAGAGATAGTAGGATTCGACAAAAGATCTTTAGAAAAATACACATCTGGTGGGAGTGGACAAAAAGTTTCTCCCCACTCCAGCCTTCTCTACCTGCTTCATCCCGGTATTCTGAATTAATGATTTTTTTACCTTTTTATACCTGTAGTAGGTAAAAAGTGGGCTCATTCGTTAGGGGAGTCGAGTAGAAAAATAATTTTATTTTAGATTCAATAGAAATGAAATAGTAATTAAACAAAAAATAGTCACTGGATTTGGAATATTTCTAAAAATAAGAAATATACTTGAGTGTTTAGTGGAGTATCAGACCAAACTATGATTGAAACATCTTTCAATGGCTGTATTATGCCCGTGATCTCACAATACTGATGAGGCCATATTGATTCTGGGTAGGTTTATTGCAGAATTATAACATAAGATAGCTGATAACCGCTATAAATATTTTTTAAAAAGATGGGGGAGAAAATAAGCAAGTTTGATCCCTGGATGAAAGTAAAATTCCTGGGCTTCCGATGACTGGGGAATGGCTGATGACAAAAAATAACGGTCGAAAGTACATTAAGGGTTAACGTCTACAATTTTAGAAAAATATGTATTAATATTTTACTGAATGGTTTACAGAGGAACACCAAGTTAAAAATCAGTAAGATGTTTTGAAAATAAACAGTATGAATAAAAGTTTAGAACTGGGGTCAAAAGATTGCTCAGAAAATTAAAAAGTTAAAACATTTAAAAAGGTCTAATATTAGGATCATATAAACCGATAAATTAAGACCCTAAAATGGCGAAAGAAAATCTGTTAAATTTTATGGAAGTTTTAGAATGATGATATTTCTCAGAACAGAACTTAATGAGTTCCATTGGCAATAACACTACCCCATAATGACTTATGACAACAAGTTTCAGGTAGTCCGGTACATGTATTCACAAATACTGCTTGTATATGTAAAATTGCAAATAAAGTTGTTTTGTTGTTAAAAAAAAACAACAAGTTACCAAATATATGTTAACATGCGTACCTAACATTATTATTTTTTTTTTTAACAACTGTTCATTTTACTTTTAGTCCATGATTTATAAATAATTCAATTCCTCCTATGAAAGCAATAATATTAAATTTATTGCTAAATAATTTACTATCATAAATTAATAAAAATATAAGGTAAATATTAATAAATAAATATAAGGTAATTTATTTAGCCATTTTATGTTGTTTCAACGGTTTTTAAGAAAATATACATGTACAATTATTTTTGCACAATCGTCTTTTACTTTATAAGCAATAATGTAAATCCATAAGTTCAATCAAGTAAATTCAATAAGGTTAATGAGAAATTAATAAATATTCTAATAGTAAATCAGTGATTAGATGTACTCAATTAATAAATCATTAATGCAATGCTTCATAAAGTATATAAAAGTAAATATCTAAATAGTATAATATTATATTTTAAATAATAGGGAATTACAGTATGATGCTGTCTAATTTATATAAAATACCTAATTTTCTTTAGCAATAAAATATAACTTGTATTGGGCTTCGTCATATGACCCAAGGTCTTAAAAGCCCGAAAACATATATTTAACTTAAATAATTTAATTGTTATAAATTGTTAATATAGTAATTTTTAATAAATGTAATTGACATGCATGATAATAAAGCATTTATTAATAAGGATATAATTAAAACAATAGAATAAATAAGTAGCTATAGTAATATGGAAATTGTTAATGAAAGGAGTTTAGCATAATTTCTCATTTGCAATGATGTTAATCAGGTTTTCAAATAAGAAACATCATCAATTTCAATTGGCGCTCAAATTGCTGAGGAAAATGGCGGCTACTATGGGTACCTTTCCTTATTGATTTCCAGCCACACCTTCTAGCGGAAAATTTTTGTACTAAGCTTTGTACACCCCTTTTTGATTGTTATTATTTTTTAAATACGTCCATTTTGTTTTTAAGATGAGAAGGTAAACATATTAATTGTTCATTTAAAATAAATAAAGATGAATAATTTATTTGTAGGTAAAGTTTGGTTATTAGTGAGTGTATAAAAACTTATTAATGTTCATAGAAGGTTATATATAATAAAATAATCTTAAATAATGAAAAGCTAGAAAAGAAATAATAAAAAAAAACATTGTGTTTTTTACAGGATTATAGGTATGCAATGTTATTATACTAGCCTATATACACGAAATCTACATCCAATACCAACTCATCCATTCCGTCAGATTACCTTGCTAATAGGTCTAACCACAGAGGGACATCAATGACCCGTGGCGGCCATAAAAAAATGACGTCTAGACCCATAATGGTCGGTCATAAGCAGCCATAACAGGGAGGGTTGCATGGGGGTGGGTCCACCCTACTGTGCACATGGCTCTTATCAGCGGCACATAAATGATAACAGGGTCATTTCGTCACTAACCTAGTGACATCCCTCTCATAGGTGGACAGGTGGATTTGAGAATTCTTCATAAATTAAAAGTAATATTGTTAATTAGTTATTACCGGTACAGGTATTTGGCACATATATTGGAAAATAAGGATTGTATTAATGTTATTAATAAGAAGTATACGTATATTAGGAAAGGGAAGATTGTAATAAAACGAATAAAGAAGTGTATTAAAAAGAAAAATCAATACTGCACGTCTGACCTGGTTCCAGTTTATAGAATCCCTATATAATATAGTACTTTTGATTGTTTTTATATATAGTTTACTTATGTAATTAGTTATTGATTAACAGCTTATTATGTGCCTAGAGGTTACAAGTCATAACCTCCTAGGTTTACTGCCGACTCGCCCTACAGCGGCACTTGACAGAAGGCACAGGTTCACGAATAAGCCTGTTATTATTAGTATCACTAATCACTAAGTAACTATATTACTTATTCCATAAATACACCCATGCAAATAAATAAAAAACATTTACCTGTGCGAAGGTTTCGGCGGCCATGTTGTACCCGAGGTACCGAGGTACTGTGAGGTACACTCTACCCCACCGACGGAAAGCTAACCTGACCGAGGCGGTAGGTTCGGGAAGGGCTCACAAGGCAGCGCTGCCATCGCCCTCCTCCCCTCCCATAAATCCTCAGGGTAGGAGTGGGAAGGCCCCTCCCCTCCCGGACACGCCCACCCCCCCCACTAATTGGCTAAAACGCCCGGCAACTTTCTTAAGACTTTCTTGAATTAGCTCGTTATCGGCAGCTGCCGGCTCATGTACAGGTACTTTCGGTGCGTTTATTAATTAGCTAGGGTGGGATGGAATTCGATTGAAAATAATTATTTTCAATAAAGCAAAATTATATCATTTATTTAATTATTTAAACTTCAATTAGTCACATCAATATTAAATAATTGTCTACCCTAATACAAGAATACCAAGCGTTAATTCATCTAAAAATATGTTAGCTACTTAAATACGTAGGTAATGACTATGATTTGTCCAACTATACAACAATTAACTTCTTACACTTTTAAGTAAAATAATTTATTTAGTTATATATCTCATACAAATTTAAAGATTTATGAAACTAATCTATCTAATAAATATTTTTCTAGTTTAAATAAAAAATATAATGCGTTTATTCCTCACCAGCTCCTTAAATAGGTAGGTAATAATAGTGTTGGTAGTTGTCCTTTTATATAATACTTAACTTTTTACATTTTTAAATACAATTTTATAATTTATTTAATTTTTTTAAATCAATCGCATCAACATTAACAAATTGTCTAGCTTATTTCAAGAATTTCAAATGTAAATTCGTCACCGAATATAATATCTACTTTAATAAGTAGTTCATTATAATTCTGTTGGAAATTATCCATTTATTCATTTTGCTGCTATCTTTTAGTTCCTAATTGTACTACCGAAAGCCGACATATAATTTTTAAAATAAAATGCCTAGCACTATGCCATAGACTTAATTGGATTCGAAATATAAAATCCATGAAAAATGAAATAAAATTTATTAACCAAAGTAATTACAATTTTGTCTTGATTTCGCCACTTCACATTTTCAAAGTAACCATTACCTATATCTAAAAAAAGTATAATATAAGTTTCAAGAAATACCAGTTAGTTTCAATGTATTTTCGCAATTTCATTATTACCTAAATTATTATGAAACTAATAATTTTTCTGTATTTCATGCTTGCCAAAATTCATTTTTAAAACAATACAATTCTTGTTGATTAAAAAATTTCGAGTTTTGGATAATAAAGAATCAGATGGCGCAATAAAATGTAGTAATAGTTATTCATACATAAGGTAGTAAAATATATGTACGGAAATTTCAGGTTCACATTTGAAAACTCAAATAACTGATTACTTTTTATTTCAAAGTAAAAAATATCACAATTTCCTGTATTTCCACAATTCTAAGTTACAATTTTGTTTATATTTCTAAATTCATGACAAATTCAATAATTTTCCAATAACAAATATGAGTATAAGGATGTTTTTATGATTTTGTAAGTATAATATTCATGATACCATTATAAAGGGGTTTTTATTTAAAGTTAGACAAATAGAATCGATTACATTGTTAATTATTAAGATGCCATCTTACGCTCATGAAGTTGTTTTGGAAACAAAACATAAATGAAATTATTTTTTACTGTTATTGTAATAAAAGATGATAATCGGTAATTATTATTAACAATGTTGTACAGGATAAAATATATCCATATTAAATTTAATGACAATACATTATTTTTGTTAATTTAAGTAATACCTCACTCTTTTAATAGTTTTTTTGTTAAAATTGGCGGTTATGAAGTACCTTATCAAGTTAAAAAAAATTTGCAATAAATTCTTTATTAGTGTATCTCGCTTTTTAATGAGCTGACATAATATATTGCTCCTCTAATGTATTCGGTATAGAACTATTCAGATAATTATTTAGGTATATAGGTAAAAAAGGTTAATAATACTTAATTTTAAATTTATTTCAATGTTAAAGAACTCCCATAGTGGCTTTTCAATGATGACGTTATTAAAGGTTTTATTTTTTTATCTTGTATAATATCTTAAAGATTTAAGTTTGTAAATCCAGTTGAGCCAGGAGAAATAGATGATGGAGATGAATACAGAATAAAGATAACGCGAGTAGGGTTACATTGACCGAAAAATCATTGGAAATCGTAAAAAAAAAAAAAAAAGAAGATAAAATCGGCCAGGTGACTTTTTTTACATCTTTTCAAAAGCCGAATATATGTTCGAATTTACCAAAGAAACAGATTTACAAGACCGGAGGAAAATAGAATTACACTAACATTTATGGTCAGAAATTCATCTAAGGGTATAAATAAATTACTTTCACTCAGATAAATAAATAAGTATAAAACGAATTATGAATTATTCGAATAATACATAACCACAAGAAACAAATAAAGTTTGAATAGATAAAGTTCAGTATGAGTAGCGGCCATTTAAAAAAAATTAGAATATACCAAAAATCCTTCTCCATTACTAGTTTATTTTGTAACTAATATCCCTTAAGTTTCATTATGATTTTTTTCATTTTAATAGTTTGAAATTCCAAACCGTAAAAAAAAGATCGAAATTTGTTAAAAGATCAATTACTTTCAAAAGATGCTTGTAACGTTGTTAAAGTAATTGATTATGTTTGTTTGTTCATTTAACGTCACTTTTTGCTGATATGGCTAATCTGACGATGCTTCATTGGGAGCTCTAAATTTATGTAATTGATTAAATCATCAATAAAATAAAATAAAATTTTGCGTTTCTTTAATTAAAAGAATAACTAGTTGTCTTTTTGCATAGTTCATTTGATCTCCTCTAAGAAACAAAATAAATTGTATACACCGTATCAGATTCAAACAAAGAATTTAGAATCTAATTCCAAGCATGCAAGATGTAGATGGGAGGCTAACTTATGGACAACGTGCAGGGAATGGTCGAGGAGAGGTGTCTGAGAATTGTCGGTGTGGAGGGCGAGGTCTTACGTAACAAAAGGGTTCTCAGAAAGTTGGTCCTACCCTTCTCTCGAAGCGCCCATGTGGGACCAGGTCTCAACCCATTCCAAATTATAGGCTCTTTGCTATCTTTATTTCTTTTGCCGATATCGCAGTCCATTTCGTACATTAACATATTATCTTAATCCATTTGTTTCACATCAAAACCGAGAGCCGAATACTATAAAAGATATATTATGAAAAAATATTTAAATCGCTTTTATATTGCAGTACCAATTCAACGATGTCAGATATCCATGCCATTATGTACCATTCCTGCTATTTACTTGTATTGCTATAATACAGTTGTAAATTTGAATTAATAAAAAACCAAAAAAAATTTCAATAATGAATTCTATCATTAAATTAATATAAAACGATTAAATCCAGCCATTACAGTGTGAATTTTTTATTTCTCCTAATCCTATGTGCCATCGAATTTCAACGTTTGTGGTTACAATTTTATCATATTATTTTTCTACGTAATATATATCTGATCCCAAAGATTTTTGTGAAAATCTTTCCTTAAATGTGTAAAATAGTTTTTGCAAATTAAACATATTTTATATAAAATTAATATAAATCGATTAAATTCAACTATACAAGCACGCAGTTTTTATTTTAACTATATGCTTTTGAATTTCAACATTTGTCGTTACCATTTTATCAACTAATATTTCTACTTGATATGTCTGGTCCCAAAGTATGTTCCACATTTTCCAAGAATCCAATGTTCCAAGAATTTTTGTGACGGTTTAAAGATGTGAGGAACAGTGGCTTCATGGTTTACAAAAAAACTTTTTTATATAATACAGAGATGTATGACGTAAAGTGAAATATTTATATACTTAATAATTTAAGTACAATGTTTACGGGGCTTCTGTAACGTTGACTGCCAGGAGATTCCCAAATCGTAGGTACATTTGCCTCAAATCATTCATAGTTTAATTAATCGTTGTATAAAATATATTCTACTACATTAAACTCTATACAAAAGTGTTTAAATATATTAAGCTTTTTTACAAGAAGTATACATTAAATACATCTTAAATTCGGTTATTGTAAATAGTTTTTGGAATCCTCAATAAAAACTTGTTAATTTCTTCCATTTGCTTATTCTCGGAAGATATACTAGAGACCCATTAATCCAACCATTAAATGGTGACTGGTGGTTCCAACAGGATATTGCTGGATAAATCATAATTTATTGAATTAATAAAATTATAATCACAATCTTAGTCAAAACCCACGGATTTATCTCGTTGGTTTATGATAATACATATGGCCTATAGGTTGTATATGTATCCTACTTTTGGTATCCCATAATAGGAAATAGAATTTATTGTTAATATTATTTTATATTATATCCTAATTAAATAAATTAAAATTATACTTGTGCAAATAAATCCGTCGGTTCTCTAATTTTATTCCAACTGTATCGATCGATTAAGTCTCAATCCAATCATTTGTTATTGAAGTGAAAATGTTTCTCGTGGCCCGTTTGTCTCCGTAACGTCCTCCTACGCTAAGATAAAGCCGAAAGGTTTTTCTCCAGATCTCTCTAGTTTTTTTTTAATGTCGGAGTTGAACCGTATGTGGGCGGAAGCTATTAGATCACAATATTTTTTCTCGCTTTTTCAAATCTACTATCGAACAAAAATTATATTGAGACCGTAAACGATAATAATATCTTCACTGAAACAAAGTTGTAAGGAATAGAAGTTGTTGAAACAGTTGCAATTAAGAATTAGGTTCGATTCTCGTGACTTTATTATATTTTATTGAGTTGAGCAAGTTCTCTATTTTTTTCTTATTTGTAATTAAGTTGTAAATAGGCAATTGTATATATTTATTTTTAATAATTTTTAGTATATCTATAAACTAGGAAAAGGATGGTCGAGGGTTGATGTGAGTATATGATATAAGTTTAAGTATTTATAATACATATTTATATGTATTTTTCTAAATACTCGTTTCTATAAACGAATATAGATTCCATATTCTGTTATTATATATTTTACTCTACTTAAAAAAATTAATATAATTTAGCCGGCTTAAAGCATTTGAACCAATGTTCTTTTTGTTAGTAATTATATGTATGTTTCTGGCTAGAATATTTGTATTTTATTTATAAGAGAACTTTAATTATTAAAGTTAGAGAGGACTGGAAGATCTAATGTAGGATGGAAATAGTTTGGGGGTGCAGTCAAAAATTTTTTTTGAACTATGCCCATCCTACTTTAATTATTAACATATATTGCTCCAGAATAAAGATTTTTTTATTCTATTCTATTCTATATCTCATAAGGTTTATAGACAGATTCTATTACTTATATTTATTATATTGATTTGTATTAAATACTAATTTTTCTTTCTTTTTTTTTTAATTAACACCTCATAAAGGTGCAGAGAACCTACAGAAGTCCTTGATACATAGGTTTACTATTAAATGACATACGTGCTAATGACATACTGTACCTCTTCCTGTTTCAGTTAAGATATCTACAGTTAGACAAAGAGATCCTTCATCCCTCAATATTTATTTATCTATTTTTAACTGTAAAATAATTAAATAAATCTTGGAATCGGTACTTATTATTCAGAAAAAGACTTGAATGGTTAAATGTTTAAATTTGACGATCAAAAGAAAATATTAAAATTTTAAAAGTATTCATTTCGAGGCTACAATCCTACGAACTGGAATTCGGAATGTACTTGATCAACTCTAATATTTAGGGTGTAATGTAACATCTTATTAGGCGCTATGTGGGTTCGAAACCCTGTTGGATAGAGTTAATATTCATTTCATTGCGTCCCCGTCATATTCATTTTGGCATTCATACCCTATTGGAGGCGACATCGTTCAGGTAGTCTTTCGGGGTTTGCAAAAAGGTCCAATAGGCCTACTTGTTTTACTCCTTGCCCCCACTCCTTTTTTCAAAACTACCATTAGAAGCCTCGGCATACAAGGGTACCTACAATTTCTTCAGTAATAAAAAAATAAATAATAACTATACTTGTAAAAATATAAGATATTTAAAAAAAATCACTTATTCTCTTGAGTAAAAAAAAAAACTACAACACTTTCATTATATATATATATATACACATTTTTTTAAAAGTTTTTAATTATTAACAATCAAGCGATGTAAATTACTGCTTCATGATTGTTATGGCCGATTCTTATCTGATCAAAGATTTGCTTTTTCCCAGCATTTAAAAAAAAAAATCTGTTAATGAATTATCACGATCCGATTTCTCTCCAAAAATTGAACAAATCTGATGAATTTTAAAGATTTTGTTTGTAATAAACCTTCCGAAGTATCCGAACATCTATAAAATATCTATCAAATTGATTTAAGCGGAACTATCTTGTTAGGCATATACAAAGAAAAATTCGATTTATTGAATATTAAAGTTGAACTATTTTTTCATATTACTTCAAAATAACATTAACCTATATGACTACAGTCAGCACTCTATTGAAGTGTTTCAACTTAGCATTTAGATTGGCAATGTTATAAATGACGGAAAAGCTAAACTTAGAGTTTACAAAAATAGAGCATTTTTGGCTCAGATATGTAAAAAGTATCTTGTAGGTGACATTATGGAATCAGTTGGTCATGGGTTGATAGTGGTTATAATTTAAGTTAATTACAATACATAATATATATCCATAAATAAATGTATACATAGATGTGTATGTTTATTCTAAAAATATGTATAATTAAAGTAGGTATGTATAATATAAAGCATTAAATATGTTTATATTATGGTTTATATATATTAAAATATGTATATATTACATAATTCACATTTTTTTTTTTAATACACGTTACTATAATCGAAAAATGGGATCTATATTTAATTATTATGTATTTAACTCCGCTTGAAAAAATAAATATTATTTAACTGTCATAAAACATTTTTACTTTTAACATATATTTTTTAATACAGAGTAAACTACGACTATTTCTAATTATTTTTTCCATAAATAAACATCCGAGGGAAACTACCTTTAATTTAAACCTAAGCCATAAATATTATGCTTTACTCCGCTTTATGGGCTTATACACAACTGAAGCCTTTTAGAGTCCTTTCTCAACCATAAATATGATAAACCACAGGTTAGGAACCCCATGGTTTATGCCCATAAATAATTACGTGACTGAGAACCAACATCAGAGTAATGACAGACCTAAACTGGCTCCAACTTGGGTATACTGCTGCGTTCTGACGTTCTTATTACTACGTATAAGCGTTCTCCGCAGTAGTTATGTATTTTTAAAATTTATTTTACATAATTTTTATTTATATATTTAATAAATATATAATTAATAAACACATAACTATATATAATTGTTCTTATCATTCAGAATATTTTTTATTAAAATAAATTAGATTTATAAAAATTGTATTAAAATGTGGGTAAAATATTATATATTATGTTATATTAAATTAAAGAATTATTGTAAAATTTAGGTAGGCTTAATTTTTGTTCCTATTGAATATATTAATATATTAATAAGTATTGTAATTGCTCTCGCTTTAATAATTGTGATAGGCATTGTGATATAATATTAGTTATTAGTTTTGAAAATTTTAGCAATATGGATTTTGTGTTATGTGAGTTGAATTTTTTCAATACTATAAAATAATTAAAAACATTATAACAAACAGTTTCTAGATGATTAAAAACGGATCTAATTCACAAAATATTCCGCCAGGGCCCATTATTTATTAAATTTACATTAACAGAGGTAAATTAAATTAAGTTGCCTATTTACGTTCAATTTATAGCAAAACTAGAACCATCGTATATTTTTATGAATATTCAGTAAATTGATACAATTTTAACACCCGTTATGATTTTATAATTTATAATTTCATCCCCACTTATGTTACTATATAATATTAAGAAAATTAACAATTTTAATTGAATTGAATTGAAAATTGAAAAAACTGTAATTTTTTTTGTAATTCAGCACAAAACTGAATTACTAATTTTTTTTTTTAGCTTTTCATCATTTCTACTTTTCTAATAACTTATCTAAACTTGGCAACACTTACAACAAATTAAAAGATAAAAATTGTCGAAGCGGCAAACTGCGGGACTGATTCCGAAGTTAAATACTTTTAAACACAATCGCATCTATATCAAATAATTGTATGCATAATAATACAATATTAAACCCTAATTTATCTCCAAATGATCAGTTGGTGGTCAATGTGAATTTTGTTTACATAGCTTAGTTCAATAAACTTATATTTTGTAATTCGGTATAAATTTCGGTATAATCGATAAGTTATTATAATAACTTTCTATAAACTTGTAAACGCTCACAAGAAATAAATGTTGATGCCCAAAATTATAAATTTATCGTAAAATTATTGGACAATAGCGTTGTATGAACGATGTTAGCTTATGAAGGTAAGTGAAGAATCCTGGAATATCCCGGAGAACGGTGGAGCAAGTGTGGGAACAAAGAAGGGAGATTTGAGGGGCGCTGGAAGATTTACAGCTGCCTGGAGTATGATGGCCGCTACCCCCACTTCCCTACCTGTGCGCTCTACTCCTGTCTTCCCGATTGATCTTCTCCTGGAGAAGTCTGTCCAGAACATCTCCGGAACACCCTCAAGGACAGTCGGCTGAGTTATACCTGCGAGGAGAGTCTAAGTCTCTCGTTCCGGGCTCACGCGATAGGGAAATTATTTTACATTTTTCTGTCAAGGAGGCGATTTGAAGGAAATATACAGCGTCATAATTTCAACTCGAGAAACGTATAATACAGCGATAACTAAAAAAAAATTCGAGTCTTTTGGTTTTTTATTTGTTTAAATAATAATTGGTAACTTGCCTGAGAGCGAAAGGTACACATTACTTAAAAATTTTACTCGTAAAATAATACTGCTCCTGAAGTATCTATGTACAAGCACTGCATTTATGTAGGAGAGGGAAATTCCAATACAAATTTAAATAAAATATATTAAAACATAGAAAAAATAACAGAAACAATAAGGAAAAGAAGACATTTATACAGAATGGATGACAAAAGGCTGGATGCGAAAAATTAAAAAAAAAATTAGAAATACACATCACAAAAGCAGAGACAGCAGACACAGAAAGATTCCTTCAGAAAGATCGTGTTATATCGTGTCGAACTTGGGATTCCAGGGTACAAGCAACAAGAGAATAGGCACAAAGGGAGTATTGGAGGAAAATAAAACATCGAATGAGAAGGAATTAAAATTGGCACGTGGTTCCTAGTTGGGTAAATTAAAGTTAATTTAGAATATATGAGTGAATCACAATCATTCTTTTGAATTTTAGGACATTGGCTCAACTACGTCTTCGATCGTTTTAGACAATTATATGATAGTCCTGTTAATTGAATCATAGGAACAAACACCATGAGCAATATAATATAATATTTCTAATTATAAAAGGATAGTTTGCGACGAGCATCACTATACCTTTCAGATGTAAAGCGAACGATTTCTAAAGGCAATATGTATTCCCTAGCTCATCGGCTCTTGCCAATTGTAACCATCCAGCTCAAGCGTTTTCTCTATTTATTGTCTTTTATTGTTAAATGGTTTTACAACTTCGTGGTAAATTACTGTCATTTCCGTTCCATTGGAAAAGATTTTAACAAGTTTCTATTAACAAGTCATAAGGAAAACGCTGTACTGAGATTTCACAAATGCTGTTTGTTGTTCATGTATTGAATGACACTTTACGCAACTACGGCTATTCAGGCGATGCTACATTGGTAGCCCTAAATTTTGCCTACCCAGGAGCAAAGGCTAGGGACCCTATTTTACGTCCCTAACGAAGGGCGGCATAATCAAGGCTTTTTTACTCCCTTTGTAAAATCTTGGGGCTATCTACCAGGATGAGAACCCGCCATCTTGGGCATAGAAGGTTGTTATGGTAACCACTACACCACAGAGGACAACGATTTGATAAATTACTTTTGATACAGAAATACACTAGTAGATATATAAACGAGGTCGATCTTTCTTTTTTTTATTTTAATAGTGTTAGATAATTATTAATAATATTTACGTGATGTTCTCTATCATACTCATAAAGGACTTTTTCAGAATTGTGCACCAGTGAATTTAAAAGGCTTCACAAGAATATACATACACAAATTTAAGTTTAGGTATTAATATTAATAAAAAAAAAAGATACAATATTGCTAGAGAACAAATATTGATACAATATATTGACCTGCTCACAGGGTCTACAGACCCTTATGGGGCACACCCAGTCTCTATAAAGTGGGTATTCTTATTTTGGAGAAAAACCTAGCGGTTGAGTGTGATCACATACAGAAAGCCTTCCTTTATAACCGTTGTATTAGAAACATTACAGTCTCTACCATGTGCTTAACTCAAGACATGTTGTGGTAAAGGCTTTTTTTATTGTTAGTTTCTTTTCATTGAGATAGCTTTAATTTACATCATGTACTGATTAATTTTACAGTTTATGTGTTTTAGAAAGTGGTGCAAATAACCCCACATTATAAACTTTCTTCCATTAGTATCTTATCTTTAATAACTATTAACTACAAAGTGAAAACTGATGACTATTTTAGGCACTGGAAATTTAAATTAAAGTTTAAATTTATGGTGCCTTTTTATTCCATGACATCAACTTTTTTTTTATTTCTTGCCATTTATATGTTTTATATCACATTTTAATTTCGATGACATTAAAAAAAAATATGTTTGCGTGCAATTTATATTTGAAATTTAAAAATTAGCACATTTGCATGTATTTGTTCACTTTAAGTGTGGAGTAAACGTATCCATAAAGATATAATTATTTAAATTAACGGTTTGAATTTGAAATAAAATATATAACAGTAGGTACATATAAAAAAACTCCTAACAACCATATACATTTTATTAGTAAATTAAAATATGTCATTTACATTTAAATAATTATGTACTATAAGGGTCTTTGGTATCTTAATTTAATCTATAAAGAAATTATGGGTCGATTCGAATTTTTAGATTTTGCTTGTAAATATATAATGTATTTAAATATATAAGTTATTCATGGTGTTATTCAAATTTAATTAACTTTTTATTGAAATAGAACCGGCATAATATTATATTATGATAAATATTCATCAGTGATATAAGATATTTATCATACAATTGAACTTTTATTTTTACCATTTTACAGCTTTTTTTAATCGCAATATTTATAGAATTTTCTATTATAACTAAGCTCATATACTACTGAATATATTTTAAATTTAGTCAATGAACCCTATATTATAACATATTAACATATATATATATATATGTGTGTGTGTGTGTGTGTGTGTGTGTGTGTGTGTGTGTGTGTGTGTAAAAAACCCATAAAACCCCAGTACCACTACAACCTTTGAAGGATCTGGAGTTCAGTACATGGCAGAGACTGTATTGTTCCTTGGACAACCGTTGTGCAGGGAATTGATTTGTCTTAAATTACGCTCAAATGCCAGATTCCACCCGTTTATTTTGGATTCCTGCATTATTGAGTCTGGGTGAGCCCCAGGAGGGTCCAAAATCCCGTAGGATCCATCTCCGGCCACCAACAAGTTAAATTAAAGTCTACCTGCGAGCGGGATATATATATTTTCTTGATTGTTTCCTTTATTGTATTTATGTATACTATATGTTTCTCTGTTTTATTTTTTACTTGTTAAAGTGAGAATAAGAACAAAAATAAAAATAAAAAATACATTTATAGGGCTAAACAGCTTGGTTAATCTTGAAAATCTGAATATTAAGAAGTTAATAAATCTAGATTTCCATCGTTCTGTTTCATTCCAACTACAGACGAAACTTCGTCGTAAATTACTCAAAACGTCAGCCTGACTTTTATAGGATGTAGCACTCTTATTGGGTCTGGGTTCTTTCGTTCCTATTTCCCGTTTCAGATTTTCTTAAATTTTTAACATTTTCTATACTTTTGTTAGATATAGTATTTGTATGAAGAAAAATTAATATATATAGTTGCGGAGAACAGATGCAAAATAATTGTAATTTTATTTCAGTGAGAAATATAATGTTAACAATGGAGGATAATATATATATTTAATAGGTCATTTAACAAATAATGAAATAAATACACATCTTAATATCGGAAAAAAAACAAGACATTTTGCGTTAATTTAACAACAAATATAGGGGCATAAAATGACAATTGATATAAGGAAGATAAATTCCGGGTGGAGGCCAGAAAAATTGCTCTTAAGTAGAGAGAACTGTTTATTGCAGAGCCAACGTTTTGACATATAAAATAAATAACATATAAAAAAAATACAGTACATATTTTAATTTTTATATTTACCATATGTAATTTTAATTGTCTGTATCTTGCATATTTAGCCCTGAAGAAGACCTTCAATGTGGGTCAAAACGTTGGCTCTCCTATAAACAGTTCTCCCTAATTAAGAGCAATTTTTTTAACCTTCACCCGGACCATTTTCTTCCCCATAAAAATAAGGTCAACTAGTATTATTCAAGATAATTTACATAATTTTAACTTTTATCATAAGGTCAATATTGAGATATAGAATAATTAATATTCCATAAACATTTGAATGTTTTTGTTTCGACCGCTCCACCCCCAACTGGAATCAATCCTACAAATTCGTAATATCCTTAATTTCATCTTCCCTACCCTCATTTAAATCCTTGCTTTTCGAACATCTTCTCTCTTCCAAAAAAATGGTATTTAAGAAGGTTTATTTATTTGCTTAAATGGATCAGCAGAAAATAATGGCTTTTATCGTTAAGTATTATTCTTGTAGCTACTTTACAATCTAAAGTACTTAATTACTTAATTTACTTAATTTTTGAGTTTTGATTCGTTGTTGTTTATGTATTGTTGCCTAGTACTTGGTAACGAAATGTACATTATTAACACATTTGTAAATGATGTTTATTGCATAGTCTTCTGGCCAGATAAATTTCTTTTTCTGTTTATGTTTGTTATTCTTAAGGGACATTGTCCAAGAATTAAGTTACTGTATTATTCAATTTAGTAGAATATACTATTAATAACGTTATATATGATAACGGTTTAAGAATAGCATGCAGGAGTAAATGAAAGATCTACTTGTATTTTAAACTTTTACTCATTCATATAGGAGCCAAACTTTGCAATTATTTTTAGCACTAACTAATAGTTATTAAGACTATCTAGTAACTTAAACTTTCGTAATATTAATTGATTTACTCCAACATACCAGATAGAGCCTTTGTATATTTTTTTCTATTCCAATTATTTTATTAAAATATGTTTGTTTCCCATATATCTACAGACCCGGTGAATAGTGGTTAAGTTGAATTTTCTCTAAAATGATCTATTTGTAGTGGGTAAGGCATTGACTTGAAAAGGAGTTATTGTTTATATTACAACTCCATTTCAAGCCAAAAACTACGAGAATGATGGTAATGAAACGATTCTGTTTCCCCAAAACAGTCAAATATTTCAACTTAATCGCTGGGGCAGTAGATATATGTAAAAAAACCTGTACCACTACAACCCGTGAACGGGTCTGGGGTTTAGTACATGGTAGAGACTGTACTGTTTCAAGAACAACGATTGTGCAGGGAGGTGATTTGTCCTAGATCACGCTCAACCTCCAGATTTTCCGCCTTATTTTGAGTACCCACTTTATAGAGGAGGGTGTCATAGTTCCCATAGGATCCATATCCGGGTGCTAACAGATTAAATAAAAGTCTGCCAAGCAGCGAGATTTTGACCCAGGGCCTAAGGCACGGCAACTCGGCGCTCTACCACTGAGCACCTTTGCTTCCTCCCTTGATTAATATCATTAAAGCTTAATTCATTAAGAAAAATACAGCAAATAAATATAAAGAACATCCGTTTTTTTTATTAATTTGTATATTGTACATTGTACTTCTAGAACTAATCTTTGCCCTAAAAACACACTCTAAGTACAACTTGGAACAATGTCTTGAAACGTTTTTAATCAGATAATGCCGGGGGAAAAAGCGAAATAAAGGAAGAAGGGATACATCCCCCCGTTTCAACAAATTCCTTTTCTCCGCCCCCCCCACTTTACCTTAGATTTCCACTTTAATCTTCCAGGCCCTCAGCAGGAGCTTCTCTTTTATTTACTTTAATTTAGGTTTTTAAATAGCGAAGGTAGATGGAATTGGCGGTAGCCACCTGTACCCGGGCCAATTACTTAGGTCCAGTAAAGTTCATTAAATTAAACTAATTGCCTGTATTAAATAACAGTTAATTTATGTTAATTGAGGAGAGGCAGGGAGGACGTAAGAAGCCGTAGCTGTCACCACCAGCCCGCTCCTAATGAACTGCTCTTGACCTGAGCTGCTCGTCTTACATTTGCATACACAAATTTATTTCGCTTATCTCTCTATCCCTTTTCTCAAATCTGTCTCATTATTTACTTTTCTAAGAATATTTTTTTATTTTAATCATTTTTCCCTTCTTGATCAGTTTAAAAGATACTAAGAACGGGAAAAAAATCTGGGATACCTTCAACACTACTAACATCATCATCATATTTAGGTATTGATATTTTAATCATTATACCTATATATATATATATATATATATATATATATATATATATATATATATATATATATATATATATATATGTATATATTAGATGATGAATAGCCTTTATGCAAGTTGATACTTTATAGCTTTTTTCAGCGAATTTCATAATTTTTCCAACCAATTTCATAATTTTTTCAACCAAATTCATAATTTTTTCAACCAATTACATAATTTTACCAATCAAATTCATAATTTTTTCAACCGATTTTATAATTTGTAAGATGTCGCGGTGTGGTTGTCGGGAAGTCATATAACACCAAAAAAAGAGGTGGTACCCATCGTATCGTAAGTTCGACACCCAAAACTCTTGCTGGGATTGAGGAAGTAATTGAAGAAAACGCAGCATTTATATACCTTACAAGAAATAAAAGAGAAACTGTCCCAGCGAAACATTAATGTTTCGATCTCCACAATTCATAGAGGACTATTTCAGTTGAAATTTACGCTAAAACGCGCTGCAAAAGAGCTTGACCGTACGAACTCGGAGTTGGCCATTCAGCAAAGAAAACAATACGCTCTAGATTTTGAAAGCTGGATACCTCAAAGTCGCTCTCTCATCATCTTCATTGATAAATCCGTATTTAACTTACATTTAACAAGAAACTGGGCTAGGTCAAAATATAACACGAAGGCTATTGTGACTACGCCGTCAGTCCGAAGGAGGAACACAACTTTCGTCTTGGCTATCAACAACCAACAGGTCGTTCACTTTTTTTTTTTAGAGCTTCTGGAACTTGTAATAGTGATTTATGTTGCCAATTTTTGTTTTGATTGCTTGAAAAACTTGATAAGCTTCCCTTCATCAATAGTATTTTAGTGATGGACAATGCAGCTATCCACAAAACTGAGCAGGTTAGAGAAGTTATGGCGCGATCTTCGCATATAATAAAATACCTGCCACCATATTCCCAATGGTTAATCCGGCAGAATATGCTTTCTCAAAAGTAAAATCAAAAGCAAGAGCGTTGTCTTCTGGCAGAGGAATACAGAAATTGGAAGAGGTAATCGTAATAAGTACCTCCTTATAAGTATATCGATAGAATATGTAGTAATTTAATACATCCAAATCTCTTTCCAAATATATGAATTATATCCAAATACATGTTATATGATTTCCTGACAATCACGCTGCGACATCTTACAAATTATGAAATTCACTGAAAAAAAGCTAACGCGTCAGCACCCAGAGAAAGACAGTAATATTCGACATGAATGATAAAATAAATATGTAATTTATTTTATGGTAGAAATGCTTAGTTTTAATGGAGAAACACATGACTTCTGCCTATAAAGAGGGGGGGGGTCTGACGATTGAGCGTGATCTAGGACAAATCAACTCCCTGCACAACGGTTGTCCAAGAAAGAGTACCGTCTCTACCATGTGCTAAACCCCAGATGCTTCAAAGGTTGTAGTGGTACAGATTTTTATTTTATTTTTATACACACAAATATATATATGTTATGATATATCACAAATATATATATGTTATAACGGACTTGTTATGTTATAATATAGGGTTCATAGAAAGACAGCAATTTCCAACCAGAAAGATAAAATAAATTTAAAATGTATTCAGTAGTAGATGAGCTTAGTTATAATGGAAAATCGTATGAATACAGCCATTAAAAAAAATCTAAAATAGAAAATAAATATTCAAGTGTAAAATAAATACTTATGATAGCATAATCTATTTCAATAAAAAAAGTAGTTAAATTTAAATATCACTATAAATAATCCATAAATTTACAAGCTGACTCTAAGAATAACAGCGAACTCATAATTTGTTTATTGAGTAATATAATATAACCAAAGGCCAATATTGTTCATCATTATTCAAACGTACATGACATATGTTAATCCTTTTAAAAAATGTATATAGTCGTCAGCAGTTTTGTATACATACTATATTTTATTTCAAATTCAAAGATTTAATTTAAATAATTTTATCCCTGTGAACAACTTCTGAATACAGTCACGTCCCAGTTATACTGATGTGCTGATTTTGAAATTCATAAATTCATACAAACACTATTTTTTTATATTATCGAGATTATCGTTCTTTAGGTATATGTAACCAGATGAAACTAGGTATTAACTAGTATGTGTCCTGTTATTGGTAGTAATTTTAAGCAGTTGTTATATATGTACAATTGTATAATTTATTTCAAATTCAAACGTTTAATTTAAATAATTTTATCTTTACCAACAAGCTTTGAGTATGTTCAATCCAATCACAAAAAAAATAAAGTATTAATTTTTTGATGGCTTAAGTTTTGTCATCCGGAATTGCGAAGCAAGGGTTAATATTATTCAAGTGATAGCGCAACGAAGATTAAGACGGGCTTGTAAAGTTGTTGGTCCGACTGGGAAGCATCACAGGGGTAGACCGAGAAGTAGGTGGGAATGTTTCCGAGGACTGAGGCTTGTAAGCAGAGATTGGTGGTATTGCCATCGAGTCTTCGGGTTCGCTAAGCCTTTTTATTTATAACTTTTGTCGTTACTCTTTGTCCTATCACTGTGAGAAGAACTCCTTTTATAACATACTTTAATACTGTTCTAGAGATTAAATTATTTTATGATGTTGTTATTAAAATGACACTATGTATATTAAATTAATTTCCAAGAATTGTATTACAGTTTATATAAAAATTTTTGATTTTTCCATTTAATTCGAAAGTTAACCATAAAATTTTATGAAGTTGTTCTTTGTTAAGGTATTGCTAAATTGTTGATTATCATATCCTTTATTATAATTTTGATAATAATAATAATTCGGAATAGTTTTGAAGGTGCCCGTAGGAACATTTATTATCACGCTGTAGAACGGTTTGATCGTGGGTGTGTCCATTCAGACAGCTTCAATTCCAAACACATTAGTAGATATTATTGTTGCATCTGGAGCGATCGTCTGAGAAAACTATTGGATATGTTTACACCATTTTTTTGTTTATCTGTCAAATCAAAGCCACTAGAAACAACTAAACATACATTTATGATGGGTTCAACCTCTCTTTCGTGATTTCCTCTTACTGAGTTTTTTATTCCGCGTTACCAATTTATTTTTTTAATTGAATAGTATAAATTCTAATATTCGTATAAAACCTATTTCAATAATTGAATATTATATATAATTATAATAAAAAGTTTAATAAAATAATTGTCAGAATTTTAAACTGGTTAATGTTATTTTCAACATTATATCTACAGCTCACAATTTTAATTAAAAAATAACTACTTTTTTTTTAATACTCCAGTTCCCCAGAATCTTCTGGATTTGAACATTTCACTAACTACTTGATTTTTTTTCACGGTTTTATTATTTTTATTACTCCTCGCAAGAAGAAATTCCTATCAAATCTGCCTATGAATATTTTAAAAAATGGATGGAGAATTATAATAACGATATTATTATGATGATAACAATACGATAATGTTAAATAACACTAAATATTTGTATTAGATTTAAACTTTAGTAACACTTTGAGCAAAATATTTTTGGTTACATTTGTTTTATTTTCAATATTTTATCGACTCTTGTAACCGATTGAGTAAAATTGAGTGTAGTAAAAGAGCGTAAAATGGACAGGGGTTAGAGTAAAAAAATTACACTAAATAAGTTAGATTTATTTTATTTGTGCCTACGTTCAGCCTAATTTTTAAGCCATTTTCTGGGCAGAGGGAGGAAGAGTCCAACATTAACTGACATACCTCTGCCCAGAAGATGACTTAAAAATTAGGCTCTAGCGTAGGCACAAATAAAATAAGTTAACATATTTTGTGTTATTTTTAGACTGCACCCCCTGGCCATTTTTACTCTTCCTAGTCATCCTACAGATAAATATAATTGAGTTATAATTTAAAGATTGATATGTTTAAATTTTTTTTTTTTGCTATGGTAAATTGGTTAACTATTAATTAATACGATTTAATTATTTTATATATATAACGATTATCTTAAGTAGCTCGGAATTTTTCGAATTGGTTTTAACACATCTAACTTTATAATTACAAATTAATTATTATTCATAGCTACTTACTTTGAATGTTTTTGTTTTAGTTATCGTTTTCACATTCAATTCGTCCCCTTCCGCCCTTTCCACGGAAGTCATCACGAAGCTGTTAAGAAGCAATTATAGCCGTAATAACTATTAATAACCGTCGTTTTAATGGTTTATGACCATTGTAACAGACCAGGCCCTAGTCGTTAATACTGTTTATTGTGCGATAACACCGAGAGCTATATAAATAGTGGATGATAATGAGTGTGGACAGGGAGGCACCTGCCACTCTGTGTGTGCCCGTGACGTTTATGTGCTGATTACGTGTCGCCCGGGTCCACCAGGTGAAAACACAAAAAATTAGGATGCCCTTGACTCTTAGCGGGATCCGAGCTCTTCCTGGGATAGGCAAGTGTTTCATCTCTAACTGGAATTCTCAAAAAGTGATCGTTCCAGTGACATGTATTGACATAGCACTGGTTCTTCAGGGATAAAATGTACAAATGATAAGTAATAAAAGGAAATAATTCATTTACAGAATAATATTATACGTAGTACATTGATAGAATAGTGTTAATACATATGTTTGAATAATGGTATATGTTGTAAGTCGTAGAAACAAAAACCAGAGGGGATCGATCCCTCTGTGTATTGTTTTAAATTTTTTTAAATTATCACTCGATGTATTATTTTTATTTATTTGTATCTTTTATATTTAGCCCTGAAGTATACCTGCAATGTGGCTCGAAACGTTGGCATATAATCAGTTCTCCCTATGTAAGAGAATTTTCTTGACCTCCATCCGGACCATTTTCTTCCTCATATAAACACGGTCACTAGTATTATTCAACATAATTACTACAGTTTACTGATGAACTGTAGAATTACATTATTATATACAGTCTATAAGCAATTAATTAATTAGATTAAAAAAATATATTTTATATTTATACATAAAAAAAAAACCTCAACCACTTTAACCCACTAGGGGTCTTGGGTTCAGTATATGGTAGAGACTGTACTATTCTTAGGACAACGACAAAAAACTTTACAGTTTCCAAGATAACGGTTGTGCAGGGATGTAATTCATCCTAGATCACATTCAACAGCGAATTTTCCCCAAAATTAAGGGTACCGACTTTATAGGGGCTGGGTCGGTAGATTTATTATAATATACAGTCTATATACCATTATATTTATTATATTAAAAAATTATATTCAAAATTTATATATAAAAAAAAAATGTATGTCGCGGGACGCAGATGTGAAACTAAGAAGTTGGATTTTATTGCGATATAATTAATTATTTAAGCGTAAGAAAAGAATGTAATGGAAGGGAATACAGAACTTTTTTTAGATTAATGTGATAAAAATAACATTATTTTCATTAAAAAATATGCTTCAATAGACCATTATAATCCAAATAAAATATTACAATTCAGTATCATCAGTTATTTCTGTAATATTAACACTCGATGATGTTTCTGATGGTATCAAAGTTACAATAGGCCGATGGTAACTAAAATAAGCAACGAAAGTGTTACTTTCAGCGTTATGGAAGTGTCTCGTAAATATTGCATCTATTGTTGTGCCATATCTTATTGTAGATTCCCTTGGATTATTATTAATATACAACTGAAAATCTTGTAGAAGAAACGCAATAAATAGTGCTGACTCATCTTTTGCGAAATTTACATTTATGTCTCCATCTAAAATCATGGGTAATTCATATAAATTTTCGTTTAAAATTATACTGTACGAAAGTAAACTATAGTGTAAAAATGAGATATCTTTGATTTTTTGGTTAGGTGAAATATATACAACAACCATGAATATCTGTCATCTAATGTAATTTGAGAAGCACCTTTAACGAGGCATTTAAGCACTTAAAGAGTAATTTTATAAGGATAATAATTTTATTAATATTAAATAAATGTTTAATATTATAATGTTCAATTAAATACTAAATTTAACGAGGAGCACAGCCACGGGGCTGCGCGAAGTTTTCGCATCACAGCATCACATCAACAATTGCTCTCACTCGCCAAACGCGCCATTAGATGTTTCACAAAAAAAACTCTATCACTTCAGCCCATAAGAGACAGTACAGTTTCCAAGGCAACGGTTGCGCAGGGATGTAATTTATCCTAGATCACGCTCAATAACCAGGTTTTCTCCAAAATTAAGGGTATCCAGTTGTATCCAGAAGCTGGGTCTGTAGATTCCACAGGGTACATTGGCAGCTGATAAGAGATTATTTATAAATTCGTATTGTGGTTGCTTAACAATATGATCGATCATTATAATTTTGATTGGGTGCTTTAAAAACTAACTGCAATAGATAAAAAAATTCTTCCTCGATTTCTGATGATTTAATTAATATAAAAATTATTATATAATTTGATATTTATATTTTATCAGCTAAATATATAAAAAGTTTTTTAGTTCATTTCCCCTCTTGTCTTCATGTTAATATTTTCAATAAAAGTATCATTATTGCCTATATTAATGTTATAAGGACATTAGCATTTTTAAAGAGTTTTCAATGTTTTATCAACATCATGCATTTTTATAAATCGATGATCAAAAATAAATATGGAATTAGCTCTCTTTTTTTCAATATATAATTTTTAATAATTATAGTAAGATTATGAGAATATAAATATAGTTTTTATTATAATACTTGATTCGCCTTATGTTTTAAATTTTAACAGGTACACCTGTTTAAAAAAATTAAATTCAAAGAATCAAGTCACAAGCTCAATTATGTAAAAAATATTACAAAGATTGAAAGTGAAGTGTTTCTCATAAAATCTATATTTTTTAACTAGCTATATGTTTGTATTCCGTTTGATAATTGAATGAATAAAAATAAATGTATTTCTATTTTTATGGAGGCATTGTTGTCAAATACAACGAACTGTTATCCTTAACGTAGTTTCCCAGTTTAGGTATAGTCGTCCTGGCAACCAGGGGTGATTGACGGAAATCGATGGCGGGACTTCGGAACCCAACTCTCGACTGATTCTACAAACTATTACCCTGAAAAGCTATATGTAAATTGGTAGGTATAATATAGTGCGTGAATGCATTATTATTTAAGTCTCAATTATGCTATTGGAAAATAAAGTAATATCTGGAGAAATTATAAAATAAATATTATACTATTTTGATCATTGTCCTTATTTATACTTAATTGTGCCATCGATTTTTATCTTCTAATTAATCAATTGTTAAGCATAAAATTCATTGTAATTAAAATTAATTAAATGCGGTTTTATAATTGTTTTATTTAATCATTTAATCTTTGCCTTCTAAGAAAAAGTATATATTATGCATACAGACATTTATGAATACGCTACAAGTTGCACCATTTTAATTCGCAAGTAATTTACAATTAGAGTAATAATTAAAAATAAAAACAAGTTCCTTTTTTTTTTCTTTTCCAGATAAGTTTATTACAAAATGCTTTTAAACTGTAGTGATAACAGGTGAGACGTATCGTTGAGTGTTTCCTGTCCTATGCAATTGCTATGTATAAATATTTATATTGCAGAAAAAATAACACAACAAACATTTATCTTCCTTAGCCTTATTTACTAACAAATAAATCTTAAATAATTAAAATAATTCGTTCTTTGAATGGATTCAGTAAATATAAAATAATGAAGTTTGTTATTTTCTCTCTCTCTCACACACACTCTTTCTCCCTCCGTCTCTCTCTTTTGTATGTCTATTACTTTATTGGCTAGACATTTCCAAATATGTAACATTTTATTGAAAACGGAAAACAATTTTTAAAAAGTAATTTCGTATTATATCCCCCCGTTAAGAGAAAAAATACGTTAAAATGGTTTAAAATGCAATTTAGTTACTTTTAAATGGTTGGAGAGAACCATCGATTCGGCTCATTAGATTTGCTTGATTTCCGTGAAATTGTTGTTTAGAATGACTCTACACTGAGACACATACTGCCATTTTGTTACTCTGGAAATTATTCACTATGAGCTGAAAAATTTTAGTTAAAAAATTCTTCATAATATGCGCTTTTTTTTTTTTCATTATTAATTTTTCCTTGTTATTTAATCAAAACACTTTACAGATACTTGAAATTAGTTATACGACACATTTCAGCCCGAATTAATTAAATTCATAAGGAATATAGATTTCGAAAATTTGACATCAAGTTAATAATATTTACAGTTATATGTAATAATGTTTTTTGTATATATTTCAATTCACATATGTTGTTAATCCTTATTTTTAAAGTGTAATTAAAAGGGACATAGTATACTGAAGTATGGAATGTGCCAATAAATAAACGGTCCTTTCAACGGGTAACTTTGACAGGAAAAAAAACAACTTACTTTTAGCAAAGCATTTACTGCAAAAAAAAAAACTAATGATAATAATTATTAAACTGTTGAATGCATTTTTTAAAAATATGTTTAGGTATTAAATTCCTGCATACATTATTTGATTATTTTGTTTATATTTATAAACACTGAACTTTATAACCATCAGCTGAACCCTAAGTCGATGGCGTTTTTAGGTCATATTTTTATTGTTATTTACTTTATTTTTATTTATTTCGTAACCTGTTATGAAAATTATTAAGCTAAACTTTGAAAAAAAATCTTCTGACACAATCATTATATAGGTACTTTTAAAAAAAAATAATTAGGTACCGCTTATGGGTTACGGCTTATGATAAATACTTTTTTCTATTGATTTAATATTTTTTTAAATAATAAATATAGCCAATTTTAGTAATAATTGGCAATTGATTAATATAGCCAGATATTGGTTTATCAGATGTTATATAATAAATAAAATATTTTTATCTTGAATAATATTATTTGACCCATATGTATATGGGGAAGAAAAACCTTTGGTGGAGGTTAAAGAAAGAATTTCTGAAATATAGATGAACTATCTAGTTCATCGACGTTTCGACCCACATTGAAGATCTTCTTCAGGGCTTATTGTTTCATAAAAATACAATCCTAGGATAATTTATAAATATTTTTAAATATTATTTAGGGGAGTACCCCTCTCCCTCTAGCTGTGGACCAATCCCTATTGATCCAGTTGTATAATTGTTTAAATCAATTGGATATTCATCTTGAGGTGGTAGTTTAATTTTAACTTGATTACAACAGTTAATTAGTTACAAACTTTTTATCAGTTGTTTTTCGTACACTTTTTTCTTTCTCCTCTTTTTTTTTGTATTCTTATTCAGACAATTTTTTATTTTTTATTTTATCCCATCGTATTTTATAAATGTATTTCGCGTAATATTATCCGTATAAATATAAAATTATGGTTAATACGTAATCAGAATCGTTTGGGTTGAAAAAAAGAAGAAATTAAAAAGAAAAGAATTAAGTATAAGTTTTATATTGATGAAGATGAAGCAATACATTTTATAACGAATTTCAATAATCCGAAACTCGTGAAGACCACGAAGGAAAAAGTGAAATTATAATCCACCGAATAGCATTACTTGGCTCTTACATATTTAAACTTTACTGCATTATATAATTCAGGTAGAAGTGCTCACTATCAAAATGATCCTTAAATGAGATTTTATATTTACAACCCCTTGAGTGGCGTTAACTTTTTGATTGCCAATAAAAAAATAAACAGTAGGCGAAAAAAATCTTCGTTCGTTCCATCAGCCATTTTAAACCTAGTTAACAAGCCACTAAATTTAATTCAGCATTTGTTCTTTAACATTTCTTTAAGATTTGTTTACGCCCTGCGTAACATGTAGTCTGCTCGTTTTCTTTTTCCTTTGCTTGGGACATCCTCGTCTCGTTAAACAATTTATTTTCTCATTTGAACTTTGTTGTTTAGGCTTAAGTTTTAATATTCAGTTTACGACATACTGGGAAATAATTCATAAAACCTAAATGAAAAAGAAATATTGTGGTGTTATGCCATTTAAAATACTAAAATTCGGGATATATATTTATTTATGTAATTTTTTTAAGTACTTTATGAAAATAATTTTTAACATTCGTTATTATGTTTTGAAATCAATCCTAAAGTGAAAGTAATTCATGTATATGTTGTAATCCATTCATAATATTAATAAAAAAAAACCAGTAAAACCTTTGAAAAGTACATCATAGGTGACCAAGGAGCATCGAGGATTTTGGATCGTAGAGAGCTTAGAGCGTTTGTCTTGCGTGTGAAGTAGTCTGAATTGGTGAACAGTTTCTTGCAGTTTTAGTCTATTATAATGATAAAAAGATTAAATGTATGTCAAAAGTTATACGTATAGTCCGGCTTTTCTTAAAGCTTTTTCAATGTCGAGAAAGACCACCGAACAGTATTATTCACGGTCCATTGCAAATGAAACAATGTCCACCACACGATGAGGAATAGATTTGAACTTCAGAAAAAAATGTTTTCAGGGCTAAATTGGTGATCAGTGTACTAGTCAAAACCTATTTTACTCCGATTTTGGATCTTAAGTGTTGGGCACGGCTTAGTGAAGCCACAAAGCACATCTCCGATATTACAAGATGATAATTTTTTTGTCAATGAGATTCACACTTCAAAAAATATCTCTTGAATATTTCGATATAGCAAAGGGTTGTTAGGAGTTATTTCGTACATTCCCTATCTAAAAATTTAAATAAGAATGGTCGAGATAGACGCCAACGTCTTTATATACGGGGACTTTTTAAGGCTAGACGATTTATACGGTATAGGATTACAGAACAATAAATCCTCGCTTCTCTCATTTTCTTTTTGTTAAAAAAAAAAATGAGATTTACCCAAGAAAATATATTCCATGCATATAGTGAGTATAGGTGAGTTAAGATGGAACTAAAAATAAATAATTCCAGACTGGAGCGGGGTCCTCCAGGGCTGCAACCGGTTGTGAAATGTCAGGAGGTGGGGACCGAGCTACCTCTCAGGAATTCATCAGAGCTTGCCCATTCCACTCCCTCAATGCCCCTGTAATATTTTCATGGGAAATGTAATATACCAGAGAATATATAATATTCCGAGGTATAAATAATACCATGAGATAAACGTTCTGGGATAAAATGATATAGGCGTTCAAAACACGTTTAGGTTAATTTATAGCTAATAAAAACAGTTGGAAAGCGTTTACGTGATTCTGGAAATCCTGTAAGGCGTTAAAAGTTGTTGATATCAACTAGTGGTTCATTTGCGTAGAAGTCCAGGATCCATGGTCCACTTTTTCATTTGATTAGTATCAAGCTGAATCTTCGTGAATAGCTTCGTTTCGATGAGACACCCAACGATTTCCTGTGCGAAAATTCTCGATTGTGGTAGCTAAAAGAGGTAGCAAGGACAAAATATGTCGATTTAATGATTCTTAGAAATTTATTACTAGCTTGGTTTTTTTTTGTTAAATCTCAAGATAATTATCTAAATTATTTGAAAAAATATTTGTCCTACAAAATGTATGGTTTGTTCAAAGAGTCCCCTCCTTCCAATATGTATCGATAACGAAGTCAAAAAAGAAGAAGTAAAAAAAAATCAGCTGGTTAGTAATCATTTTTGTTGATTTCGTTATTGATACATATTGGAAGGAGGGGACTCTTTGATCAAACCATACATTTTGTAGGACAAATATTTTTTCAAATAATTTAAAATTCTTGAGAATATTCAAATCGACATATTTTATCCTTGTTACCTCTTTTAGCTACCACAATCGAGAATTTTCGCACAGGAAATTGTTGGGCGTCTAATCGAAACGAAGCTATTCACGAAGATTCAGCTTGATACTAATCAAGTGCAAAAAGGGACCATGGATCCTAGGACCTAAAAGGGGCGGTAGATGGTGGAGACTGAATCTGTTTCTTGGACAACGGTTGTGCAGGGAGGTGATTTGCCCTGGATTATGCTCAACAGCCAGATTTTTTCCTATTGGTTTGGGTACGCACTTTATCCACCTCACCAATGGAGGGGCCTAGAAGCCCATAGTATCCATCTCCGGCTGCTAACAGATTAAATAAAATTCTTGCCAGCAGCAGAGTGCGCTCCCTGGTAGCGCAAGGTGCCACTAAGTATTAACTAAAATATTGATATTCAGTAATTGAACTAACTTCAACTCCACTGGATCATATTGCTACAATATTTCATGAAGTAAAACGTTTAGTATGAATTCTATAATTACATATCAGGCATCGATTTTTAATCGATTGATACCAATAAGTATGATCGAAAATATCGATATTCAGATTCATAAAACTATCGCCAACCTTACTGCGTCTGATCGTTAGGATATTTCATACTGTAATAATATTTGATACTTGTGTATTAGCCGTTCTCCAGGGATGTTATTGGCCATTGTGTACAACCTGAACACTGAAAATTCCGATACTGACGACACCGTCCTCCTTATTCATATTAACAGAAATGTAATAATAAAATGCTATTCTATACCCCTCTAGGGAGCGGAGTGGCTCAGTGGTCGTGCACTGAGTTGCCATGCCGGAAATCCTGGTTCAAATCCCGTTGGAGGCCATGACTTTTATGTAGTCTGTTTGCAGCGGGAGATGGATCATGAGAATTTAGGGCCTTCCTGGGGCCCACCCAGCCTCTATAAAATATTTTAAAAATAGAGTACCTAAAATACGGGGGAAAATCTGGCGGTTGAGCGTGACCTAGGACAAGTCATCTTCTTGCAGAACCGTTGTCCATGAAACAGTGCAGTCTCTACCATCTACTGAACCCCAGACCCGTTCCAGGGTTGTAGTGGTACAGGTTTTTCTAAACCACTCTATCCAAGTTGCTCTTTTTATATAAATGTTTTCCCCTCACTTTTGACGAAAACATCTCCATTTCTATCCTTGTAAAAATCCATCTTTCATATCATTTCGTATTTGGAATTATTTCGAACTTCTGTAAGTATTTCGTAGCCTCTTCTTTTAACCACGGCTGTCCCCAAAGGCAAAAATAAAAGGAATAAGGCAATAACACGTAATTAAATTTAATGAACAATACAGAAAGTTAAGTAAAAAATAACAAGACTAAAAAATAATACAGAAAACTATTTAATAGTGCACACAGAATAACTTACAGCGTTAAGAAAAGGCTACACGTGATAACTGAGGTTGGTTTCATTGGTACCGGCTAATACACAAGTACTTTGGCTACATCCACTGCTAATGGATGGTATTCCTCCTTAGGTCTATCCTATAACCGGTGAATAAGTGGTTAAGGCGAATTATCCCGCAAATTATTACAGTGGTTAATTATTTTCAGATAGTTACGTTTCTGAAATATCTGTTGAGTATTTCAAACGTATTTAGGTACTATTTTCTTATCTTTGTTAAAACCAGCTGTAATGGTCAATGAGTTATGCATTTTTCAACATTTTTAGACTATTAAATATATAATTCAGCAGCTAATAAAATGTTGAGTCGTTTTCGTCCAGAGAGAGTTAACTGTATTGGTGGAAGCAGAATCGCGTAACTATCGTATTGTTTTTGTTGCTTGAAATGGAGTTGTAATATATGCAATAACTCCTTTTCAATTTAATGGACAAAGTCCCCATTAGCCCCTAATTCCCTTTGACAATAACAAGCCCATTATTCACTATGACAATAACAAAACGAGATATTTAGGAGGAGATTCAATAATATCAGGATTCTTGTGAAAGAGAGAACGATGCAAGGGCAGGGGGCTGGACGGGGTAGGGAAGGCAACAATCGGAGAGAATGGAGGAGGATTATTGGAGGAGAAGAAAGATTGAGCAGAAAATATGGTATCTGCGAGGCCTTTGTTGGCCGGTTCCCAAAAAAAAATATTCCTAATTAATTATTATTTGTTTGTTCATTTAACGTCACTAAATGCTGCAATGGCTAATCGGACGATGCTACATTGGGAGCTCTAAGTTTTGCCTATCCAGGTTTAATTAGGATAGGGATTTTTAACGAGTACCTGACATCGTACTGTCCCGTTTAACGTCCATTCCGAAGGTCGGCGTAGCTAAAGATTTTTTACTTCTTTTAAAAAACCTAGGGCCACCTGCCGCGCTACGAATCCGCGATCTTGGACTTAGTAGTTTGTTACGCAAACCAGCTCGCCCCTATTATTATTCGTAATTATCTGTTTGAACATTTTTCATGGTATGCCAATTTAAAATTTATTACCATACGATTGATCTTGAACATACAAATGATATTAATAAACACCAATAAGATGTCGAAAATAATTGAATCAGTCATTTGAGAAACACCTCATGTCCATTTTTAGCCAAAATTGAGTTATATGTCTAACTAAATTGTTGGTGACGGCTAGACAAATCAAGTACGCATGCTTGGAAAATGTGTATTTTACCTTTTATTTCATACCTGATAACATATCGTTTAGTCAGTCATTTGAGAAACAATACAGCTCCAATAACGTTTATAATTCATTTAAATATCAAAATAGAAATAATAAAATTTTAGTTTGGTAGAATTAGCTTACCAAACCCCTGTAGAAACATATAAAAAAATTTTCAAAAAATATATGATGTTAAATTATGGACCAGCTGAGTTTTTTTTTTATTTCCCGAAAGTTTACTTTTTTGGATATGAGGTGTTTCTCAAATGACCGATTCAATTAAAATATGTTGATCTCGAATTGTTTCAAATATAAAAACATTAATAGGAGTTTGATGACAAAAAATGTCGCTCTACGCTGAACAACCCGAATCAAGTAATAATTTTAAGAAATATATTGTATATTGTTCATTGTTTGAATAATACTAATATCATTGCACATATCCACTAAGCGATAAATATATATATATTCTGGGATCATCCAAGGACTTAATTTTAGCAAACGTTTTCTTTTTCTCTCTATCGTTGGCAACGTCGGCCCCACGAAAGGTATTTACCAATCACCAAATTGAGTTTATCTTTCCTTTCAGAAATAAATTGAGCCTGGCGACTTTATCTCACTCATTTAATTAAGGAAATGACTCGAGGCGATAGCGAGGCTCTTACTTAGGTTATTATCACTTCGTAGCTAATTAAACATCGAATTTACAAAGTGCTTAGGCCTGTCACCTATAATTCCACTAATTAGTGTCTTCCGCTCTCATTCAGAAATTTTGGCAACTTAAAATATTGTTTTCGGACTTAGGCGATGTAGGAGATCACCCAAACTTGGAGATACAAGGGATACAAAATTTCCATTCCTAAGAAATGAATGTGAAGCGAATTTTCTCTAAAATTTGAGTTCCTACAACCATTACGTAATATTAAACGATTTAGAATCAAAGCTGCCAAGAAGAATAAATCAATATTGAAACAAACCTAAAAAAACTTTACCACTACAACCCGTGAACGGGTCTGGGGTTCAGTACATGGTAGAGATTGTACTATTTCATGGACAACGGTTCTGCAGGAAGGTGATTTGTCCTAGATCGCGCCCAACCGCCAGATTTCCCTCCTTATTTTGGATAGTCTATTTTTAGAACATTTTATAGAGGCTGGGTGAGCCCCAGGAGGGTCCTAGTCCCATATCAGCCATCTCCGGCTGTAAACAGGCTAAATAAATGTCTTGCCTGCAGCAGGATTTGAACTAAGTTTTCCGGCATGGCATCTCAGTGCTCTACCGTAACTGAAATAAACGGACATTACTAATTTGTGTCACAACCTTGCAATATCTTACTATGTACGTACATATTTTACATACTTTTATTTATTTAACTATAATAATAAAAAGGCTAGATAACGACACTGCTAATCTTCGCTTACACACTACGTTCAAGGACAAACCAAACCCAAATCTGCTTGATCACTTTTCACCAAACGCAATCCTCTCACCTACGCCTTGGTCTACCGCTTTACTTTACAAGCCGATCTTATTCTGATAATATGGGTTCATACTCCACAATCATGCATCGAGTAATTTCCTAAATTCTCCAGTGGTCTCATCCTCCACAGAACACCTTATTTTCGAATACCTTAAGACGTGGTTCATCCTTCATTGCATCCATTTATTTCTAGGTTTTACACTGTAAAATACAGATTTTTTTTTATTGTAAATGTTTGGGATTTTCGTTTTCAAGTAAATTTCTACTATCCGGACACTTGATTATCCGAACAACACCTGACATCATTAGTTTGGTTAATGTATCTCATTTAGCACTTATAATAAAGAAGGATTGGATTAAATAAATCATTTATAAAGCGGCTACCATAAAAATCTTTTTAAGAATTATTTGAATGATTTTTGAACATTAAGAAAGAATGGACTAATACGTAATGCTGTCCAAAATTGATGCTTTGAACAAAAAATTATCAAAAAAAGCTACAACTATCATAAGACATCGCGCTGTCCCAACAAATGATAATTTATGTAAAATTATCGTAGGATTGATTTCTTTGAATTGCAGAATATTATAATTTAATTGCAGTTGCTATAATTTTATTGTTCATTAGCTTGATTGTCTTTCATTATATTCACAGTTAATTAGCATCATTGGACAGGTGTGAACTTATTACTATTGATTATACAATACCAGTAATTAAAATCATAAAAGTCATAAAATCTCAGGAAATGTTTATTATTTGTCATTGGAATAAAATAAAACAATAATTCATTTAATGTACTCATAATTCACTTGAATATCAGTGGTTTGTTATTTTTACTATTTTATAAACACATAAGAGGCAAAAGTGACCAATAACAGGCGTTGAAATTATATTTGCAGTCTCGGTGAGAAAGTTGTTAAGTCGAATTCTTAACTGTTAGCTGTATTCAGGGGAGTGGAGTCGTGCCTTCTTGTAATTTCAGGCTCGAAATGAAGTTTTATTATAAGCAATAACTCTTTTTCAAGCCAATGGCTAACTTAATCCCTTAGTCACAATGAAATAACAAGATTTAGCTTAACAACAAGAAACTCTTTTTAGAGAAAATTTGACTCAAACATTTATTCAGCGGGGCTGTAGATATGTTATTTTCTTTGGTTCTATGGTTATATGCGATGTTATTGCCCCGAGTTTAGATATCGCATATAAGTTCCCCACCACGCTTCCGCGTGAATCCCTCAGGGAAAGTTTGCCAAAGAAGATAGCAAATACATTGTGTGCCAAATGGCATTTGTATAATTTTTTTCAATAAATATATTATTATTATTATTATAAGATGTCGTATGACTGTTTCTCCTTTGTTAATTATCCTCTATGAATAATTTTATGGCCAGCTAATTGCATCGGTCTCTAGTTGCGATCCTTAATCCTACTCCATTTTGAACGTTGCTCAAGACCAAGTTCAAAAACCTCTTCTGTTGTTCAAGATGTCAACTCTCCATCAGAGTGCTTATGGAACAGATGCCTGCTCGATAGAGTTATTCTCAGATTACACAATACAATTCTTTATTGGTGTTGCGATTTTATCCTGACATTTACGATTTTAAGTAGGATAATGTACTCACTAGCGACAAAGTCCTTAAACTGTCTGGTATTGCTACCAAATAGACCATTAATCCGTGACACAGTTAAGCCATTTACAAGACATTAGATTCGGAACTGGGTCCTAAAAAGGTGGAGGGAGACCTGGTGTGAGCTACGACCCAATGAGAATGATTTACACCTTCGGGCCAACAAGAAAAAGAAAATCGTAATGGCTTCCCACGAGACCTTTATAATGAAATAAATGACTGGAGCGTTTTTCTTCTTTTCTTTCTCCCTTTATTTATTTATCTTTTTTTTCTTTCGGAAATCCGAGATTACTTAAGATGCCATCATCCTTTTCCATCGGGCCTAAATGGCATTTATGGCCGAAGCCTTGAGGAAAAGGTTGGATCGCCTCGGCTCGGCTAATGACCAACTGACGGCTATAATTCTCTTCTCGACTCGGAGGAAGAAAAATATTGTTCGGGTGGAGTTTCTCTCAAAGCCTGGTTTTGTAACGCGCCGCGACATATAGCAATACGCTATTCGAACCATGTTAGGTGTAGAGGTTCTATTATGAAGCTGAAGAATTTCCAATGAATTTTCCAACAATGTCAAATTAAGGATACAAATAAAAATACAGTTATGGAAGAAGGAGCTCGTAGTAATAATTCGCTAACCAAGCGAATTGCCGACTGTGAATTCAAATAAAGACTAGACAGTTTTAATTATTGACTAGATGTCTGTTTTCCATAAAGACTAATATGAAATCATTAGAGAAAATAAATAAACATGAAAATATAAAACTGAGGAAATATCACAGAACATGAAATTAAAAGAGAATGTTGAATTATACAAATTTATATAATGTGAAAATAAAAAAGCAATTACAAAATAAATCATAAGGTGTAAACTAAATCTAGTGTTATAAATAATTAATATAAATAAAAGGCTTAACGAACGCGAAGGCTCGATGCCGATACCACCAATCTATGTTTACAAATCTCCGTCCAAGGAGCACCACCCAAACCCAAACCCGCTAGATCATTCCTAACGCAATCCTCCCACCTACGCCTCGGTCTACCCCTCAGACGCTTCCCATTCGGTACAGCGCCTATTAACATTTTGGGAATTCGTTTGTTACTAAGCCCAGCAACTTTACATGCCCATCTTAACCTTCGCGACGCTATCACCTGAATAATATTTACCGGATGCATGCTTCGCAATTCCGCGTTATGTAATCTCCTATATTCCCCAGTGGGAATCCTTTTTTGGACCGAATATTCTACGTAACACCTTATTTTCGAATACTTGAAGACGTTGTTCATCCTTCAGCGTTAGTGGCCGAGTTTCACATCCATAGAGAAGAGATGGAACGATAATTGTTTTATAAATTCGGATTTTTAGATTTCTTGACGAAAGACGCGATCTTAGTAATTTCGAGACCGAATAATGAGATTTATGAGAAAAAACTTGTTTCCTTGAAAAAAATTATACCATTATAAAAAGTTTTACATACAACAATTACTATTTTACTGCATTCGATATTTGATACTAACAATTAAATCGAAAGGATGAATCGATAATTCGCAGTGTGAGAGGATGTCTATAACAGTTGAATTTTTTTTCTATTTATATCAATTTTATTAGCGCAAGAAATATAAGACAAAAACTATCTAGCCCTTAATTAATTAACTAAAAATATTCGATTGGAATTATAGAAAAAATAATAAAATAGATACACGACAACAGTATATATTCATATATTTGGTTTTTATTTTTAACACGCTTTTATGAGTATTACCTCCGCCAGTATGGATGGATGTAGGTAACGGAATCTGTAAACTCGATTTTCAGCTAGCTCAAAACATTGAATTAAATTGAAACTTTAATAACTTCCCAATGACCGACGACAATACAAGAATTAAATAAGTTTGTCTCATTTTCGTGACCATAATTTGCAGGTTTATCATGTTAATTCTGGGTATAATTTACAGAATCAATTAATTTCAAAAGAGATAAATAAATGAGAAAAAAAAGTGAGGATGAAAAAAAAATGTATTATGAAGCTTATACTTATTAATTTAGAGATATTTATTTAAGATAAAAAATTGTTATTTTTTAAAGCAGTATTAGATTAATTTATGTGAAAGATTAATGTTATTGCGAATTACAAAATTTTCATTTTAGAAATACTTGTTAGTTTCTTTTAAATAAATATCAATGACTTAGTACTTTTTTTTACATTTTTTAAAACTCAAAAATGGAATACTGAAAAATAGGCACTCTGTTAAATTAGATATTTAACAGAAGGAATGTTATAATATCAAGATCGTAGAATTGTTTGGAAGCAGCTAGGCTGAACTTTTTGTTTTCTTCATGAATAAATATAAGTAACAACAATTATAAAATTAATTAATTAATTAAAGAAAATCAGATTATAATTACGGGGCAATTTAATACAAAGTAAAATGAAATATGTTGCAACATTAGGTAACATATATACTATTTATGTTACTATGATTTTATTCTGTAGTGATAACGATATTTATTTATTGAATAGTATATTAATGATTATTATTTATTTAGCACAAATGTTAATGATTAATTTAAAAAATATATATATTTGAGAGCCTGGGAGATACATCTTGGTAGTTTGCAAAAAAGAAATTTGTAGCCATCAGCAATGACTTGTTTATTGCTGCCCCGCAGAATGCTGATGAGCGAATTTTTTTTCCCGTAACACTAAAAATCGAATTTTGATTTACACTTTACGTTAGCTGAATTAATTTGAATACATAAGGAGTTTTAACGGCTCCATTGAATAACGGTGTACCATTTTAAAGATTAAGTATCCAATACTTTTATTTACTTTGAATAAAACCAGGAAAATCGATACTTCGGAGTGTTTTGAAGTGCGAAGAGAAATTTGAAAAGAAATTTTTACGTGTTTAACTTTTTTCTGTTTTAATCGAATACAAACACGTAAAAATTATGTATTCGATAACAATAAACGTATTAGCATACACGACAAGTTATAAAGTGCCAAAAGAAACAGATTTAAAAAATTATATTTCACGATAAAATAATTAATAATTTTTTTTTAGATTTTATTTACAAATATCTATCAATACATTTATCATTGAATTCTCAAAAATTCATGATATTAAAATTCAGATATTTGGAATATTTAAATAATAATTATTAACTTCTGTATTATAAATAATCATTTATTTTCATTCCTGTGGTATTCAATAATATTATTCCTATAGATAATACAAATAATAAACAACAATGCGTGGGGGCAGTATAATTCAATTAATATCAAACCGCCAAATATTAATTAATTTTTTGTTATTAAACATATAAGTATTAAATACATATAAATGTAAGCAATTAATACCTCTCTTACCAATTTCAAATAAACCCTTGATTTGATTCGTTCTTTAAAGCCATGTCCATGCTCCATATTATTGATTTCAAAATAAATTCTTTATTATTTTTTTAATTTATTTTATTCTACATTGTAGTATTATTTTATCACTTTTATTAAACTGAATTCAATTTACCTTTACAATATTGACAAAATTAGGAATTACACTAATGACTATGAAACTAATATAAAACTTAAATAATTTATTTTAGTAGGACAAGTGATAAAAATTTAATTAATTTACAATAATTAACAAAGGAAAAAAGGGAATACTATTTAAGTATTCCAAGTATTATACTTAACTACTATTTAAAATATTATTGTTTTTCTTATAACATTTGAATGGGATTAACCGTATTGTAAAATATGGTTTTTTTATTCTCAAAAACTATAATTGGATGCTTTGATTATTTTTTTTCATATAATTTTTTTATTTTTTAGAGATCGATTTACAAAATTACTGTATTTATATTTATATTTGTATTTTATGTTATTTACCAAACATTATTTATTATGGTTAATCAGATATGATTCTATTTACCCTGGCTAATATCAAATACTTCTTATTTAATGAATTTTAATGGAAATGTTGTTTTGTTTATGAAATACCATTCATCTTTGTATAAATAATAACAAATAAGATAAATTCTCAACTTTTTCTTCATACGCTTTTTTCTTAACTTTTTCATTTCAAGTGGTAAATGAGCAGGTTATCAATAAAATATTTTGTTTAATGCGTTTGATTCATAGATCTTTACTTGATATTAGTAGCTAGCTAACATTTTCTGATTAGCCCAGGATATAGGACCTACTTTTAATTTATGATCTCTAGTAAACATAAACAATACTTATGAATAATAATTTAATTTAACATGAAATCTCACAAACTATCGACATATCTAACTTACTGGCAATACTGCTTCACGTCAGAGACTGTATGTCTGCCCTGGCCCAACACTAACTGAAGGGTTTTCGTGAGCCCTGGAGAAAACTTTCACAAATACAACCCTTTTTTCTTTACATCCCACCTTTTTTTAACCCAAGCTGGAGGGTCCCTCAGGTCACGTACGTCAGATAGCCGAAGCCCTTATGGAAGTCGCAGCATTTCAACTGTGACGGCGAACGTGGACAATTCTCCTTCGTCGCTAATCTTTTTGTTCTACTTTGACTCAGTGTTTTATTTTTGTTTGTTTCTTTTTTTTAAATTACTCTGGCCCTTCAGTGGAAATTAGCGCCGTATAATTAAAATAGTTGTTGTATGTTTCTTTACTACCACTAAACATATTTCTTAGATCCTGAATGTGAAAGTTATAATTTAAAAAATATAATACGCAAAAAACTCAAATTTTAGATAATTATACTATTATCTCATTTATAATTGAATATCTAAAAAATATAGTTGTCTGGTTGAAAGAAGAGGGAAAACATTTTTTTTCTTGTTACAGCCTGAAAAATATGGTTAACAAACCTCTGAAATACTAGTTCTTCTAGGATACAAAGCATTAAAAATAAAGACAGTGTACTTAAGACCGCACGCCAGAAGTGAAAACTTCATTGGCAATCGCATTCAATTTATATATATATATATATATATATATATATATGTACAGTAAATAATATTATGAATCAGGAGTATTATTATTGATCGAATTAGTAGAATGAATGAGAAACAAGTCAGATTTTAAAGTTATTATTTATTTAATTCTATATAAATCAAATTATTTATTTTCTTTTTCGTATTCTACATAGGATACGATGGGTTTGCGATAACTAAAATAAGAAATAAATACTTTTGATTGAATTTTACTTTTATATAATCTTTAGAAAAAACTCCATCAATTGTAGTTCCGTATTTTGTTGTACTTTCATTTTTATTATTTGACATATTTAAATCGAATGTGATCTTTAAATAATCTGTTAAAGGCTTTGATGTTTCTTGTGAAAAATCGATATTGAAATCTCCATTCTACATCATAGGTAATTTATCTAAGTTCCGATTAAGGAAAGTAGACCGTACTGTTGTATAAATGAGTAAATTTTCATGGATGAATTCAATTATTTTATTTACACTTTGACTAGGTGAAATGTAAATGGTAAATGCTGAGTTTCTTCACCCTTTTTTACGATGTTTTTTTGAGCATGCATTAACTAATTTCGTCTTTCGTTATAATTCGTCATCGAGTTTGTTATTTTGATCCATCATCGATATTCAAGCATTTATACGTCATATTATTATTACCCATAAAAAGAACTTGTGTCTCAAACATATTTATGAATAAGGGAAAAAGTTGACAGAAAATAAAAGTTGGGTTAATTTTTTATTTTATATATATATATATATATATATATATATATATATATATATATATATATATATATATCCACGAAGTGACATACCTATATGATCGAATCACTCTTTATAATAATAATATTTATTTTTTAATATGGGAAAGTTAAAAAGCTAACAAATAATAAAGTAATAAAAGTGAGGTTAATATTTAATTATATTATATATACATATATTTATATGTAAGCATGTATGTGTATATATGTATATATAAACATGAAGTGACTTACCTATACGATCGAATCACTTTATAATAACAGTAACAATAATTACGTTTTTTCATTATATAATATAAGCACGATAAACCACTAACTACATACACTAACATCACAATGTAACTGTTACATAAACCAAGTAGCTGTTAAAATAATTATCATACGTATCATATAATTATTTAATAATTTCGATGCCTTAGGTCACATATGTACTAAGTGCCGAAAACAAGATTTTACATGAGTCAACTTTGATAATAATTTAACACAAGAAATACAGTTAAGTTTAAGCACACAATATATTTTTGTAACCTTCACAGCTTCTCTATTAATTTTATATCAACATATGATCTATGACTTCCTGATCGCAACTTTACAATATTATTTATATAGCAAAAATCATTTTTGAAAAATTTGAACTTAACACATTTGTGAACTAAGGCATCGATTTACAATAACTAATAATAATTATTACGTATTAATTGAATATACTAAACACAGCGAAGAGCAGCTGAATGTATCTTTCTCGCTCGGGTACACTCGGCGGTCCCGAGTTTACCCGATCGAGCCTTTCACCTCGGAGCGTGACGGGTCAGGCTAACTTAACTACTAACGAAAAAATGTGTGTGCGGTGCGCCAAAAGAAGTTTTCACTTCAAAAATTATTATTTACAAAACATTCATATTTAATTTTTTTTAAAAACCTTATTAATGATTGGATAAATAAAAATGAAAGTTGGGTTATTAAAATAAGTGGTAGTAATAACGGTTTTACTTCTTATTCCCTGAGTGCAAATTTATATAATAAAAATGATGTTTATAATTCATAATTCATTCAAATTTCAATCAATTAGACAATTATAAAGTATAATTGATTATAAAAATTAAAGTATTTGGTTGTAAAGAAGTGTATAATTCAGTTATCCGATATTATAAAATATTAAAAAAAAAGGTTCAAAAAAACCCCCCAATTAAATCTAAGATACGTATTAAGATATTAAATATCTAAAGATTAATGTTGGCTAGTTAAAATAATTGGTAGTAAAGGGTTACATAATACTTATATCAAAACAATTAAGATTCACAAAACACTCAAATTGTAGCTAAAAATACTCCAAATAATTATTTTGAAATTAACTACTTTTTATTAAATTTTAGGTTTTTTGTATACTAAAAAAAAAAAAACGTGTAATGAATACTTCAAAAATAGTTCATAAGAAAAATGTCTTAATCTTATTTCGTAAAATCCAAATATTTGAATAAAAAGTAGCATGATTTATTTTAAAAATCAATGCATTCGACTTTTGCCATTTAAATTCATATACTGTGCTAAAATATGTGTAAAGGCTCAAAGAAGTCAGGAACAGTCACTAAGTGATTTACAGCTTTTTAAAAATACTTATAATTTAACTGTTCGAGCACGACAAAGAACTAAAAAAAGTGTGTATTATTTATGTATCCTCCATCCGGAGTTAAGGAATATCAATAGAATATTATCACTAAAAACATCCATAATCGGGAGATTAAAATGAATGCTAGAAGCGGGTGTGCTGAAGATCCTAGGTTCAAATCTAGCTCTGTGGCAGATATATTACTCAATCTGCTAGCAGCCAATGATGGATCCTATTGGATCTGCAAATCCTCCTGGGGCTCTCCCAGCCTCTTTAAAGTGGGTACTCTATTAGGAGAAAAAACTTAACGGTTGAGCGTGATTTCGGTTAAATCACCTTCATGCACAACCGTTATCTTAGTAACATTACATTCTCTACTATGTAGTGGTGCATCTTTTCTTATTAACTTGTTATAACCTTCGGTGCCTCAAAACAGGAAAATCTTGTATGTATTGAACCCAAGACCCTTAATGGGTTGTAATGTTATATAAATATGTTATATTTGTTCATATGCTAGAAAATATATTATTAATTCTTTCATTTAATAGTGTAATTATTTCAAAATTTAATGTTTTCTAAATCAGGTTATCGTTAGCAAATTGGACTCCATCCAGTCGACAGGCTGACTTAAGGGTTACAGACTAAAATCTATTCCAAGAGCATTGTTGAGATGTGCCTCGTGTTGAAAATAAACACGTTTCCTACTCAAATCTCGAGTGTTGACATGACCATACGTCTCTTTTTCAATTTATGATCTAGGTAGCTTGAATATATGTCTGTTTTAGTGGGATGTTGTTAATCCTGCAAGCGCTACATTCCCAAACGTCTTACTTAGTTGCTGCACTATTTCAAAGATAATTATAGTCCGTATTGCACAGGGCAGAGCCAAAGAGGGGATTATAAATCAGATTTTATTTAATATATTTATTTTGGGAATGTATGAAAAAAACATGGTTGGATCTGTCCTCGACTTTCTAATACGCTCCTACACAAATATATTCCAACACCCGAAAAAATATTTTGTCATTTATATTTATTATGTTTTTTCAGTAAACCTTTAATTTTTTTTTCTAAAATGTGACTACAATATAATTATATAATCAATTTAACTAAAGCTAATAAACCTTGGTGTAATGTTTAGCATAACCACCTTCTATGCCCAAGTACACCGGATCGTAGCCTGGCAGATGGCCTCAGAATTTTTTTAGGGGACTAAAAATAATTCTAAAACAAAGGGTTTTGTAATGCCGTCCTTCGGAAAGGACGTAAAACGTGGATTCTGGGCCTGCGGGGTGTCATATTTCCTTGCAAAATTTAGGACTTCCGACTAGCCATAGCTACGTAAACTAGTGTAATTTATTTAATAAAAATGTTTTAATCGGGTTGTGATGGGCTGGTAAAGTGGTAGGGCTTAGTTACGAACGAATTATTAAATATTTTTTATTTTTTATTAATTGTTATTATTTTAAATATTTTTGTTTTGTATAGAAAAGATTTGCCCTGGCCGGGATTCGAACCCGGGTCGTCTGCTTCACCGTAGCAGTGCTCTAAACAACTGAGCTACCAGGGGTCGCATCCAAGGGGATATAGGATCGGTGAAGAGAACGGATTTGAATGACTTGGATGGTACCCCTGGTAGGTGATTTGGTTAGAGCAGTGCTACGGTGAAGCGGACGACCCAAGTTCGAATCCCGGCCAGTGCAAATCTTTTCGCTGAGACGAGTTTACCGTGGGGTAGATAGGGGCGTAGGTTGAAGTATTGTGTGCGATCTAACGAATCATTTCCCTACATTACCATTGTCTTATATTCATTAAAGGCTCTGGCATTTACTGAACCTGAGATCATTCACGGGTTGTAGTAGTACCAGTTTATTTGAGAACTTTTTACATAACAATGAAAAAAATTAGAGGAAGTATTAGATGAAATTTAAAAAAAAATGTAAGTATTGTACAACTAACAGCATCGCAAAGGTTGACTTGGGCTGGTAAAGTTGTTGGGCTTAGTACCGAAATAATTACTAAAAAGTTAGTATCCTTAATGCTCCTTATTTTGTTAAGAATAAAATCATCCATAACGACCTTAATGTCCCATTTGTTGCTGATTTGGCCCGAACCCGCTATCTATCCTTTCATAACAAACTTCATTTCCACTCAAACCCTCTGGTTTTAAACCTAGCTTCCTCTTCAATTCCCGATAATCCTCCGAGGCGTCTGAAAAGAAGATGGCCCCGTGACTTCTTAGTTGAACTTATGATTTGAGTACTGCCAGTGGGTAGTTTCTCTACTTGTCATTTTCACATGTCATTATGTATCGCTTAGCACATTTACTAGATGTATTTTTATTATACAGTTGTAAATATCAATAAATAAATTAAAAAAAAAAAAAAGTTAGTAGGCTTGAGGCGAGTGATAAACTTCCGAGGGGTAGACCGAGACGTAGGAGGGAGGATTGTATTAAGTGCAATCGAACGGATTTACGTAGTAATCCGGTTGAAAATTGCTTGTAAGCAGAGATTGGTTGTAGTATCGGGATCTTATTTTTATTATTATTTTTAGTTATGTAAGTAATGGAGAATATTCTTTATGAATAATACAAAACTGTTATGAATGACTAACCATATTCACCGTTGTGATTCGTCGGGTTCCATTATTCAGGGAAATATCTTTCCTACCCATCTTTTTTCTTATTAATAAAACCGATTCCCCGACATGATTTCCCTTCGGATGGTAACGGCCGGTAAGATTACACGATGAAATACAACGGCGTACATACACAGCCTACAGAAGACTCTTGCATTGGCCCCAAGGGAGTGATCCCGATTCCTATCTGGAGGAGGTGCCCCGGGCTCATATGCAGTATCGCAGGTCGGACAGTGGCCACTGTGCCCTTGGGAGCTGGTGGGGCATCATTGGATGGGGGAGGGTCGTCATGGAAACTGGCGGGAAAGGCACGTGATCTTCCCGCCAAAGACCCACTAAGATTTCCCGCCTGAAGCGATGAAATTGCCGCCAACAGCTCCTCTATATTGCTCGCTTCTCATCTCGCCTAACGATATTCCCCTCATTATGGGGTGCTTTGCTATCTACCCTTTCTAGCGCGTAAGATGTTGACGTAAGGAAATTAACTGGGTGTTTGATAGGATTATTTATCTTAAAATTAAATTATTTTTAGATTGATAATAATAGGATTTGGATTTTAGCATTTTAAAGGGAGCTGAGTGGCTCCGTGGTAGAGCGCTGAGATCCAAAACATGGAAACCAACAAAATATAATTGTAATCTACGACTATTCAATTTTAAATTGAAATACGTAAAATTACAATGTTAATAATTCAAATCCTTAATATTATCAATCTAAATGTAATTTAATTTTACCATAATTTCCTTCTTGATATCGTTTCTTGTCTTCTTTTTTTTTTTGTTTATTTTTATTTTCCATTGTGCTTTAAGAAGATTAGTGATTGCAGTATAGGTAAATGCAGTGTAGGCAGGTCAATTAATTGCTACTACCCCATCATATTGTTTTTCAAAGGCAATCATTATTTATTATAGTAATTTATGAAATTTTAATTAAATATCGTTTTACGAATTAATAAGCATTTCGCGCTACCATTTTACTCTTTATCAATTTTCTCAAAAGTAGGAGACGTTTTTCCTTTTTAAAAAGTCATTAAATATCACTATAAACATATACCCTAAAATTAATTTCAAAATAATGATTTTTAAAAAGACAATTTATTAAATTAAATAAGTAATATAAATTCTACAAATCTGTTCGACTAATTATCTGAGATGAATTTTTATTTTAAGGGTTGTTTATTTTGATTGGCTAATAAATTATTTTATTGATGCCGCTTTATTTCCCATAAAAGGCCACATTCCACTCAGATCCGTGGACTGAGTATTGGAAAAAAAAAGTGTTGCTAAATACACGGTTGTTAACCTCGTTCTGTTATATTGGCCGGTATATCCTCGATTTGAATTTTAAATTAAATTGAATCAGCTTATTTTATTATAAGTAGACCTGAAACTCGATGGGACAGTAGAAGCTGATATATTCTATATAACATTGCATATAATTTGAATGCAAAATCTTTAATTATTATAAACAATTCAGAAGGATAATCAACACTTAGAAAGATGTTCTTTGCGATGTGGATATTCCAGCGAATGACTTCGTTGAATAGGGTGTGGTATCAATTTTAGATTTTATATACAATAAACTAATTAATTAAAAATAAGCAGTTTGGACTCCATCTTCACCCCGCCCTTCGTTCAAAATCCGCAAGAAAAATCCATTACCGCCAGATCTTTGATAAGGATAAGATCTCTAACGCCGTTACCGATCCCTTCGGCAAAGAACCAGGCATCCTCACGATCGGAGACTGTATAACTACTTCACCAAACTTGTCAAAAAGAACTTGACAACCTATAGATCTGAATCCTACAAATCCTACCTTTCAACACTATCTGCTTCTGATAAACTTTGGAATGCTACTAAAAAGATCCTCAAATACCGCTCTATTTCCCATCCCCTCCGACATGAAGACGGTTCTTGGGCTGCATCAGAAGATGACAAAGCAGAAGAATTTGTCAAACACCTCTCAAATACATTTATCCCACATCCAATGAAATCCACCCTACGCAAGTTTCCAATATTAATGAATTCCTCTCTTCGCCCATTCCACTATCCTTGCCTCCTTAAACTGTAAACCTATTTGAGGTCAAATTCCTCTTGAAAAAGTTTAAAATCCGCAAATCTCCTGGACATGACCATCTAACCGCTCAGATCCTTCAACACCTTCCTCAAACAGCTAATATTTTCCTTACCTATCTATACAACTGTATCCTTCGCACAACTCACTTCCCTATGTTGTGGAAACACTCCGTTATCAGTGTGGAAACACTCATCCTATTCCCTAAACCCGGCAAGCCACCAAATGACACTTCATCATACAGACCAATCAGCCTGGTTCCTATTCTTTCCAAAATTTTCAAATTGTACACCGCTGATATCCTAACTACTCCTGAAATCTTCCTTGCGACGATCGCAGACGACACATCCATTCTATTATCCCATTCAGACCCTGAAATGGCTTCCTAAAACCTCCAAAGGCACCTCTCACTCATTGAAATTTGGTGTAACCAATGGCGGATCAAAGCCAACACATGACTATTGCACTTCGCCGGGGAAAATGCCCTTCGATCCAATTCAATGAAACCGTCCTACCTATTTCCGACACAGTACGATACCTTGGCTTCCTCCTAGACAAAAAACTTACATGGAACCATCACCTGTCATACCAGACTCAAAAGACAAGAACTTAACAGACGATTCTGCCAGCTATACAGATTCCTATGTAGGACCTCCCATCTTTCAATAGACAATGAACTTCTAATATACAAGACTATCATCAAACCTATTTGGACCTACGGACGTGAACTAGGGGGACCGCCAAAAATCGAATATCAGATGTATTCAATCCTTTCAATCCAAATTCCTAAGAACTATTGTCAATGCTCCTTACTATGTCTCCTACCAAACCCTCCATAATGATCTCAACATTTCTTTCGTCCTCAACCTCATCCATACTAAATATTTAAACTTTTACCAAAACCTTGCCTGTCATCCCAATCCCCTGGCTCAGTCATTGTCTAGTTCCACACATCCATATAACCCAACCCGGCGTCTAAACCGTCAATCGCCCCGAGACGTGTTGTAATAATGCTATGTACTGGCACTGGCCAGACTATCCACTCACGACCTGTGTCGCGGCTGGGAAAGGGGGCAGGGGCCTCTCGGAGTCCTGCTTTACTCTCATTCCTGGGAAAGAAGCTTAGTCCGGGGACCCCAGGAAAATTGTAAATAGTGCAATTATGGTATGAATGTAAGATTATTTTATTTTTAGACTTTATTTTTATTACATTTTCGCATTTATTTATTAGTTTTTATTATATTCTTTTTTATGTACCGCATCTATATATTTTTCCTCATGTATATACTTTATTACAATTATTTATTTTATTATCGTTTTGTTTTTATGGAATGATCGTATCTTACATAGCACTATTACTTATTGCCCAAAGCGGCAGATTGTAAAAATTCAATAAATTACAGCTAAAAAAAAAAATTTTTTAATCTATATTTTGAGCATTAATTTTATTTAAACATAATGTTTCCGGTTAATCAATGCTAATATTAGCATTGATATACAACAAGTAATTATAAATTACTAATAATTCATTGTATTTAAATATATCAAAGTTAAAGTTCGATTTCCGATTCTTTGATTATAGACCCAAAATTATAAATGTCTTCATTATAGAATTTTAAAAATATCAAATTATAGCAATTTTTGAAAATTAAAATCTCTTTTAGAGCATTTAGTAATATAGATAAAACAATATATATAAATAAGATGATATCACGAGTCTGAGAACAAAATACGTTAAAACCGACCGGGTCCCGTACTTTAAATACCTCGGAGAATTCATCGAACCGACAGGCCTAGGGAAGATCTCGCAACAAAACCATCTCCTAAAAGTCAAGAAGGCATTAGGGTTAGTTCAAGACATCTGCAATGAAAAATGCATGTCAAGACATACAAAAATTCGGCAATACAACACAATCATAAAACCAACAGTCCTTTACGCAAGTGTAACATTGTCACTTAACAGAAAACAAGAATTAGAAGAAATCCAAAAGCAAGAGAGGAAGATCATCAGGAAAATCCTAGGAACAAGACATACCCAAGATGGTTACAGGCTACAATCAATCAAAACAACAGAAAAAGATTCAAACATTGAAATTGACCTTAGGAAAAGACGAATGAAATTCTTAGGATACCTCACGAGATTACCAGAAAATCGACTGTCAAAAAGAATATTAAATTATGTTATGGACATTTTAGAAAGAGACACCTTCAGACAAAAAGTCAACAAGTGGGAAGTTACATCAGAGCAACCAAAGCAAAAGCAGTGCAGACAGATGTGGTCGGAAGAACGTAAACAAGCCCTCTCAGAGAGAATGAAGGCCTAATGGAGGAAGAACCCAAAGAAGGATTGATTGAGTTGTTTGCTTGACGTCTTCCACTAACGGGAGAATACGCTAATAATAAGATATTATGAGGGGAGCGGTGTGGCTCACTGGTAGAACACTGAATTGACATGCCTTAAATCCTGGTTCGAATCCCGCTGCAGGCCAGTCTTTTATTTAGTCTGTTAGCTGCAGGAGATGCATCATATAGGATCTAGGACCCTCCTGGGTCTCACCCAGCCTCTAAAAGTGTGTACCCAAAATAAGGGGGGAAACCTAGGGGTTGAGCGTGGCCTAGGACAAATCACCTCCCTGCACAACCGTTGTCCATGAAACAGTACTGCTCTGCCATGTACTGAAGCCCAGACCCTTCACGGGTTGTTGTGGTATAGGGTTTTATTATTATTATTTTTTTTTAACTATGATGTATTCCGAAGGGTTCTTAAACATTTTAATGCGATGGAAAAGGTAGTATAAAAATATAAATATTTTGTCAAAACAGATATGTTTTTTAACCAATAGAACATTTGAGCTTTAACTTAGTCATACTTTGGCCTTACTGTATTTAAATATTAACGCATTACAAATCTGAAAAGAGGTTGTGTTGGATAAAAAATTGTTACCATTTTTATTAATTTTATAATCATGAATGATACAATAGTGATGGCAATACAATTAGATAGATCTTACAGAAAATTAGTAAACTTTTTGCTCGTGTTGGATGCATAGTCGTATATAGTCAAATAAAAAACTGAGGTGTTGTATTATATTCAGTTATTTCTAACACAAGTAAACCACAACAATTACTTTACAGTAAGAGATAATATGCTAAACGAATAGACCACCCACAGGAAAAGGTGATGGAATTGAATACTAGTTATAACACATTACTTTGGAGAGTTTCTTTCTATTCTGAGTTATAATTAAATATGGCCCTTTTAAATAAATTAAAGTAAGCTATAAAACAGCTAGTAAATAGTCTAATAGGAGACTAAAGTATCTTTTGATGACAGACATATAAATATTCATTATAATTAATTATTTAAAAAAAACAAAAAAAACAGCGATGCCGAACTGTGTTTCTTATATACCTATTCGGTTCCCCAGTTATTGAACTACATAAAAACCTAGATCTATAAATGAATATCTATAAATATGCATATGCGATTAACTGATTTCGTCCAGATAGAGTTAATTGTATTGAGGGAAGCAGAATCGTGCCATTTTTTTTTATTGATATTTGGCTTGAGTTGTAAAATAGACAAGAACTCGTTTTCAAGCCAATATCTGACTTAATTTATTTAATCTACTCCTCTTCTACCGCCAACGGTGTGAGGATCTCTCCTGTAGAGCCTAACCCATGACTGTCTCTCCTGTACCAATCTTCTTCTCCTTCCCCATTCCAAACCTCTTCTGTCAAAGGCTTCCTGGATCGCGCCTTCCCAAGTCTTCCTTGGTCTTCCCTTCGGTCTTGTACCTTCCACCTTCGTCTCATATACAGCCTTTGCCACACTGTTTTCTGCCATCCTGGAAACGTGGCCGAACCATCTCAGCTGATGCTCCTCGATGATATCCTCCGCTGGCCGAAGCCCCACATTGGACCGCATTGTTATGTTTCGCACTCGGTCTCTTCAGCTCTTCCCTTCCATTCTTCTTATATAACGCATCTCCATAGCTTGGATTTGGCTCTTGTGCTTTTTAGCCAGAGTCCAAGATTCACTTGAATAGGTGAGAATCGGAAAGAAGGTGTTTTTATAAACTAATTTTTTTGTGTTTTTTGACACTTCTGTTTTCCCGATGAATCCTTTTTTGAGGGAATTAAAACACCTGCTGGCAGCTTTTATTCGTTCTTTTATTTCGCCATCTATCCAGCCGTGTTCGTTGAGGTGTGCACCGAGATATTTAAAATCCCTTACCTGCTCTAACCTCGTGTTGTTTAGTCTTACGACTCGGTCCCCATGCTCGCTTTTTCTTCCTATTCTCATGATTTTGGTTTTCCCTGTATTAATTGTCATGTTTATTACTTCCAACTCTTCTTGTAAGATGCGTAAATTGAATTGGAGGTTCCTGCAGTTGTTTCCAAAAACAATTATGTCATCGGCAAATGCGAGGATACTGAGGTGGGTTGGCCTAAGTTTTCTGTACCCCAGTTGGTACGGTCTCATTTTTGACTTAGCTCTTTTCAGGGCCGTGTCCAGCGTCAAAATAAAAAGTAATGGGCTTAGGCTACATCCTTGCCTGTCCCCTGGGTTGTTACAAATGTCTGACTTAATACGTTTAAAATACGGGAAAATAATACGTTTCTGCAGCCCTAAGTACAAGAAACTCATTTTAGTGAAAATTCAACTTAACCATTTATTTAACCGAAATTTAGATATAGCCAATTACGGATCCGCCATTTGATCCATTTAAAACTTTCACATCCTATTAAATGTAGGTACATTTTACATCATAGCATATATTTTTATATAGTCGTTTTAGTGATAGTAGAAGCTTGTCTCATTCGTCCACATTTCTTTGAAATCTCCAGTTTAGATTTATTTAAAAAAAAGAAATTGGTTTCCATTTTGAAACCAATGCCTAACTTAACCCCTTTATCGTTAGGAAAATAACACGATTCCGCTTCCTTAAGTTCGAGACACTCATTTTGGAGAAAATTTCGACCTAAACCCTTATTCACCGGGGGCTGTATATATAGAATGTTTGTATTCGTAATTTTCCCTTTTGTAATTTGGGTTTTATGAAATTGTCTTTTTTTCCGAAAATTTAGTACCAAATTTATACTTTCATAGCCCTCAAAATCTCTCCAAGTTCACATTCCGTTCAAATTTTGTTTTAATCAAAAGAAGTTTTTCAAGTACATTCTGGCCACTTTATTTGACTCTAAATTTTATTATTTTGTTTTTTTATGCCTTTTGTCCCGTTTACCTTCAAATCCAGCAGCTTGCTTATAAAAAAAAAAGGTGACTTGTCCTAGGTCACGCTCAACCTCCAGGTGTTCCCCCTTATTATGGGTACCCTATTTTTATAATATTTTATAGAGGCTGGGTGAGCCCCAGGAGGGTCCTAGATCCTATATGATCCATCTCCGGCTGCAAACAACTAAATAAAAGTAACTGCCCGCAGCGGGATTTGAACCAGGATTTCCGGCATGGCAACTCAGTGCTCAACCACTGAGCCTCTCCGCTCCAGCTTGCTTATAGATTTTATTTAATCTGTTAGCAGCCGAGGATGGACCCTCCTTTCCTCACCCAGCCTCTTTAAAGTGGGTACCAAAAATAGGGGGGGGATCTGGCGGTTGAGTCCAAGAAACAGTGCAGTTTCTACCACGGCCTGAATTCAAGACCATTCATGGGTTGATTATTATTATTATTATTAGAAAAGATGTTTCTTTTTTTTTCATTTATAGATTTATTGCTTTTGATTACTACTACTAGGATCTTGGAAATTCCTTCATTTTTTTTTCTTATTCATATTCCTAGTGTAGTGATTAATTGATCTACAACTCTAAGAACGTCATAAATGGCGTGCTAACATGCTTTACAATTTTCCCAGGAATTAACCATTCAACGTTGTTAGGTTTCATTACCTCCTATAAGTGAATGAGTGAGACATGTATATAATGTAGAAAGTATTAATTTATAATTTTTTCACATGTATTTTGGGCTTAATAAAACTGTCTCCTTTCCAAAAATTAGTACTAAACATGCTTCAAAACCTTATAAGTTTCATATTGCGTTCCAATTTTTTTAAATTAATGTTTCTATTTTCAAGTACATTTTATTTAGTATAGTCTTTTTACAGCCTTTAGCCATATTATGCTACAAACATGGCTTAACCACGATAGGCGTTCCCCACTTTAAGTTCTCATTGTATCACTCCAGGAAAAACCTCTGCAAGCTCACATTTCGTTCCGATTTTTTTTTTTTTATTAAGTCTACATTTATCAATTATGTGTGGTTACTGCCTTTATTCAAATTTTAATAAAACAACCCATAACAGTCATTCACTAATTTTCTTATGGTATCACTCCAGGAAAAACTTCTGCAAGTTCTAATTTTTTATTCGATTCTACAGATAATAATAATGTGATCATACTGTCTTTAGCCACATTCTGCTACAAACATCCCATAACCACCTTAGTCATTCCCTACCTTTTGGTCTCATCGTGCCCCTCCAGGAACACCCTGGACACCTTTCCAGTCTCCCGATCCTGGAGAAGATGGTTTCAATTGCAGGGAGCGGTGAGTTGGAGGGTAGTAAAGCCTCCCCCCGGAGCGAGTATTGATCCTGAGCATCCCTCACTCCTTCTCGAGTCTTCCGTCTCTCCTATATACGCCGTCTTCTATATTCCTCTTGCTCAGTCCCCTTTTTCACATGTTCGTCTAATACTATACTTTATTATGTTATAATAATTTATATCTTCTTGAATTATTCTAAAACCCACGGAATAATATATATTCGTAAACCCAGGTACTAAAAAAAAAAAAAAACTGTACCACTACAACCCGTGAACTGGTCTGGGGTTCAGTACTTGGTTGAGTCTGTACTTTATCATGAACAACGGTTTTGCAATGAGGTGATGTGACCTAGATCACGCTCAACTGTAAGATCTTCCCTTATGGGGTACGCTCAGTGTGTTTAGCGATGTGTTGAATTCAATCAGTTGTGAATACATTAGGTACACATACAAAATACATTAGAAAGCCCCATGTTCAAATCCAACTGAGGTAGATTATTTAATCTGATAACATCCATGGATGGACCCAGCGAAACCTTCAGACCTTCCTGGGGCTCACTCATCCTATATAAAGTGGACAGCCATTGTCTTAGAAACATTATAGTCTCTATCAATCTACCAAGTTCTGAGCCCGAGGCCCTTTATGGGTAGTATTGGTACAGGTTTTTGTTCTTATTTTTAAGAACCTACGATTTCTATTTCATTTCCATGCAGGATGCTTTTCTTTATCACCATTTTATATTTATAAGTAGGTTGAGAATGTGTTAGAAACTATTTACAGTTCTATAACCGGAGTTTCATCATGGTTCCATGTAAGTCCCTCACTGACCGGAGTTGTTATTTCAACATCGGGCGGTAATGGACTCTTGTCGATAACACTAATGCCTTGTCCCCAGCCGAGCACTCCGTCCCGATAGTTGGATCATGTAGGCATACATTGAAATATTTATTTAATGTTATAAATTACCATAAAGGCAGTAACACGAAAAGCCTCTCCGCCCTTCTCCCACGGTAGCTCAGATAAAGGAGTTCATAGCTACCCACTCAGTATGCAATTCTCAGCTTCTCCAGTTTTATCTTACAAAGAAACACAGAGGAAGGAAGGGTGCTTGGTGTTCTAAACCGTGTTTATTAAATATTAATATTATTAATAATAATCTTAATGTTATTTACAACGTTGCAATCTTCATATTCCTCATTGAATACTTCAATATTTGCTAATATGCAAATTTGACGATACTATGGGGGGAAACCTACATTTCACTTATCCAGGTTGATCAAATCAGGAATATTTAACAAAAACATGATACAACACAGACAGCGTTCTATTCACTATGCCACTTACTCTCTTTTCAAGATCACAGAAACAAAAAATATTTTCTTTATCATTATGAGGATTTTTTGAAAAGATATATAGATATAATCAGTGGTGTAATTTCGCTGTTGTTCCCCGACTTCCGGCTTCTGGCTACTTTGTAGTTAACTGAAACCTATAAAAGTTGTAGGTGAATCAGCATTTGCACTCAGGAAGTCGGGGAAGAACCGGACATAAAAAAAACTTCCTATTATATGTTACCCGATGAAGTTGGCCAACTGCTATTAAGTCTCTGAAAGCATTAATGACGGTGATGGCATGAAGTTGAAAAGAAGTTGGACTCCATATTATGTCCATCGAACTTCTATACTATACGTCGAATGTCCCCCCTTATCTATGAAGGACACAGAATGGGGATAAAACCGATGATAACGGCAGGTAATATTTCTGCAAAACTTTTCTAAAAAGTACTGGAGTATAAGGGCCCAGTTGCCATCCCTATCTTTACAACCGGGTTCCCCCGCCCTTTAGGGCCTTATTATTAATTCCCACCTTACAATACTTCCATAAAGACTTTGGCTGAGTTGTTTTGTTATGAACTTTGTCACAATATTTTTTTTAAATTTTAATGTCCCATGTTTCCTGATTTAACTTCGTTTAATAATGCTATAGATACTCGGATGATACTACAGTGGAAGACCTAAATTTTGTTAATCCTTATATAATTGAAATAGGGATCTTTAACGAGTAACTCGCTTAAGGATTGCGATACCGCACAGGATCGGGACTCCCAATTTAAGACCCTTCCGAATAACGGTAACCATTGTTTTTACCCCGTTAACATACTCTAGATCCCTTACTGGGTTCCGAACCTGCAGTTTTGGGCATGATAAGGTTTTATGTTAACCACTTCATCACAGTTGGTCTAATTTCGATAACACCTTGGTGTTAAAAACGAACATTTTTAATGAATAAATTGGCATTTGAGATCTGCGAAACGTGATATAAAAATGATAACGATTTCTTCCTTATCCAAATTACAGAAATTGATTTTTTCACATTTTTCCCTGGTTTAGAAAATCAAAGAAAAATGATCTGAAGGTTATGGTCCTGAAACTTCAGTCCTGAACCGATATATAAAGAGAAATAAGACAGCAAAGTGTCGTATTGGACAATAAGTAAACACAAGTTATTTAAAAAACAACAAGTTATATTAGTTGATATTGTTCATATTTTTGTTTCATTTTCTTCTTTGTTTGCATCTACTTGACATTTTAATCTGCATACATATGTAATTATCCATTGTTTCTCTCTATATAATTATTTTAATCTTATTTCTGTTATTTTATATTTCTTATTCCCACTTTGTTATATATTGAAACAAACGTAAGAACTACATCGATAAGTTTTTAAAAATTAGTACTGGATAAAAAATGTATTCGACAAATTGTAATAGTCGTGTGATTCGCTTGATACCAACTATGTATTGGTAGATAATAATTGTTAATGATAATTATTGATTATATATTTTTTTTCACTATGTTTAAAACGAAAACTTATTTATGCCATTTATCTCAATAAGTTACTATAATAGATTATATATTTTATTTTATTTATTTTGCTAAACTACTATATTTATTAGTCGACCATATAAATATACAAAAGAAAATGGTCCGGGTGAAAAATTAATACTTCCATTTTCTTCTTAATTGATTTTTTTTTTTTTGTGATATGTGTATACAATTTTACTTACTTTCATTATATTTTAAAGATTTATTTGTTATTTTAATTTTTTTAATTATTCTGCATCTATGACGGGGATGCATTCTTAGGATTCTATCACCTATTAACCTGCCTGGGTTTGAGAGGTTTTTTATTATTTCTATTTACAGATTTATACACTTATAATAAACCAATTAAAAAAGGAATACAAATTAATTTTCTGATTGATGGCATCGAAATCAAGAACTACCTAAACTTTTTTATCTGAAAATGACTTATTTCTTCTAAATAATGATGTAAAAGAGCGGAATAGTTTGATTTCTAGAGAGCTAAGTTACTGTGCTGAAAGTCCTGGGTTCAAATACAGCTGTGGCAGATAAATTATTAAATCTATTAACAGCCAAGGGTTGACTCCACTCACCCTCTATAAAGTGGGTACCTAAATTGACTGAAAAACCTTGACGCCATTGGGAGCCAGTCGCTGGGATCACTCAGAGGCTGGAGCCTCTAGAGGCTGGAGCCTCTATTAAATGCATTCCTAATTTTGCAAATACAAAAATAGTCTTGTCTCTCAATTTCTGACTCCTCGATCATACTGTTGACAAACGGTAGATGAATTGTAAGAAAGATATACATTTATTGAGAGATATATACAAAGTGACTTTCTTTTATGAATTAACTAGGTAAACATATTTATTATGGAGTAACATTATGATTTAGAAGCTATTCTAGAACTAACATAGAGACAATTCTCTTACATACTATTGTCTAACCTTACCATTTTCTCTACTCTCTATTTTTCTCTCTCTCTCTCTCTCTCTCTCTCTCTCTCTTTCCTAATCATAGAGCTGGTACACATTTAAAAGAACAGGGGATGTCTAAGGAAGTTATAACGTATAAGATATATCAAAACTTAAAGGTTAGGAGCCTACAAGTATACGCAATAATCTTTGTTTATCAACCTAATCTTATACTCTTACCAGTTATAACGTACGATCCTGTATCTATTCGAGTACTTATATATTTTTTAAATAATGAATAAGTATACTTAAGCAGTTAAATAAGTATATATTAAGCAGTAATCGGCTGGTTAAGACTGTCTAATACATTATACATACTGATACACCCACCCACAATATCTCTCTCTTTCACAAACGCATACATTTATTTGTAATTAATATATATTCAGACTTCGAATGATCCGCCATGATCCCAGAGCTTCCGCGACCTCCCGTACTATACGACACCAGCTGCTCGATGCCACCCTGCCACTGGAGTCCGGATCGCAGCTCCCTCAGAGGAAGGAAGAGGATTTACGACTCAAACGTACAAGCCCGGGCTCGGGTCCGTGTTTGTACTCGCTAGTGATTCGTCAGCACTGCGACGTCATCCTTCAGCTTGGAACGTCGTCAGCGTACGTCACGCGTTACGACCGGTTAGGTCACAAGACAACTGCTCCCAAACGATAGAAAAAGAGTGGTTTATGCTCATCGCTCTTGGAGGTAGGGTGCCTGGGACGTTCTTCTTTGATATTTATTAGCTCGTATCTCCTGATTTTTTCTTTTTTGTTTCATTTAATGCAAGATTTTGACGTTAACGGTGAATAATTTTGAAGATACAAATAAAATAAAATAAGAATTTTTTTTTTATACAAGGAAATAAAGATATAGCTCCGAACGATTTCAGATACATTATGGTTATAATTGTGTATTTTGGACTAATATAAGATAGGTGGATAAGTGAGGGCATAGAGCGCTGAATTCCTGCGCCGAGGGTCTTAATTTCGTCTCATGACGTATCGGAGATAATTCGTTTTTCTAAATTCAGTGTTCTTCAAGGCTTCTACACAGGCACATCAAAGGAACAGGAAACAAAATAAACAAGAGAGGAAATAGAATGCCAAATATTTCAATTTATTTATTTTTTTCATATCTATTAGTTTAGTAATTGCCCATATTTCGAGGTTGATGATTTGTTGTTTCTGAATATAATCTACAGGGCCAGAGGTTTTTTTCAAATACAGATATGTATGGGAAAATAACTTCACAAGTGCCGAAGTGAACGGATTCGGAAAAATCCATTTCTACACTTAACACTCGAACATTTCTCATTGATTGAATACTAACAAGAGATCATCTTACCAATAAGAGCAAGTCATGGAAATTTCATCACTATTTAAATAAACGGTAGTAAGTTATTCACATACACAAAATTGTGTTTGTTTCTTGAAAGAAAACGCCTTATGAAATTGTCAATGTAGAAGTCATATTTTCTTTATTCCAGCTATGTATGCAAAGTCGATGGTGAATATAAAAGTTGAAATTATTAGATGAAGCTGTAACATAATATAAAATAACCGAAGGCGCACCCCCATTTTTCCAATTTATAATTGTAAAAATTCCTTGAATTACCATTATTGTAAAATTGTAGGGAGCGGAGTAGTTCTGTGGGTAAAGTAAGAGTTGTTGTGCCGGAGGTTGCGGGTTCGAATCCAGCTGTGGAAGATAAATTATTTAATCTGTTAATAGGTATTGTTGGATCCAATGGGATCTAAGGACCTTCCCGGTGCTCTCCTAGCCTCTATAAAGTGGATAACATTAATTGGGAAGGGGGAAAGTGGCGGTTGATCGTGATCTTTGATAAATCTCCTCCCTTCACAACTTTTATCTTTGAAACTGTACTGAACCCAAGAACCTTCTTGTAGTGGTACACATTTATAGTATAATTTTAATATAATTTATTTTAGTTTCTTTCTCTAAATTCGTTTTTGGTGTTATTTTTCTGTCAAATTTTATTTTGAAGTTTGTACTTCACAACTTTGTAGGCATATTTTTTTCTACTGTCATTATTTTTGTTCCTTATAGTTTGCTTGTTGTTTATTTTGTACCCTATAGTTTAGACTACACTTATAACCTAATCTGGGTGAAATATTCTTTATCTAGATCATCGGGTTTTGTAAGGCAACATCCGTTACTTTAGCATTTTAAATTTTTTACACGTAGTAAACGTTTTTTTAAATATTATTTCAGAATGGTTTATTATTGCTAAAATAACTATTGTATAGTACTATATATTTTAGTATAAAATTTGGTACACTGAAGTTAAACTATAACTATGCTATAGGTAAAATAAGTGCGTACGGGAAATTTCAATACATTGCTACTTTATGTAATAATAATAATAATAATAAAGTCTTTATTTATTCTGGGACAAGTCCCTTTAGAATAACATTACAGGTATTAATATATATGTTATTATGTCTTAGAGTATAATGTAATTACATTTGATTAATTTATACAATTAAAATAATAATTGAGAAAGAATTAATGTGAAAAAAATTGCGAATTACATCCAGTGATAACATTTAAAGAATAAAAAAAAGAAAGAAAAGAAAAACAGAGTATAAGTAATATAAAATAACAGAAATAAGATTAGAATAATTATATAGAGAGAAACAATAGATAATTACATATCTATGCAAATTAAAATGTCAAGTAGAAACAAACAAAGCAGAAAATGAAACAAAAATATGAACTAATATAACATGTTTTTTTAAAAATAACTTTTGTTTACTTATTGTCCAATACGACACTTTGCTGTCTTATTTCTCATTATATTTCGGTTCAGGACTGAAGTTTCAGGACCATAACCTTTAGGTCATTTTTCGTTGATTTTCTAAACAAGGGAAAAATGTGAAAAAATCAATTTCTGTAATTTAGAGATATTGTGTTTTCGATATAATAATAATAATAGGGGGAAAATTGGAAGAACTATTAAATAAATCAAGAGTTCTGCTTATTTTTTTTTTATTTTTTTTTCGTTCGGCCTGATTATTTCGGCCTCATCAGAATGCCTGAGGCTCACTCGAAGAATACAATGGGCAATTTGGCATAAAGCCTCATAAGCGTTCCCGCCTCTGCCATACTGAAATGACCATCCTCCGATCATCGATAATTATAATAGCACTTCATAATGTTCTATTCAATGGTTTTTATAGTACCACTAAGTTATAAGTCGTCAAGTTATAATAAAATAGTTTCAGAAAAAAAATCGTGTGGTATTGTCCTCGGTAGCCATATCACGGCTGAGTGTTAAACAAAAAATGGTAGCTTAGCTTCAGTGAAAATTAATGTATAATGTCCTAGTGGAGTAGGTTAGTATTATTTTCTATTTTTTTTAACGGTTGTTATAATTGGTTTCAAAAACAGGTTCATCTATTTCTTTCCAAAAATGTTTTTTTTTTGTTTTTTTCTTTTAAAAGTTCTTAATGCCAGAAATGATTTATTTGTTTCAAAACCGTCTAGATCATTTAAAAATTAATACAAAAAGATTCCATTTCCTATCAAAAGTGGTTACATTACATTAAATGAAAGTTTTTGATGTATGAAAAATCAATACTATGTAAATATATTGTTTAATTATAATGATTAAAGGTATTTGTTTTGTAATCTATATACGTCTATTTTATTTATTTATTTAGTTTTTACCAACCATAAATTAACAGATATTGATATTTTGTGATCAAGATATATCCAACATATTTTTTTATATTAAATGAGATTTGAAAAGAGAGTAGATCAGAAAACTGCCAGTAATTATTGTTTGAAGCAAAATAACGAAAAATAAATAAAAAATCTCCGTTGAATAGATTATTTTTTTAAATTAAATATTTGTTGATCAGGACTTACAAATTTGTGAAAAAGGATGAAACCGGTTTTGAAAATATCTTCTAATTTTCTAATTACTTAAATCTAAAATTACAATAAATTAGCAGAAATTAGAACTCCATGGGCGGCATCATAACAAATGTCGTCTACTGCAGCTGATATTGATAGTAAGATAGGCCAGGAAGAAGGAGGCACTCCTGGCTGCACAATTTAAGGAAATCCTTTGGTTTTCCAATTATTTAGAAGTGTCGCGAACAAAATTAAGATATCCACCAATAATAATGATATGCGCCGTTTGAAAGGGCTTATCGCTCCTGTCGTAGTATCTATTCATCTAAGTGCCTCTCCAAAAACCTCAAACTTAGACACTACAGCACGGTCATCAAACCATCTGTTCTGTATGCTTCCCCACTGCATGAAGGGCCCACTCAGAAAGCTGGAGTTAAAAGAGAGAAAGATCCGGAGGAGGATATTAGAACCAATCAGAGAGGAAGGAGGCATTTACAGAATTCTTCATAATGATGAACTATATGAACACCAGGAGGACATCATCACATCTATGAGGAAAAGGCGCCTGACCTTTTATGGACACTTGGGCCGCCTGGATCCTCACAGTGACAAGTAGAGGGAAGGCTTCTAAGAACAAATGGATGACGTCAGTAAAGTCAGATTTGGAACAACTAAATATCTCACTGGAGCAAGTTCACAACCGACCGCTGTTCCGACAAGCCATCCAACAAGGAGTTTTCCCATTGTCCCTTACCAAGTAAGAAGATCAAAGGAACGAAATGGACAGAAGAGAGAAAACTGGCTCATAGCCAGAAAATGAAGGAGTATTGGAAAAAGAAGAAGGCTACAACATTACCAAAGAGTAGATACGAGCCCCGTGGTCCTCAGTAGGCTTAAACGACAAAGAAAGCAAGAATAATATCCACCGCCCGAAACGGATAAGACACAAAAACAAGAACATTTATAATTGGGTTGTTGGACTACAAGCAGAGATACCATAGCTAATGGCTAAAGTATAATAATGGAAGAAACATGTAGGCTGAGAATCGTATAGTTAACAAATCTGAAAGTTTGGTTGAAAAAAAGTCTAAATATTAACTCCATTTCTACGAGGTCGGTTATAGAAAATTTTCATTTAATCCTATTATGCTTAAAGTAGTTGAGTGCAAAATAAATAATTTAAAAAAAAATAACCAATTTCCCAATGAGTTATTAGCATTACTTTGTTATTTGTTTTTGCTAATTGGTCATTAGTCCAAATAAGGAACATACATTAGGTTTACTACTGTCGATAGCTGATATTGCCTTATCGATTTGGCAGTGAGTGAGTGACGACAGCAGAGCTGACAGGATGGTGGCGAGATGGATCGGGTTTAAAAGTGTTAACAAGCAATTAGCACTAATATACAAGCCTGAGCTCCTTGTAAATTGAACAAAAAGTTATTGTGTGTATGTATATATATATATATATATATATATATATATATATATATATATATATATATATATATATATAACAGCCTGGAGGTGACCACCCAAGTTTACATTTCCAGGAGCCATGATTTCGATGGTGCAGTGGTAAGCCTATACTTATCTTCAGAACCAGTGCTCTTCTCATCGATGTACCCACGGGTTCAGGGACGACTTATGTTCCAGTGGTTAACATAACAGGCTACTAAGCCTAAGATCACGAGTTCGTTGCCCGGCAGGTGGTCCTAGGATTTTTTAAAGGGAGTAAAAAATCCTTGTTTGTGCTGTACTTCGGAAGGGACATTAAACAGGGGTCCAAGGCTGTACAAAGTCAGGTACTCGTTAAAAATCCCTATACTAATTAAACCTGGATAGGCGAAGTTTAGAGCTCCTACTATAGCATCGTCCGATTAGCCATAGCAGCCCAAAGTGGCAATAAATAAATAAACAAACAATGAAGATATATTTTATTTATTTATTATTTAATTTTCATTTGCACCTGCGCAATTGCCCATTCACCAAATTTGATCTTAGTGTTTTTCACCTTGATTTTCTACATGAACTGCTATATGATGATGGAGTAAAAATATAAATATCAATAGGTGAGTAGGTCTCTTGGCCAATGTCTTTTTAATCTTTTCCTATTCAGTCCAGGTAACAGGGAGTAGGAAAGCGGAAGAACGAGTGGGTTTGGGTGATATTGTGTCGATGAGTGGAATGTCATGTATTTGTTATGAATATATGATTTTATAGTGGGAATGTTCATGTCGTTGTGTAAGGTGTGATTCGAAATATACCATGGTGCATTAACAATTTTTCTGAGGACTGTGTTGTTTGAATCTTGTGTATGTGGACTTTTTTTATAGATATATTATTGTAATGTATTATTGTTAATCATTGCGATGAATTGTTTTATATATTTTAAAAATTAAAATAGTTATTTCTGTGAAAATGGAGTATGTAGATGTTTACTTAAGTATCCAAAATTGTGGAAAGGGAAGGTCAAGACGAAGGGCGAAGGACTTGAGGAAGTGGAAGAGGGCAGTAGCGATGGGTGGTCCTACAATTAGCAGTAGGCTCAGCCGCAGAGCTCCACACCTGAGGACAATGAGACCATCTGGATTCGGACCAGCGCCGCTTCAGGACTCGCCCCAACATACCAATGCCTGGCCCACTGTCCAGCTTTCCACAGGATAAACTGCCAATATACATTCCTCATCTGGCGATAATTTGAGGAGGGCAGGCCTCCCATCCATCGAATTCGCTCATTATGTTGTCACAATAGTCCTCCGGCTCGTGAAGGTAATGGGTAAATAGCCTCCTTCTCACTTTTACCGCATTTGCATAATGTTATCGCAACCAAACGTCCGAGGTGTAAACATTCCACGTTACTTAATGCCCGCCTTTTCCTGTGCACATTCGTCATTATATGTATGCTATGCTTTCTCTTTCAACCAGCTTTTACTAGTTGATTCTAACCTATATATGTTATGTAATAATACGGCTCGGTGAACCCGAAAGCTCTAAGCCGATACTGCTAACATCTGCTTACTGCTTACATCTGCAAACTTTCGCCCTCGGACTACTATCCAAAGCCAAATCAGGAAATTATGTCACAAAATCGGTTTTATTTATAACAAAGGAGTGCTTTTATATGCTTCTAAATATGGTTAGTCATTCATAAAGCTTTTGTATTATTCATAATGAACATTCCCCTACAATCACATTATTAATAATAAAATAATAAGACTTTAACAATCCGAAGACTCGATGCCGATACCAATCTCTACTTACAAACTTCTGTCCAAGAATTTCTACCCAAAACACGTTAGAACCCTCTTAGGTCTTAAAGCTATCGTCCCATCTACGCTTCACTCCGCGCCTCGAACATTTACCAGTCGGCTTAGGGTTTGATAACTTTTTAGGAACTGTTTACTTACAAAACTCTAAAATTGTACACGTCCATCAAATTTATAAGCATATCTCAATCTTCGCGAAGCAATTTTGCCTTAAGTAATCCCCTAAATTTTCCGGTGGTCTCATATTTTTTCGAAAATTAATTGATATTACAGAATCCATTTCCTACCATTTTTTCCCTCAACAAATTATTTTTTCATTTTTTCGATCATTATTTGAACCCTTATAATCCAAGTCTATTATTATTTCTACACTTTAATCTTCACCTTGTACATACACATACTTAAACTGCCTAGCTAAACATATACATATTAGACGCTGGATTTGAATGAGATATTACAATGAATTCAGGATTAAGTTTCTTTACACTCTTAAAAAAATAAATATATTACATGGAAATCCAAAACAAACATGATTGTTAAACTAGATTTTCCTGACATAAGCTGATAAATATCGTTACAACACGTCTCTTATCCAACTTAGTTTCAGAGCTTTCGCTAACACTATAATTTGTTTTATGACTTTTAATATTTTATGAATATACTTTGGTTTACATTATTTCTTACCAGTCCGTTTAAGTATTCTTTGAACCTTGTCACAAAAATAATTGTGATTAATTATATATGGAGCGGAGTGGCTCAGGGGTAGAACATCGAGTTGCCAAGCCGAAAACGCTGGTTCAAATCCTTTTATTTAGGCTGTTAGCCGGCGATGAATTATATGGGATCTTTGATCTTCCTGGGGTTTACCCAGCCTCTATAAAATGGGTATCTAAAATAAGGGGGGAAATCTGGCTGTTGAGCATGATATAAGACAAAACCCTGCAGAACCGTTGTCCTTGAAACAGTACACTCCATACGATGTGCTTCATCCCAGACCCGATCACGGGTTGTAGTAATGCAGGTTTTTTTTTTTAGGTTGGCATATTATATATAAATTTTAATTAAAAAAAAATGAAATAAACAGAAAAAAAGGTACATAAGCTCTAGACTTTGTTAGTTAGTAGATATTGAAGTAAATTTAGCTTTATAAAAATTAATGTTTTTAAATATTACGATGCCTCTCTCTGTACTATACTTCTAGAATTACATTGTGCAATAAAAATCATTATCTAGAATTCTTAGAGAATATTTGTCCGAGAGTCGTTGAGAATCAGGTGTACGAGTTGTTTGACGTGCCGAAGAAGATTTGAAAACAGCTGATGTCACCACCGATTTGAACCTCATAAAAATTCAAGGCGTCGTTTAATTTCCCTTTCTCAAAGACTTCTAGCTTGTTTCCATGGAATTTATACACCGCAAAGAATATTCTTAAATACATACTATAAATTATTGTCTTGCGTTAAATTTTTAACATATTGGTTTAACATGCTCGAGTTAAAGAGTTAATATAATTTTGTTTTTCATGTTTAGGTAGTGTCACCCTTCTGATAGACACAACCATTCTGAGTAAATTGTTGAAATTTGTGGTTGTTTTTTCCTGTTCATTATAATTAATTATAATATAATAATAAATATGAAGTATTTTTTTTTAATTCATTGATATAGGAGGATTCAAATTTATTCAGAAGGAAGAAATTTTTACTAAACGCTTTTATTATTAAGATTAAATTACTTTAATTCATTACTCTAATTGAAAACCTACAATTTTTATTACAATATAAATGCAAAGTATCGAAAGTGAACAAAACTACTTTCAGATGAATGAAAAACCGATTTTACCTAGGTCATTTTACATTGTTTTTGTACTTAACAGATTAATCTCTAAAAATTTTTTTATTAATCGTCAATCCTAAATCATAGATCTAATCAATCAATTCTAACGAATCTAATACTTAATCTATATTAAGAACGAAAATTGTAGAAACAAAATTTTCACATTCGATACTTAGCATCTGCATCGACAATATCCTGAAATTCTTTATAGACTGTCCGAAAATTCTCTTTAAAAAATCCAAAACGTTTCTTATGAATTAAAGGAAATTCGTCATCAATATTTTTATTAAAGCTTTTGGAATTGTTTTCATTAAACCACAATCTACGAACGTTTATATGTTTTCAATGCATTCATCTCATGTTAAAGAAAAAGACATTTAAAAAAAAAAAATTATTTCGAACCAATTTTAGTTAAAATATTTAGGAAAAAATATTTGTGCATGACACTTGATCCAAAAATAGGCACACTTTATCTGCACCCAAGGTGAATAAGTGGTCAAGTCGTTATTAACTTGAAATAGAGTTATTTATTTTATGATAAATACATTTCAAGCCAAAACCTAAACCGGATCCCTCAATACTCAACTCTCAACTTTCTCTGGGCAAAACTCGACTTTACCACCACTACATGTGGTGGTTATCCAGGGGCTGCAGATATATTTTAGTGCACTATTGCTTAAATGTATCTTATTTTATTTGAGTAGAAGAATTATGACATAAAATTTCGTCTGATGTAAATCCGTTGCATCGTTTAATAGGCATTCCATATAATAATTATGACAATAAGGCACAATCATTTCCATCGTGAAAAATGTCCGGGTTGTGACAGGTATCGTATTAGGTAGTGAAAGGAATCGTCGAGGGTTTAAGTTTTATAGAGGACGTTATTCAGTATAAATTATTGAACGATAAATTCAAGGACTTAGCCGTCATTTCGTAAGGACTTTGAAATTAAAAAGTAGCGGGGCATAAACCTTGCGTCAGTTTCGAATTAACTCACAGACCTGTCTAGCAGAACGCGATGAATCGTGCAAAGTGATATTCCGTAGCAGACTATATTAATTAGTATTTAATGACGGTCTGAGCAAACCATTATATTTATAAATTATTTTATCAATTATTTATTAATTTATTTCTTGTAATTATTTCCTATTGTTTCGAACAAAACAACTGAGGTTTTCAGTTAAAAACCTCTGGAGGAGTTTGATTGAAAGAAGAAACTTGGAAGACAATCCAAAAATCCATCCCTATTTTAAACGGGTTAGAATTTGTGCGTATATATATATATCCCTCAGAATGTACTAATGTATTTACAATAACTACGGTGGTTTATATTGAAATGTTAATAAAAAAGCTGACGTATAACACTTGATTCTTAGTTCTTCCCGGTCTTGGTTCTGTTCTGGCAATGGAAAATTATTTACTGTATCATTCCTTGGGCCTTTGGCTCGTTTCACACTTATACGGTTTGTTTCGGTTCGGTGCGTATTCAATTCGTTTTCGGTAGACACCGGACAAGTGTGAAACGGTGATCAGGTGTGTGTTCGGTACCTAATAGACACCTGATAGGACCGAAAGCCCCTTCGACACGAGTCGGTTTCGTCCGGTTTCTCTTCGGGTCCAAGGTTCACAAAAACAATTGGTCGTTCACACATATACGGTTTAATTTTGGTTCGGTTACATTTTTGGAAAGCGAAAATATTATTTCATTTTCTCATTTTAAATTTTGTTGTTTAATGAAAAATGAGTGATTCACTTGATCGTTGATATTGATCGTTTGATAGTAAGTGGTATAATATGAACCAAACTCCACCCGTGAGGATAGGGTTCCCCCAGTGAAGCCGATTATTCCTCTTTCGTTTATTACCAATAGTTTATCTTTTCTCTATAGTGAGCAATGTGGACATGGTGGGGGACTGCGTATTCGATGATTCGGTTGTGAAATCAAACCTGATACTAACCGAGTGTGTGTAGAATTTTCACTCGTTTTCGGCGGTTACCGCAAACGAATCGAATACCTACCGAGCCGAACCAAACCGTATATGTGTGAAACGAGCCTAATAATGGACAGAAGACTGACATGAAAATCCCAGTGATTAATTTGAAGAAAAGGTTGAATCACCTATTACTACTAAAAAAATTGTATATAACATGCTACTTAAACCAATACGGACTTATGTGGGCCTCATTCATCAAATCTCACTTACAGACCACTCAAATCTTCCAGTCGAAATTGTCACTTATTAATGAATTATTACAAAATGATCTCAACATACCAATAGTGACACAATCAAGAAAAACTACAAAAAGTTTCTGTTTTTAATGGAGCTAAGCTGATAAATTCTGTAACATGTTAACAGCCTAGAATAGACCTTGTGGGATCTACAGACCCTCCTGGGGCTCACCAAGCCGCTACATTAGGGTATCCTAAATTGGGAGAAAAACTTGGCAGTTGAGCGTCATCTCGGATAAATCACCTTCCTGCACGACGGTTGAGTTAGAAACAATTGCAGTCTATACTGCTTTCTGGTTCAAGACCCTTCATGGATTGTAGTGGTGCAGGTAAAAATCTGCCCATATAAAAGAGTAGGGGATCTTTAGGAAGCTTACCAAAGAAAGTACCATTATACAACGCAAGAAATGGTATTTCAAAGGGCTAAACATATCTTTCGTTGCCCAAGCACTGGTAGATCTGCGCAGAATGCCAAAAAATAACAGATTAGCCACACTCTGGAGCGGTGAGACCGATTTCTAGAACTGGCGCCACCCATCGGATCACGTAACTCTGGACCTGGGTCATACGTGACGGAAGGTGCCAGGCGTGGAACAATACGTCGGCGAAGAAGGAAACTAAACTGCCTTTTGTTCCGTTCGGGATTATAATTCCTACGGCATTCTTTTAAACATTCCTCAGACTCTTTATAAATTTTTTATAATCGTGGCCCTGTAAACGTATTCAGAAAGCGTGTGTGATAGATTTGTGACAGTCTAAGGTGACCTTGACATTGAAACTTTTGTTTTTCGTATTCTGCTAACAGCCGACGTTGCGTACCTTCAATAGTTTACCAAACAGCGTACCTCAGTCCTAGAAGAGAAATAAATATTTATATCATTGTATATTTTTCTATTTTTAATTCGACCTTATTTCATATTTCGTAAAAGAATCAAGATTCGTATAATAATACTGAACATTTCTGACTAACTTGAAACAATTAAAATTATTTGTACTAAAATGGTAACCCCTGTGCGACTAACATTGGACCAACTCTCCTCTTCCAAAATATACAACTTTTTATTTAATTGTACCATACTAAGAACTTAATGTTTTAGCAGAAGTATCCCTATATTATATTATAAATACTATTAATCGAAATATATCACGAGAAATCAAAGTAAGACCGTTCTCCGACCAATAGTGTCCTATGCTAGTGAGCCGTTGACCCTTTATAGGTTCGACCTAGTTTCATTAATGGTTGAGAGAGGAAAATATATGGCCCAACCTAAGTCGAAAATACATACAAAATAAAAACCATTAAAGAACTTTGAGACCTGTAAAAAGGCCCCGATTTAGTCTCATATATTAAAAATGAGAGGATAAGATGGTTGGGTCATTTACATAGAATGGTTCAGGTAAGACTGCCAAGGAAGATAATGGAGGGACACTACGAATGCAGAAGAGGAAGAGGTAGACCCAGAATAGGGTGGTTCGAAGATGTCGAGGCTACCTACCTACAGCTTCTGGGAGTGAAAAGATGGAGAAGAGGTGCAGAGGATCGCTCTGAGTGGAGGAGAATTGTTGAGGAGGCCAGGGTCCTTCAAGGGCCAAAGTTTCGTAAGATAATTACAGATAGATCTCTAATTACTCTAGAAATTGAAGTTCAGTTGTGTACTTATTTCAGACCTCTATAGTGAGCCTATTAAAATATGGGTACCCATGTATTCTTGTGATATCCAGTATTTTGGAATAAAAAATATTTAAATATTTGTATTTATTTTATAATAGTTTTATGGACAAAAACAATTTATAGTTTATATTTATATAAACAATTTAGAGTTTAAGAAAAAAATATCTTAATCTTGTTTCACTGCATTCTCTGTATTGAATTAATAGTCCTAAAATCGAAACATTGGAATAAAATGTTTATTTTTTAAATCAATGCTTTCCATTTAAATTCAAGTGAGAGCTGTATTGTGTAAAATTATAGAAGTTAGGAACAGCGGCTTTGTGATTTGCAAATTTTTAAAAATTTTGCAATGTAAGTGATTGATCACAATAAAAAAGTAACAAAAAATATTTGCTCGATCCGTTGCTTGGCAACACCGATAAAATATTACATCACTAAAACCTTTTTTTATCATGTAGAGATGTATCATAGATAGTTGTTATCATTTTTTTTTTTAATTTTAGAAGTATAAAATTTTAGATAATTATTTCAAGTAGATCTCTTAGTCGTCTACTGTTTGTTATTTGAGATAATGAAGAAAGTATAAAATTTAATTATATTTTTAACAAAAAATATCAAAATCACACGATATTTGCTAAACATTTCTGCTAAGTTCGCTAGTGGATCATCATTTTAATTTTAATAGTAGCAAGATATAAATTCGAACATTTATATGACCCTCCTTAATATGAAAATATTATAATAATTAGCATACATCCTGGGGGAAATACTTATATTTTTATTATTTTATAATTTTATGATTCATCCTGTTGCTAATTAGTTGGGAATCTGGTATTCCACAAATTAACTTATTAATTTAAAGTTTTATCATATATGACACAGCAGATGCTAGAATAACATGTTAGTCAGCAAAACATCTCTATTCAACAGAGTTTTATTTTCTACGGGTTAAATATTATTACTGTAATTTATTGCATGATCTTACAACTGCCTGTATTAAATGCTGAGAATTAGCAATGTCTCAAATAAGTTTTTATCATTCTTGATCATGATAATAAATTTATAAATAGTTTGAATGACATCAACATTTACTATGCATATAAAAAATTATGTTTTGTTACAGGTATATCAGTCAGTCTTATTAGCGTTTGTGAAAAGCTTAAGTGATCCTAACTGGTTTCATACCATAGATATTACTTTAAAACTTAATACAAAAAAAACCCTTCAAAATCAAACAAACTTAAAGATATACTAATTTTTTTATTTAAAAAAGAAGCAGAAGCAATTAAGGGAAAATAATGGTGAAAGGAATTGTTTAGATTTTCTAATCGTTAATTCTTGTGAGCCCACAAGCTTTTTTCCATTATATCTAAGGTAGGTATAGTTAATTTAAAAAAATGTGTGATAACCAGAATCATAATGTTTTTTTGTTTTTTATTATTATGAGGCAGTATTAACTTGGTTAAACTAAAAAAACTTAATTATTCATAATTTTTAGATAAATTTTATGTCTTTATTTCCATCGGCTGTTTCATAAAAATAGATACATAATCCCATGGTAAATTAAATAATGCTGTAATAAATAAATAAGGTATAAAGAAATTAAAGACAAAAATTCAATATTTATACATTGTTTATTCAACTTTATTTACACAGCAAAGAGAGTGGCTACATTTTCTAGAAAAACGTTTTAGTTATTATTACATTAAGACAGTAAAACAAATAATACACATATTTCAATAAAAAAAACAACAGCGCTCGCTTGTTTTTATTATTTTATTTTAAAACATACACACTTCTCTACGAAGCGCTTGTATCTTCGAAAGGATCGGCCGTGCTGTTCTTGCAGTCATTTCTGGTATATATTTACTTCTGAAAAATAAATTATTCTGAATATATTACCCGAGATATATTGGAATACATTTTTCTCTCTCTGAATGAAGCTAAGAAATTGAGAACAGCATATCGACCGATTTCTTTCTATTTTATAGCACTCTGCCCATACAATATACACGATTCCTCTTCAATAAGGAACACAGATACTGTGGAAAATAAACATTATCAATAAATTACACTTTTAAAAGCTATAAACATGACAAGCTATATCAACACGACGGGTCTAAATACTAAGTTACTAAAAATCCTTTTTTTTTTTTCTTTTTTTTCCATACCCAGAAATGTGAAGCTGAAGGGAATATAAATTCTTGGACGTTTCGTTTAAAATTTGACAAATTCCTCTGTTTTTTTTTTTTAAATGAGGGTGGAAAATTTGGGCAAGGAAAAACTTTTCTTTTCACGACAGCAATATATTTACATTTTAGATGTTTTAACATCAACTTAGAGACCTACTATGTTTAATTCGATCTTTGAGAAGTTTTTATAAAATTTAAAATATTCTATTTACAATAATTATGTAAACATTCATATATATCAACTAATAGACTAAATATAATAAGTTATATGGCAATTGTTATTAAACTAGATATTTTTTTAATTGTTTTTCATTACGTATATGATGATTGAATTTGTTTTGTTTTTCTTCACTAATGGCAGGCGATAAATTACTTCTAAGGGATACATTTTTTTCTTGTACTAGCTCTTTTTTTCTCAATATATTATTTAAATAATTCGAAAAACTAAATTTTATATTATTTTGTATTTCTCCATATCGACATTCAAATTCGAAACAAAGAAGGTACACTAATTTGGGTAGGAACACTTGTCTGAAATAAAAATATCTTTCTTTTCTTTTTTTCAAAAAGAGGAACTGTGAAGGGTTCATATATCTAACATTGTTATGTTCATACATGAAATGTACATTTCAGACTTGATAAGTTGACTTTATTTCAAAATACTTTTGTCTATAGATCACCTACCCTGACACCAAAATTACGTATAGAAGTACTTATTTTTTCTTCATTTTCAATTCGAATTTTAATGAATAAAATATTACAAACCATCGAATCTCAAGCGATATTCATTATTTTGTTATAAACTTATATTATCTTATATATAGACAGTTTTGGAAACACACTTTACATATACATATACATATATATATTTATATTTATCTTACGAGTATATGGTTAATGACATTGCACAATCCTTGTATATAACTGACAATCTCACATTCTTTTTTTACATGAAAATAATACACAAATGGGGGAAAAAGGTAATCTCTTTTCAAAATATCTCTTACAAATAACTTGGCACATCAATAAAAAATCAATAAGTTCAATCGTAACATAAATATTTTTAAAATGTGCGCGGCTCAAATTGTAATTTCGGTCGACATGCAAACACAGATATGCCATTAGACATGACAACCAAACAAATATGTCGAACAAAACACCGGTACAAAAGTGAACAATTAAAATCAATAAAAAAAGGTTGTAACAAAATTCTATAACTCAAACATAAAAATATAATACCAAAACATTATATCAACAGCCAACAAAATTTTCATCAACACATTTAGAATTATGACGAATTAAAAAAAAATATCAGTAAATATTACTCTCTAACACAACACAACATAAAAATCAGACATCCATATAAAAAAAATATATGAAGAATGTAATACCTACAATATTTATATATAAAACCATAAAAACTTCATGACGTAATTAAAGCTTAAAAGAAGATAAATTACAAATGTAAAACTATGAACGATTCTACAAACGAATGCATCTATAGCATAATATATATATTATCAATTATTTTACGTATTTTAATTTCGTGGTACCACGGGCGGGTCCTTTTGGGGAGTACATTCCTCAAGTTGTACGCCGAAATACTTGTAACACTCCATCTACCAACTCAATTCTTCCTAAGTACTCAAGGGTATAATTATTCTTGTACACTCGATGGTACTTATTGCCTCGTATACGTATCTGAGTTACCAATGAGAAACGTTTAAAACGTTCGTTCAAAAACGAAAAGTAAAGTCCTGATAACAAACAAATCCGTCGGAGAGCTGAGCACCAACACAACATAAACAAACTGTTGGATAACTTCGGATACGGGTGTTACAAAACAATACAAAATGAGAAACGAAATATAAAAAACCGTAGAAAGAAAGTCTTGCCGATCGACCGTCGATGTAGCGGTGACACTATCACAGATCCTAGCGCTTGAAGATCCTGGCCCTTCCTATGTCTGGACCTTGGTGACGACCGCCTTGAGGAGGTCCGCGCCCTTGTCCAGCGAACCCATCATCTTATGGGGGTCGTGGATCTGGTGGTGTTGTTGCTGTTGGGGTTGCTGTGGTTGGCTGCTGTTGTGTTCCATCTTCGCCTGCTTCTCCTTGTTCATCCTGTCCTGTTCCTCCCTCTCCCTTCTTGCCTGTTCGTTGATCTCCTTTACCGCTCGGAGTTCCTTCTTCAACTTCATCCTCCGGTTCTGGAACCAGATCTTGATCTGCCTCTCCGTGAGGCAGAGGGCGTGGGCTATTTCTATCCTCCTCCGCCTCGTAAGGTAGTGGTTGAAGTGAAACTCCTTCTCCAGCTCCAGCGTCTGGAACCGTGTATAGGTCTGCCTTCCTCGCCGCCTTGGACATCCGTTGGGGCCTGGCAGCATGCCTGAAAAATAATAGATACGTTTAAAATGCTGGTCGTTTATTCAAAATCAATTTCTAATAACATGTCAAAAGATTAAAACACCACACTGCTTGTGGCTCCGATAAACCTATAACGATTTCTTTCATACCTTCATTCCTAAATAATTGACTTAACTAACTTAAAATCAAAATCAAATACGACTAAAAGTGTGATGTAGTACAACTATAAATTATGAAATAAAATAAACTATTTTGTATTATGTATTATAATTATTAATATATTTTAAACATGGAAATAGCTACATTGGAATGAAACTCAATAAAACTTCGTTAACTCTGATTGTTCATGATGAAAATACATCAGATTTTTTAAACTTTGATTGAAGAGATTACAAAAAAAACTGATACTATTTTATTAGAAAAAGAACTATGCTTACTTTTTTGAGTAAAAAAAAAAAAATTACATGAATTTCATTTGTTGTATATCTATTTCATTGGTTGTACATATATTTACGTTTCTTTATGCTGTTCCGGCAAAGCGGACGATGCTACAACGGGAGTCCTAAATTTTGCATATTTAAGTATAATTAGGAACCCTCTCTTTAACGAGTACCAGTCACCACTTAGGCTCGGAACCCACAGTTTATGTTCCTTCTGAAGGATGACATTACCAAAGATTTTTACTCCCTTTAAATGGTGCTAAGGCCACCTTCAGGGCTGCGAACCCGCGATCTTGAATGTAGTAGGTTGTTGTTTGCTGACCACTAGCTAGCCCAATGTCATTTATTTATGATGTATTACTTTTAAAAATTCGTGTGATAATTTATAATTTAATTAATTTATAATACGAATTCAGCTTAATCAAGAATGGGCGATTAACATTAACTACTAATTAGTTTTTAAACATAATGAATTTATAACTGTTTAGAAATCGTTCGATGAAGTTGTCAGTTTTTCTGTTACACATAAAATAATTTGAATTATGTTTTTATCCACACAAACATTCACTTTCTATCCATATCATAATATTTTTTTTTTATTCATTAATGCCTAATCATTTTTTACATTATAGTGGTAATAATATTTATAACGCAATAATAAAACCGCATTTATCATGTGGGTCTTATGATTATTTACGGGTTCTCTAGACAGACTCCGAGATGAGCGGGTAATAATGTTTCCAGCCGCCTTGTTTCACGCACTCGCCCTACTATTGTCCTGGGCTGACAGAAAGCAAAGGAAACCTGCGAGTGATTCTTTCAAAGGTGGAGCTTTCTCCAACCCTTTAGGGCGCACTTCGAGGCACCTACGCTCTTTCCCTCACATATCTTTTTTTTTCTCTTTCTCATATTCTTTGCCTCCCACCACCTTCTTCGGAAAGACATACGCAAGTCCGGGTCACGACCATACCTTCTTTCCACGGAACTGACAGAGGGAACCTAAAAAAAGAAGCGATTTACGACGGGTGACAACTCTCAACCCACACATACGGGCTGAAGAAGGATTCTAGGTTGCTGGAGGGAGATTTCACATTAGGAATGTAAAATATGTGGTTGTGGTTGAGAGATCGAGTTTCTGTGACTCAGACCACTAATGAGTTAGCAGTAACCTCTTATTTGTTGTTTTAAATTAATATATCTACTTTATTTTCGTTTTCTAAACCAGTGCATAACCGTTTTGAAATATATACAATAATATTAATAAAAATAAACATTCATTGAGAGATATTATACAAATACCATTCAGCACGTATTGTATTTATGATCTTATTTGAACACCTCCCCTGTAGGTTGATATAGTTGATTTTTAAAATTGATTTCACTATTAACATAATATTCATATATTATTTAATTCCTTACCTCTTAGAGGTATACATAGTTTTATCAGTTTCAATAATACCATTTTTTCAAACTCAATTCATATAGTGTAATATAATATCTGAGTATGCCTCGCAATATTTAGACAAGTGTAAACATTTATGACTGAACCTCCTGACCATTTCAAACCTTTAATGAAAAACGAACATAGCTTTAATTTTATATAAAAAAAAACTATGAAGGGGGTCTAGGGCTTAGTACATTGTAGAGACTGTACTGACAACAGTTGTGTAAGATGGTGAATGGTCCGACATCACGCTCAATCTTATAGAAGCTGGGTTATTTTTCCTATGAAAAGTGAAATTCATAATGGAAATTATTTCTATTCTAAATATCATTTGTTAGCTTAATGTTTTCACATCATGACGTATGGTGATATATAAATTTATGTAAATAAATTTTAACTTATTTATTTAACCATTTTCATAAAATATTTATTTATAGTCCCGAAATCTACAAAGATGGTGGTAAAAAAATAAGATTAAATGTATATAATCCATGTTATAATATTATTAACAAGATGTTTAAACAAAAAAAGTCTCATAAAAAAATCGTTTGAAATCCTATAAGTTTAATTTTCAAAAAGCGTAACCCCGGTAAATATTTAAAATTTATAAATGAGATGTTTCCTCAATTAATCTGTTTAACAAACTCAAATTAATCGTAGCTACTTAACCACCAGGCAAGGTGACAATTGGGAGAAAGATTCCTGCCAGCAGTGGTCATAAACTATAACCATAAAACAATTATTGCAGTTTTAAGGGGCCGTAAATTCGAATACGAGTCATTTTATGGGGCAATTAAAAAAGAGCGATTTCTCTTATACGAGCTTGTTTTCATTTTAAAATGCTTCTAGTCTTTGCATTCCATCTTTAACTGTTTAGTGTGCTTTACCGATTCTCGAGCTGTGTATTAATATAAACTATATAGTTAGCTAATTTGTATATATAGAAAAGTCTGTGTTTAGTAAAGCAAGACATTTTATAAGGGGCAATAAAAGGGGAGTTGTTGAAAAACAAGATAATAAAAATGTACTTGCATAAGATGTTTAACAGAATTGTTAACAGCTTAACAGAAATTTCACGACCTATTATTTTTATTGAGACTTAAAAAAAAATCGGTAGTTTTTTTATCAATATATTTTAAATCGGTTATTATATGTGATATTTTTATTGATAACACTGCTAAGATTGATAGTAAAATCTTTTCAAATCATCAGTTCTTATTCCTTGACTAACACATTTAATTAAAAAATATTAATATAATCCTTAATAAAATATTTTTTACTATGAGGGGTCAAGGGGGGTCAATGTATAGAGCGATGAGTTGTATTTCTGAAGATCCCAACTATGACAGATTATTTAATCTGTTTACAGCCACAGATGGACCTTGTGATATATACTGAAACTCCTAGGGCTCACCCAGGCGTATAATTTGGGCATTGAAACAGTACAGTCTCTACCATGCTTGTACCCAACAACCTTAATGGGCTGTGCTATTGTTATATATAGGCTGTGCTATTGTTATAACCTCTGATGATTCCCAAAGAGGTTTCATAAAACCTTGTTGAACACTTCAGAGGTATGTATGTACTCTGCGGCACCCGCAAACTCTCCCAGCCTCTGTACGGTGGGATGAAGTTACTAACATTATGCTAAATAATCTATTATTTCATTTTTTTTTAATGAGTGTGCTTATCTTTCTTGAAGTCTTAGTTAATGCAGAGTTATCACTTTTATAGAAAAATTATCAACTCTGTAAAAATTAGTTTAAACATTAACATTTTAAACTGTGAAAGAAACAAGGAAAGATATTAGAATAAAAATAATTTAGGCAGCGAGGAATTCATTGCGTGGTCTTGAATAAATCTGGTCGGAGGAAACTACGTTGATAAATTCTAATTACCATGGCGGAAAATGTTAATTTATGATAATGATGATATAGTTAAGTGATAATATGTTTGATATTAGTTCATATTTTACAAAAACTACATCTTCATGTGGTGTTGACGTCTAGGTTTCTTTAAACGTAAATTAAATCTTTTAAAATAAGGAGGTGTATTTTATCTTTATTTCCGAACGGGTTTTTATATCCGTCGTCGACTAGCCAACATAGTTGATTCTTATATTTACATTAAAGATAAATAGTTGTACATTATGTAAATTCAATAATTTCTAGTGTATTCAGTACATCTCAATTGCGCTTCAAGGAACATTCACGACATGGAATATTACATTATCGAGATGGAAATAAGAAAATGTCAATGATAATGATAATTCTCTTTGTCGCATTTGTAGCAACAATGCACCAATAAAATTGCTATTTGATCATATGAATACGGAGAAAATTATATAATCATTAAAAAGATCATCATTATTATTTTTACAAAATTTATCCAGAGTATAATTACTAAGAGAGCGGATTGGCTCAGTGGTAGAATTGGCATGCCGAAAATCCTGGGTCAGATCCCACTGTTGGCAAGACTTTTATTTAGTCTCTTAGTACCTGGAGATGGATCATATGGGATCTAGCACCGGCTCATCCAGACTCTTTGAAGAGGGTAGCCAAAATAAGGGTGAAAATTCTGGCGGTTGACCGTGATCTAGGAGAAATCACCTCCCTACACAACCGTTGTCCATGATACAATACAGTCTCTACCATTTACTGAACCCCGTAAATAAATATGCTATTATATAAATTTATAAATAATTGAGACATAAATACAACAAATATAGAGCTTAGAAAATTTATAATAACACGAGAAAAAAATATTTAACGTCATCAGAGGATGTGAAGACAAAAAGGATAAGGGTTTTGAGTCACAAATAGTTCATTTTTTCACTTTAAAATGTTTTTTCAATACAATTTATATTCAGATTTTTCCAATCGTAGTTCATTTTTATGTTTTGTATGTATAATGATTCTGAACCTGTAAATCCCCCCTCTCCATTCAGTGTAATTTTCTATATCTTTCTTCAGGATTATCTATCTCAGAATTTAGTTTGTTTGCTTATTTAGTGCCACTGTATGCTACTGTGACTCTGGGCGATGCTGGAGTGGGAGTTCTAAATTTTGCCTATCCAGGTATAATTAGAAGAATGATTTTTAATGAGTAATATTACCGCAAGGGCTAGGGACCTCCACTTTACGTCCCCTCCGACCCAAGGCATAACCAAGGATTTTTTACTGCCTTTAAAAAAAAGGCAAAATGTGAACTCCAGATTAAGTGAAATCGTTATGGTTTTAATAATTTATTTTGGTTCAGTTGTATTAATTTTATATGAATTTGCATTGTTTTGTCAGCAATCTGAAGCTTAATCATCAGATTTTTAGAAATTAATGCGTGTAAGGATAAAGTATATAAATATTCTTTCAAGGGCTTTCAAATACTTTTCCGTTCAACTTTATTGCTTTAGAGTTCAAGGAACGCTTACAGACGTGAACGAGCTACTCGTAGCTAAGGATATAGTGGGCAGTGGAGGATCTTGTAGATTGGCTCTGAAAAGATGTTTCCGTCGTTCTGTTCTAGAGGAATCTGTTGCAATTAGTTAGTCTCTGCCAACCTCAGTTATTTCTGGATTTATCCCTCAAATAATTCTTGACATTCGAGTGCAAACTGGACCAAGTAAGATGTGGGAGGATATAGACTTGCAGTTTAATATATTTTATGTTTAAGAAATTATATATAAAGGTAATATACTATTTATGGATATAGAAATTGGATATACATGTAGTTTTACTCTTGGTTCTTGAGATTCAGCAGTATACATGTTAAACCATCTTTTGGGGACGTTTGGAGAATATATTGTTCACATATTCATGCCCTAACAATTAAAAAAGAGATTTTTAGTGAATTATATTAAGTTATTTTATTAACAGTCTAGAAGAGTAGATAAACATTTATATATTTATAACTATGTTAATATGTTTTTACATCTTTAATCTTGGACAAACAAAAAATTAATCAACCCATTTTGACATTGTTACAAATTAATTCTAATAAATAAAATCAGCAATTTCTTAAAATCAGTTTTGATACGTTTTGGTAAACAAGGAAGAGATGTGAATATATAAAAAGAGAATTTAACATTAATTTATGCATTTGCACCACAATCATTTAAATGTTTATATAATAGGTATACTTTATTGCTGTATGGGTCGGTATTTTCATCAGATAGGCAAATTGACCAATCGATTCTCTTTTATTTTTTTAGGATTGCCTAACTCATATAATGAGGAATCGAAATGAAGTACCATGTATTAACTTATATATATTTTACCAACGTGAAGAAATAAAAAATCCTTTCGTTATCGAATGTATATTTAAGTAGGAGTTTTTGAATAGTTTTAACAACTACATAATATTTTGAACTTGAAATTTAATTTTTTTTTCGCACCCCGATTTAATCCAAGGCAAAATTCAGCAAAATTGCATTAAGCAAAATTCCATTCCTCCACATACTCGTTATATCTATGTATTTTTGTCTTGTAATGTACTTATTAAAAATATTTTGTAAATATAATCCAAAGGTAAATACAATAAATAAAATAAAAACAAAAAGAGTGAATACAATTCAATTTCGCTCTCCGAATTCCATTACGCTGTGGTCTAGCTATAGGTAAATAATATATTAATTAAATCCAACTAAATTTAACATTTATTAGAGTAATTAAATAATAGTTTAAAAGATAATTATAGTATTAGTATCTAGCAGAAGGGGATAAACTGTACTAAAGTTGCCCGCAGCAGAGCCCACATAGTTAACTGGTTCATACACAATTACTACTGATGGAGTTATGTCATCATTGACTGGGTCTATCCCTAGCAGGCTATTGTTGAGGAGATCAGTAGGCTATCAGGATATTGTAATGGATGACTATTAGCTTTAATTGGCTAATTTGGCGAAGTGTATTTATTTTTAAATTATGAGTAATTTATTAATCGTTGTTATTATAAAATGTTTAGCCTCGGATTTAAGTACGAGATCCAAATAAATTTATATATTTGAGTATGATAATGTAGAAAAAATAACTAACATCTCAATACCAGATAATTCAAGTTATTTTTAATATCAAAAAGGGAATCAATGAAAATTGACCGTAATTTCAATCATACCTTTTAAATAGGTCATGAAAGTGGTCACACTAGATTTTTCTTTTATTAAACCTTGTCGTGTAAGGAGATTTTTATTTAGAATTATAACGGTTACTGAAAAACCACTTCCAAGGTTTAGTTTTTAACTCACAAGTATTTAAAAGGGAAAATATTATTTCTTCTATTAGTATGTTTAGGGAAGTGGGGAAGTCATTGTGTATAGTGCTGAGCAACTAGGCTGATGGTTTCAGGTTCAAATCAAGCTGTGACAGATAAATTATTTAATCTGATAACAGCCAAGGATGGATACAATATATATTACCTATTGTGTAAACTATTGTTTATAATAGGTAATATATATTCTTTTGAAAGAAACGGTATATAGTACAAGCCATACTGATTGCTATTTAAATTTTTCATATTTTAACATGAAGTAATTAAAACATTTTAATTTTTCATTAAAAATCTAAAATGATTTTTATTTAGTTATCTTTCGTTAGTTATTTTAGTTAGCGATGTTGAAGATCACTTGTAATAAATAGATGGACCCTTTGTGATATGCCACCTGGGGTTCACACAGCGCCTTTAAAATTGGTACCCTCAATTGGGAGACAAATCTGACGGTTGAGCGCGATTTGGAAAAATCACCTAGCTCTATAATCGTTGTCTTAAAAAAACAACCTCTAACACCCAAGTCACAGTTTTTTTTAAGTTCATTTATTAAGGAACTATTGTAAATTGGTAAATAAAATGTGACCCTGTCTTCCTTTGATTTTCATATATTCATTCCAAATTTGAATTTCTCATGCAACCATATATTTTTAATAACTGTTACTCATTAAGGTATAAATAAATTATTAATTAAAATAGTCTTTATTTAAAGAATTATTAAATTGGAAACGTAGTAGAAGTTATAAACAAAGCTACTAGCCAGCCAGGACGATGGGGGAGCAGACCACAGCGGTAGCCCAAAGGGCAGAGTTCATAATTAAAGAGGGTGGGCTGTAATTAGTTTATCGGAGGGGAGGCGGTCGTCATGGCAACGGCCGCCATCCCTCCCCCCTCCATATCTTCCTAATCCCCTCCCACTCCGGAGGAATTTTAATTTTAATTTTAAAGAACATAAATTGAAGAGGGTCGTGGTGTATAGGGCACCCTATTCCCGATTCCAAAGTCGTCCTTATCGTCTATTTGAACAGCCCTCCGTCCCCTATCGTTCGGAGCCCGGAGATCATTATATCAGATTAGAAATTACAGGCAATATCTTCGTGAATTATTGTCTCTGTAGTACAATTATTAACTTAGATTAGTTATTTAACTGTCTGATGTAGAAACTAGGTTTTACTTTGTTACGATTGTACCCAGTAACGGTCCTAGTAACAGAATAAAAAAAAACTTACCATTAAAATGCATCAAGGTCAGAGACTATACAACGGTTGTGTATTAAGGTCATTCGTCTAAGTCACGCTCAATTAAAAGTATTCCCTTAATAGAGAAAGGATGAGCCCAATGATATATTTGGCTGTTAACAGACGAAATTATTTATCTGTCAAAGCCCGAATTGAACCCGTAATCTTCAGCACTCTATATAATGAACTACCCCGATACATTTGGTTAATAAAACTTGAAAAATTATGTTCGAATTCTCTTAAGTTACTTAATTTTTTAATTTAAGATGGACTGTCATGAACTTTAAGTGCTAATCATAATAACGAAAATCTGGCTTTTAATTTCGTGTTTATATTTATTTTCGATCAGGTAGCAAATTTTGAAAACTCGTGATAAGCATAAAAAAAATTATTAAAAATTGAAAAGTAAACTAAAATGTGTTTTACAATTAGTTCATTGTTCCAAGCTAAGATTTTAGATTAACGACTATTAATAACTTAAAACTTTGAATATTTTCTTGCATTAAATTGTAACGACGTTCTTTCGTTTGATTGATATATTGATACAATCAAGAATGGGTGAAAAATGTGTAGATACCTCAGTATATTCTAATTAGCAACAGCTTTAATAAAATGAAGGATTTTAAAAGATTTTTTCTTTCATGACACTTTTGAAAATATTTCCAAACATAATAGCATATAAAATACCAACTTTATAAATGATTTTTATCTGTTAGCGCATACTAAATATAAGTCTTTTTTTTTTTAATATATTTGCATAAACCTTATATTAATGCATGAATTAATAGCTTACTTACATTTAAATAAATGTCTCATAAATATATAGAATAGATCATTATCAATTATCATTATTATCATATCACGTTCATAATATTACGGTTAATTTTGATTAAGAAAGATATAAAAACATGAAAGAATTCAAATATAGGCAAAAAAACTGGTAGGTTTGCTTCGAAATCAACTGATATCATCTCTGGACACTAATGAGAATTTTGCTATAAACAATTTTTTTATATAAGAATAAATGAATGAGCGTCGTTCAAAATAAATTCCGTCAGCTTATAGAAAAATCTTTTTAAAATATAGCTAATTAAGACACGAACCTCCATGAATTAATTACTAAAAAAAAATTTTTCTTTCTTTCTTTTTAAGCCAAGATATCTCTAATTACAAAATTTATTTTGAATCCCAGATGAGAAGTCTTATCCGACTTTAAGTATTTGATGAAAGACATTCTAACTAGCAAGGAACCGGTTGTTAAATAAAAAGGAATTTAATTTAACTGGATATGCTGACAATTTAAATGTTTTTTTCTTTAATTGGATAGAAAACTAGAAAGCGTGGGAAAGAAAAAAAACCGAGTATGTAGTGTACGTGAGAAAATTTATTTAGAAGAATTACTAATTTTTAATTATGCTGCTTGAAGAATTAAATGTCTCAAAGTTTAACTCTCATATATAAGATCTAATTAAATTTAGAAAGCGACTAAATCCATATAAAAAAAAATGTATACAGAAAATCCAGAATAATCTAATTAAAATATATAATAATAAAAATGAAAACAATTAATAAATCCATTAAAGAAAACCATTTTTATTACAAAGGGGTTTTTTACTTTCTTTTTTTATGAAGGATGTATAGGAGTTCAGTCAAATTAAATATGTTTTTTTTTCTAAAATAATATTTGATTTAGGTTTGACATGTTGAAAAACAATGAATATATGTTTTATAAAAAGAAAAGAATATATTTATTATTACAAAAAAACATAACAAAACAATGTGTGATAATAATGTATGAAAAAGGTATTTACGCCATAGAAAGCGTTACCAACATAAAATATTCAACTCAAAACTTCACACACAGTATTTAATATAAATTAATTATGGGAATACATATATATTTTTTTACATAATCTGATTAATTAGTGCCATGTTAAAAAGTTTAATGTAGCATAATGTTATGGTATTTTGATCCATTTTTGAAATTAATGTTTCGAGGCTCCCAGTTACCTTTCTGAATTCCTTCAATTTATATCTCAAAGAAACGAAATAAATGTATTTATAATTATATAAATATTCCAAATTAAATTAAGACAAATTATTCAAAAAAATTTAATTAAATAAGATATATTTTCTTAAAATTATTATATTCTAAATATACATGAATTATTTTTTTAAATCTGGAAAAAAATAATTATCTAATAAAAAGTGTTACCAATATAGACTATTTATTTCAATGTAGAGTATTTATGAGCCGTTGATTTAGAAAGCGAGATATCGTCATTTTGTAAAAAATTTATTGAACCTAATCAATAATCAATTAACAATCAATATTATTTCAATATCAGTATAAATTTGTTATTAGAAATTTATTTGGTCAACAATATTCCAAATGTGTTGATTCCGAAAGATAATATCTAGTAATAACATAAAATGGAGTTGTCTCACTTTCTCATGTTATTTAATAAAAAATAATAATTCTTTACGTAATCTGAAGAATTTATTTGTTAGAATGCTTAATTTAGACTAATGGTTAGTTATTTGGATCCTCCGTTTTAAAAGGACAAGTGGAATTTCGAATCCAATAATATTTTTTTTTTGTATGAGGTAAAATGAAACATCGGCCAGTTTACACCCCATAACGGTAGCATTATATATGCAATGGAAGAGTTTTTCTTTCCATTAAGCCTACACTGTGTATCCTAAGATAATAGATATGACTTTAACTGCTCATCATTTCATATTCTACAGCCTCCTTGATACGTTTATTCCCTCACTGGCATTTTATTGAGACAGCCTGTGAATAGCGTTAAATATTTTACATTTTTTAAACTGGTCGGTTCTCCCGATGCTAGGAAAAAAACCGGGAAGTTCTTTCCAGCCAATATTATTTTATTGGCATTCAAAACCTTTTGAATGAATTTTTTCAATTTTTCAATATTTGTTCAAAAAATATTAAATTATATAAAAATTCACTTTAAAAAAATGTGTGGCTGTGACATGGACACGGCTGTGCTGTACGTGAATAAGTTTACGTAACGGATAATATTTTTTATATAAAATATTATTATTTATGTATTCAGAAAAAAACTGTGTTACCATATAGCTTTATTTATTATGGGTCGGTTTGTATCGGTCATAAGGTGTTTTATTGTTAACATTCTGTCCCTCTTGACTTCTCAAGAGCTTCCTCTTTCCAACCATATACGATCTCTGTGATTGGATTTAGCTTTACGACGCTTATAAGCCGACACTATATACTATTGATAATAGTTTTCTTATTGTAACGCCTTATTATATTCACTTTCACTGTTTTGTACTAATGTTTTATATACAAACGACAAATTTTGACGACAGCAGACGATTAAAACTAAACGAACATTGCAGCTTTCTCCAGTTAAAAGTTATACTGAATGGAAATCTGAATTCGCACCAACATGATCTTAAAATGGCGGTGATTACCCCTCCATCGCGATGCTTCATAGTCCTCAATTATCGTAATGAATTCTTTGTTCCTTTAGCTATCCAGTAGTCTACTTGAATTTTGGATGGAGATGATAGATATGTAGCTGCAACACCAAACTGTATCCCCTCGAATATGTTATCATTCGTTTTTTGAACTGTCTCCAACTTATGTAGCAATTTTAAAGACATATTCACGTCAAAAAAATGATCTAAATCGTAAGATTATTAGGAAATTTAAGATGTAGTATTACGAACATGTTTTTAAAAACATTTGTAAAGCATTTCGTGCATATTGTTCCGTTATAAAACCTGTTCACTTATCTTCATAATTATACTGTGTAACTAGAAAACTATTGATACCTCGTAAAATTATGACCCTCACTTTGTTATAAATAAATAATGAAATTAATTTTTAACAAAAAAAAAAAGTTTAAATCAAAGCTATGAGGAAAGTCGGTGAAGTGGACAAACCGGGTAATATTTTATTTTTTTGGACGTATGTTTTTAATTTATCATTTAAGAAACTTTTTTTTAATATATTTATTGCATTAATATTGTATCGAGCAAAAATTATCTTGTAACTTTTAAATTATTATTTCGTATCTTTATCATATAAGAAGCCTTTTCCTCAATTACATGGAGAATAAATTTTATTTTTCCTACTTTCGGGTCCGTTCACATGGAAATCATTCGCCAACACTCCTTCTGACAAGGATACGATGACCCGGCTGACTAGTAATAAAACTGTAATAAACCACGAATTAATTAATAACTGGTTTCTGTTTTCTGATCCTGCGAACGGATGCTGAGGCTGAGAGATGTCATTGTAAACCAGATTCGAGGGGATGCGGTCCCACGAGAAAAGATCCGACATTACCACGGAAGATCTCTCGAAGACGGATGTAAGAATTGCCAGCGCTCTAGGAGGTATTTAGAAATCGGGTCGTAAAGTTCCTGCTCATTGTCTTAATAACTGGAGATATCTCCGGAGTTAACAAATTAACAAAGTGGTCCGTCGAGATATCATCAAGTCGAAAGATCTCATGTATTTAATTGAGATAAAACTATACCAAGCAGTTATCATTAGTCTTATTACAGGATGTAAGATCCCCATTCTATAATGTGAAACCATGTAAGGAGTGCTAATGTTACTATAATTACGTTTTTAATTTAAAGGCTGTATCATAGGCATGAAGACTGGGACACTTATGTATGCTTCTAGTAAACGTCTACAATTTGAGATTTGATGCTCTCGACGTACGCTGAGCTTCATGGGTGGGCCATTTGAGCATCAAAATCATACCACAACGAAAGAAACGAACGAAAAGAAGCTCCTAGTGATATTGGAAAGCAGCAAAAGATATAAATTGGCATATCATGTACATGTGATGTGAAATGAAAAGCACCTTTTGCTGCAGTTAATACAGGGCAAGATTGAAGGAGAGGTCCAGGTCCCAGGCGTCACTTCTGGTTGAAAAATCTAAGGGTATAGACAGGATTAACATCGGACTTTTTTTGAACAGCGCTCAGTAAAGTAAGTTAGACCGTTAAATCGTAAACATCCAAAGAGCCAAAAAGAAGAAGAAGAATTTTTATAAGGATCTAATCCTTCCTAAGGAAGCGGAGTGACAGAGCCCTAAGTTGCCGCGCCGAAGGTCCTGGATTCAAAAACTACCGGCAGATTTTATTTATTATGATAATGGCCAGAGATGTATTCTATAGGACGGCTCTTTGTTGGTTACCCAAAATAGGGAGAAAAATCAGGTGGTTGAGCGTGATCTAGGAAACGCACCACCGTTTTCCAAGAAATAGTGCAATCCAAGATCCTCCATGGGTTGTAGTTTTGGGTTGTACCTTCCCTCTAATTTATATCTTAAAATTTTATGGAGCAAATAAATATAACTCATTATTAAAATTTCTAAAGCCTTTTTGTGAACTCCACTGATCAGACTCCTATTTTTTAACAATTTAAAATTCATCCATTTTGAAATTTCCTATTTTATTATTTAGAGATAATTTTAAATTTTAATATTTTCCCTGCTAGAGTTTGTTTCAGATTATATACTTTTTGTCATATCCTGGTTTTTATAATCAAACCGACTGATATATTTTTTTTAAGATAGGAATTATAAAAATTGTATATACCATTAATTAAACTCGGTAATCAATTTTCTGTCAGTTAAAGTAATAATCCTATTTTGAATTTTTGTTTTCCTTAACGAAATTTGTTAAATTTGCTGAAGCAACGACTCGACCCGATAGTAACTATTGATTTTGGAACCAAGGCCGTGTTGACTGTGAGAAAAAAGATCGGATACAGAATGTATGTGAGCCGAAAGTTTGGCATCGAGTATTCTTTTTCTAAGAAATCGGGGATGTCTTCGGACTATCGTTTAGAAAAAAAAAATCGCTAGAAACTTCCTCGCAACTACAATGGCTACCATATGCAGCCAAGCCACGTAGGTTTTCTCAGGGTTGCCTTCGCATTAGAAAACAATTGGGGTTCATAATTATGGGGTTGAGAACAATGTTGAAGTTTTGCTTGGTGAGCAGAATGTATTTTCCGTAGGAATACGTCTGATTTCTTTGTATCATAGTGATGAGGTAAATTCATCGCCTTTGTGACACAAAGAACTATCTACGTTTATGAGATACGTGTGGTATACTACTTTCCGTATGTTTATTTTTTAGATCCAGGAGATCTCAAACCTGAGATGCCCGGATAAAAGTTTTTTGTTTTCACTCATAAATCACCATTTCATTTATTTCTGAAAAATGGAAATGTTTTAGATTCGTTTTTGTGCATAAGTAATGACGATGAAATTATATAACGAAACGAATTAAAGTGTGATTTATTTATTTATTAGTCTCTTAGAAAATAGTTATTGATGCCTAACGTTACAGATATGTTTTAGGGTAATACACCCTCATAAAATTCTTTTATTTACTTTTGAAATCACTTTGGGTATAGATTTCAGAGTGATTTTGGTCTTTTTTGACCTACTCACTTTCATCGTGGTATTAATTAATTAAAATAATTAGTTTTAAGAGTTATTGTTAGGAGGTTTTAATTATAGCTCGGTTTCATTTTTCTTATTCGCGTTAAAGTTAGAAGTCTTTTCTCTTTTAATTTTTGAGAGACAGACACAGCGTATTGTGAGTCTTTCTGTTATAATGTATTTAATGTATAGAATATTTTAATTCGGTTTAGTATACTTAGCACATAAACAGACGGGTTTTCTCCAAGTTATTCGTGTGTTTTATTTTTGGACGAAGTATCTTGTTTTTTCTAGATCATTATTTACTATTTTGTCTGAATTACGTTATTTTTTTTAAAGTTATACAGAGCTCAGATATTTGAAAAAAAAATTTAAAAAATAAATATTTCATTCACAATAAGTATATTAAAATATAAACACACACTGTTTTTCAGTTTTCTAATGAGTTTTAATTAAATATTTAATATTCCTGTTTTATAATAGTCAAGATACTTTCCGTTCGTATCCAAATTATTAATATATACCTATCTTCAACCCGGGGAATAAGTGGTTAAGTCATCGAAATTTGTCCAAAAAGAATTTATTGTACTGAGTGAAACGGAATTGTCTCATTCTAGTTGCACATAAGTCAGGCGTGTGGTTGAAAAAGTGTTATTGCTTATATTGACTCAATTTAAAGCCAAAGCCAACGAGCGTTAAATGATTCCGTTTCCATCAGTACAATTTACTCATTTTGTATAAAATTTAAGTCAACCAATTAATCACCGAAGTTGGCATATTTATTTATAAACATATATTCAAATGCTAAAAGCGTTAGATGCGCACCCTAAAAGAATTTTGTTTGAAATAATGTTTTTACTACTTCACTTATTAACTGAATATTAACTTTTGTAAAAGAGGAAGGAAATTGATTTAAAAATTAAAGAAATGACACATTTTTATTAAGCTTATTGAATAGTACTACGGCCTTCAAGAATGATTCTCACTATTCAGTTTCTGTTTCTCGTTACAGAGGATACAATTGTGCATTGTTATTCGAACAAGGAAGGTGGAATAGACGAAGCATTCTAAAGTCATTCATAAACAATTTAGGAGTAATAAGTCGGTATTCTTAGTCAGAGGCAAACGGCATAATTTTACTTCTCAGTTGTGAATACCGTTACTTGATGATTTTATGGACTCGGAGTCGCGCGAAAAATGTTGAAAAGATAAAAGAATTCTGGCCTCAGATTTTTTTTCTCGATTTTTTTCTTTTGGTCAGGGTTTTCCAAGGTCTTTCTAGTTTGCTGTCACAGCCACGTCATCTGCTTGCCTCAACTCTCTCGTAGAATAAATTGAAGCTTAAGTGATTACTTTGAAGAGAATTATGTTTGAACACACCACGATCTATGGCATTTTGATTGGTATTTTTTATTTTTATTTTTGGTATATCGATTTTTATTGTTAGAAAATTCATTCTAAAAATTACAAATAGGAAGAATTGTATGTAATAGTCAATCTTAAAATGGTTAATTAAATACAAAATATAAACATGTTTTAATTCATTTAAGCTCAGGACTAAGGGCATTTCTTATGTGTACGTGAATTCGCAAAATGTTTGATTAGGACAAAATATATAAATAAATCAAATGTGATCAACAAAAACAAAAGGATTTAAATTTATTTAAGAAAACAACGATACTAGCTTGTAGAATATAGATGAAATAGATTAGCTAAAATAAAGCTGAATTTTATTTTTTTTATATTTATTTACAAAACAGTTAGTATTGAAATTTGATTTATGAATACAATTGGAATATAGATTCAATATTGGTTTTACTGTTAATGGCACAGTGTTTTAACACTGATTATTGTTCTTATAATAGTAAAATGGTTAATTAATACAAAATGGATTACACCAAAAGTGATAAAAAAGTATTTAAATGTATTAAAGAAAACGACAATCATAGTTTGTAGAATATAAATGAAATAGATTAATTGATAAATACAGTTGAATTATAATTAAATAAAACTTGATAATGATCTTTAATTTATGAACTTATAATTTAGTTTTGTTTCAAAACTGTTTTATTATAAATAACCAATGTCGTAACTATTTTTCTTGTAATATTAATATATAGACCTACTTAGATATACATATTAACATATAACAAAGATATTGGATAAAAAAAATGTTTAATTTATTAATGAATACTACGGCAGTTTTGAAAATATAAAAAAACTCACTAACCATATTTTAGTATAACATGTCTTGTCAAGTTTATAATTATGTTTTGATGAGTTTTTACGATGTTTTCTTATGATAAATCTCTTATTCCAGTACTATCGGGTAGTTTGTCTACTTGCCTTCATCTCCTACCATTATTTATCTTTCATTATATTTACTTGAAGTATTCTATTGTACAGTTATAAATTTCTATAAAGAAATTTAAAAAAACAAATCTCTGACAGATTTACTAACGATTTTATAAATACATCCAGACTGAAAGTATTATAGTAGTATATTATTCCCCTGGTATCCCATCTGGGACTCAATATCGAGGAAAACCATTTTTTATCATTACTGTTGTCGCAGCGCCAGGAAGTGGGGTACAGACCCCTTATTACGTCGGAAGGAAAAAAAAAAGGAAAAGATTCAAAACAGTGGAGATAAATCGCCTGTCCCTTGGAGCTAATACAAGGGCTGGGGGAACAGCCATGAGGGTTTTAGAGCCCTTCTAGAATATTCAATTAGTTAGCTTACCATTGGAGAACTGAAGGGGGGTATCAATTAGGGGGCGCACTGATTGAGATATATTAGCACTGCCGAGGCATTAGCCACAGGAGCTGGGCAATTCCAAGCCTCTGGAGCACGAGGCACTTGGCAGCAGTTGGGATTTAGTGCCTTCTGCTATTGGCTGGTGTCGTCTTAGCAGGATTTGTATCGGGAGTAGGAGTCCATCTATAATTAAATACATTGGAGAAATGGTGATCAGCTCTATCTTAAAATTCTGTATTAGCAATATATCCATAAAATCATTAAAATGTTTAGGAAAATGGGAATAGATAACGTAAAAAATATATAAATAAATAAGTATAGTCTGGCCAATGTACTAACGCATGTTTTTCTTGACAGGAGTAACTATGGAAAAATCCAGTGTAAATAAAAGTGAGGAAAAACTCTTTTTTTTTTTATAATGACAAATTACAAACTAGTTTGTGGAAAAAGGTTTTGACTCTATTTGATGAGTCTGTTTGGACTGTAGGTGTGAGATGTACTGCACTAGCCTTTATTTTATGTGCTTTTATTTGTGTCCCGATGATGCCTGAATTTGCGAAACGTTGACTGGTTGATTTTTCAAGTATTTCAAGATCGCGGGTTCGTAGCACGGCAGGTGGTCCTAGGATTTTTTTAAGAGAGTAAAAAATCCTTAGTTACGCCGTCCTTCGGAAGGGACGTTAAACAGGGGTCCCGAGCCTGTACGATGTCAGGTACTGTTTAAAAATCCGTATCCTAATTAAACCTTTGTAGGCAAAATTTAGAGCTCCCACTGTAGCATCGTCCGATTAGCCATAGGAGTATGAACTGACGTTAAATAAACAACTAATTAACTAACTCTAAAAAATTATAAACTATATCACCACTGTTTCAACAAGTAACAATTTAATTACTTGACAAATAGATTTTTTTTAATCGAACGCAAATAAATAAAAAAATTAGACAAAAAAACCCTAGATGAAATTTCCATGAATTATTCATACTACGATGATAATTATTTTTTCACATTTTATGCGAATTTAATTTCTAAGGAGCAAAAGGAAAAATTAAATTGTTTAAAAATTAGTTATTGCATATTTTAATAGTTAGAATATATCGCCTCTGTAAATTTTAATAAGGCTATTTTATTACTTTTAAGGGTGGTTAAATTAATTAATAGGGCTGAAAAAGACACCCAACAGCACAACCCATGAAATGTCTTGAGTTCACTACATGGTGGTGACTGTACTGTTTTTAGAACTACTGTGGTGCAGACAGGAGATTGGTCCGAGATCATTCTCAACCACTAGGTTTTTTCCACAATTAAGGGTCCACCGTGGCTGTTGATATGATTAACAAATATGATTTATCTTCCACAGCTAGGTTTGAACACGGGACGCTGTGCAAGCTGTAGTAGATTAGTCTAACCTAATTTAAAGTGTATTATTTTTAGTCTAACCATAGATAAAATCAACGAGAAATATTCGTACCAATTGCATAAATTCACATTTTATCAGAAATCGTATAGCAAATCCTAAAAATGATGTGTGTTAGTAGATAATTTTCAAAAAGTTTTATACTTCCACAATTGTTTTGTTGGCGTACACGCTTAGCCAAGCTAGTTGTAACTATATTTTCTCTAAACAAAATATAATAAAATAACAGGAGAAGGAGCAAAAATAAAAAAAGAATAAGTCTCTAGACCATTCATGAAGTTTACTCGCTCAAGTAAAAAGTCCCTACTGTTCCTTTTCAAGTCCGAGAAAAAAACTACTTCAACCGTGAAATGTACAAGGCTCGACTTCCAGACGATCTTCCGCGTTACACCGAACAAGTGCTGGAACTGCTATGAGTGCAGCTGCCTGGACGAAATTGAAAATAAAAGCTCGTTCTGTCTCTTCGAGGCTATACTGTGGAGCAGTTACTGCTTGAGACGGCGGTTGGTGTTCTAAGAGAATGGAGGCTAGGCGTGTGCTTCGTGACACGGCATAGACTCGAGCGATAATGTATGCTCAAGTAAGTGGCGGCCATTTCGTCACCTTACAATAAATCAGTGGCAACGGCTGACTGTCGCAATTACACCAAAGGATGAGTCACAATCCGCCCGGATCATCTTTGTTTATGGCAGAGCAAACTTCTATATTAAGCTACGTCCACACTATGAGACATTTTCTAGGCAATAGACGAGACAAACCTAAGTCCGCCTCAGCAACGGACTAAGCAACGGCCTCAGCAACGGCCTAGGAGCAGGATAGGATGAATAGGAGGTCCACACTATTTCAGCTTCTAGACCAATCTTAGTCAATACACCTTGGAAATCATTGTATTGTGCGGAATAAATTCTTGCTTTATCCTTATTAAAAATACAAAATAAAATATTTAATCATTTCATTGCCTGTTATTACATATATTAACCTTCTTGCATTTCCCTCAATCAAAGAATACATGATATTTTTTCAAATTTCAATAAAAAAAACAAATGCGATCAATGAAGAAAATAGTGAAAATCAAAAGCTAACTATTTTAGAACTTTTGTGTTTTTGAAGAATTTACAAGTTCGTACTTGGGTTTCTCAAAAAATATAAATTAAAAAAGTTACAATAAAAGTTTATTTAAAAATAAACACGTTATATAGAACAGTTTTTTTTGTTTTGTTTTTTATACAGCTTCTCAAGGAAATCAGAAAGAATAAAAAATTACATTTTAAAAATGACTAGAATTATAAAATTATACTTAAAAATTATTTCTAGGAATGTCGCTTTATTTTGAACAATTTCATAATTCGTATCACGCATAATTGTATTTAGCACAGCTTTCACGTCCAAACCATTTTTCAAATTAAAACAACTTTTTTTCGGCTATAATGACATAAAATAAGATAGCACACTGAAATAAAATACAAATTTGCAAGAAGAAGAAAATAAAAAGACTGATGCGATGATTAAAGGTCGCGCTTATCTGCAAAATAAAAAAAAGCTAATAGTAGTAGTATGGTCTGTAATAGTTTGGAGCAGGTGATAACTCAATTTATTTCCTTGTTTAAATCAATCGTCTTGTAATTTATTCGTTAATAATTATAGCAATAATATCTTCGACACAGATGTAAAATATTCAGAACTGAAAAAAACCACTTTACCGGAATTTGAAAAAACATGTTTCAAGGTTCATTCATAAGCAGTGGGTATCCTCAAACGTATCGTATCTATTTCATTATAAGTTATTTTTCTGCCCTACTTGTTTAGTTGTATTTCTGCCTGTATATAAATTGTATATCAATTATCAATCTTTAAGCTGACTCTCTATAAATAGAAAACGAAAAATGATTTTTCCCATTCGATACATCGCGCCTGTATCGCCAATATATTTTTAATTATACCATATTCACTTCTTTTTTTTAAATAAATTTATTGGTAACGATTCCGTATTTTGTCGCTCCGAGTTAACTCACAAGTTTTAACTCTTCATTCGTTTCCTAATTAATCGAAAATAAAAATTATTTTATCACTGACTTTATATGTATAGATTAAAGAACCGACTTACACATACTATTTAGTTTTTATCATCATTTATACATTTAAATGTTTGTTGAAACGCTCATTTCTCGATGTAATGATTACTGAAACATTCACATTTCCTAGGATTTTGTCATGACTTTTTTTTTTCATGATAAAATCCTTGGTTTCCCCCAATTAAGGGTTTCCACTTTACAGAGGTTGGGTGAGCCCTGGGAGGGTATGGAGTTTCCAGAGGCTTTACCTGTGATTGTTATCAGATTAAATAATTTATTGTAAAATCCGATTTGAACCCGGAATCTTCACCATAACAATTCAACACTTTACTCACCCAGCTTCTCCTCTCCCATCTTTAAAAATAAAAAATAAAAATGATAGTTCAAGTACAAGGTATAGAATGAATGTAAAATAATGAATGAGTAATTTTCGGATAAGTCAACTCAGCGCCCTACACACTGATCTTCCCTATTTCCTATACCGTATTCATATTAGCTTATGTTTAATTCCGAATACAGATAAATGAAAGTGTAAAAACCCCCATAAAACATTATTGATATTTTTTAAATACATTATTCCATCCTACATTCTCTTTTTGAGAAAAGTTAACTAAAGAGTCAAACAAAGAAATAAAAAGACCCGTTCAAACCCGCATATGGAGTATGCCGTTAAGATTCAGAGCAATATAATCCAGGGACCAGGGGAACGGGATTATTCCTATTGGAGGGTTCCGGTGGATGTAAATTGCGCTCGGCAGATGGAACGTAAGTTAGGATATTGCCATGTCTACAGCATGCAAATCTAGCCTAACCCTTCCGTAGCCTCGCTCAACTCCTGACTGAATAATATAGCAGCTAGCCATGGACACATATTTTACTTCACCCCCGCCTTTTTATTTCTCGGGGATCCGAGCACGGCATATGTCCTCCATAACATGATATTGCTATAAAGGTAACCTACGGGTTATTTTATCGTAACGAGTCAGTTCTTTTGTTTGTTTTATTTTAGAAAGCTAAAAAAAATAGAAGTAAAATGTAGTGAATTCCTAATTCTAAACATCTTAAAAATAATGTTATAAAAAATAATAGTTTTAATATTATTTGGCTCATTGTAAGTGATTTTTAAAGTCTACATTTAGTGTCCAAGGAATCATTTATTTCCCATTAGGTAATATTAAAGGAAAAATTATTAATGACATACAGTTAAAATTTATTTCATTTTATAATTTTTTTTCTTTTTTACTGGACTCATTTCCTTTAGAATTTATATTGGGAAAGAGGAAAAAAAAATTTTTCCAGTCAATTAAATTTTCTTTGATCCTTATTTGTCTCTTGAGACGTTTCGACAATGTGCCATTTTCAATCTTATCACATTTTGTTTTCTGCATCGGTAACCAATCATTTACATAACTTTATCATAGTTACAAGTCTAAAATATCTCCAAATTGAAATCATTTTAAATTTTATTTCACAAATTTTCGGCCAGCACCTATTCAAAACATTTAACCCTCATCCAGATATCCTTAATCAAACCCACTCTGAATGCATTGGAGCAGAATTAAGTATTCCTCTTCAGTTGTCCCCTCCTCCTAAAGCATTCCATCCTTCCGAAATATCAAACATTATTCATAGATTACCCGCCAACAAAGCCCCTGGACACGACCTAATCACATCCCAGATTCTAAAACGCCTTCCTCGGAAAGCGATCCTACTCCTTACATATATATACAATGCCGTACTCCGCACCACATATTTTCCTGATTCCTGGAAATTATCCATAATTAAGATGATTCCAAAACCTAAAAAACCACCAGAACTCCCATCCTCTTATCGTCCTATATCTCTCTTGCCCATAATGGGGAAAATACTTGAAAAACTCATTCTGAAACGTCTTCATCCTATCATAGAATCCAATCAAATAATCCCAGATCACCAATTTGGTTTCCGAACATCACACTCCACCATCCAGCAATGCCATCGTGTGGTGGACGTTGTCTCATCTGCATTAGAGCGCGGAATGTACTGCACGGGAGCTTTTCTCGATGTAGAGCAGGCTTTTGATCGAGTCTGGCATCCAGGACTGCTGTACAAACTCCGTAAATTCTTACCTTCAACTTACTTCCTTATTATCAGTTCCTACCTCAGTAATAGAACCTTTAAAGTAAACCATAATTGTTCCTACTCTTCCCTCTTCACCCAGTCTGCCGGTGTTCCTCAAGGTAGTATCCTGGGGCCCATCCTATACACGATATATACAGCTGATATCCCAACCCATCCAAGCACTGTCCTCACTACTTACGCTGATGTAACATGTGTGTTATCAGTTAATAAGGATCCATTTGTTGCATCCCAATCTCTTCAATCCCATATCTCACACCTACAAGAATGGTGTCAAAATTGGAGGATTAAAATAAATCCTAACAAATCCCATCAAATTACCTTCACCCTTCGTCGTAAACCTACGAATTCCTGTCCTACTGTATCGTTTAATAATACACCACTGAACCCTGTCGAACAGATACGTTACCTAGGACTCCATCTGGATAAACGTCTCACTTGGAATCCTCATACAAGACTGAAAAGACAAGAAACTGCTCGACGTTTTCGCCAACTTCAACACTTACTGGACAAACGCTCTAAGCTACCAATTAATTACAAAAGACTTATTTACATGACAGTCATCAGACCTATTTGGGCATACGGAGTTGAGCTTTGGGGCTCTACTAAACCATCCAATTCATCTCGTATCCAATCCTTGCAATCTAAAATCCTTCGTAAAATCCTCAATGCTCCTTATTATGTCACAAACAAACTCATCCATCATGATCTTAATATCCCATATGTTACTGATTTGGCCCAAACTAGATACCTATCCTTCCATAACAAGCTCCATACGCACTTGAATCCGCTAGTCTCTCAGCTTGCTTCCCATACTATTCCTGATAACCCTCCGAGGCGCCTGAAAAGAAGATGGCCTCGAGATCATCTACTATAGAACTTTATTGGAGTGCTATCGATGGGTAGTTTCTCCAGAAGTGTTTTCATGTCATATTCTACATTTTTGCACATTTACTTGATATAATACCATTATAGTTGTAAATATCATTGAATTAAATAAATAAAAAAAAAAAAAAAAAAATTTTTATTTAAATAAAAACTCTAGGGGATCATTTATCCTCGATTGTCAAGAAATTACATTGTAATTTAAAATTTATTTGTTTTTTATACTATATTATAAGGCTTTATTTGTTGGATATTATTTTTTTTTCAATTAACTTTCCAACGGTATATCAAACGTATAAATTGATATTTTATTATTATTATGGAATAAGTATGCTGTCTTGGTAGAAAAACATTTTTCTATCTTTATTAAAGCCTTGATAATTAATATTTATTCATCATGTAGAGAACGGAGTAGCTCAATGGTAGAGCGCGGAGTTGCTTTTCCGAAGGCAATAAAATCTGACTGTGACATATTTTATTTGATCTGCTAATAGTCAGGAATGAATCGTTTGGGATCAGGAGCCATCCTTGGGATCACCCAGCCTATATAAAGAAGGGCACACACAGTGAGGGGAAACAAATCTGGAGGTCGAGTGTGATTTAGGACAAATTACCATCCTGCAAAACTGTTGTCCAATGAACTGTATAGTCTCTACTACTACTTACTGAACCCAAGACTCTTGATGGGTTGTTGTGGTACAGGTTTTTTTTTATTTTATCCATCATTTGTTCTATATTTTCACCTCATTTCATATAACGAAAATAATTAAAATGAAATTATACCGAAATTAATATTTCGTCTGACTTGAAATAAAATCTCAGAGCGTAGAGGAAGCTGTTAAATAAAACACATTCATGTCAGTTCTTGACAGCAGACGTTTCTCTAGACTGCACTGCCAAGATTTTATAATCGGTCTGAGATATTGTTTCCTGTTAGGCAATTACTGTGCGTTGCAGAAGTTCTTTTCAAGGACGTCTCATGGCAATGTTAATAAAAAAAGATAATTTGTTCTTGAATTATTTAATAACAAAGAGGAGATATCTATTACAATATTAATATTAGTGTGTACATCTTTTAAAATCAACTTTACGCATAACGGTGTGAAACCGATAGATTGACAGATGTTTTATTCCCTTAATATAAATAAAATGTATCTTTTTTTTACACGAATCGGCCAGCAAGGAACACGCGAATAATCTTCTTCATCACAACAGCGAATAATCACTTAATAATCTTCTTCACGCTCTCCGCTCCTTCCTTCTACTCCAATACTCTCTCATCTTCCTGGACTGTTCCTCTCGCTCTTCCTTAGTCCGTTTTCTCCCTAGTGTCTCTTTCCTTCCTGCAAGAACCCCGATTTATATTAGTTTTTTTCCGAAAAGCTCTCTATCCAAGTAGTCCTTATCCTTGACTTTTAGCCTATCTATAATTCTTTATATAGCCTCTTATTGTTCATTATGACCATGTGGCCGTAGAATATAATATCATAGAATATAATATCTCAGTCTTCTGGTCCTGATGACTGTTTCAAGATCTTCCAAATTTCTGTATATTTCTTCGTTGGATTTTCGCCCATACCTCTCTTGTGTTACATTGGGTTCATGAATCCTACTCAGAATTTTTCTCTCAATCTTCAGGACTTTCTCCAGACTCGGAAGGCTGACTGTTTCCAAGCCATAGAGTATTACTGGTAAATATTATCGCGAAATGATGAAATAAAAATTGAATGATCTAATGCGAAATTAAATCCTGAATATTTAAGATTATGATTACACAATTGAAAACTTGGTTTTATCGTTATGAATGTTTACGTAAGAACAATCAAAATTAATCTAGCGATTAAAATAAAGGATAATGAATATTATGGAATATTTCCTTTAATAAAAAAGTATTAATAAAAAAATATGGCTTCGCTATTACATCAGGCATGGAGTAACATATTCCGAGGTCTTTGATTCTGTAACAGTAGTAAAGTTAAGAAACGTTTATTATTGTTTCATTTTTTGTTAATCACGAAAATATGTTTCTTATAAAATCGGGAAATTATCTTTTCCTCATCAATTTAATTTATACATTCTACGTCAACATCCTACCATATAATAAAGAGATTATATAATCAATGAATGATATCTATGGTCAGTGTTATTTTTGGCTATAGGGGCTACAGACCCTCCCACGGCTCACCCAGCCTCTTAAAATTGGCTAAACTATTAGGGAAAACCTTGCAGTTGAGCGTGATCTAGGGGAAATCACCTCCCAGTACAACCCCAGCCCTTGTAACAGAACAGGTTCTACCATAAGCTGAACGAATTTCTAAAACTTAATAAGCGGTATACCGACTGGTAATTGTCTGAAAGGGAGAACAAGGCGTAAGCTGGAGGATATTGTGTTGAGAGTGATCTGCCGGATTGGATTTGGGTTGTTGTCCATGGATGGAAGTGTGTAAGCAGAGGTTGGAGATACTGCCATCGAGCCTTCGGGTCTCCTAAGCCATATTATTATTAGTTAAATAAAATAATTAAAAATTAAGAAACAAATCAAATAATGAAGCTATGTATTGGTACTCATTGCATAGCTACTCAATCACTCTTAGGGTATTAGGGGAGTTAGGAAGTAAATTGAAAAAGTAAAATAAAATAAGCTGGTAATAAAATTGATCCATTTATTATTATGCTATGATATTTGATGTAGTTATTTTATTTCAACTTGAATCATTTTATTTATATGCTTTATGAATTACTGATCATTTTCCCAGATATTTTCCAAGATCCATCGAGGGTAAAAATAAGGTCTAACTGTAATTTTACGATTTGTTATCTATTTTATATTAACTGCTAATTGACGAAAGTCCCCCTACGGTTTTAACATTTATGGAGAATTATAAAATCCCAATTGGGGACGGAGCATAAAAATTTATGGCCTCCTCATGTTCGAACCCCTCCCAGGCGCTGGAGGGGGTTAAATATTTTATAAAAAGAACCCCCCTCCATTCTTCTACGACCAATTTAAACGTAACAGGATCCGGTCTGCGAAGGATGGATATCTGATCCCCTCATCGATACGACAAGATACATCGATTTAATGAGATACATTCGATATCTCGAATCATCTTGTTAGTGTGATTGCAAAAGGGTCACAGATCCCGAGATTTTAACTCGCTCTCTCTTCACAACTGTTCCAATAATATGCAAATTTCTCCAAGGCAGGGACGATTCCCGCGAGGGTTAGAGACAATAAGCATCTATCGATATATTGCCTCGTATCGATTCTAATTTATTGTATCCGTTCTGCGTTTCAATTCGGCACGAACTAGCGACTGTAGTTAATCTACTTTTGTTCGGCTTAGGTTCAGCTAAACCGCGAAAATGAATCCAATAAATATGTATATTATTAGTTTGTTTGTTTATGTAACGTTACTTTATGCTGATATGGGTAATAATATTAATATGCTACACAGGGAGCTCTAAGTTTCGCTTATCCAGTTTCAATTATGATAGGGATTTTTAACGAGTGCCTAACATCTTACAAGCTCGGGTTTAACGTTCTTTCCAAATGACGGATAATCAAGGATTATTTACCCCCGTTAAAAAATCCTAGGCCCACCTGCCGGGCTACGAACCCGCGATCTTGGGTTTAGTATGTTGTTATGCTAAACATATGTATATTTTCAGTGGGAGTCAACAACATGGTATGTGTTTAATTAATAAAATATGTTAGCTATTTGTGAACATTTTTGAATAAAATATTTAAATGTCATTAAGGGCATTTTTTTTTAATAATAGATTAAAATATTCTAACTGAAAATTACTATACTATAATAATATGGTATGATAAAATAACTATACATATTGCTCCTTTTGTACATCATACGGTCCACAGTTTTCAGTTTCTCTAAGGCAGGATGAAAAGTAAACGATCCAAAGAGAGGCATGGAGGGTGCGCCCTATTTGTTGGGGTATTGCCATGGAGATTATCAACGACGCCATGGAAGGTTGTAGAGTGACATCTGCTTGTCTTATCTTCCTAGCCGTTAGTTTAACGGAGATAAACTCCTTCAAGAAACTGCTTCGGTCTGCGTCAGAGCAGAGTGAACTTCGTTTTAAGAGATGATTCGTTAGAATTTAGAAAGCTGTTGAACAGCTAAACATGATGTTGATGTTTATAAATCATTTATTGTTTCATACATCTGTGTTCAGTACACAGTAGATCACGCTCGAATTCTAGGTTTATCTCCGAATTCCTACCCAGTTTATAGTGGATGGGTGTGCCCGACAGTGCACACCTACTTATTTGATTGTTAATAAAAAAAATTATTTTCCATTCTTGAGATTCAGACTATTCGTTAAACTTACTTTTAGCGACGTTTCGAGACTAAATTGTTCTTCTTGTGAATTATATTTTTTTTTTTTTTTTTTTTTTATTTAATTCAATGATATTTACAACTATAATACATTATTATATCAAGTAAATGTGCAAAAATGTAGCATATGACATGAAAACACTTGTGGAGAAACTACCCATCGATAGCACTCCAATAAAGTTCTATAGTAGATGATCTCGAGGCCATCTTCTTTTCAGACGCCTCGGAGGGTTATCAGGAATAGTATGGGAAGCAAGCTGAGAGACTAGCGGATTCAAGTGCGTATGGAGCTTGTTATGGAAGGATAGGTATCTAGTTTGGGCCAAATCAGTAACATATGGGATATTAAGATCATGATGGATGAGTTTGTTTGTGACATAATAAGGAGCATTGAGGATTTTACGAAGGATTTTGGATTGCAAGGATTGGATACGAGATGAATTGGATGGTTTAGTAGAGCCCCAAAGCTCAACTCCGTATGCCCAAATAGGTCTGATGACTGTCATGTAAATAAGTCTTTTGTAATTAATTGGTAGCTTAGAGCGTTTGTCCAGTAAGTGTTGAAGTAGGCGAAAACGTCGAGCAGTTTCTTGTCTTTTCAGTCTTGTATGAGGATTCCAAGTGAGACGTTTATCCAGATGGAGTCCTAGGTAACGTATCTGTTCGACAGGGTTCAGTGGTACATTATTAAACGATACAGTAGGACAGGAATTCGTAGGTTTACGACGAAGGGTGAAGGTAATTTGATGGGATTTGTTAGGATTTATTTTAATCCTCCAATTTTGACACCATTCTTGAAGGTGTGAGATATGGGATTGAAGAGATTGGGATGCAACAAATGGATCCTTATTAACTGATAACACACATGTGTCATCAGCGTAAGTAGTGAGGACAGTGCTGTGAATTATATTAAATAATTAACTACTCTAAATATTTAATTGATAAATTTACGTTGTAATTACATAAATGGTACTTACATAGTGATATCAACCAAATTCATAACCGTAAGATTATAGCGATTCTCCCACCTACACTTTAGTATACGCCTCAGATGTTCACCAGTCGGCTCAATTATATTTTATATGCTACGTTACTTAGCTCATGAACTTGACATGTCCATCTTAATCTTCACGATGCTATTACTTCACCTATACTTATCTCATGCATGTTAGTACTGCAATTACTACATGAGTAATAATTCTTTTTAAAAACTTTATTTATTGAAATTTACAACGTGGACATCTACAAATCAGTTTACCTCCCAACCCTCACTTATAGAAGTGAAAGCTGGGTTATGCTGGAGAAACAAGCCTGCCGAGTGACAGCGGCGGAGATGAAATTCCTGCGGGAAGTTCTTGGTAAGACCAGGAGAGACCGCATCAGGAATGAAACAATCAGAGAGGAGCTGAAAGTGATTGAGATGAAAGATTCCATAAAAAACCGACAGCTAAAGTGTTTTGGCCACGTCCATCGGATGGACGAAGAGAGAGAGAGCCAATGAAGACCATGCAAGCTAGACCCACTGGGAATAGGCCTAGAGACCGCCCCAGAGTTTCCTATCAGGAATATATCCAGCGCATTGGAGGGGAGAGAGGCAAGACCCTCCCGGAAATGAGGCGGCTGAGTAGGGACCGCGAGGCATGGCTGCGTTGGGTGGAGGCTCCTCTAGGCTAGCAATGGCATAAGAGGAAGTCAAAGAAGAAGAAGAAATTTACAACTGTATTATAACAATACAAGTAAATATAATGACACGAATGGCACATAGTGGCATGGATATAGGCAAGCAGAGAAACTACCCAGTAGTAGTATTCATGTAACTAAGTCAACTTAAAAGGTCAAGAGGTCATCTTATTTTCTGACACCTCGAAGTTTGAAACTATTGGGGTTGAACGGGAATAATAAAGTATTTCATGAATGGATTGGTATCGGGTTCAGACTAAATCAGCAACAAATAGGACTTTGAAGTCATAATGGATCACTTCATTCGTAACTAAGTGAGGAGAATTAAGGATGTTGGATGGTAAGGATGGGATACGGAACTAACTTGAAAGCTTAGTGGAGCCCCAAGGTCCAAATAGGTCTTATGATAGTCATGTATATGAGTCTTTTTAATTAATTGGGAGCTTAGAGCGTTTTTCTAGTAAATGTTGAAGTACCCTGAAACACCGAGCTGTTTTTTGTCGTTTCAGTTTTTTAGTTTTACCTATACCACTACGACCCGTGAACGAGTCTGGGGGTTCAGTACATAGTTGAGACTGTACTGTTTCATGGACAACGGTTCTGCAAAGAGGTGACTTGTCCTAGGTCACGCTCAGCCGCCAGGTTTTTCCCCCTTATTATAAGTACCCTATTTTTATAATATTTTATAGCGGCTGGGTCCTAGATCTTATATGAACCATCTCCGGCTGCAAACAAACTAAATAAAATTAACTGCCCGCAGCGGGATTTGAACCAGGATTTCCGGCAAGGCAATTCAGTGCTCAACCACTGAGCCACTCCGCTCCCCTTGTCGTTTCAGTATAGAATTCCAAGTTAAACATATGCCAAGTTGTAGTTCTAAGCACCGGACCTGTTCTACAGAGCTCAGTGGGATGTTACTAAACGATATACATCTTTTGAAACATTACTCCTTTAGTAATTAAAGGGCACGATGGCTCGATGCCCATATCACAGAATATCAACCAAACCCAAACCTGTAAGATTGATGTTATCCACCCACCTTCAGCTTGGTAAAACCTCGGACGTTGATCTATCTGCTCAGAGCTTATAATTTTGTATAAACTATAACTTTACAAGTCCAACTTAAGCTTATCGACGCTATCATTCCAATTATACTAACCGCATCCTCTGTAATTACTACGTCAGTAATAAATTTAATTATATTATTATATTTTAAATTTTTGAGATATTCCTTCCTCCCGACGGATCGGAGGAAGTAATCACGTTGGAGGAGGTGTTGGAGCAATTAGGATGCAAATGTAGTTAGCTTTCGGAAGGATCTGGGGAACTGAAGACCCGTGCTTGGCCGCCTCTCAAAGAACCCTCTTAGCCAAGAACTCGAGGAATTCTCGAAATGCTCCTTGTTTAGTTAATAAATTGCTCCGGATAGGAGCTCTTTTAGGACCGTTTAGAATCTAGGTAATGGCTTCCCTCTGTTCCCGTCCAAGGTGGAGGGAAAGTATACCTTTAAGGTATTTAATTATAAGATTTATAGTCTGATTCTCGATAAGTTACCTCCTCTTTTGCAAGCTTTAGAGGAGAGTAATCGTATTTAGGGTGAAAATACTAATACAAAAGGAGAGCATTGATTGTGTATTAGCCAACTTGTCTTATCGTGTCCTTTTAATCTGCCTTTTATTGTTAAAAACCAACCTAGATCGCTTTGACTGGTACAGAATCGTCTACTAAGACAGAATTTATTACTTGCTACATCTCTTACACGTTTAAAAATTTTATTATCATTGGCAAGAAGACTTGGGTCCTTAACGGAGTACAGGAAGAGATCTGCCTCCTGTCTGCCAGCGTTTCGAGTAGGGCATACTAGGAAAAACATTAACAGAGGTTTACTTACTTAAGAGGAATGGATTCATGTGTTGCGATTATCAAAGTGTAACAGAAAGAGGGGAAGGGAACAGAAACATAAGGTATAACATTTTCTTGAATTGGAATAACTTGAATTCGAGGGAAAGGAAAAATCTAGTAATGAGAAATGATTGAGGAAAACTCCATAGTAAAGAAATCGTGAATACTATCCCAAACACTAAACAACTTTTATTACTAAAACTTCTTCGTTTCTTGGTTACAGATATTTCAAGTATAGTTCCCAAAATCCTTTATAAGGTTCTGAGATTTTTTAAAGTTTGTATCTCTAACAGAAAAACCTTTGGATAAATTCATGTGGGATTATGATATTGTTAAAATAATTATAACAGGAAAACAGATATAGAAGAGATTATTTTTCCATATATTTATTTAGTAGGAAATAGCGTAGTCGATCATAAATTGGAGGAAAATGTAGAAATGATAATTTATTTATTCATAAACTTCCTAGTAAAGAAATCGTAACTTAAAAAAATTTGATTATGATTTTGTATTATGACTTCTTTGTATCTTGGTTAAAGATATTTCAAGTATCTCCCTTTTTTCAAATTCTCAATGCAAAAAGTTTTTGCATATGCTTTTTAACTTATTTTCATTAACCTTATATTCATTGCAAATATCACATTTTTAGAGCAATGGTCTATATAAATTCTTTTCAATTATGCTAACAAACAATTTTTGTCGTAAACATTTTAGAACGAGGAAAGGAAAATTTATTGATAGAACTATTTCGTAAACATCTAACAGAGTAGGTTCGATGGCCTGCAGATTTCCTCATGCCCCTACAGTTTTCCACCCCACCCTCTGACTTCGCCAGTTTCCATCCAATTTTCATAAAAGGATCAATAATCAATCGCTGGAGTGTTCGAACTGGAATTGCGTAGATTTTTCCAACTGGATCATGTTTTGGAAAAAATCCTAAGATTAAGTACTAATTTCCATATATTTCGTTTTTTATAATAATTCAAGATTTACAGTTTATTTATTTATTTGATATTACATTTTGCTGTTATGGTGAATTGGGTGATCGTGCAGTGGATTCCTAATTTTCGGCGTTTAAAGTCCCCTTCAAAGGATATTTGCTCCCTTTAAAACATTTATATTTATTTCTTCAGCTATTTCCCCCGATTTAAGACTCCCACTTTGTAGTGGCTGAGCGAGGCCTAGGAGATTCTGTAGATCCCACAGGGTCCATCAGTGGCTGTTAACAGATTAAATAATTTTCCTACCTCTACCGCATTCGAACCCGTGACAGCAACTCAGCACTCGATTCACAGAGCTACATCACTCCCTTCTAAACAAGTATAATTTTTTTTACACTAGTATCATCCTTATCAACGTAATTCAACTGATAAGGTTCTTACAAAAGAAAGGAAAACGTCACTAGACAATGCCCCCCCATATGTTGTACCGGCCATAAGGTTTTCTGATGAAAACCCATAATTTAGGAACGCCCCTAGTAGGGTGTGGGGTGGAAAAGTACTGAGCAGATTATTGGCCACATATTTGTCTTGGGGGTTGTTTCCTTCTCAGCAATAACTACAAGCAGAAACCGATCTCGTGCAGAATTAACCACTGAGGAATGTCGGTATGTGATAAAACTTATTTATGACTTGGAATTGTTGCGCTTGTTACTTAAACGGCCTCCATCATTTGCAATACAATTGAAAGATGTAAAAAAAAATGTACAGTTGTAAACAGAATGTATATGTATGTAATTAATTATAATACAATACATTAACTTGATGTATAAATATATGCGATCTTCCTTTCACACCACATTTTCTAACTGTTGCCATAACATTAGACTGTTTTCTTCGAAACAGATAACAACCGAATATTTAAAAAAAATAAATAGATAAAACATCGCCAGATAAGAATATTAATTGGACATAATGTTCACTAAATAGATTAATCGTTATTATAAATCAATTTAACGAGCAGTGTAGTCAATTAGAAGCGATTTTTTTATTTTTCAGTTCGACACTTACAGAAATAAAATTAGGTTATGATGAAATGGAACTGTTAAATTGCCTATTTATCACTTGTTAATGTAATAGCAGTTTTTATTTTCTAAAATTTTCTTTAAAAAATTTTCTAAAATTTTTTTAAGTTATCAATTTATTGAAGGTCAATGAGTTCTTTATTTTAGACAATGAATTATTGGATTTTTATTATTTTTAATTTGTTTAAATATGTTTATGATTAGCAACAGCGATAAAGAATTTGGTTAACTCTAATAAATTTAATAATTTATTTATTAAATTTACAATAATAATAATATCTTATATTCCCTTAACTAATTCTAATACACAAATTCGATCCACCCATTTCAGTGAAGCACATTCTATTGTAAATTAATCTGTTAATTTGTTCTTAGCATTTTATTAAATTAATGTAAATTGTAGTGCGCATAATTATTTTTATGAATTGGAAATTCGTTTCATTGATCACTTTGAATCTGAGAGCAAATACACCAAAAAACCACAATTATTTAATAGGCTGAATGGAAAATCAATTAGAACTATTTGCGATAGTTAATTATGTAACAATACTAGTTCTATTACTAATAAAAATAAAAAGGTGAACAAATAAATTGAATAAAATATAAATAATTATTTTTTTAATTGACAAAGAGCATTTAAAATCTATTTAATGAACATTAATAGACAAAATTATTTTGTAATGAAGCGATCCAACACATCACTGGTGGATGTGGAGTGTTGGCTGGCACTGAATATCTCCAGAGGCATAACAATTTGGCCAAAATTTTGCATCAAGCCCTGGCGGCGAAATACAACCTTCTAGATGTAAAGGCACCATATTATAAGTATCATCCCAATAAACTTCTACAAAAAGGTCCTCTTAAGCTATATTGGGATGAGTCCATTATAACAGACAACATTGTGCATCATAATAGACCAGATATCCTCCTTATAAAGTCGAGTGAGAGGAAAGCAAGTATAATTGATATTGCGATCCCTAACGACAATAATGTAAACTCAACTGTTGGTGAGAAACTTCGAAAGTATCAAGAACTTGCGGCTGAGCTTAAGGAGCTATACCATATGGAAAGCGTGGTGGTAACACCTATTATAATCTCCACAAATGGATTGGTTCCTAAATCCACGGTGGAGGGCATTGAGAAACTGGGAATTCCGGTCGAGGTTTTAAAGGAGGCTCAACAGGCAGTTCTCCTAGACACAGCCAGGATCGTCAAAAAATTTCTGAATGTTTAGAGATGAAAAATATAAAAATCAAAAAATAATAACTGCAGATGGTTGGACTTGTCCCCATCTCTGTTTTGAACCCGCAAATGCGAGAGAGAAAAAATTGATAATAATAAAAGAAGCTTATAGCACTAAAACCAGAACGGAGTTTGAGATATTTTTTTGTGTTTACAACAATATAATAAAAATATATTCAAAATGATTCTCATATATATGTTTATATGTTGTGTATGTAATATCATATACTATATATAAGATAATTTTTTTTTTTTATATTTTTAAAAGGTTTCTATTTTATTAAATCAAACACTGAAATAACCAAATTATTTTATTAATGAATAGTGTGGATCTTTACATACTTTTTTAAATTTTATTTATAAGAGCTGGGCTGAAAAGTTCGGAGGCTAACATAGTAAAACGTATTTTTTTGGTATAATTCGATTTTATTATTCGACATTATTCCCTTTGAGAGCGACACAACGATTATAATGATCATGCGATTCATCGATACCACTTGTATAGCACCATTTCTCTTTAGCCTCGAAATAGACATTACTCTCAGCGATTGCTTCTTCATTCTTTCCAGTGAGCATTCGTTTGAGATCTACAAGGCCAGATTTGGAAATATGTTGGAAGGGAAAGCAACTTGTAGCTTAATTCATGCAGCTTTGCTATCGTCATCATTGACACGTGATATAGTGCATTGTCTTAATGTGACAGCACTTTTTTCTTCTTCAAATGGGGCCGTTTTTTTCGTGATTTTATCCTTCAATCGCTCCAGCAACGTTATGAAGTAATCGCTGTTGATGCTCTGGGCCTTTTAAAGCTAATGAATCAATGTTATACCTTTGCGATATCTTGCGTATCTCAGAATGCCGATGCCATAACCTTGCCAGCCGACCGTTGCTTCTTTCCAAACTTTGGATTCGGTTTATCGCGAGCAGTTCACTTAGGTGAAGCCGATTGGACTCTGGACTTTAGTGATGAATCCGTTATCACATATCCACGGGGATTTTTTTCTGTTATTACGGTTGAAATCGCTGAACATCGCTCCGAGCCGACGGAAGGTTGAAACTTTTTCTCGAGTGTGAGCTGGTGCGGCAGCCACTTTGCACACAGCTTTAGCATGTCAAAATATGTGTGCATGATATGTTCAAAACGCTCTTTTGTTATCTTCCGAGTCACAGCTATCTCGATAAACTTGAATTTACGGTCATTCATAATTATTTGTGAACGTTTTTATGTTTTCGGACATCCACTGCGTGTATAATCTTCAGTGCTCATTTCACCCCGTTGAAATTTAGTGAACCACTTTTTAACGATTGATTTTTTTATGGAGACTCCAAGTAATGTTTATCAAGCCAAAAAACTGCCTTTAACAGTATTTTGTTATGTAAAGCAAAGCTTCATAGGTAAGCGAAATTCATTTTTTTTTTTTTTAACCCGATTGATATAGACTTTCAAATTTATACGTGAACCTTTAAAGGTTTGTACTAACTAAAAATCATAAATATTTAATTTAATAATACCAATTATATGTCTGCTTACGAACTTTTCATCCCACCTAATACTATCTTTATTATTTGATTAATTGAACTAATTGGAAATGTTATAATTAATTAATCTAAGTTATTATGTATTAAGTTGTTCTCCCATCTGCTTAGCATAATCACTCAGGCTTTTCAGGTTGTATATCTTATTAAATATTTCCTTATAGTCCAATTTTCGCCCTTAATTTTGATTTTGGCCGAATGTAATAGACAATTACTAACACTTACTTAAAATGCAATTTTCTATATTTACTAACACTTTAGACCAAACATTTTGACCTTCCATTACTGAACTTAACGCTACATAAACAAGTTAGTTGGATCACTTTATTTAAGTAGTTAAATATTATTTAGCTATGAAACCAAGCCACACGTCGGCATTGGTACGATACAATAGACTTCAGGCTTATAGTTTGTTGTTGTTTCAACTCTATAAAAAAAACCAAAAAAAAAAAACCGACTCACGAGTACCTTTTTAGTACCCGGGAGTAACTAAGCACTGTTAGCTAGGAGAGCAGAAAGCGGCTGAACTACCGCAATTTTTTTAGACGAGAGAAAGTTGGTCTTTACGACCCGTCGCCAGAGGTGACTTTTTTACTCCTTTACCTCTTTCTTCTTTCTCCTTTCTTCGGGCATCAGGTATCAAAGGCAGGGAAGGGTTGTGTGACAGTCTTTATTTTTTGGTTCATTCCCTGCCTGTTCGGGGAATATCGCCATTGAAGTGAGATCTCGAGAAGGTAGGGTTCGAGAATTTCTCTTAGAGGTAACTGTCTCAGGAGAAACTCTGAAGATAGGAAACATATTGAGGTGAACAAATATTAAATGATTGATTTATTTTTTAGCAGCCGTAGTTAGAAAATAATATTTTATTGGTTTGTTCAAGTACCTAACTGAAAAATACCAATCGACAGTCTCGTTTATAATGAAAAATAAAAAAACATAGAAAACTAAAAGGTAAAAAATAAAATTAAATGAAAGGGCATTAAATAACTCCGTGTAATAATAAAAAAGTTTTTTAAACCCTCGTTGATTAGAAAAAATATTTTTTTAAAGTTGATGTTTATGTCCAATTATGAGTTAATTTAAAAAGATCAGATAGATACATCAATTCTTCTTCAGTTTAAATGTTGTATATTCACCGTTATTCTTCTTAAAGCGGTAGACCAATGGCGGGTCCAGGATTTTTTTCTGGGGGTGGCCTTCTGGGCAGGGGGGGCAAAAAAATTAACGATAACCTAGAAATAAACTTGTAGTATTTATAGAAAGGTTTATTAAAATATCAAAACAATAGTTTCACTCATGTTCTTTATTTTATTCATATATTTTAACAACTATGATCATGTTATTTCCTTATAAGTATGTACTGTAATTGATTCTTCACAGTACACAAAAAACTGTCTGGGGTTACACAAAAAAAAACCCTTAAATCCTCCGTTGTGATAGACAATGGTTAACACTTATCTTTTTTACAAACATTATTTAAATGTTTAGTACTGGTTGTTAATCCAATTCGCAAGTAAATTAATATATCTTCATCTTTTATTTTTGTACTTTCATCACAGTATTAGGTAGTATTTGATATTAATAAGAATGTTAGTATAAATATTTATATTTTTACTTTCATCATAGTATTTATTTATTATCCAAATTACATATTACAAATTCTATTTATAAATGTAACTAATTGTTGATATTATACCATAAATATAAGGACGCGGGCAACTCAGTCTGCATAGCGTCGAGGATGCTGGGTTCAATTTCTGCTGCCGTAGATAAACTATTTAAATTGATAACTCCTGGCCCTGTATAAAAAGGGTACCCTTAATTGGAGGAAATGTTTAAAAAAAATTGTTGATTATGTTTAAACCTACAGAACTGTTAGACAATTACATTTAAGTAATTTCCTGTTGAATAACAAGTTTTAAACTGGTCTTAATATTTTTTTAAGAGAAAACATTTATCCTGGCCGGGATGGAACCCGGGTCTTCCGCATCTCAAGTGCGGCACTCTTCCAACTAAGCTTTCAGGGCTCTTAAGCAGGCCTCCATTCTCTTCAACGATCCTATATCCCCATTCTCGCAATTTTTGCGTGTATACATGGGAACGAACGTTCATTGAACCTTACTTTTTTTTTATTAGGATCTCGTTGACGTACGTACATTTTTAATTTATAAATTATTTTATATTTATTGTCATTTGATGGTGATTATTTAATTTTTATTTTTTTTATTTTGAAGAGAAAATATTTGTCCTGGCCTGGATAATAGAAGACCCGGGTTCGAATCCCGGCCAGGAAAAATCTTTTTTCTTCAAAATAAAAAAATTAAAATTAAATATTCACCATCACATAACAATAAATATAAAATAGCCTTAAAATTGTTTAATCAAACTGTACATCACTTAATTGTTGGTAGATACCTTTCTGACCCATTAATGCAAACACATCAAACGAAATTGTTACTGATTAAAAGTATAATTTATAATTCAAATTCGTTTTAAATAATTTATTTTTTATTTTGTAATTAAATAAAATATAATAATATTAATAGTAGGTCTAAAAGTTAAAGTATCTACCCTGTACTGAACCCAAAACAAGTAGAGTTTTTTGTACTTGGCAGTGATTTTTCCAATAGTACGTTATTACTTATTACAAATAATATTCGAACCACCTACTGTGCTAGAAAGATTTCGACACGACCCTTTTGCACATTTTCCATCACCACCATCGCTTACGGAAGGCTGACAATATTTGCCAATCCTGGTTGGAGGTCCGCTTATCGATAATATTTGAATACGAACTGGTCTCGGATATCTCGCACTAGAGAACAGAAGCCGGCAGTAAATAGGCAGGTGCCCGGGATGAGAGGCATTACCGCAGCCGTGCACTTGACGCACCCTTCGCATAAATTTGGGGCCGGTGAATTGTGGGTGGGGCCGCGCCCCATTCTGCCCCCTCCTTTACATATCCGCCATCTTTAATGGCCCTGCAACCCCTACCTGGGGTCGCTCTGCCGAGCTTGCAGTTACTCCTGCAATTAATTCTCTGCCCCTGAAACAGAGGACACCGTGTCCACAAAATAGGTAATACGTTAGGTAAATGGCCATAAGTATTATAATTATCAATACCTCCAATTACTTATATATGCCTGTCACAATGTGAACAATTTTTTTAAATGAAACTTATGAAAACTTCTTTAGCCGCGTTGAGCGACTTTTGGTAGGAGAAAAATTTATGTGTTCGCGTCACCGACATCCCTGTGACGTGACATAAGTGGCCTGTGTATGAGTTATACGATATATTTTAAATCTTGGAACTCGATTGATATAAGAATAATAATATTTGACTAAAAGGTCGTATAATAGTTGAACAGTTCTCACTAATAATAACTAAATACATTAATAGCTAGTAATCACTTTTTGTAATCACCTAAAAGATTCTATTAGCCATTATTAAATGTCTTGTTTTATGAAATGATTGAAATTACTTAAAACATTATTTAAATATTGTTGAAATTAACAATAATAATTATAATAATAATGCTAATAATTAAAATTAAGTTCATTAACACCTAGTTAATACAAATGCTATAACTGTATGTTAATTATTAATTCAAGTAAGTTATTGATAATTTATATTGAGCTTGTGAAGCCCATAAAATGTTTTGATTAATAAATTGACTACTTGAAAATGTATATAATTATTGTTCGGAGTGTCAATATATGTGAAAACCAGACTTTAATTTTAGAAATTGGATAATTTAAGTAATTCCGACTATAATTGATTAACACTATAGTTAATTACTATAGTTAATTTAGACTATATTTAAACAGAACGAGGTTTTATTACTTCCTCTTAAATAATTATAATTTACCAAATCAAGAATACTTTGATGAATACAAAATGTTTTTAAATATATCAAACATTTGATATGGTCATGTTAGAGATACTCTTCCTTAATTTTAACTTTACATTAAAAATTTAACTGATCTCAATTAACATTTACTGCTTAATAAAAGTCTGAAGTGAACAAAAAGTGTATATTTATTTGCAAATTGCTAAGAATATGGAAGGAATATATGTTGTACAATGCATATTCATCATAAACGAATGCATATTGAACACTGCAAACAATCTATGCAACACTGATTATTGAAGGACATAGTTACACAATCTCACTACGAGGAATATCGTATTTAACACGTCAACACCGTGTGTGGAAAATTAATTAAAAGTTAACTAAGAAAAAAAAAAAGAAAATTAAAACCAGTTTTTAATTTCTCTAAAAACTGGACTGTCTTACTTAATGGTTTTAACAGGAGAAACATTTGTACGAAAATAAATTTTAAAATAATCTGTATGCAATTATATTTTATAATTTAAAAAAATTTATACATACATATATGTCGTTTTTTTTAAAAAAGGTTAAAGGTCCAATTAATAGAAATTTCTTTATCTCCTTATTATTAAATTATAAATAAAATACAATCGACAAACAGCCATCAAGATAAAAAATATTAAGGCAGAGAAATATTCAGAAAATGCATTAAGGACTGTAATGAAAAAAAAAAGATTTAAGAGAAGAAAAGATGGAAAGACGAGCGAAGGAATGAGATGATTGATAAGATAATGAGAATATTGAGACTTATGAAAAAAAATTATATATATATATATATATATATATATATATATATGTTTCATTTGAGGACAAATTTTACATTTTAATATTAAATAAACCGATCATACAACTTTTTTGATTATTGTGAGTTATGATTATTGTTATTCATTACTTAATAAATTAATATTAAAAACGACGAATTAATTAATAAATAATGTAGCTAATATCCAAACAGTTGCTCTTTTTTAATATTAATCATAAATCTAAAATTTGTATGCGATTGCAAGGGAACGTTAGGATTATAAGAATCGAGATGTTTTTTAATTTTATAAGTATTTACAATAAAAAGATGAAAAGTGAAATATAATTAATTAAATCAATTAAAAAAACTGTATGAGGTACTAAATAATGTTTTGCGTATGAATCGCCAATACGTACCTATCTCCAAATCAACTCAAATATTTTTACTATTTCGATTATCATGGATACTCAGTAAATGTTTTTTAAAAATATTTATATCATTTTTTATTTTATTTTAGTTGCTGGATCACGGATCTTAACCAGATACCTAACATTTTTTTCCTTAATTTTAATAACATCCTTTTTTTGAACTACTTCCGATGTAAGTTTTCTGTCATCAATTGGAGTTGGGTTGTATAGTATTGTGTTTTCCATTAAATAATTTAAACGTTTCCAGCAACCAGTAGTAGTTATATTGTTATATATATTATTTAACAATGAAGTTTTATTAACGTGAACATGACTATTCATTTTATTTCTATTTTCTACTTCTGTTGTTTGTTTATTCATTTCACGTCACTTTATGCACCTACGGCTAATCGGACGATGTGAGCTCTTAATTTTGCATATCCAGGTTTAATTAAGATAGGGATTTTTAATGAGTACCTGACTTTGTCCAGGCTCGGTACCCCCTTTTAACGTCCCTTCCGAAGGACGGCATAACCAAGGATTTTTTACTCATTTTAAATGATTCTACGAACCCGCGATCTTGGGCTTAGTAGTTTGTTATGTGAACCACTAGACCACAGGTGGCCCCATTTCCTACTTTTTTTCCTTCTTTTTTTTGCAATAGTAATATGTCTGTATCATTAAATCAGCATTTCTGTACCATTATTCATCAGGAACATAGGGAAGAACCATCAGGAGGCTGTAAAGTTGGTGAATTATTTACTTCGGGTGTTGCCACGACACAACGGCCCGACACTTTCACGTTCCCTCCAAATAAAAAAGGTTTGATGCTATCTTTATCAGTTCGGCCTCTGGGATAACAAAGAAACCCAAAACTTAAACGTAGCTCGGTAATGCCCCTCGTGTATTTTTATTGTTCTCGAGATAAACTTTACAAGGATCCAGAGCTTACGTGGTTGAGTTGATCAAGAAGATGTTATTACATTGTATGCGTCACTACTTAATCTCATAATTATTCGACATTTTATAACAAAATTTGGAAATAATGGATTAGAACGGGTTTAATTCATGCTAAGAAACATATTTATTCAGTAAAATGTATTTAAAATAAACCTGATATGTAAAAAGTACCCTTGGAAGTAGAAATAATGTAACAAATAAACCGTGTTTTTTTTTAAAGGAATATTCGACAAATGCTTCAGTCAGTTAATAAGAAAATATTAAGGAAGTGAATACTTAAATAATAACAAAATGCCTTATTAAAGTGTTTTTTTATACTAACATCCTAAAAAATTATGTATGACAAAAACAATTTTCTTTTATGACTAAAATATTTTATATTATAGTGAACGTGAAATATAAATAATTGAAATAAATACGCGTTCTCAAATTAATATATTTTTTTTATGCTCATTTACAAATTGATATTACTGAATACACAGATATAAAAATTAATAATGGAAAAACATGTTGGTAGCTGGCTGCTACAATATATTTAAACAAAAAAATAATGTTGAATAATTTATAATATGTAATTTTTTTAAGTAATAAAATTAATTTAACGCATTTACATTAAATAATATACCTGAATGGTTTAGTGTTCGTAGTCCATGGATGGCTGTAGCAGATAATAATTATTAGTAAGTATTTTGTTAATACCTGTGAACTATATTATTTTACTCTATCAAGTCGCCTTTCGTCCTAATCCGTAAGATTAACATGAGCTATGCGAGGAATACAACAATAGTTAGCGAACTTTTATCAATTAATTGCTGTTAGAAATAAGTCGTACGAATGCAAAAGTGGATAAAAACAAACATTTTTTCTGGAAACTCAAAAATGTTTATTGTTCAATATTTATTTCCTTTTGAAAGTAATATTAGATAGTATTTAAAACCTTGCTAAATTCTCTTATATATTATTTAGTACTTATTTCATCAATAAAAAAGCTGCAGATTACGGTAATGACAAATTTTGTGCGATTCGTATACTGGCTATATTATTTCTATTTAATAAACTTGTACCACTACAACACATGGTGGATGTTGGCCGAACCCCATGTTCTGAAGTACATGGAATAGAATGTTTCGAAGCCAACAGTTGTGAAGGTTGGTGATTTGGATGAGATCATGCTCAACCGTCAGCTTTTACCCCAATTAAGGGTATCCAGTGCCTGGGAGTACTACAGAAAGATCTGCAAATCTCACACGGACCATAGATGGCTATTTAACAGATTTAATATGATCTGCCATCTTCCGATTTTTACACCGGGACCTATGGTACAGCAACTCAGAGCTCTGAACACGGTAAAATGGGCTTCCTTAACGATCTTAATCAATTATCTTTATTTTAACAATGTCTTTAAACATTAACTTCATAGTTAGTTCAAGTTGACCATATACAAATTACGAATACCCCTGAACCCCTGGTTTTACAAAGGGATGTAAGCTTAGGGTAGATTGTAGGACGAAGGGATGTGAGTATCGACCCAGAACGAGGATATAGGGAGCACTGATATGCTGGCTCTCTGATGGCTCGATTTGCATTCCCGCGCGCGGCAATCTGATTCCCGGCCCCGCCAACACTAGCGCGCTCTGAACTTATCCAATCACCCTAACTCTCCCAATACTCTGACAGTGATTGTGTGCCTGTGCTAATGCAAGGTTTTACAAGGATCATTTGATCTAAGTATAATTTTTTTTTAACTAAAGATTAAAAAAAAATATAACTGTATTATAACAACACAAAAAAAATTTTGAAGTTATCTAAGATCCTGTTTAATGTTTCATTTTTCCCCAACTGAAGAAGTCTTTTGAGTGTACTTCGCAAAGTTCATTTGAAAGATGAAGGATTTACAAGCCTAATGGAAAGAATATACATACTTATACAAACTTTGAGCTTCATGCTTACTCACGCCTATATGATATCTTGGTATCAACATGCGAACAATGCCAAAGTGTAAATGAAGCTAAGCACATAATTGTGGAATGTTGTAAGTACATCAGAATAACATTTCAACCTCCATTTCTTGTTAACGCATTAGGAAATCTTCACATTGCATCATCAAAACTAAAAAAAAGATTAAAAAATGATAACCATAGGTACTTTAACTTATTTGTTTTAGTTTTATTTTATTTAAAAAATTAAAAAGTTAGAACTTTCAAAATTATTTGGATATTGAAGCTTCTTAGTCCGATTTCCTTATATAATTTTAATTCCCAATATGACGGTTGACGATAAACGTCAGCAATTTAATAATTATTTTTAATAAAAAATAAACTATAATTTAAAACCATTAAATAACATAATATATTACTTTCAATAATAATTTGTTAAATAAAAAATAATTTACTACTTCCTGTCACAATTCCAGCTGTCCGAAGAAGTTATTATGAAATTATTTTATTTCATTTTTTAACATAATGATCATAGTAAAGTTTTAAACCTTGATTTATTTACTAGATCCCTAATTAACAATTTGTAACATTTTTATTCTTATAATTATATATATTATATTATTCTACATTACGGAACAAACGACTTATCTATAATAGCATACTGAAACCTATTTGGACATATGGAGCAGAACTTTCATGCCTATAGGATTACTAGTTAACAACCTGTAACTGTTTTTCTACAAAACATGACAACAGTACAGTCTCTACCACTTACTGAACCCAACACTCTTCATGGTACTACAGGTTTTTTTTGTTCCTAGCAAATATTTTGCAAAAAATATTTTTGTTTTTTTTAATTTGGCAAATCTGTAATTTTAAGTTGTCCACTTCCTAGATAAGTTTGTATGTTCTGTTAATGTTGTTGGGAATTTATAAAATAATAAAAAAAATTTAATATCCCGTTAAATTTTATTCTGTACTACAGCCTTATTTATTGCTACATAATTGTTTTTTAAATGAGCACTTTACAGCAATTTATCTTGCCAGTGGGACTGATAGCACTCAAGTGATAACTCCTGACACTTTGATGTGCAAACGGCAGCATTATCTCTGACTCGCCGCTATCAATGATTGGTCAGTTCAAGTAGTCGTTTAAAATGCTAGATAATTGCCTCATCTCTATATGGCTCTGGTTTAATTGAATTAGCGATCTAATTTCCAAACGCTGGTTTACAGTCTTCCTCCTGAAGATAGTGAATGCGGACTTGAATGTAAACAAATAAATCCGTATCTTTATCTGTCCCGATTCTACACTGCGAGGGCAATAACTTGGAGAATGATTTTAGATTAAAATTTAATGTTTTTAAAATCGACAAAGCTTTTGAAATAGATAAGAAGAGATTATAAGGAATTTAATGGGTTAAATTGAAACTAGAGCTTCTAGTTCGCTAAGAACTGAATTTTCTAAACTCTTATAGGGAGCGAGATAGCTCTGAATACAGATCATTGATTTGCTGTACTAAAGCTCCATAGTTTAAATCTGTCTGTGGCAGATAATTTATTTAATCTGTTAGCAACCCAAGAAGGGCCTTGTAGAAACTGTAGAATCTTTTAAGGCTCACCCAACCTACATACAGTGGGTACACTTGCTTGAGGAGAAACCTAAGGTTTAGATGTAATCTCCTTGAACAACCTTCTGCTAAGAAAGAATGGTCTCTACCATTTACTGAATCCAAGCCCCTTCATGAAAGTTCAAGTGTTGTAGTGGTATAGTTGTAGAAAATAATGTTTTTTTTTATTAGTAAGGGTTTCCTCAGATTGAGGTTTTCTTTAATCTAAATTTCCTTTTTCTCTTTTATTCTGCCCAGTTTATCTTCCTCCCTCAGACCGGGCCTTTCTTCAAGACATTCAGCCCACTTTTTTCGTGGTCTCTGTCGCTGTTTCCTCCCTTCAGCATCCCAGCATTTCAAATTCAAAATTAAATTAGGCAATCATTCCCCATTCCTTCTTTCGAGATAGCCATACCGTTCTCTCTGTTTCTTTATATTTTGTAAGATGTTTTGAATGAAATCGAAAAACGTAGATGTGTGAATAGGGGCCGAGCCGAAAAACTCCGTAAGTTAAGCGGGTTCCACAAGATTAGACATTACAGGTTCTCTTTTTTGTCTGTAATTAATTTATTTTAAATTACATTTCTATGCATATAGGATTCCTTATGTTCAGAACATATTTAAGTCTCCAGAACACCATTTCTTCTATGTCTTTGCACAAGTTGAGCATCAGTCTTCATCCATTTTCCTCTATTATTTACTGGAAATTATCTTTTGTAATCAGGATACCCTCTTAATGTTTTTATAATCGGCCATATTTCACTTTTATCTGCGATTCAGGGCCATTCAAGATCGCTTTTAAAATTCTCTACAGTACAATTACAGGCACCATTTAATACTCGGCTGCACTTTCTCTGAGATAATAAATAACTTCTTCCTCTCCGTTCTCTCCTGTGGCTTTATAATTAGTCGGGATTGGAATGGTAACAAAAGAAGAGGCAGTTTCCAATCAGAAGCCGGCTCTTAGCTTATTATCGTCTTCAGTATAAATCATTCGAACTGGCCGTTAACTGCCAATAAAGGCGTACTTTGTCTTATTTCAAGAAAAAGCAATTAATTTCGCTGTCTTATTAAAACATGGGCGGACTCTGTGGGAGCCGAACAAGCACACGATGCAGTTATATGAGCAACCTTATATATAAAATATCAAAAACATATTATTATCGATGTAGAAAATTATTTATTCTTTTATATTATTATTATTATTATAGGCGTTCCGAAATGGGTTGCCTCAACCTGTCAGAGCAGAGCCCCACACCTATCGATTCATCCAATCCTCTTCCTGGAGACCCCTACCGGCCATCTTCCTCGACTTCCTCCACCCACCTGCTTCTGGGCCGTCCGCGTCTTCTCCTCCCTGGTGGAACCCAATCCAGCACTCGGTTCGGCCAACATTCAAATTCTCATGGCCGTACATTATTTTATATAAATATCGAAAAATCCTAAATAAAGTTACAAATACATTAGATGATAAATTATTCGAGAACATTCCAGCTCCAAAATTGCAGAAAGTTTCAACACCATAAATTAAAAGATAAAATGGATGATCGAGTCAGTTCGCGTTCAGAACGGGATAATACCGGTATGTCATGTAGTGATCTGCTGAGCAACTATAGATTCAGACATTTTTTTTAAGCCATATTACACTACCGTTCAGATCATAAATATTAACAGATTGTAAATCATGTCCACTTATAGTCCGTACATGAACGTCCAAATAATTTTAAGAACCAATAAAAAACAAAGAACCTATTCTGTATAAAGAATATGACATGAAGATCAATTTTGAAAAACAGATTATATGGCTAAGGGAGGCAACGAAAATGACGACATAAGTATTGAGGGTAGAATATGTAAGTTAGTGGAAAGCTTCAAATACTTAGGGTCTTGATAGAGAACTGGAAGTAAGAAGAAGTGAACAGGCAAGAAAGCCAAAAGAGAATAGAAAGAAAATCTTTCATTCTGTTATTGAGAATATTTTCACACACACATCAGAACAATGGGCAACGTCTGCAGAATTTTTTTTCCAAAGTTAGAGCCGTAGAAATAGATTGTTGGGGGTGTTTAAAGAAGACTTAGTAAGATAGGGTCAGAAATTTAATGATAAGGAAATAAATACTGTTAGCATTGCTTGACACACCCGGAACTTAGATTCCAAGATCTCAAATTGTAAGGAAATAAGAATGAAAAAGATCGAAATTGCTTACAACAGGATAAGACCTAATGGATTGGATCCATGAAAAGGTATGGTGGTTCGGTTATTATATAAATTTATTACAATAAAATGGGGTCATAAAATAACATGCACAGCATTTTACGATCAATTAGAACCCTTGACTTCAGATTTTTCACTGCGTTTCATTCAATTAACCTTGATTTGGTCGAGTGTGCTGACATTTGGCTTATGCTTGGGAGGGGTACTAAACGTTCACGGAACCGCTGAATTCCGTTTATTAAATTCCAGAATTCGCTAGAGGCTACGCCCTCCAATTAACAAGGAATTCTCCAGTACTCCGGCGATACGTGACGATACCCTTAATTTGGCACTCGGTTGAGGAGAATTCCAATACAACCTCCGGCCGCGTCGTCAAATTGGTACCTGGTACTGCCACGTACTAATGAGACGGTTCGAACTTTTATTGTGTATTAGAGAGGAATTCGGGAAGGATTTTCTGCGTTGTTTGCCATATGTTCTTTTTTATTTATATTGCGTCTACTCATTATTAAACCATATTTCGTGCTGTCTGCGCAAATGTGGGAGTGGAATGACTCTGTGGTAGAGCGCTGAGTTGTTGTGCCGAAGGTCCCGGGTTCAGATCTGGCTGTAGCAGATTTAGTTTTATCTGTTAACAGATAGGGATGGATCATTTGGGATCTGGGAATTACCCAGCCTCTATAAAGTGGGTACCAGAAATAGAGAGAAAATTAGGCGGGTTGAACGTATTTATCCTAGATCACGATAAATCTCCATGCATAGTCATTGGCTAAGAAACAGTGCAATCTCTACCACGCACTGAACCCTGAAGACTCTTCATTGGTTTACTAAAACTAGACTACAGTGGATTGTACTGTCATAGATACATTATTTGTCTGACTCAGCCGAATTTGAACTTCGAACCTTCAGTATAGTAACCCAGCACTCTAAAAACTGAGATACTGCCTAATGAATTGTTGTAATAATAATTTATTATTTATTGTATTATAAAAAAATACCATCAGCTAGACGTGAGACCTTTTAGAGAAATATGAGGACAAATATAAAGGAAAAATACCTGTATGAAAGATAGGTCCTTATGCGTTGTTTAATGACTTTCACAATAATTAGTCGATTAAACTATTTAGAAATTTAAGAATGGTAATTATATATCAATAGTCATTAAAAAGATTGTTAAGGCAATAAAAGCCAGTTGGGAGATTGTTTTTTTATAATTTCAGCCCATTCTTGAAATACAGGAACCGTTATCGTCAAGTGCTTCCTATTGGCACGAATACCAAACAGACATCTTCACAAATCTGCCGCTCAGGAGACTCGCAACAGTTTAGTAAATATTTTACTCCAGTTGACTGCTCTCTGTTTACATTGGCTATGACGTCAGGGTCGTTTCCTGATAACTACGTGACCACGTTCGTCAACAATATCTTGGAAGGTCGCTGGGCCGTTTGGTTTTCGGCTGCGGTAGCGACATTTTTCAATTATTTGGAATAATTATTTTACTTTTAATTACTATTTTTAAAATTTAAAAAATTGTCAAAAAAAAAAATGACAAACTTAACTATAATGGCAGTGCCGGATACCACCTCATTATAGCCACTATCATTGTTAATCATGGCCTCATCATTGTTAATGTTATAGTAATCATTCATCACCTTTTTTTTTTTTTGGTTATGGCTATTTATAAATAATACAATTTATCCGTACCTAATACAATAACTTGTAGATTCATTAAATTGTCTAACAAACAACAAAACAACTTAAAGGACAAGCCGATACATACAAGATACTGCAAAAATATTAAGTATTAGAAAGGAGAAAACTATTTGCAATAAAATTGTATTGTAGTAACGAAACCAAAAATAAAATAAAAGCAAAAAAATTAATTGGAGTATATATATTTTTACTTACCACCAAATCAAATCTAATGTCTTGTTTACTCTAACACAGATTTCCCAGAGTTAGCTTTACACTTTGAAAACCCATTTAAAAACTATATCTACTGATTAAAAGATTATTTTTCGATTCTATTCGCATCACTAATTAATCTGAAATAATTAATCCTTCAGTTTTAATCGAAATCGGTGTAATTGCAGATAGGTTCATAAAAATCTGTGAGAATTTTTTGAAAAATATTAAACGTGTTAAGTATCTAAAATTGTTAATGTTATATAATTTCCTATAATACCTCATATACCGTTTTTTCTAATCCTCAATGGTTAATATATGGTACAATTGTTTTTCTATTCTATTGTTAAAACTGACATGAAAAGACCAATATTTATTGTATTCAAATTTTTGATAGCCCACAGTTTCATACATGATACAATATTGTTTTTTTCAATTGGCTATCATTATTAACACCAAAAACAATTTATTGGGAGGCAGCCAGGATTCAGTGATGGATTATAGCGTTTGGGATGACGATGACAATTTATTATTAATTGATATCCATTCTGTTTGAATTTATGGCAAAATGTATTTGCCGTATTGCTTCCCCTGAAGGCTAGAATACTTGTTCCTGAACGGTTCCAGAGAAAGTACAAAGCTACGATCAGTTGACAGAAAATCTTTTTAATCGCTTAAAGTATTCTCTTTAGAATATAAATTTTATACCGGCCTACGGTTGGCCTTGTGTAATAAGCCATGAAATAAAAATGTCCTTCCAGTGACAAGAACTATTTTTAGTGCCTCCAGGAAGGTCGATGACCTAGCAGCTGGAACCCTCGCAACATGCTACACATCCATCTTCCATTCTCGTCTCCATCCATCAGCCAAGCATCAAAGCATCGAAGAAGATATTGGAAAATTTATCCTTTCCGAGCAGAATATACCATTAAAATACACTTACTCATCGAATTTTTGCTTTAATTTATTTATTTAATTTACAACTGTACAATAATAATCATACATGTAAATAATATGAAAAATACGTAAGTAGAGAAACTACCCAGTGACAGTAACTCACAAATTAAATATATGATGAAGAGGCTATTTACTTTTCAGACGCCTCGGACGATTATTGGGAATTGAAGTAGTTAAGTTAGAAACTAGTGGATTGAGTGGTAATAAAGTTTACACTAGGGCTGATAGTCAGCAACAATAAGGTCATTATGGATGACTTTATTCGTAACGAAGTAAGTAGCATTGATGATTTTACAAAGGATTTCGGGTTGTAAAGATTGGATGCGAGAGGATTTTGATGGCTTAGTGGAGCGCCAGAGATCTACTCTGATTCACACAATGGAAATAATAAAAATCAGTCATCATTTTTTATATGTTATAAAATATTTAAATGCTCCTAATTTAGGCTATTAAATTTCAAGAATCTTCCTTTTTCAAAAAATCCATTACATAAACTTTTCTTATAATAAGGGTTTTCCATTACTTATACGTTTTACATATACTATTTTTGATATTTATAAAAATGTATATTGCCTTTAAAAGTTAATGTTTTAATATACAAACTATTAATTTAAAGGTCGTGTCTGTATGGATTCATATTTCATCTGTTAACAGCCAAAGATGGACAAAACCTCCTGGGACACCCTAATATGTATCACTCACCCTATAAATTGGTTACTATAAATAGAGGGGGAAAGCTTGTCAGCATACTGCCGTATAGCGTGATCTCAGACAAATCACCTTCCTGCACAACCGTTGTCCCAGATACAGTACAGTCCTTAACATTTACTGAACCAAAGGCTTATGAGTTGAAGTAGGGGAGGATTCTTAGTTGTTTTTTTTGTATCTTACTTTGTCACGTGATTTAATATTTCATCAAGGCGTTAGTACATCATCAATGAAACCTCACGAAAGTCCATGAATGGGATTATCCATTTTAAATATTAATCACGCAGATACCGGAATCACCAGGGCCTTTTAAATCTCTCAACATAACCTCCCTAACTATGCACGCAACACTGAACGCAAGGCAATAACACATCATCGTGACAAAGTAACTGGCTTTTTTATTATCGTTTTAATTCATTCTCGCAATTAATATGGCATTCTTTTTTCTTGTTTTTTGGAATTTTTTTCATTCCTTTGCTCATTATAGCCTAGGAATTCACCGCGCGTCCGCTACACGGAGGTTCAGAATTCGTTAACGTTCTGAAGGTGACATGGTTTTATAATTGAGTGAGAATGTTATCGGAGTGATGGTTGACAGCGCGGCAAGTAACACTAGTTACTTCAGTAACTTGTTGTTCATAAATTAATAATAGGTAAAAATTATTAAAAATAAAAAAAAAAATGGAAAATAATTTGGAACGAAAAGATTTGTCGAAAATGCAATCTTTGCTTGTATTTGCAGTTTTTGTTCTTATTAATAATTAGATTATTTTTCAAGTTTATCATAGAGTCTTTAATAGTAAAGTATTCTGTCGTCTAAATATAATATCATAAAAATTATTTATAACAAAATTATTTTAGTCAGGCCTTTTTAAATTTTTTTTTTAGAAAAGTAACTTTTTTCTGGCACCAGGTCACTTAGAAAAATAAACACCAATAGATAAAAAAGCAAAAATTACATCTGGTCAAAAATTAATGTAGTTTTATTCCATAATTGAACTGTCATTTTTGAAAGTGGTTTAATTCCATTTGGATCTAAAAAAATCGTTTATTATTTTAAATAATTTTAAGGATTATTACTTCATAATAAAACTTAAAAGGTGTATAGGTTTTTAAAGGTCAATCTTTAGTAAGTGCTGAGTGATAAAACCTTGCCCGTTTCCCTGTATTTTTATACTAATTCAAATGGAGACCCTTTGATATCGGGTATATGAAAAAGTTCAAAGTCAAAAGTATCAACAAAAGGCTTCAAAAATGTCAAAATTAAAAATAAAAAAATTTTGCTAACATGAACAATATCCAAATTTCGGGAGTGATTGTTATTTTTTTATTTTGTAATGTTTCTAAAAATATTTGAAAAAAAATCAAATTGATGTTTATTTCTAACTGCATTATAAAGGTTCTTTTTTATTATAAATTAATAATGTTGATATTTTAATGCTATTAGATTACTTTTTCATAGTTGCAAAAAAAAATTTAAGTATTTTTGTACTCAAACCATCTAGTTTCAAACCTATTTATTATCAAATAGCTTCCTCTTCAATTCCCGATAATCCTCAGAGGCGTCTGAAAAGAAGATGGACCCGTGAACTTCTTAGTTGAACTTGTGATTTGAGTACTAGCAGTGGGTAGTTTCTCTTCTTGTCATTTTCACATGTCATTATGTATTGCTTAGCCTAATTACATGATGTATTATAATGTATTATAACAGTTGTAAATATCAATCAATAAATAAAAATAAATAAGTATTTTTGTCATAAATAAGTAAAAAGATCCTGTATGTTAATATATACAAAATCAGCTTTCGTAATATCTACATACAACTACAGTATTATTATTATTATTGTATTAATGATGAACATTTATTTACTTTTATTTATATGCATTCCCAAATCAATTTTCATACCACAATAACGTTTTAGATCAGAAGAGGTTTTCATTATTTGCAATCAATAAATATTTTGATTTAATTTAAATCAGTAGGAATTTCCATTCAACATCTAGTTCTTAAAGAAGTTAATGTTCCGAAAAAGTTGTTTCAGGAATCTTAAGGAAAAAAATGAAGGAAAAGAATTTAAAGAATAAAATAAGGGTATTACAAAAAAAGGAAAAAAAAAAACCATAGAGAATGGCTGACACAGACAAATTCCTATCCCTTCCACCAACAGAGCCTTGTCATGTCTAAGATCTTTCTAGATTTCCATTCCCTGCTTCTTAAAGGTATCGGGGTTTCCTTGAAATAGGAATATTTAATAGGCTCCGGTTGGATTATTTAAATAATGTTAAATCCTTTCTAATAAGAGATAAAAAACAAAGCGCTCTATGAAGAAAAGGAAAACAAGTATATGAAGGATTTAGAATTAATTAATACTAAAAAAAGGAGCGGGCTAGCTCAGAGCTACCTACGAGTTGCTATGCCGAAGAGTCCGGTTTCAAATCCGGCTGTGGCAAATGAATTATTTAGTTATTAATTAATTTGTTAAAAGCCGTGATTGGACCCCGTATGAACTGAGGGCCCTCCTGGGGCTCACCTAGCCTCTAAAAAGAGGCGATAAACCTTGGGATAGAGCGTCAGACAAATTACCTCCCTGCACAACCGCCGTCCTTGAAACAGTACAATCTCAACAATGTACTGAATCATATACCCTTCATGGGTTGTAGTGGTACAGTTAAAAAAAAATGAACACCAAATCTAATGAGTTCGAAATATATAAAATGAGGAGAGAGTTGCTATATAATAAATTAAAAAGCTGTTACCGAAAACCAGGTGATAATAATAAGTTCGCAAAAAAAATTAAATTAGTTGAATGATATTTAAAAAATAAAATTTTAAAAACCTTGTATTATAAGCGTTGTACAGTGATATTTATATTTTATTATTATTTGGGTAGATAGTTGTACTTAAATATAATCTCCGAATTGGAAGGGTATCTGTCAAAAAAAAAAGATTTAAATGCCAAATACTCAAAAGTAAATTTTTGATAAAAAATTATCCACTTCATCCCATTGATGGTCTTGGGCACAGTACGCGGTAGAGACTACTGTTTCTTGTACAACGGTTGTGCGGTGAGATGAACACGTTCAACCATCAGATTTTTCCCTATTTTGAGTAATCACTTTTAGAGGCTGGGTGTGCCCCAGGAGGGTCCTAGATCCCACAGGATCCATCTCCGGCTGCTAACAGATTATATAAAAGTCTACCCTGGGGTTGGAACCCAAGACTTTCGGCACGGCAACACAGCGCTCTACCAATGAGCCGCTCCTTTCCGGCTCTTGATATTAAGTATAAATTAATTGTAATTAAATAGCATTCGTAAACAAGTAGTCAGAAACACCTATTCTTCTTTTATAGTGTGATATCTCTCTCCTTAGAACTAATAATGAATGTGTTTCGAGTAAATTTGAAAATATTTGAAAACGCCATTGAATCAGATTTCATTCTCGGGTGTAATAAGTGGAACTGAATAATGACGAGCAGTACATCACTGAAAACTAATGAAGCCTCCTATCGCCTGCCGAATTGCCAAGTAGATGCTTCGTGGGTGTTGAATGAATACTTCGTTACTTACCTGGTGGCATTTAAGTACGCTTCGGTATTCATAAATTTGCATAATTCTGCGATTGTATTCCGTATTTTTAATTGTCGCTATTTAGAACTATTACTAATTTGAGTCGTCGATTATACCAAACCATAGAGATTCAGGATTTTCTCACACCTTGAGGTTTTTTTTTGGCGGAATTCGGGAACGAGGTCGACCCAGCATTGAGAGAAATAAATGAGTAGCCAATTATATAAATTATTTCCTGAGTCTATAAAGAGTAGATTTACGTCATTATGACATCTAAAAAATCTTACGGAATCTGACCAATCTATAATTTAGTTCATCTTGTCACTTGAAAAGATTGACCTCATTGTCTCGTAGGGTGTTAGTGAACAACTTTTCAAGGTTATAAAAAATAAGAAATATCTGATCCCAAAGTATATGGATGGACTGAATTGTTCGGACTTTATTCTCAAATAATCTATGATTTTGGCTGGCCTGAGGTTTCTAGGAGATCTAAAATTTACATTACTTTTTTTTTTTTAATCGACTCCTTACTCAGCACATATTTCGTTTCAGATTTAATTTGAGCTATTTAATGTACAAAACATAAATTTAAATTTTAAAAAACTTACAACAAAAGTCTTGTGAAGTTTCTATAATAATAATACTAATAGGATAGAACCAAAACAAAACAAAATTGAAAAAAGGGTGAAGCCTCAAGTCTTAATTGTATACAAAATGTTTTAAATTGAAAAAAAAAACAGATTTTGATTGGAGAAAATATCACTAGCAGGTAAGTACGGAAAGCAAAAAAAAAGGAGAAATTTTCACTCGAGCCTTAAACTTTTTTTCGAAATTTTTCACAAAATATTTTAAATTAAAAAATATATATATATTAACTGTTGGTTTGGTTTGTAGATGACGCCAATAGGTAAGTACCCAAAAAAATAATCGGTAAAAAAAGATAATATAATACAAAAAACGGGTTAGTGTAGAAACATTATTTTCAGAATTTTCTGAAATGGCCAAAAAACTATTTTCAAAAATATAAATTAAATAAGTTCCTTCAACTTAATTTAAACCTTATAAGCAGATATTTCAGTATGTATATACATAATTTTAAAACAATTATTCATTCTGGATCTAATATGTTAATCCTATATTTTCCTTAGACTTTAGAAGTTTTCTCTAGAAATGTGAAATAATTTAATTCCACGTATCTCAATGCTTATTACTTGAACGTATTCCAGTACATTCCATATTCGATGAAATTTTTCTCTATCGGAAACAAGAAAGAAGACATAATTGCAATATATCATGACTTTCTCGGTAATGCTCATCACGTTGTATTGCCTCTCCATTTAATAAAAAATACATTTTTGGAGTCACTTATTAGATTTTTAGTAATGAAAGATTGATTTTGAATAATGTATCTATACTCTATAATTTAATACGGATTTTCGGAATACTGTTATAGGTATAATGTCCAAAAAAAAATCTCTAAATCAAATAATTCATCACAAAATCCATCAAGAATATTCTTTTTCCAAAGAACCAATAAATTTAATGTAGAAACACGAAAACATTAACGTCCAATTCTTTTAACTGCTGAAATAAATCTCAGAGTGGCTCAATTTGCATCGGCAATGAGACAGAATATACGACTTCCCGTCCACCAGGGACTGAGGCGAACTCTTGTCAGTTCTCCGCGAAAACATTTTTATTACTAATTATAATTAATAATATCCTTGTGAATATTTTAGCGAAAGGACAGGTATTGTGATTAATTATTCATATTTTATTTTTGGTATAATGTGTATGGGCAGATGACATTCACATATTTACTGCCTATATATGCAAATTTAAAAATATTTCCCTAAAACCATGTTTTGAACGATATTTTTGAAAGTGGTATACGTCCATTTGGATATAAAAAGATTGTTGATTCTTTAAAATGATTTTAATGATTATTATTTCATAATAAACTTTAAAAGATGGAAAGTGTTTATCACGTCCCTTTTTGTAAAGCTCTAAGTGATAAAAACTTATGCCCGTTATCCCGCATTTCTAAAATAATTCAAATGAAACGTTCAAATATCGCAAATATGAAAAAATGGACATATACCGCTTTTAAAAATAACAGCTCATTTATACAATGATTATATGAAAGTAGAAGTCAAATTCTTGAATTTTTTTTTTTCAAATTATTTAAACGTTTTTTTGAATATTAATGGAGTGTTGTTGTGGTGAGAGCTCCGGGTACAAATCCAGCTTTGGCAAATAAATTATTTAATCTACATACAGCCTCGGCTGGACCCTACTAGGGCTCACCCTGTCTATATGGCCCTGTCTAAACCTGGCGTTTGATGATCTTGGAAAAATCTCCTCCCTATACAACCTTGTCTTACTGCCACTGTAAACGGTAACTACCATGTTCTGAACCCTAGACCTGTCATGGGTTGTTGTGGTACAGGTTTTATTTTATTTTTTTATATTAATGAAATTTTATATATTCGATTCATTTTCAATTAACATTTAATGTACACTTGTGAAAAATCACACCAATGAGGTTGAAATCTTATCGTGTAAACAAACATGTATCAAATATTCTTTGTAGTTAACGATCTACGGAAAAATGTTTAATTTTAAATATAAACATTTTTGTATTGTTTATTTTTATTAATTGTTATAATTTTTAAATATTTTATTTTGAAGAGAAAAGCTTTGTCCAGGGCGGGATTCGAACCGGGTCGCCCACGTCTCCGTCTTGGTGCTCTAACCACCGAAGAGAATGGATTTGTCTGGCCGTGTTACGAGCCAGGTTAGCTCAATTGGTTAGAGCACCACGACGGAGACGTTGGCAACGCGGGTTCTAATCCAGGCCCTGGACAAATCTTTTCTCTTCGAAATAAAATATTTAAAGATTTTTTTGTTATAAATCTTACGTGAAGTTGAATATTTTTAATGATAAATGGTTATTTATTTCTATACATTTTCTACAATGTATGCCTATTTTACGATCCCTACTAAAAACATATTAGTATCTTTTTTATAATTTATTTGTTCAAATAGTGCTAGTTAATTAGTGGGACCTTAGGTTTGGTGAGCAGAATATTTAACACGATGCAGCTGTGGCTGTTCAGTTGCCTCCGCTGGAGGTAAAAAAAAATGCCAAAGAACTTTTCTTAACTTAACAAATATCACGTAGGCCGTTTAACTGTTGATTATTTTTTGTTTTTAAGACTTTTCTTTTTATTTCCGTCGTATTTCGGATTTTGTTGTGTTTACAAACATAGGTAAACCGTTTACCCACTTTTTAGGGACATGATAATATGAGACTGTACTGAAAAATTAAAATATATGATTATTGCATTAATAAATATTAAAAAATTACTTTCTTTTTTAGTGCTATTATTAATATTTCTCTCTATTGTAAATATATACATAAATGTATTTTCCCCATTTAATAAATGTATAAACTGCAATGATGTGCCCCGAACTAGAAAATGAACATTGTACAGTATTAGATAAGCATAGACCAAATTAATGGGTAGGAAATGACCAAAAGCACCCTATAAAAAATATTACTATTAATTATAAATATTATATATTTATTTATCTATACATATATTTATAAATATAAAGAAAAGTCAAACTGAAACGGTTGATGAAAACCAAATGCACATGCAATCCTCTCACGATTTGTATAATAAAACGTTTTAATCATTGTAATAGTTTTTAAAAATATATATTTTGTAATATAAAGGAATGTAAACTAATATTAAAACGTGGAAATAAACAACTAGGATACAAAATAGAAGATTTGAAAAAATATAATTTCGTTTAAAATGAATTTAATTCAATAAATAATAGACGTTCATTTGTGGTTTATGCATTATATTGAAATTATTATCAGGACTAATTTTGGTTATAAAACAAACTTTTTATAAAAACTGTTGCTTTGTAATAGATATTTGATAGGAGAAAATTAAATATTTATAGAAAAAACACAACTAAAGGTTTTTATAAACATTTTCTAAAGTTTATTGTAGGTAGAAAAACTTCTTGTAGATATTAAGTAATTTAAAAGTTTTCTTATAAAATATTAACATACAATTTTCAATAACTCAAAGTTTTTTAGTGTCTTTTGGAATTCATAGATATAAATGTCATTGGTAATAAGAAATAATAGCTGTAGTCATAAACGTCTTATATAATTAATTAATTAAATTCTGGAAATAACCCCATATTCCCTAGCTTCTCTAAAAAACTGTGACTTGTTCACTCATTCAGAGGTTGTAAATTTACATATATATTAAATATTTCAATTAAAATTCCTAATACTTACTGTTAAATAAAATTTACTTTTTTCATGATTAAATAGAAAGCGGAAGATACTAGTACAACGTTATATTTATAGATCATTGTGATATTTTTAATAATTTAGACATTTAACGTATTTATAATTTTAATAAAATAAATAAGTTTTTAATATTTTAATGTTTGATAGTAATTATTCAAAGACGTTTGAAAGATGTCAATATACTCCTCGATGATGAAAAATAAGAAAAACCATGGTGTTTTCCGCTCTATGCCTTATCGTCGAAAATGTCAATAACAATATTCCGTATCCCCCGTTTTCGTCTGGTAATCCTTACTTGGCAACAGATGGCTTCATATCGATTCCCGGATGGATGCTTCTTCTGGTTTGTAAATCAGAAGAACCCTGAGGGATTATCGGGAGTAGAAGGGGGTGGTCCCGATCGTAAACAGAATCCTATCTTCTTGGGAAGTCCACGTGACTACCGCTTCCCGGAGGAAAACAAGGCGCTTATTTCAGGGATGTTTGGAAAAGTCATTGGGAAGATCTCAGATTTCTTCTGAGTTTATCTCTAAGCTTAGATGATGCCTTGGTGAATTAAGCAATCTTTAACTATTGATTGACTTACTTCACTGTTAACTGTTAATATTTAAACGTATTACTTATTTTAATACACGGACATGATTCCCCACTAATATGAACAATGGAAACGGCTTAGGACACAAGGAGGAGATCTAAAAATAACATGGATTATTTATATGTTATTAGAAATTTAATCAATCTACGGGAGAGTTACCGTTGGGCACTGTTCTTCATGTCTCACAAGTATTTGTAATATTACTGATGTAGGACTGTACATTTTCTTTTAAAGAAAATTTACATTTCTTCATGCCTATGTATACTTTTTCTACCGCCGGTCAACTAAAACAGGATCTAAAACAAGAAATGCATCTCTTGTAATGTCAAAATAAGAAATATAACACTGTAGTGCCATTCCACCAGTGAACGCCTCTCAATGAACTAAAGCCAAAAAAAAAATGGAAAGAAAAAGTCTAAGAAACATTTTGGTGCAGTTCAGACTTAACATGGATGGAGACTGCGAAATAGAAAAAAAATGGAAAGAATCTCGGATATTATGCGGAAGAAGAAGCTGATATTCTTCGGACAACTGTATAGAGTGAACACACATAGATTGGCCTAGCAAATGTTTGACTATTTTTGGAAAATGAAAACCACGACAATATGAACTAAGACATAAAGAAGGATTGGGAAAAGTTGAACATTACAGAGTCCAACATTTTAAGGAATTTAGAAGAATAATGAAAAATCTGAAAGGGTTTTATGATGAAGAAAGACTAGAGAAGGCGGGATGAAGTTAGAACTAGAGAATCAAAGGAAACGTGTCAGTGAACGCATGAAGGAATATTGGATTTGGAGAAAACTCCAGCAAAGGAAATGAAAGGAATAAAGTTGTTAGGTGATACAAAGTGGTCAATTTGAAAAGATTATTGGTAAAAAAAAAGAATTTCGAGTTTTTTAGATGTTCTTAAACCGCCTTCTTAATATGAGACTAAACCAAAAAAAATATAGATTTCAATTGTCCCTTCTGTTTGTGGACAAAATCGATTGCTTCTCTCTCCATAAAAAAAAAATCGATGTAGAACCGATTGTTTAGTTTTGTTTGGATTTAAAAGAAACATAGGGTGTAGGAGTATCCCTAAAAGCACTTTACAAAAACACGCAACAAGCATTTATTCCCCATCTGATGGCAATGTAATGGATTTATTCGAGAAATTGTTTGTTTCTCCGATCGTGTAAATGGTTCTTGTTTAAACCGTTGTGGAGGGTGTGTTTGGGCCTGTGTCGTCTTCTATTTGGTAAACTTTGGAAGGCAGGTCCTATTTCTGTGAGGCGGTATTCGTTTGGCCAAACAATGACATGGTTTGCATATAAGACCTACCTAAACGATCGGTAATTCTTCTTTTTAGGATAAAAAATAAAATAAAAATTTGTAATTGATTACTGGTGTTTAAAGGCGTAAAATCTTCAGACCATTGACGCCTGAATCTTATTTCTATCCTAAATCTTATCTAATAGATTAAAAATCATGTTCCTTGAAAATATACTCGTATGTAATTTTATAAAAAATTATACATTAGCAATGATATTGTAATGATTAAAAGAAAAAAATTATATAAAAATAGGTTAAATTTATTCTATGGTATCGTTATTGGTTATTTCAGGGAACGAATTTTCTTTTTTTTGCTATATGTTACGTTTAGAATAATTAATAATCGGCTAGAAATATTAATTATTATTTGTTTTTATAATTATTATTTCGTTAAAGTAAATAGTATATCTAACAATCAATAAGAAGACTTATATATGTACATTAACGGTATTCTGTAGTTATCAAAAGAAAAAAAAAATTATTTTATCGTCTTTTCATAGTTACTTCATTGCACCATTATCTTTAATTTTTTTATATAGAGTTTTTGCGTGTTTTTTTAATAGTTATAATAATATATTATATTATATTAATAATATGTTTTGAATAGTTAGTTATTGGTAAGAAGTATTCAATACCATTGGTTAATATGATTATCGGTTTAAACCAAAAAGTATTAGCTAGCAATGAGATGCTGTTTAAAACTAGCACCAAATAAACAATTATTTCGTGATAAATAAATGTAAAAACCGACTAACTTAAATTAAAAATGTTCAACTGTCTTTTCAATGATTATTTCATGGTTTTATTTTTTGTTGTAAGGGTGTTGTGTTTTGAATAATTAATAATAGGTAATAAATATCTAATATTATTTGTATTTCATTATTAGTAATGAATAACGAAAAATTCGCTAATATAAATAATTATGAAAAATTATTCTACGATTTTCATATACATTATTTTATGGTACCAGTACTGTTTTTTTTGTTACGCATTAGTTAATAATCGATAACGATTATTTGTCATGTGATTAAAGTTTCATGAAAGCTAATAGTGAAATTGTGTAAAAGTAGAAGATTAAATATTATTTTGTAATAAATAAGAAAAACGACTCTGTAAAACCAGATTAAATCTATTCTATCAATTTTTCATAGATTTATAGATAGATGGTTATTTTTTGTTTAAATACTTTTGAATAATAGCTGACAGATATTTATTATTATTTGTTTTTTTTTGTTTATCGTTTTTATAGAACCAAATAATATATCTTATAACTTAAATTCTGAGTAATCGAGTATCCATAGCTTTTTTTATCAGTTTTTCTTGAACCCGATTAAGTCCTAACAACGTGACTCTAAGAAAGTAAAGAGATATTGGGAAAGTAAAACGATTCCAGGGACTCTCAAGCTTTAATGCATTCATCTCGAAATAAAATCTAAGTCTCGGATCTAAGCGTCATTGCTTTCCAAATGAAAAGATTGTTAAAGTTTACGAGCGCGGTTATAGTATTACGATTCCTCAAGTATCCAACTTCCTCGGGATTATGGTCGGAATGCTTTTGGGGGTCGGACTTAATAATGGGGGATGTTTCGACTTCAATCTGAAGTTAAAACATTTTATTTTTAGTTGTAAAGAAAGCATTTACAACTTATTTCTTGCACTTAATTAATTTGTAGTAATATTTTATGTATTTATTGCTTGAAGAGTGGAGTGTGTATGAAGCTAAAAGCCCTTGTTTCAAATCCGGCGGAGACAGATATATTTATCTATGTATTATCATGTTTAATGATCCACAGTCACTCCAGAGGCTTGCCGTTTCTCTTTACAGAGGGCAAAGAGTAATATCCTTATAATAAAATTAATAGTAGATAGTTAATTAATATACATATAATTGGGTGGAAAATTAGACGGTTTAGCATGGTCTGAGTCAAATAACCTCACGGAATAACATTTAGTTGTAGCAGTACAGTTTTTTTTGTTGTTTTTTTCTAAGCAAATTTTTATAAAATTCCAATAAAAAGTTATTCTAATACTAATACATATACCACTAATTTTTTTTTTTTAATTTCAGCTTTTAAAAATGTGTGAAATGCTCTGTTGAAGATCCCGGATTCGAATATGACTAAAATATAAATTATTTTCCGTTAACCGTATTATAATTAAATATAATATTATTAACCGTTATTATCGGTTATAAGCCATTAAACTGGACTCTGTGGGGTCTGCGGACTCTTCTGTTGGTTGTTACAGTACAGGTTTGTTTTTGACGCCGTTTTATTAGCTTAACCTGATGTAACGAAGTCTTAGAACTTTATTTTCGGCCAGTTTTCCATGAGTTTAAACTATTCAAATGTTTTTGTTTGCTACTTACAAAAACAGCCAAAAGAAAATTGTTGTGTCTTTGGCATTAATAATTAATTGGAAGAATTGATCGTAGTATTTATTTATGAAAATTTATCTAAAATATTATCTATTTTGTAGACGTGTCTTAAACTTTCGGGGCACAGATATAAATAGCTGTGTGTAACTACAACACAATCAACATTATACGACCAAATGACCCTTCCCCCTTTAATAAGAATTTAATTTAAATAATATAGCAATGTATCTTCCACGGGTAGCCATAGTTGCCGAACAACCATTCCCGGCATTGTTTAGCGATCCTGACAAAAGGTCCGGCGGTCTTCGTGCATTAAGGAGGAGAAACTGGTCCGATACAGTTCTCGCTCAGGGCAAAAAAGGGTCGTATATTATAGCGCATGCCTTCCCACAGTCATGGGGAGGGTTGAACCCCACCGACATGATTTAAATCCCCCAACAGTCTGGAGGGACTTGCACTTGCACCATTGGTCCAAGGATGAGCCGATAGCTTGGGGATGGTACGGCTAAACGTTTGTAGGTGTAGTGTTACAAAATTGGTGATTACTTGGTGATTATTTATTGAACTACATATGGATTAGCAACGATATGGTCACATGCATAACTTACATTTTATTTGTCAGCTTGTAAACCTGAAGCACAGTAATACAATACACCACAACCTTTTGAACAGTTTACTTTGACACACTTAATTATGAAACCATTTTACCTAAATAAAATTCATAAATAATGATAATATCGAAGTCTGAGAACAATAATAAATAAAACTCAAGTATGATTCTACCACAGAATCTTCACTGATAACATTGCTCTATTGTATAAAACGTTTTTAGTGGCGTTATATTTTATCAGCGTTGCCCAAGGACGGATAAAGGAATTTCTTTCTTTTTTTTTTAGTCTTTGTTTATACTTTACGTATGTTTGGTTTGTTCATTTTAAGAAACTTTATGCAGCTTTGGCATACACATAGTTTTGGCTTTACAGATTTATCTGAGACCTTTGACGAGTACCTGACATCGTACAAGTTCGACCACTACCATTTTACGCGCCACCGGACTACTAACCTGCAATATTAGGCCTAATAGGATATACTTTATTCACAAAACTATTTTTTTCTGAAATAAGATCTGTAAAGAAAAACAATAACAAAGTGTAGGGAAAATGATAAAAAAAATTAACTGAAGTACAATTCAACTAATAAATGTTCAAAAATACTATTACTATAATTTTATCATAGAAGTATTTAGGTCTGAAAAGAAGAATTAAATAAAATGCTTAGTTTTGAAGAAAAAGTTCTAAATGTCAGTTTTTTTTTAAACATAAAACACCAGATCGTAAATAAAAATTATCTAATATTACATACAGTTTTGATTTTTAGAAATTCTACTATTACCGAAAATCATTTAATTGAACCTTGCAATGCAATACGGATTCATAATATTAAAATAGATAAAAGTTAATCATATCAAAATATAACATTATAATGTCAAAACACGATTTGATATAAACATTTCAAAAGGTGCTCTAAACAATTATGTAGAATCAACTCACCTAGATATGAAAATAAATATCTAAAATTTATTTACTTGTAAATACGCCATAATACGACAATGAAAACATTGAAGAAGCTATACAATTTAAAAAAATAGAACTTAACGTCAAGTGGAAATTCATCGCTTTTGGGTTTATTGCTCCCATAAAGTTGTGAGTTTACTCTAAGCGACCATAAAATTCGTTTCATAGGCATCTGTTTCCACGGCAACTGTTTTGTTTGTCTCCTTAACTTGCTGTGGTTTTTGTTGGCTCCTAGTATTGGGCGACACCTTTTCTGGTTCGAAACTCTTTGGAAGTCACATTGTACAATTATTACTTACAAACAAATAACCAACATTAATGCTTATTTAATAAAAGGGAAAAACACTCAAATTCGAACTCTGAAAAACAAATTTAACCATTTTGGTCAGGAAAAATGTTCGTATCCAAAGGAAGGCTAAATTTAGGTAAAAGGAAAACCTGAATACTGGGAAATTGTTCTTGATAAGATTTTACGTATATCATTATAGATAAGATGAATGACCAAGACACGTGTTCTCAATATTTCGCATTTGCAGTCTAGACTGCCGTTAGACCGAATTTCTTTATAATATATCAGTGTGTTGTAAGAAACAACGTTGAGTATTCGGCTCATATCCATAGTAACGCAACGTTGCTGAAAATGCTAGGCTCATTTTACTATACCGCTTTAAAAGTTTTCAAGGAAAAAGCATGTCGCATCCACAGTAAAGTGGAAATAATTAAAAACCGAATATGCAAAGTTGAAGGCAAATCCCATTAATCTCCTTAATCCATATTTATTTGGCGAAGAATCTGAAAACCGCAGACTAAAAGATGGAGAAAGAAAGGAATTCATTTCATACCAATTAATATGAGTATGGATTTTAGTACCAGCAGACTCATCCCAAATTTTAAAACCCATTTTTAGAAGAAAACTAGACCAGATGGAGTACCGTTCATTGGGACCTAAGCATTTGAAGCTCAAAACTATTTCGGAAAGCATAAAAAAAAAGTTGACACACCGATGATTCAGGGATCGAGGTATAGTTCAGTTTGTAGAATGCTAAGTTGTTATGCTGAAAGTCTTGGGTTCAAATATAGATATTGCAGATAAATTCCTTAATCTGTTAACAGCCATAAAGATCCGTTGATCCCCCTGGAGTATACCGTGGCTCTATAAAATGAATTTTCTAATTTGGGGGAAAACCGGTGGTTGAGCATGACCTGGGCCAAATTGTCTTCCTGAAAAACTAAACTGTTGGATAAGAAACAATACAGTCGCTACTCCATACTGAGCCGAAGACTCTCCATGGCTTTCAGTCCTAAAGGTTTTTTTTTCTTTTTTTTATACACCGACGCTCATCATCCAAATCAGTAGCGACATCCATCACGACTGTTTATTGGATTGTAGAGTCCTTGAGGATGGAAGATCATTCGCAGCCCATGACCAAGAAATTACTAAAATATGATAAGCCCCAAGGAATAATGAATCATAATATTAGATAATGATCAAAGTAGTCACGTTAGTTTCTAACAAACCAATTAAAGGCTATTCTTTTGGAACAATCTAATATGTATTGAAAATCCCATGAATTGAAAATGAGAGAATGTTTAAGAGTTCATTTTGACTAACCTACTTACAAATGTAAGCATCTTTGGTAAATTATATATTATTTAAAAGTCTATTGAACCGGGTTTGTTACCAAATGATCCCTTCGGAAAGGTTTAGATGTGGAACTGAGTCCATTTTGAGTGATGTGTATTACTGAGGAGCTACTATGATAGGTCGTGAATGGTTGTCCACGGTATTCCTTCACTAAGCGAATCACCGTGGTGCCAACAGATTCGTTTGGCACAATATCATTTGAAGAGATGTCGATCCGTGATTTTTATTATTTTTTATGCTTACCCCCTTCTTATTACCTACACAAAGTCAATTACGGAGCTTGACAGTAGGTTCAATTATATGTGCGTTGACTCTCGTGTTGGGCTGTCAGTTTGGCACACTGTCCGCCATCTTGTACTTTATGATACAACGTACCCGTGACACGCCGACAATTGCCAGCTGACGGTTGGAATAAACGTGACGATCCTTGAGACGTTGATCGACAAGTAGTCGAGTGCCTTACCACAAAGAAAAAAAGAAAGAAAAGAAGCATTCACTACTTTCAATATGTATTTTTATATCAAGCTCCACGGGAACCAAAATTCATCTATTTATTTAAAATGTTTATGTATTTATTAATTTTTACAGTCAGTATTTATTTAAAACTGATCAGTCAGTGACGCGGCGAGAGAGGATTGCTGATGGCCAAGAATCCAAGTTTAAACTCTCACATAGAGATGTATAGAGATAATGAAGTATAATCGTAAATAAGTCAGAATGTCATTTCGATGAAGTATTTATTCATCCTCCTTTTTCAATCATAGTTGTATACCACATTAAGGAGTAAATTATAGTTGGATTTACTAGATAAAAACAAATTAATATCATCTCTACCTAATGTCCATATCTCTGGCAAATTTTTCAATAAATACATCATAAAAAAGTATATGAGTATATTTTAATATCCTCTGCTTGTGTAATAAATATAAGGAAAATAAATAAAGGAAAATAAGAAAAAATAAATATAAGGAAAATAAATTAATAAAAATAAGAAAAAATAAATATAAGGAAAATATATACCCATAAACCATTTATCTGATACCCATAAACCACATACAGTACATTAATATATTTTTTACTAGCGACCCACCCCAGCTTTGCTCGGGTAATAAGGCATATTATGACTACATAATTTGTCTGTGTAATGTTTTTTTTTTTATCACGTACCGGCCACTAGGGACCACCCGAATATCATGGGTTAGGATTCTTTGGGAGTCATGATTTTATCACTTCTCATCTCAGCTAATGACCTTTGTTATTTAGAAATTATAAAAATAAAAACAAAACCAAATATTTCTTTATATACGAATTTATTATCTTGCACGGGATTAGGCAGCGTCTTCTGTGAAACCCATCGATATTCCAACCCATTTACACAAAACCTCGACAAATTATATTCCCAAACCTTTCTTTAGAATCACTCTATCTATTGGTAAAATCCGCATGAAAATCCGTGGAGTAGTTATTGAGTTTACCGCGAACAAACGCGGCCGAGGACTTTGTTTTATATGTATAGATTTGTAATAAATTCTCAGTTTTCTAAGAAACATATGGACAGTATAACCAAAAAAAAAAATTAACAGATTGTTGCTTCTTACTTTTTTATATAAATTTATAATCAATAAATAAAATCTCTAAAATTAAATTCTATTAATTCTATCTATAAATTCTATTTATTATAAAATAAAATAAAATTTATTGACTGCATCATAAAATCTCTTTTCTTCAATAAAGAAAAATGTAACTTTAACTTTGTGGTCGAAATTTACATGTTATTTCTTTAAATTTTAATGATTACTTTAATTACTTTTGGACACCATGCTTTTATATTTCACTATTTAAAGATTTAAGTAATCGTGTTATTAAATCTGTCTGGACGAAAAATAATTAGAGTAGTAATAGTGTTAACAAGATTTATTATTATTATTGGAGAATTCTCCCTAGAAATGGAAGACGTTAAGGAAGTAACTCGATCAATTTTTCTTTGGGTTGTTCTTGTTTTTCCTAGATAGGCTTTCATTCTTTCCGAAAAGGCTTGTTTACGCTCTTCCGACCACTTTGGTTTGTACTGATTTTTTTTTGGTTGCTCTGGCACATCTTCCCAACTGTCTACTTTGTTACTGAAGTTGTCTCTTTCTAAAATCTCGGATGGTCTTAAGTTTCCATTTTTGACGTCCTTTCGAATTTCAACTAGCCAGGGTGTGGAATTCTTAAGTGAAGTTATACAATCTATTGTTCTTTTCGTCAATCGATTTTCTGGTAGTCGGCTGAGATAACAATAGAATTTCATTCGCCTTTTCCTGATATCAATATCGATGTTTGCATACTTTTCTGCTGCATACTGTTGTTTTAATTGTAGCCTAAAACCGTCTTGGGTTTGTCTTCCTCCTAGAATTTTCCTGATGATCTTTCTATCTTCTTTTTGGATTTATTCAAGTCGTTATTTCCTGTTAAGGGTTAGTGTTTCACTTGCGTAGAGGATTGCTGGTTAAATGACAGTATTGTAGTGTCGAATTTTTGCCCCTCTTGATATTGATTTTTGTTGTAGAGGTTTTGGGTTAACCCTAATCCTTTTTTAATTTTTTGGAGGCGATGTCGCCGTGAGATTTTTTCAATGCCTAATTGTCCGAGGTATTTGTTAGTATGGGACCCAGTTGATTTTACCGTATTTTGTTTTAAAGCATGTAATTTCTGTTTTTGAACAAAATAATTCAGGTTTCTCAAATGAAATTTGTAACCTATTTTTTCCGCACATTCTACATGATTTATTATAATTAACTTCTAATAGCTAACAACCCGTTTGGGAAATAAATATATACTTAAATACTTATAAAACATACTCATAAAAATGTAATTATTTACTTGCCAAATAAATAATCCGGATTAATTAACTTCAAGAGCCAGTTTTATAACTTGATATACTTAGTAAAGTAATGTATAGGTTTCCACGTAGACTGGATAAAATAAACTAAAAAAAAATGTCTATTAGCTTATTGATTAGTTTTGCTTCGGTAAATTTTATATTTAAAGTTTTGTGATTTTCTATTCCATAGAAAGATTTTAAAGATTTTGAAATTCGGGTTATTTAATTTAGCTGTACAACAAAGTATTATACAAAGTACAAAATTATAAGTATAACAAAGTATAATAAAGTACAACAAAGTATAATTTGACTTACCAAGTATTCTATCCCAGATTTGAAAAACGTTGAATCACGTGATGAAAGGAATTCAGAAAATGCATTTTTAATGTCTAAATCATTGGTAAACAATTTTCCTCGCAAAAAGTTGTCCAAACTCCGAAAAAATTGGTAGTCTTTAGGGGACAGATCAGGGGAATGGGGGGGGGGGGTTACGGTAAGACTTCATAGCCCAACTCGTTTAATTTATCCACTGTCTGTATTGAAACATGAGGTCGGGCGTTATCATGAAGGAGAATAATCCTTTCCTGTTTACCAATACTGGCTGTTGCTTGATCAAATTTTGATGTAGTTGGTCAATTTCTTGGCAGTATGATATTGAATCAATGGTTTTTCCCTTGGGTAGAATAGAAAAATGAATGACCCCGCCCATATACCACCAAACAGTAACCATTAACTTTTTCGGATGGAGATTTTGTTTTGGCATGTGGCCAGGAGGCTGACCGGTATCTAACCATTGACCAGATCGGCGTCGATTGTCATACATGATCCACTTTTCATCACAAGTTATTAAGCGGCCCAGAAATGGTTCGTTTCTTTGACGAGCAAGCAAAGAAACACACGTCTCTAGACGTTTCAACTGCTGACGTTCGTTGAGCTCGTGTGGGACCCAGGATTCGAGCTTTTTTGCCTTCCCGATTAATTTTAAATGCCTGGAAACTGTCTTACGACTTGTGCCTAGCTCTGACGCATATTCTCTGACTGTTTTATGAGGGTCTTCTTCCACAGCCTTCTTAACATCTTCGTCCTCTATTGATGTTTGAGGCCGTCCACAGGGCAGATTTTCTAATGTCGTATATCCTGAGGAAAATTTTGTAAACCAACGACGGATGGTTCTTTCATTAGCACTTCCTTCACCAAACGCATGATTAATATTTCCTGCTGCCTGGGCAGCGAATGACCAAGTTAGTACTCATACAAAAAATCGTTCGGAAATCACGCGTTTCCATGGCCACGGTTAAAATTATACTAAGATCTGTATGCCTACTTGGGAAAAAAACAAACACAGTTTGCAAATAGAGGATTAACAAGTGCTTATTATAGATAGTAAATATTTTGCTAGGAATCAACAGGCAACGCTTTAATCCTCTACAAAGATTAAGATTTAAAAAATCGGACATTTCATGTGTGACAACCCAATACTAATTGCTAATATCCCCATTCTCAAATAAATGTTTTATATACTTAAATATTTAAACTGTACTTATTCATAATAACGTAATTATTTCTAAGCCAAATAAATAATCCTAATTGATTTGAATTTGAACAGTTTGATAACTCGATATACTTAGTAAAGAACACAAGGTTTTCACTTAAATTGGATAAAATACATTAGAAATATAGTAGCCAATTAGTTTTGTTTCGGTAAATTTTATATTTTAAGTTTTATGCATTGGCAATAAATACATTTTATATTTAATTATTAAAAGATTATAAAAAACGTGTTGCTATATACGTCCGTACCACAAATAATTGGAGGAGTAATGGCGTTAAAAGGATTTATTAGAATAAATTAATAATTGATAGGCGAATAAATAGAGAATTTTTAAATACACTTGAATATTTAAACCAATTATTTGTGTTAATGTAATTATTGCAAGGCCAAATAAATAATCCAGATGTATTGGACAGCCAGTTTGATAAACCGAAGTAAATTAAAGAAGATTACCACTTAAATTGGATGAAACAAAAACAAAACGATTAAGTAGCTTACTGATTAGTTTATTTTCGCATAATAAAAAAAAAACACGGTTAAGTTTATATTTAACTCGCAGAAAGGAAGGAGTTATTTCCAACTTGTGTCGTGTTACTAGGAGGAAATGCATCTCATCAAGGTGCATTTGCATCGGCCCGACAAGTGCAGGTGCGTGACGCCATTGCATAACAATCAACGGAGGAAATGAGTGCAAGAAAGCAATTAAGAAAAAAAATGGAGGGGTGTAGTCGCTGTTCGCACCTCACAATTGGAACGAATCCACTGGATTGGAAAACGCGCCTATTTAGAACTCTAAGTGGAAGCTTAGATGTGAAAAATGCCTTCTTAATTACTCTATCTGAGTGCTCTTCACCTGTTCCTTGCACCGCAGTTTCCTGCAGAAGTGAGGAAGGAAATGCAGATAATTGCAGGCTGCTATTGTGGTTGATTCTAGATGTGGGGTCGTGTTGATAATATGGTAAGCAATAATCAGGTCTATCACTTGAATTTTTATTGTTTCTACGTCATTAAATTTAATTAAAACATTGACTCGATTAGCTTATGGGATTACAGTTGACTCTTCACCGTAATGAGCCAACACTTCCTTCAGAAACGAATGGAAAGCGTCCGTTGTGTAGACCGAGGTGTTAAGTTAGCAGGCATCGGCATCGATCCTTCGTGTCGGTTAAGCCTTAATATTTATTATTATCTCTTAAAAAATCCCCAAAAGAAAAAAATCAAGAATTACATGATGGATCAATTACTAAATATTAAAAATCTTTGGTAATGATCTGAAAACTAAATAACAAATTTAATATCAGTTGTCTATAAAAAATATTTTTATTCTGTAAAAACTACCGGATACACCACACTTATCAGAATTATGTTCCAAAGCCTAATTCAGAATTTGATTTCCCTCTAACGGAAATATTCGAATATTTCGCGTTGATAGTCTGATGCAGGGTCCAAAATTTACTAGATGGTATGAAATACAATCATTTATCAATAATTATTATTTTATTTAAGAAAATATTAAGATTATAATATACTAAACAAATTGTTTGTTTGTTTGTTGTTGCTGAGAGGCGTAAAACCTAGGGTCATCAACGCCTGTAGATTTTTGATTTTTATAATTATTTATGTTTAAAAATAAAATAAATAAAATATTCATATATACACACATACTAATAAATAATACATCTATAATAAGGAAATAAAACAATCGGAAAAAACAACAAATGCATCTATAGCAAGGACAATGGAGGATCAAATATTGGTTATTAATTTACAGTTTGTAATGAATTTCACCACTTTGTCTATTTCAGATTTGCTGTCTCTAATGTTTATATACATATTTAATTTACTTAATAATTATAATTATCTACTGAACAAATGTTTATATACATATTTAATTTTTTTCAATAAATTAGTTAAATCTGATGAAAGTTCGTATGCCAATTCTAATAAAATATCTTTTCCTGCAACCATTGAGTAATTCTATCCATTACTCAACTCAAACTGGTGTGGAAAGTCCCACTTTCCCCCACTAGTGAGGGAAAGTAACAGCAACGTAGATCGAATTTGACAATCAGCACACTGTTATTTTAAATGTTATATGGCGGCATTACAATATTATTCATTTTATATTCCTAAAATGTTAAAATAAATAATTTTAGAACGATTTTATATTTAATTCAAGATAGATTTTATTTATTTTGAAGCGATTTTATAGAAATATTTAATATAACCTTAAATTTATTAGAACCTTCACAAATCAGAACGTTGTAGATCTAGCATTAAAACAGTGATCAGACCACAAACAAAATAAAAAATGGAAATAGATAGTGATGAATTCGTAGAATTTACTCCTCCATTCTCGCCTTCGGCTCGTGTGATAAAATTCACTCGGGTGTACTTAAGTGGCACTTTCCTCACTTGTCAAATAAATAACTTATAACTTTTACTGTGTAATATTGCTTTTAGTAACACTTTTTAAGATTAAAGTATTAAAATTGGAAATATAAAAAATTTACCGAAAAAAATTACTTTTTTAGCCCTATTTTTTCTTTATATATTTATTATTCTTATGAGATCTATATAGATTAATTCTTAAGTGATTAATCTTTACGTTGTTATTTGCAATTTATCACAAAGCTGAAAAATCTATTCAAATATTATATAGACCTTGCACTAATGTATATTTAATTACTTGGAACGACACTAATATACTTATATATTATTATCGACAAATTATTCTGAATTCCTTCACATTTTAACAAAAAATGCAATTTTATTTTTTCAATTCTATCAACAAATGTTTCAAATTTACGGTCCTATCATATGATTTTTACGCGTTTGCCACGCTCATTAAAAAATAAATAAAATAAAATTGAGAAGGCTTGCACTGTACAGAAGCTATAAGTGATGGAGGTTGCCTCGTAGAAGTAGCGGAATAGACTCCGTTCTATAAATAGTTGGAAACGTGAACGGACTCGCAAAAAGTGTGTCGCTGGTGGCTTCTTCAACTTTCTTTCTTGTTCCACTGACTTACCCAGCAGTTATATGAAGCACTGCGGACTTACTGAAGTTTCACATTTAATTATTAGTCTATTTTATTTGTATTAACCTAAGTACAGCTTTTACCCCTACAAATATTTTATTGTTTACAACTTAACATCTTGATTACATGTTTTTATACATATTGAATGTCGACAAATTTTAAGCAGCTGTAGTACTTTTGGATACCTGCATCTACTATAATGATTTTAAGTTAAAATTTAATTTGTAAAACAGACAAATCAAATAAGAAAAATACCGATATCAAGGTTGAAACACGTATATAGTTATTATTTTTTAGTAACGAGCAATAATCAAGAGTAATATAGAGCCATATTATTTATTCATTATTTGAACTCTTTTAAAATAAAAGTTAGATCTGATCCAAACTCGATAGCCAATTTTAACTAAATATATTTTTATTTACTACCGTTTTTAGAGTTACATTTTGTTAATAAAATATTAAAAATGAAAACTTAAAAAAACTATTTATCCTCAATTTATATTTTCTTAATTTTTAAATTAATTATTTGCATAAGAAAAAAGTCTTCAATATTTGGATTTTCAGACTAAGTCTAAAAACATAACTGAGAATCTTAGTTACAAAATAAAATTACTAGTGTTCTAGTATCATAAGTTTCGTTATATATACATTATGAAATTATATCTATGATATATTATATATTCCGTATAATAAGACATGCAGGAATATTGGAGACAAAGAAAACTCCTGCAGAAGAAAGGAGAGAAATAAAGGTTTTACGTTCCCCTGAATGGTTAATACGAAATTTAAAAATATACAAGTTTAATAAAAATATATGTGCTTATTATAAATTATATATAATTCTGCACCTGACACATCATTTTCTTAGTATGCTAATTAACCCCCCAAAAAATATAATAATAAATAAGGGGGATCTGATAATACCTAAATTTTCAAAACTGTTCTTAATTATTTTCCTATAATCTAGGTATAATAAAAATCAAAAACCTACATTTTTTGTAAAAACGGGGAAAAAAAAATCAGTAAGCATGGAATATCATTAGGACACTAAGAGTGACACAAGTGCCTTCAGGAAGACAAGCACTTAGGCTAAGGTTGAAACATTTTTCATGAGTGGTGAAGAGTTTTTGAATTTTTGATTTGTTGTAAGGGCATGTCAGACTAGTGGAAATCCAAGTTTGCTACCAAAAAAATCGGGTGAGAAAACTTTTGGTGGCCAAAAAACCTCGAAATTTTCATAATCGGTGTATTTAAAAAAAAACAACATAGATAACCATTTTAGACTATTATTTAAAGTAGGTTAAATTTGCTATAATTTCAGCTCAACCGCAGCTCTGTAGCTTTAATAGATTCTGAGTTACGTCCGTTTGAAAATTGGTAATTTTTTCAAAAAAATCCAAATTTAGGTTTTGGCCTACTTTCGCGTGGAACATAGCCAGAAGGAGTGATCGTACGACGAAAGTCATCAGAAATTAAATACAGGCCAAAAATTGAAATAAATCCGAAAATTTCGAGGTATTTTGGCCACCAAAAATTTTCCCATCCGATTTTTCGGTTTCAAACTTGGATTTCCACTAGTCAGACACGCCCTTACAACATCTCAAAAATGCAGTTCTCCTGAATTCATTGCAACTTCAAGTACCTGGCCACTGTCCTACTAAAGTTGAATGAGTTTTCAACCTTATGGGGAGATATTTACCCATTTCTTTCATCATTATAACACACCATCGAAAAAATACCGATTTTTGAGTTGTGGCACAATTATTCTTGTGCGATATAAATTACCCTTCTTCTTAGGTTAGAAATTTTTGGACAAGGAGCGCAATGGGCTGCTCTCCTGGCTTCCTTCCATCCAATTATTTTTTAAACGATACTCAAGAACCGAAATAATTATATATATAAATATATATACTTAGCTATATATCATAGGTATTTATACTAGATCTTAGCGAAAGCCTATTCCTCAGAGCAGATGTTCCGCTTCACCGACAGGGCTCATGCAAAACAGATCGTCCCACTACGTCGATTTCGGTCCCCGCGTTGAATACTGATTGGCCTCGGCTACGGACTCAATCGTTATCTTGTCTATTTTACGAGAGTCCTTCTTGCGTAACGCAGAAGAATTTCCGTGAGTAAGGATTCCTAGCGTAAGTAATAAACAATAACTCATAAAAAAAGTATTGTACATCGCAGTATGTTAAAATAACAAAAAATTACTTATTTGTTTTATTAATTCTTACAGATCTTAGTTCAATCCGCATTAGAGGCTATCAAATTATAGAGAAAAAGATTATGAGTTGTTTTTTAAATTATTACCTTGGGGGCGGGATAATTCTGTGTGTATAGCTAGCTCTAAGATACTATATAGAAGGTTCTGTGTTCAAATCCAGATACCTGCAGATAAATCCCTTAACCTGTTAATCGGTTAATTCCCTTTTTAATTACGCAGCATATAACGGGCGCGAGCTCTTTCACTAAGACTTGTCAGTACGTCACGCCCGGAGAACGTAATTTCATATTATAATTTTTTTTTTTATTTATGTTTAAAATAAATGAAAAAAAAAGAAATATATATATATATATACATATATATATATATATATATATATATATATATATATATATATATATATATATATATATAGCACAAAGGAAAAGGGCGCAACATATATTTCAAGGACGTATTCATATGTCCGATATGTACACGCTATTGTTTACGTTTGACGTATTTATACGTCCCGTTCGGTTAACAGGTTAATCTGTTAGCACCCATAAATGAATACACTAGTAGGAATCTGCAGAACCTCTTGGACCTTGACCTTCCTCTATAAAGTTGGAAAACTTAATTAAAAAAAACAAAAACATGCGGTTGATCGTTATCATGGCAAAATCACCTCCCTGCTATTAAACTGTTGGCTAAGAAAGAGTTGTCTACCATGTACTGAACTCAAAACCCATCATGGTTAGTAGTGGTACAGGATTTTTATTTTCTGTCATTTTTCTTTAAGTTTCTAAAATCGTTTTTTTTAGAATAGCTATGTTGTCATTCATGGACTGGATATACACGTACAAGCAATTAGAAAATTTGGAATTCAGAATGGAATATCAAATCTTACTTCTATTAAATATTTGTACAGAATTTTATGCTACGAATAAAGTCATCCTTACAGGCCTAAACGTCATATTTATTGCTGATTTGGCGCATACCTGATATCACTCCTTCCTTGACAAACTTTATTCCCACTCAAATCCAAATCCTAGCTACTTCTTCGATTCACGATAATCCTCCGAGTCGTCTGAAAAGAAGATGGCCTCATGGCCTTTTAAGTTGAATTTGTTATTTTAGTACTATAATGACTAGTTCCTCTACTTGCTTTTATCTCAAACTATGACGTATCATTCATTATAATTACTCGTCGTGTTGTTATAATACAGTTGTAAATTTGAATAAGTAAATTTTAAAAAAAGAAATAATTTTATGTTGCCCTTTTTTACTTTATAGCGTTTCGTTTTTTCCTTCAGAAACCAAAACATACATCTTAGTAACAGTTGTTTTTCTTTTATTCGGTTAATAAGTCAGTCAAGTATTTTAAACAATTAATTAAAATATATAAATATAGCCTTCAATTATCCTTATTGTAGTTAAAGACAACCTTCAGGACATTTTATGCCTAGAGTTCACCTATCAAGAGCCCACGCTAAGGAAAGATCTGCAGTTGACATGGAAGGTGGCAATAAAGCGGGGCTGAGAGTTGCATGCCACTGGGCATTCCACCTGAGAGCCCCCTCCAATATTTACCATCTTCCCACTCTCGGCTCGACTCCACAGACCTTGCTTTCACGAAATATGGGACCTCTCACTTAACAGTAGTAATTATTTACGGAGCGTTTAGTTTCGTAGAGGAAGGGTTGGAGTTTTTCTTGCAACGTGGGAAGTTTTTATAAACAAGCATTGAAGCATTCATTCATCATTCAATAAAAAATTACCATTGGGAAACATGTCGAGAAGTTTAAGTACTTTTAATGTAAATGCTATAAGCGCCTGTTATTATTCGGTCTCGATATTACTGATCCAGCGTCTTTTGTACCGAAATCTAAAAATCAGAATTTATAAAACCATCATCCTTCCAACTCTTCTTTACGGATGTGAAACTTTGCCGCTGACGCCGAAGGATGAACCACGTCTTAAGGTGTTTGAAAATAAGGTATAAACATGTAGAAGTTTACGATCGGAAATTAACGTTTGTGTAATGTATATCCAATAATTTTGAAATTTTCACCGAGTGTGTTTCTACTCTTCTCTTTTAAATAAAAATATACTTGTACCACTACAACCCATGAGGAGTCTTGGGATCAGAACATGGTAGAGACTATACTGTTTCTAAGACAATGGCTGTGCAAGATTTGTCTGAGTCTACGCTCAACCGCCAGATTTTTTCCTTTTTTAACAATTAAGGGTACGAACATTATAGAAGGTGTGTATAATGAAGTCTAATCCTATTTGGAATAAATAAGCAACAGCCAAGGTCAACAAAAATCAATAAAATAAATACATTTTATGAAAATATCGGCGAATATTAGAAAGTTTTACAGTTTATTGCCCACGATATCGGTCATCGTTATGTTAAAAATATTTATTCTTGCTAATTTACATAACTCGAATTCCCTCTTAATCCACTTCCAGCTTTCAGGTCTTGGTTTGTATTATACGAAAAAAAATCTTAAAAATCCCATTTACATCTCATTCTTAACGGAGATGAAATCTAGGCGAATAAGTAATTGGAGGCGATATCAAAGGATGATCGGTTATCATTTTATATTCACTAACACTGAAAAGGACTTTTATTTTTCATCGTAAATTTAATAATTAATTTAAAATAAAAATTAGTCTTATAAGTAATAAAACTAATATCATTTGTTATATTTTATAACTTTCTCATATCGAAGAGTTTATATATAATATAAAGTTTTCTCTCACTTCATAAAGACTAAGTGAGCCCAGGAGGATCCATCCATGGTTGTTAAAAAAATATATAATTTATCTACCACGGCTGTATCTAAACCCGTGAGCTTCAGAATGGCAACTCAGGACTCTACACACCGAGGTAGTTCCCTAATTATAGATAAAGTACGTTTAATTGTTCTTTTATCTAATTTTTAAATATCATAACACCCTTATCTATTAATTTCTTCATTTTTCCCCTAAAAACAGGTCTTCTTAAAATTAATCAACAATCAATAAATGGTAATTAACGTATTTTTCATAAGGAAATATATCGATTTTTTTAAATATTTTTATTTGAAAAAAAAGATATGTCCATTTGGATGTTGTTGACTTACGTCATTATAATTATTATAATTTATTGTATTTTATTTGTTATTGGATCTTGTTGACTTACGTGATTATGGAATATATAAGAAATAAATGGAGTTAGAATGGAGTTTTCCGATCATACTATATTACTGAGTGATAAATACAATATTTCACTGATATTCTAGAATATCATTTAAATTATTCACCGGTACCGATTGCCTGACGATAAAATAAACCTAATTTACTCTCAATTTTAAGATATGTTAATTACTCTTTCATTAAGGAATAAATGACTTTTATTATATTTTAAAACGCAATTAATGGACTCCAACGATTAAGATGGTGTGAAGAATTCCAACCTTAAACTACTAGTTAAAAGGATTATTAAACATCACGAAATGTTAATGTTTCCGTCAAAGTTATTCTATTTTTTTTTTCAAGTCAAATAATTAAATAATTACAGTAATTAGCCAAGGCTGTTATTGCCGCTTGTTATTTTTTCCTATGTCTGGAGAATTGACGGTGTATGTAATATACGAGAAACATAAAAAGAAAAAAAAAACCAGATGGTTTCCACTTCACGAATAGATAACACAACGATGGAATTTCAAAGGAGCCATTCTCATTATGGAACAGAAAACCTTGAAAAAAGATTATCTTGACATTGAGGAAACATTAACATGCAAGTTAGCCATATTAATAAGTAATTTATATTTTATGTTGTGGCCAAGATTCGTAAAATGTTATCGATAGTTTAGAGAGACACGTATATCTTAATGTTTAAAATTTACGATCGCCATTCCAAGTGAATAATGAATCTAATAACAGCATATACATAATTTATCTGTCTCTGTTAGCTCCAGTTAATAATGTTATTTGTTTTTTACTTTGTAACTATATATTAAAATAATCGTTCAAGCAATAAATATGAAATGCTCGATTTCACCGGACAGGTATAAACATAAAGAGCATAATCATATTTTTTAATGTTAAGTGAAACGTGTTATAATTTCATTTCTATTTATTTTTCCCATTTCTTTTTAAATCTTCAGTGTTATAAAATCCGAGTTGTTTATTAGTTTGTGTAATTGGACCTGAATTATATAAAGCGATAGTTTCCCTGATGTTCATTGTAGTTATGCAGTGGAAATATTATGGAAATGTAAATAATACAGATGAATAATTGATTGAACGTTTTATTAAATAGCTGTCATGTAGCGATTTCAGGTTATAATGCATAATAATATTTAAAACAATCTTTTTTTAAATATTTAATGGAAATGAATAAAAAGTGGACTTATTTTTGATAAAATAAATACAATTTTAAAAAGTTATACATATTTTTATAGTAATATGAGCTTTTATTTTTGAATTAAGATCCATTAGGATCTTAAAACCATCGTTTATTCTTTTAAATAATTCAAATTATTATTTGACAAGAAAATTTAAAACGTCCATGTGTATGTTAAAAGCACCACTCTTTGCACATTTGTTGCAAAAACTAAACATAAAAAAAAAAAAAAAATTGTTTAATGTAAACCATTAAGTGGTTCAATAGCCGAAACATTGGACTTAAACCACTTTCAAAAATAACACCTCATGTTATAAATTATAACTATCAACAGGAGAGGTACTGAAACATATTGGACATTTGGGGATGGTAAAGATGAAGGCGTTGGCGAGAAGTTGTTGCTACTGGCAAGGGATTGATCGAGATATAGAAGAATTGGCCAGGACATGCAGAGAATGCTGCTTTAAAAGGAATCAGCCGCTAAAGGTCGAAATACATCCCTGGGAACAACCGAGTTGACCATGGCAACGGATTCATGTCGACTTCACTGGACCTTTTCTTGGTAACAATTATTTTTTCATAGTTGTCGATGCATATAGCAAATGGGTAGAGGTTATACCAACAAAAGTTACTACTTCATACATGTGTATAAAAAAAGTAATAACATTTACAATTTTCGGCTTTCCCAATCAACATATCCGATAATGGCTCGCAGTATACGTCCCGCCAATTTTCAAAATTCTTGAAAGAAAATGTAATTTTACACAGGAGAACTGCCTCGTTCCACCCCTCAACTAACGGGCAAGCTGAAAGATTTGTTCAGACCGTAAACAAATCTCTAAAAGCAATGCAATATGAAAGAGGAGACATAAAAATGAAAATACTTCGCCTTCTTACCTAATTGAGAGGAGCGACTAATTCCACAGGAAGTTCGGCATATAGATTAATGTTTGAAAGGGACCTAAGAACAAAACTTTATGTTTTATTAAAAAACCCATCCTTACAAATTAGTCAAACGCCACCGGAGTTGAAAGTTGCTAAAATAATAAAACGAATAAAACAGTTAAAACCCGGGGATCGTGTTCAAGTGAGAAATTATAAAGATCGTGGAGAGAAGTGGAGTTTTCAACAGTAGCAGCAAGAAAAGGCAAACTGCATTATGATATTAAGACAAACCGTGGTGAAATATGGAGGCGACATGCGGATCAGATGCTAATCACAAAAATAATGGGGAGGACTGACGTGTTTGTAAGTTGTTATTAAAACATATGATTTTGCATATATGCGATTCAGTCTAAAATAATCATCAAAAGTGTAACGTGTTTATTTTTTTAATTATACTATCGTGAAAGAATAATATGTTGTTTCATTTCAATTATCCTTTTGTAATTATACATGGCTATTGCCTGCCTTGAAAAATCTGTAGCGAAATTATTATTTTAAAAAAATAATAAAATATCCCGATCAACATCACTTACTTTTATATTTCTTTACGAATATTGCTTAATAACTTTTTTTTGAAACGTTCCTTCATGTTTGAATTGAATCAAAACAACTCTAAATGTAGAAAAACTGAATGTGATAAAGAATGGAACAATTTAAAAAAAAAAGTAATAAAAATGAGATGTCTGTTTAATGCCCCATTTAATCCCGATTAAAAAATACTATCTTCCCAAACTGTTACATTGTAAGCTATCAGAATATTTTTTTCATGAAGGCAGCGTATCATTCATTTCAGTCATAAAAAAAGGATCATTAAAAGAAAATATTTATGTTAAAGCACACCAAGCAAACTCAAGAAACTTGTTTAATTATATAATGTCCCCATTTATTTTCCAAAAAAAATCCAAAATTTATTTATAATATAAATTATTAAATTAGCATAATAATAATTATTATTATCGAAATTTTGAATAGATTAAAGTTGTTATTTTTGTCTTATCATCTAATGGATTCTGAATCGTAAAAATGTTTGGATAAGATATTTTAAATATTTTTTTTTATCTTTTGGGATCAGTAATTTCTGGATTTAATTGGTTACAAAACGGTTTATACTGTCAATAATTAAGTTATGATTTAGAAGATTTTTTGGTGCATATACAAATATTATGTAATTTTATTGGATCCTAAAAATAGTATTATAAATGGATTGGTGTGGTAATCACCAATAATATGTCTCAATTCAATTAAAGTGCCATGAAATACAATTTATTTAAATATTAATTATTTTTTCAAGTACTGGCTGTTAATGTACCACTATTATTCAAAAGATAATATCCTCTCATTGTAAAAATTAAAAAGTTTTTATTAAGGTAAATTAAATAAGAAATATAAAAACCGAGATTAATGTGAATTTTGCTAAAGCTATTTCGAAATCTACTATTCTTAGTACAGATATTTATTATTTGAACTTTAATCTATTCTTAAGCTTTAATTGGTTACTTAAAGTAAAGCTTGAATCGTTTAAGAATAATTACAGTTAACTGCATTTTTTTCAAAGCTTGTCTACAGACTATTAAGTATTTACTTATTGAAATTACTCCTAAATTCACAGAGGCAGTTAAGAAGTTAATTATTGCTGTGCCGACTGGGAAGCGTTTGTGGGGTAGGCCAAGACGTAAGTGGGAAGATTGCATTAAGAGTGACCTGGGGATTAGGATTTGGGTAGTGGTCCATGGATAGAAGTTAGTAAGCAGAGATTGGTGGTATCGGCATCGAGCCTTCGGCCTCGCTAAGCCTTACTATTATTATTGTTATAAAATTTTATAAATTAAAATTATTATTGCATTTTGGGATTTTTTTTTTGGATTAGTTAGATATAATTGTTGATTTCTTATGCTTCTATTTTATTATAGTAATCACATCGGTTTCTCATACGGACCAAAGCAAAAAAAAAAACTAAGAGAAAAACATTCAGGTATTGCAAGAATCTTCTACTTTCTACAAGAGAGAGCATGTCGAATCGAAAGGGTTAAAAAAGGTATCAGGCCCTTTGGATTGCATCGGAGACAATAGAAGTGCTTTCACCCTTTTTTCAGGGGTTTTAGGGCTGATTTCAGTTTACCTCGCCCCAATGTTTCGGACCTTAGGTTCTCCGAGTCCGGCCTAAAAGAAAAAAAAAACATTCATTGGCAGCGATCCAAGTCTTGAGCAGTCGAAGTCATTTAATGATGCATTATTCTAAACTAACCGCAGATCAATTGTGCCAATTTATGACGTATAAAGATTCAATTAAATTTTATGAGATCAATTAAGACTTAAGAAAACATAAAATATAGCTATTATAAACCCCTATTTATTAAAACATTTTAATAGTCATTATGTCAAGTTTGAATGCTTCATGACGGTTTTGCATTATTCTATTAATTTATCGGTTGTGGACCGCATATCATACATTAAAGCCATCTCTAAAATTGTTAAAAATTTATATTGAGAAGGAATAAAGTATACTAGTATTGAAGTCGTTCGGAATTTTATCATCACAAGCCGATATTTTTACCGAAATGAATCAATATTGTAATATAATTAATGAAGATCTTAAAGTAGGTACTTAATAAAAATTGACAAATAGATACATTTATCATAAATTTCTGTCAATTTTTTTAAATTACTTTATTTTGGATTAATAACATTATTTTCGTAGATTTTAAACGAGTTTACGCCACTGTAGATGTTCATAATTCTCAATATCATTTAGTATGTAAATTTGATATTAAAAAGAAAATTCAAAAGATATTTTAAAGAATTAATATGTTATTAAACATGACCGTTACAAGTGAAAAATATTTCATGTACATATTTATTGTTCATTTTATTGTTGTTGTTTTTTTTCTAAACCAATATAAATAAAAATAATAAATAAGGTAATATATATAATAAGCGAAATAAAAAAGGAAGTTATTTTTTCGTCTCTTAAAAGAACTTAGATTGAAAAGTAACATCTGTTTTGAGAAAAAAAAAACATATTAAGCCCGTTGTACCCAGATTATTTATTTCATTACACTTAGTACTATATTACTTTACAGTTATGAATAGTAAATATATTTGTCATATAAAATTTAGTTTGTAAAATTTGCGACAGCTTTTGGTGGGTTCAAATATTAAACTTAACTAAATTTTCTTAATTAAAAATAAAATTTCCTCTCTAAAATAAAAATATAATATAATGTTTTTTTTGTTTTTGAATTTTTTATAATAACCATTTTAGATTAGATTGTTAATTCGTGTAATTATTAGAATGTTCCTCCCGAATCATTTTCGATCAAATTAATTTTTCATAATAACGTTCAGCCAGTCAACTAGTAAGCATATTAATGCAGTGACGTAAATAACACATATTTAAAGTTTTGTAAAGATGTAATAAGTGTGTACCTTATTAATAAATTAAGTCGTAAATCTACGGACATTGAAAACAATAGAATAAATAAATATAAATTTCGATGATCCCCTAAACTCTAGTTAATAAAATGGTATTTATACAAAATCCAGTAAACAAGACTTTTTAAATAAATATGTGTACGATCATTTATTTGTCCATAATTTATCGTTGATACTAATTTGTTTTTAATAAGATAGGATGGCAGCATGGACGGTAAATGTTTGGTAGATATCGCCTGCAGCGCGGCCGTCAACTCTCGACTAACTGACACAACTTTTTACCGGAGCCACACAAGATGTATATAATCCATAGGACATAATAATATTATTTATATTTATAAACTTACCACATACGACTCTGTCGAAGGGGCTCATCCAATCTGAAAAATAGAATAATTATTACAGCCAAATATTATAATTATACTCTATGTTAATCCCTTCCACCATGTTTTGTTAGTCTTCTTCTAGCTAAAATTACATTAATTATATATTTTTGGATACAATATACACTTTTTTATATAATAAAGCACCTTTTTATGAATTAAGATCTATTTTTAATGCATTTAGGAACAAAATATACAGTAAAAATATTAAGATCGTTTACCTTAAAATAACAAATAAAATGAAAGCAGTGGTTCAGAAAATTGCCTTTTTTTAATTTATATACTACGTGATTGAAAAACACAAATCATCTACCAAAGACTTTTTTGTCTTTAAATAAGATATTTATGCAATGATTATAACAAAACCAAATATTGTATTATATAAATGAAACAATTATAATACTATGTAATTGTGCTATATCATAAAACTTGTATACAAGATATTACTATACTGATTATAACAATATAAAATAAATATAATTCATTAGAATTTTTTTTAATATATAATTTAAGAATATATAGTATAATTTTATACTGTAACACAATTTTAATATATTTTTAGGTACCACTGCGTTCATTTTATCTGGTTTCTTTTATAAAAAAATGTTTAATTATTTACATAACTTACAAAATTTCTTACAGTTCAGTAGAAATGAACATTTTTTTAAAGTAAAGAACTTTATAACAAATTATATTTTCATTGGAGCAAATATTTTTCATTACCCTTAAAGAAATCATACACTTTTAAAATTTTACTTTTTTCTAAATTATTCATTAATTTAAGGGAAGTGTTGATTTCGAACAGATTAAATTTATTCAATAAACAGATTATTTTTAAATATTAATCTAATTAGTACAGGTTGATGGTATTTTAAAAAAAGTGTTTCTGAAATAATCTAAGCACTTATTTTTATTGAACACAAGTAAAAACGAATATCGGTCCTTTTATGAGGTTACTCCTTTATAGAACATTAGAAATAATTTATGTTCTATAAATAATTTTAAATTATTTTACTAAAAATGCAAGTGATGAGTGTAAATAAGAGAATTTCCAAACTTATTATCAAACTAAGCTGGGTTTTTTTTTTATAAATTTGCATGACCACCGTTTGCATGAATAAGACCCACTTCATGCGACTTGTTAAACGCCTCTGAGCCAATTTAAAAATGATTTTATCAAATACTCCAGAGCTAATGGAGGTTTCCTTTGGGGTAATTTATTATTTTTATCGCGTTAATAATTTCGAAATTTACATTTTTCAAGAATGCCGTGGAATCGCTAAAGGACTGGTTATAAACGTGATGGAAAGAACTTCTAACTTTAAATGTTTGTGGTTCTTTTATTGGGTGATTAGAATTTTTATAATAATCTGCGAATTATGCACAGTAAAAATTAAATAAAGAAGAGTGTAGTTTTTTTTAATCAAACTGTTAATCATGAATCTAACTTTCAATCATCCATTTGTCAGTAGATAGATAGATAGATATAAAATTCTCTTTATTATTAAATTATTTACAGTGGTTTCTTTTTTATTTTATTTACAACATTAGCAACTACAGCATGGTACTTTATACCGTCTGCCGGGAGTTTGATTGAACTACTAAATAACAACAAAACTAAAAAATAAATTAAATTTCTTTTTGACATTAATAATTAAATTCTGAAATTAAAAATTTTCTATAACGACCTGCATTACTTACAAAATTATCCATTTGTCAGTATTGTATTAAAAATAAAAAGTCATCTATTTAAGAAATATATTTTTATAAAACGGAGTTATGACAGTTAAATACTATTTAACCATTTCAAAAGTGAATTTTTCTTATGGTTAAGAAGTGATTATCAAGGTTTACATATTTTTTTGGTATAGTTTTAGTAAAATAATTATTAGCATATCATTTGATAGATTATCCTGCTACGTGGCGTAATCATTCATGTCAGCTTTAGAATAATATTCTGCATTAAATTTTCTTTAAAAAATATATATTTCTTTATTTTTATTTTTAAAATGAATTTCCTTTATTCCTTTTACGAGTGTGCACCTTTTTATTGTAACCGAATTATTAAGTTAATTGAAAAATAACCCGATGGAGAAATAAAATATTATATTTATTTAATATAGAAAGACTACAGACTTTACTATGGTAATTATTTTAAACGACCAATAAAACATATAATAAAAATTGAATAAGTCAAATGTTATTCGCCTAAAAAAATAAACAAAACCTTATTAAATATTTATGAACTGCTTAGAAGATTTTCTTGCGATTATTCGAGTGATAAAACAAATAATAAAAATTGAATTCTAATTTCTATTGTTATAATATTATACTTTTTTACATATATTATTACACTAGATTCTTATCATATCGGGTATTATTTTTTTCTTTCAAACGTACATAGTTTAAAGCTGTCATTCTATGAAGATTAAATTATTTTAGTTTGTCACATAGTTATAATGTTCATTTTTAAATATTTTATATTTAAACATTCGAAATTATTAATTAATATTTAAAATATGAGGGTGTAATTTCTTTTTTTGTTTTTTAGGTTTTTTTTAGTCTTTTCTTCAAAAATAAAATAAAAATATGTGCTCTGCTGCTTCCTATACTTTTAGTTTTTTATCATTTTTATTATTATTTAGATTCTTTAGTGCTAAATATAATTTAATGGTATTATTATAATAAGTGGGATAATGACAATATTACATTAATTATCTGTTTAAAATCAACTTCCCGTATTTGTTGAAATGAATAGTACCTTAAAAATGTTGTTAACGGTGTATGTTTTTAAATGTCAGTAATTGTTAATACTTAATGACAGTAATTGTAAATATTATGGCAACCGAAAACATAAGCATGTAATATAAAAATTATTGTAATAGATCACCATACTCTTCCGCCTGTTTAACACTTGTTGAAGACATTTCAAGAAGCTAATCTGAAATACTTTGTCAAAAAATCTATAAACTGGTCAATTTATTTATTTTATTTATTCGTTATTTTTTACAATTAATGTATCCCACTCCCAAAATTGGTCAATAAAATTACTTAAATAGTATGATATTATTTTCTTTTTTGGTTGATACTATTATTAATTGTTAGTATAGTGTAAGAATTCTGATTATGTTTTTTAAGATAATAATTTATTTTATTGTTTAAAATTTTAGGTCGTCTAATCCTCTTCGTGCCCTATAAACACTAAGAAGATTTCCCTTATGATAGCGAGCAGTTTGCCTTCTAGAACTGTTTAATAATAGACGAATTCCCAAGCGCCATTACCGACTAAAATTAGCCGCCATCTTGTTGGGCATTAAACAATTTGTGAGGAGGCATGGGAATACTCAACTATGGATGGTACCATCCCTTAGGGCGTAATGCCACGTATAAATTTTAGTTAAAGCTACTTGGCCATTATGGGTTCCCTTTATGTGCTAGGGTTGTCATACCGTCTTCAACCGACATTTAGAGCGTACTTTTATTGACCGATTTATAGTTTGTTGGCATAGTATTATATTTCATAGTAGCTTCTTGAATTGTCTTAAACGAGGTTTTAATACGAGGAAGTGTGTGATGAACTATTGTGATCAATTTTATGTAACCATTGCCGAGGATCGTTACATTAATTTTAATAATTAAATTGAATTTTATTTTACACTTGGTCCTGTAATTGTTGTTCTAAACTATACCGAAACGAAGCTTTTTTTCTTCGAATATATGTTTTTCTTGTGTAAATAATATTATCTAAAAATAAATATTTTTAGTTTTAAATAAATTAAAACCCTTGAGAAAGTAATTACAATTTAAACTAAATGATCCATTATTATGCAACATAGCATTCAAAAAATAATTATAATTATGCATTTTGACAATATTAAATAAGATTACACAACTATAATGACAATAATAATTTGTTGAAACAACAGTTGTAATAACTTGTTAGTTTTCTAAGCTTTAGAAGTTTAATTTGTATTACGTACATTTCGGTTATATTTTCACAATATACTTTATTAAAATGTTCTTAATAAGTGGCCTTAAAGTTTAAATTAAACCAAAGACATCCGATAATATAATTAAATATAAACCGTAAAGAACATTAATTAATAACAATAGTATAACTTTATAGTGAAATACAAATACTAAAATAAATAGTCTCTACGTTCTATAATTTTAGTTTATTCAACTTTTTTTCAAGTGCATAGACTCTCAACTTTTTTATAAAATTAACGATCATAAGTTTATTATATTTAATTTATTAATGGGCATATATTATTATATTATCGATATCTCAAGTATTATTTAAAATTTAAGAACGGTTATTTAAAACATATTAATATAGTAATATTAACTGTTGTTCCATTTATGAATATATAGCTAGAAATGTACTTAATAGCCTTGTTTATCTATAAATAAACTATTAAAGCTAAGAAAACTAACAGATTACTATAACTGTTGTTTTAACAAATTATTATATTATAGTTGAGTAATATTATTTTTTACAATGCTATGTTGCATAATAATGGATCATTTAGTTCCAATTTTAATTAGTTTCACACGGGTTATTTATTTAAATGTAAAAATCTATATTTTTAGATAATATTATTTACTATATACTGTTATATTATTTTTGGAAAAAATGCTTGATTTCGTTATAACTCAGAACGAAAACTAGAGAATAAACTGTAAAATAAAGATTAATTATAACTGCATATTGTAAATATTATTATGTTTTGTTATATTATTATAACGTGTTATTATAAAATCATATTATAGTATTATTATAAATCATAATATCATATCTAATCGTTCGTTAGAGATCTTGTGAATGATTACGTAAATGGTTTAATACTTTTATGAGCGTTTTATAATATATTTAAATAAAAAATAATGATATTTATTTACACAAATAAATAAACGATAGTCATTGAATATGAAATGAATACACCAAGCAAGGCTAATATATTTTCATGAAAATGATTTGAATGATCATGTATTAGAAATTAGCTTATGCCTATAATGGATTAATAAAGTTATCCTCCGTTATGTTAATGCCGTAATTTTGTCTATGAATAATTAATAATATTCACGGTTTATTTCTTATAAATGTATATAAGAAGGTTTAACATTATTTATACTGAAATAATGCTAAACCTCGAAACGGTATGATAATAAATGCTATTCATTGATCGTTATTAAATTATCGACCACAGTAATAGAATAAATCATATTCATTATTCAAATTGATTGTAAATTTATGATTCATGGTTTATATCAAGCTGTAATATAATATTATCTATAATTTCAGATTGATTTTAAGGAACCAAAATATTAGGCAGGTTGAGTTTTATTTAATGATAAACATTTTTATTATATAATTAAGGACACTATTAGTACACATGAAATAAATTGCAGATTTATTTAAAAAGAAGTGTCATATTGAAAATACTGCACGAATTTATTTCTTAAATAAATTTCAACAATTAGTAATTTTAGACCAATTATTTAAACATTAATATCTTTTTATAATCAGATTTAACTTCAGGATAAACGCTTTATTTTCCTGTTGGTACAATTCATTAAACCGAAATAATAATTTCATTGCCATAGATATATTTTAATATTTAATACGTTATTAGTATTATATCTGTCGTATTTATTGTGTCTATGACAATTTTACAAAATAAAACCACTATTGTATTGGTTAATTTTAATGGCTATGGCTAATACCGTGTAAACAAAGTCAAGGTGTAAAAAAAAAAGTGAATTAAATAGCGATTTTACTGCTTTATCTGTTTATCTCGGGTATATGAATTATAAATTTGGTTATATACGGTAAAACCTATTATTAATATTGTTCAATAAAATTCATTTTTTTCACAGTAGTGTGGAAAATCTGCTTATTTTTTCAAGCGTCTAATAAAATTAATTTTTCTTGATTATTTATATATACTATGATATTAATCAACGTCATGACTACAACATAGAAAGCTTCTGGTGTTGATGGCGGGGAGTGAGTTGACAAATTAACAGATTAAAATTAGATCAATACACAACACTTGATAAGAAACAAAAAAAATATACACAAATAAAATTTAATCGTCTACCGCGCTTTTTTTGTGGGTTGTATCTTGTTTATTGACACTCATCATCACGATTATTACTTTAATCCGAAATTACACCTAACTTTTTAATTATAGCGATAAAATCTTTTATGTGTTTTGGCCATGCAAGTTGTTTCAACCACGCTTTTTCCTACAGTTTTAAATTTTTTCAAACTTGAAAATTCAGGAAATTCAGATCACTTGCTATTTGAGCTGACAATAATTAGAATGATGATATTTGTAGGTACGGTATTATTAACGAAATTGGAAATTAAAATCATCCCATCTGAAAATAATAACATTTTATAAAATATGAATGGCAATAAAAGAAATCGCTCCCAATGACATTGACTAGATTGCTCGATTAATGAAAAACTCTTAGTAACCAGTTCAATTATTCATGAGGACATCCAGGCGGCTGGGATTCCACTCCAACCTGACGGCCGGTACACCATCCTCATTGCTAATAGCGTGTAATAAATTAATTATTAACTATACTTGGATGTATATGGAAACATAAATGGAAATTATGTTTACTAATTTCAAATTATGGCCGATTCATAGCTTAGTGAATATTTATCATTTTGTTATTTTTATCGTTTATAATCAAAGTCACTATAAACTGTCTGATGTAATTAATAATAGCAATAAACCAATCGATGAAAGTGAAATGAGGTTTTGTGGAGATAAGGGGAAGAAAGTGAGGCAGAGCAAGTGACAAGAAGCCAAAAAAAGGTTGAGGACAATGCAAACCTCCGCCCTGCTGTTTTATTGTCACATTTATGGTTAGTTTTATGGTTTCGAGTGGAGGGGGTAGCCGAAGGGCCTCAACTGCCGGCGCTCGGCCTGGCTAGTGTTAGTAGGTTATTGCCACTGGGAGCGGTTAATTTTACTGTCTATTATTTACTACTACATAATGTGCTGCTCTTGCTTACCAGTGATCGACATCCACGGGTACCTGGGGATGTCAGGAATGGGTTGTCCAGCGGCCGCGGTGACCTGGGTCGTGCAAGAACTAAGCGGGTCTGCGGAGGCGGCGGCCGCTTGGTGATAGAACTGGGCCGCCGCTGCCATCGAGGCGGAGGCGGCGGAGACGGAGGCGGCCGAGGCTCCGTTCTGGTGGTGTAGGGAGTACATGCTGTCCGTGCTCCCCGTGTACCTGCACGACTTGTCACCGCCTGTCGCGGCGTCCACAACCGCTGCCAGGGCAGAGCTTGGGGAACTGAAAGCACCCATCGTACCTGTGGCGGCTCCTGCGAACAGTCCTTGCTGGTGCTGGTGGTGGTGGGCCGCCACGTACGGGTACATCCTCGATGCTGAAGAGACCAGCGAAGGCGGTGGTGACGACGATGAGGACGAGGAATTGTTGGTGGCCGTACTGCTGTAGTTGACAGCCGAAGGAGAGTCCGACGTGGTCGTGATGACAGGGTTCAGCAGCTGATGATGGTATTGCTGATGATACTTAGGTAGCATACTATCTATTATAAACTTGCTCATCCTTCACACCATTATAAAACTCGAGCGCGTAGACACACTATAACCCGCCGGCTAACCTGACTCTTAATGTAGGGGTGCACTTGTACGAATCCTTTATGGCCGTGGAGTAGGGGGAAGAGTGTGCGAGAGCTGGTGGCCATGCCGGGGGCCTTCCCCCCCTCCCTCTCGGCCAATCCCGTTCGAGCTCGGCTCTCCTCTCGGCCAATCGGCTCTCGCCTTCCCCCACCCTTCGATTCCGTCGCCTGGAGCCACAAAACCCTGGTCGTTTTTCGTTCGATACGCTCGGTGGCGACGGTGTCCCCATCTCTTGGCAGCCCGAGTGACCAGGGCCATGTCGACAATCGATAAACAGGTGACTGAGGGCTGAATGGAAGGTGTGGCCTCAAACAGTTTAATGACAGCCGGGTCGCAATAAAAACCTCTTTTATTGCTACTCGTAAATATGATCACCACTCTCTCGACCACGTGCTCTTCCCGCCGCTCTTTGTTGGTAAACTAATTCCGTGGCGATAAAAGAGATGGATGATATAAACTTCAAAATACTACTAAAAAATAATTAAGAGATGACAAAGAGATCATGCAGAGGAAGATGCATCGCCTCACCACTATCACCACCATGGCCACTACTCCACTAAGAAGCTACTGAATAACAGGCACTTACCATCTCATCGCAATCCATTCTCTCTCGTACCTGGAAGCAATAAAGCAACTCGTTATAATTTTATACACATCAAAAATGATATTAAGTTTTCAAAATATTAATCTAACTGATATCATTACACTTTATTCATAACTAAAATAAATAATGATGAACTGGGGAAAGCAAGTACGAATTAGAGGTTTAAATGAAGTTACAAATGTGGTTACTATAAATTATTTTATCATAATCGGCTTCACGTTCGGCTACATTGAACAAGTTGTGTTGTCAAAATTAATCGAAATTTTTTGATACTCTACATTATAAAACATATTGTTTTAAATTAAAATTTAGCACTTCTAAATTACAAAATTATACTTAAATAATACATTTTAAACGAATTAAAAATTACTGTCATGTATTTATTATAGTAAAATAAAAACATTCATGCATACTTTACCTTTGTAATAATAATGTTTACGATGGAACAAAAATCTTTTAATAGATTAAGGTCCACATTCAAAAATAATAAACAATATTTCTCTCTTCGTCTGATTAGCCAGAGCAGCATTAAGTGGCGTTAAATGAATAAACGACAAACAAGTATTTCTCTCCACCGAATAACGATAATCCTCTAAATCTTTTGAATAGAAAAATATGCCATAACACTTAGAATTGTATGTTATATCTAAGTAACTTATATGTACCCACTTTTAATATCACAGTTAAAAATATAAATAATTGATAAAACAGAAGTTATTTCAATAAAATAGAGCCAAAACTCAAAACGAAACATTAACATTTATTAGAATGCATAAGCTTTGCTATCATTCCTTATCTACTAATAAAAATTGGATACTGATGTATTTTATCATATATATGAAATAACTTCTTAGAATGCAAATGGAAAAAACCACAAGCAAAGCCTTATGTTTCAAATCTGGGGTAAAAACAAACAATTACTAGTCGACGTTTCGCCTATTCAGGCATTATCAAGACACAAATAAGAGTAAGATCAATCACATCTCAAAGAACAAGTGCAATACATCCCAACGAATAATCGCCCAAATAGGCTCATAACCAGAGACCGCACCTCTACCCCAAGACGCTCAACTCAAACTCTTTTCAAAGAGCCGTTTTTCCACTTCATTCCCTGATGGATAGATTATACTTTAATTTTATTCAAGACTTAAAATCATTAGTGAATAAAGAAAGTTATTTCATATATATGATAAAATACATTAGTATCCAATTTTTATTAATATATAAGGAATGATAGCAAAGTTTACATTCTGAGAGTATATGAAATTTTAAATATAGTTCCAAAGAAACACAGATATATACTATAACAGATATCTACAGATATCTACTCAATATCTGTAATGACAAAAAATACTTTCGATAGATGGCCTATAAAAATAATTCTTTTTTTCCTCTAGAAATCCAGTAGTGTGTCCCCTCAGTAAATCAGGCCTATTTCTGTTAGTTATTTCAATACATCGATTGAAAAAAATATACATCATTCGTGAAGTGCATAGAAGATTATAAAGCCAAGGTCATTGGAATGTTACTATTTTCATAAAAACATGGACGTTTGATCTAGATAAGTCAACTCATATTGAAAATTTAGCCAAAAATTGCAAGAATCAAAAACAGAGCATTTCCTTGGCTTTTTAATTTAAGAAAATACGCTAAATTTATCGAAAAACAATTAAAAACCTAGTATAATTAAGGGAGTGTGTTTCTGTTTCAAAAAGTCTAGTATTGACATGCTGGTTCGTTGATATGCCATACTTTCTTCTTTTACTTTCCATGTACATGTATAAAATACGTTCTCCAATGTAAAAGGTGCACTCTCTTGATATTGTAGGCAGATGGAGCTGACATTATATGTTTTTTTAAGCCAGTCCTTCTTTTGAAATGGATGAAACAAACTGTTACTATTCTTTAGAGTAGAGAAAATTCAGCAAGGGGGGATGAATCGTGATCGACTTGATCAAGAGGATGTTAGTTACTTATTGCAAGAACCTAAAAGAATTTTCGGTTTTACTTTTACGAAGATATTTTTAACGGTTGTCAAGAAATTTTGATTTGCTATTACTGCTGCTGGTACATATTCCAGTTAAAGATATCTATAACTTAAAATTCACTGGTATTATTAAGTTGCGGAGAGCTATGATATTGCAATGGACTAAAAATTCCATATCACTGAAATTAAACTGACATGCTTTTTCTTGGAATCCATTGGTTCTTACTTCTGCCATTCTGACCTATAAAATACAATTGTCATAAAATAAAGCCTAGTTATTGAATTAATTTTTTAATTATGGTAAGCGTTAATATAGAAAGACGGTACATATGTAATGTCGACATTACAATGACCCTTCTCTTTTCAACAATATTGCAAGATCATAAACGCAAAGTCTCCATAAACTTGTAACGTTCCTCGTCGTAATTTAAACCGACTATAATCGGCGATCCATAAATAGTAAAATGTTTAACGTGAAGACGGAAATTGGCTCGCACAAGAAGAAGAATAAAATTGCCATAACAGAATTAACCACAGAACGTTGTAAAATTATCTAGTACATTTTGTTCAAGAAAGGATTTTAGTTGTGAAATCATCCCTCTATCCATTACGTCTGTCTAATGCTTCGGAAACAGTTGTATTGTATTTATTATATTGTAGATACTTTTAGAAGATTAAGCAAGTATGGTTAAAATTGTCCTCCTATTAATTATCCTATGGTTTTGAGGATTGTTTTACAGAGAAAATGGATTTGCTGGGATTTCATTTACTGTAAAATTTAAGTGAATGATGAGGAATGGAAATTGTTTTATTATTATAGCGGCAATTTAATAAAACTACTATATTATGATTCTCCCAGATGTTTTTATAAATAAATAATATAATAACATCATCATCATCATAATATTTTCTACCGCTCTGCAGTGTGACGATCCTGCCAATAGAGCCTGTTAGCCTTTCCTCAGCCAATTCTCTCTTTCGAGGTCTTCCTCTGGGTCTTTTCCCCTCTGTACGGGTCTCCCAAGTATTCCGGGCGATTCTCTCTGTTTCCACCCTGAGGAGATTTCCAAACCAACTTAGTTTGTGTTCTTCCTAAATAGTCTCAGCTGGTTTTATATCGAGAATAGCCCGTTTAGTTGTGTTCCGTAACCTGTCTCCAGGATATGATTCCTATGGTTCCAAAACTATGATTCCTTTCTACTTTTCAACACCTAAAATACAAATGTATATACTGAAATATACAAGTATTATATTGATGTAATAAGTTTTATTTTTATGGACGTGGTCGAAAACTAATTATGAGAGATTGTTTATTGTTGTGTCAGAAGCTACCTTGTTAGTGTAAATATTTATTTATGTTATTTGCTACTGAAATTAAACTTTTAAAATTTTTTGTTTAGTTAAATAACGAAATTGGGGGACTTACAGTCTTTATCCATGTTGCCAGCCTGGTGATGTAATACGAGTTGTTAAATAACAGTCACTTTATTTAATAATAACCTAAACGACTTCAACGAAAAGTCTTAGGTTCAGTACTTGGTAGGTATTGTACTGTATATAAATCAACGATTGTTCAGGGATGTGATGGGTTAAAGATCAAGCTCAACCTCAAATTTTTTCTATGAATCAATGGTACTCACTTCGAGACTGTGTGAGCACAAGAAACCCTTCAGATCCCATATCAGGCTAGGGTCCATCAATTGTATTCATAAATTCTTTTTATGTTAAATTAATTGATTACAGTAATGTAAGCTTGTCTACCTTGAGAATCGAAACATTTTTAAGGCATAAATAGGTAGAAACTTATTATTAATTGTACAACGGCTGTGGAGGGAGGCATACGACATAGTTGATATTAAAATCTGTATTGACAAGATTGGAATAAAAAAAAAACATGAACTAGTTAATAAAACTGACGTGTAATTTATAACAGGAAGAAAAAGACACAGTAATTAAAAAATTATCATGGATAGGTATCAACGAATGTAGGGATTTTGTTTATGAGAATATAATGTACGTATTAATGAATACAGAAAACAACTGGTTCTTTTCTTTCATAAATGATTTATGTGACCCCTAAAAGTTCATAAAAGTATAATCTGATTGAACGATTTTAATCAGCTGGATTCATCAGAATGATGAATAGATCAACTGCAGCATTGAGGAATGCGGCTTGTGGTAAATGCTTGCCTAGAAGAATAATAAATAATATTCATATCTCAGAAATAAATCTCCAGCAGAACTCAATAGGACGACAGGATTTCATAATGTTTGTAGTATTTCATCGAATGGAATGTATCATGAAATTATTGGACTGTATAGCTAGGTACGGAAAGATCATAAGTGTCTTAGTGAGGTACTTGATGATATACGGACATATCTCTGGAATGTATAAAACATAATGGCCATTTGTAATTTATTACCCTTTAATACAATTAACGAGCGATAATACAACACATATAAGTCATTGTATCATAAGACATTTGTTTAAGTACTGTTTAATTAGATAATACTCTTCAAAGAAAAACAAATATACATTAAGTCCACAGATAATTAATTTGTTTTAATAAATTATCATAAACGTTTCAAGTTGAATCTGCTCATGATACAAAAACATATCGACAAAATTTACGTTTTTGAGATACGCATTGTATGTAACACTATTTTTAATTTAATATTTTATGGACACATTTCTTATGTCTGCGTTCCCTGGATATAAGTTTAGTTTTCACAATAAATTGTTTTAACTTTTAAATCGCTATTTCATTAATAACTGGAAAGTGACAATTTTTTAGAGACGTTTTTTTGCCATTAAGTTGACGATATGTTCATTGTAAATGTTTTATTATATGAGTTTTTTTATGAGGATTAGTACGTCTTGTTAAATCCGATTGATGTAAGAAGTGTCGCACTAAGAGCTTGGAGTCTCAATACTCATGCACTAAAAATAAGTCTAGATAATTTTGTAAGGTTTGAGTTTTAAACATCGAGATTCTTATTATACATCGCTCATTTAATAGAACGACGTCATAACTCATAAAATTAATTTTTCAATCAAGGTATTCGAAAAATCCAGGTGAGTTAAAAAAAGAATAATTTAATGAAAACAAATTTAATGCCATTATAAAACTTCAAGTTCAAATATGATACACCTCAAAATATGACATTATCAAATAAAAAAAAATAAAAAAAAGAACATATGTTTTAAATGGAATATCAGATAAGTCGTTCCTGGATTAAAAAGCTTCAATTACAATTACCGAAGGCTTAGCTCAAAAATGCCAATTTTTAGTTCTATCGTTGTTCTTTTGAATGAGCGATAGCTACAAAACAGACTTTTGTATTCATATTGATTATAAAGCTCTGTAGGTTTTTATGTAACACTGACGGTGATTTTTTTTCCTTCATAACAAGTTTATAGAAAACCCGTACCTATACAACCCATGAAGTGTATTGTGCATTGTACATGGTAAAGATTAATCTGTTTCAATGACCAACGGTAGGTGATTTTATAAGTTTTCCTAAACCCTTTTTCCATTAATACGTCAATGTATCGATAATATTTCAGGATCTCTCACTTCTACGGATCGAATAATGAGCCTTCTGTATGTGCTGTAAACTTGAGCATGCGTAACAGCACCCCTATTAGAGGGGCACGATTGTAGTTACTTAAATATTCCCTCGGCCGTACAGGGATATTCTATATTTCCTTGTAAAGTTACTGCAAAAATATTACATTTAATTGGTCTCTAAATAATATAAAACTTTAGCAGACAACCTACATTCGTTCGCCTATGAAACTTTAATGTAAGTAATAGTAAATTTTATATCAATCTCATAAAATATAATTGATTGAAATAATGACTTCAATATGTTATTCAGACATCGTCTAAGACAATTTTTTGAAGAGTTTAGTCATTTAATATAGCAATTTATAAAATCTAGAGCAGAGTTACTCAACAGTAAGTAGTAAGATTTAGGTTTTCTCTTTCTATCGGAACTACATTAGTTGATTTCCCTGTCGTGAACAAAAAAATGTTTCTCTTCTGAGAGTTCAACAGTAGCCTAACATCATATCATAGCACCTTTGGGCCACAAAACCTTCATTAAAATTTATTTTATATGTTGATAAAAACGTTATTCTTGCTCAATAATTACAGATCTGAGATTTTCGAAGGAAATAATTAAGGGGTAAGAGAAAGAAATTACTTTTTACGTTCTGATAGCAACCCAACAGTTTATAATCATTCAACAAAACAAATTATCAGAAAATATATTTTCTAATTCCTAGAAGCCCACTTACCACATTGAATTGATGCTATCATACGTAAAGTATTTTCTATCGCCACAACAAAAAAAAATTTATACCTTCTTTAAGATTTTCCTGCGAAAAATCCGGAACTGTCGATACCTCAAATCCTCCTCTTTCAGTGATATAACATTGTTCCATTATACTCAGGTTTTTAACATGTGGAAGTATACAACCATACCACTACAACCCATGAACGGTCTTGGGTTCAGTAAAATGTTAGATACTCTACTGTTCGTAATGCATATTTTATGCAGGGACTTGTCAGATATCACACTAAATCGTCAGGTTTTCCCCCAATTCATAGGGTCTGAGTGAGCTCTACGAGGGTTCGCGGATCCCAGAGGGCTCACTTATACCTGGTAACAGATTGAATAATCTATCAGTCACAGCCGAATTTGTACCCGGGATCTTCGGCATAAGCGTAAAATGCGCTAAAATTACAGTGATTATTGTTGAAGTAAAAAAAAATATATTGAGGGAAGAATATCTGCAGATTAAATTGTATTTTAACTCTTTCGTAGATTGACGACATTATCGAACTCAAATCTTACCCTAAGCCCTTAAGATAGCAATCCTTCCGCCTACGTTTTGGTAGCTGCCCCTATGAAATTGGCCTAAAACCTTTTCATGTATTTGATTATTTAAAAAATCTTAAACTCATATTCTAACTAATGGATGTTCTATATGAGCCATACAGAGATCTTTAAATTAAGCATTTTTTAAACAAATTTTGAGGTATAAATACACGTTGATAGTTAAAAAAATAATTTAAAGATATGTATGTATTTTTAGAATAGATAATAGTCCTTGGATATATTCTCAGAGGTATTTTAGCAAGTTAAGGCTGGCGATTTACTCTGAGCTCGAGCAGTTGAGTTGGCAGCGACAGTCAAGTTGGATCGATGATGGTGTGGAAGCTGGTAAGGTGCTTGGGCTTAGAATTCGGCGATCTGCGGGGCTTAGGATCTAAGTACTCGTGGGCTTTCTTTAGCTTAAACTATTTACAATACATAAATATTTTAAAAATAATAAAAAATTTAAGTCGTTTAAAAACATAATCACACTAAGCCCCATCGGTAAAAATAGTGGAAAATAAAAAATGTATACAGTGGAAGATATCATAATTAAAATTAAAAAATCTGCATTATAACACTAATAGAGATTTAGATTTATTTGGAAATAAAAACGTTTTTCATAAAGTATTTTTATTAGAAATTAAATTTCTTAATAAAAAAAAAGAATCTTATATACCTTACATGCCTATTCATCATACAATTTTATTTTATTTACTACCACATATTTTCACTGAAAACACTATAGGATTTCTTCAATTACCTGTTTCAGATCCTTAAAAATTTATCTTTAAACTTTAATAAATTGTTAACATTTTTTCTTGCAGATTCGAATCTGAGTACTCAAGTGCCACATATTTTCAGTATTATCATACGGTTCCAAGGCATGGAAACATACAGATGCTTCTAGTAAACGTCTACATACATTCGAGATGTGGTGTCACCGGCGTATGTTCAGAGTTTCATGGATGAAGACACCCTTTCGTCATGTGATACGAAATGGAAACTACCATCTGTAGCAGTTAAAATGCAAAGCATACAGGGGCAAGATTGACGGAAAGAGAGGGCGTTGGGTCGCTATTCTGCAGGTGTTCTGTTTGTTTTTTTAGCTCACATTCCTTGAAACGATTTACGAGAATTTACCGTGTAACATAGCTCAAAGAACATTAAAATCTGCCGTTCAGTTAAAAATGTCCTCAAATGATTGTACTAAAACCATTAAATACCACGTCTCTTTAGTTTAAGAACTCAAAATGTTTTAAAAAATTTACCGTATCATGAATTTGACAAATATCAAGCAATTTGACAAATGAAACTTGCAAAATATTCTGCCTTTCGTAACATGCAATTAAACAGACATATTCAGTGCATACATATTTATATAAGTTCACAAACCAGAATTCGAGACCTGATCGAATAATTTGTTTTATGCAAAATGAAAATTGATTGAGCAATACCTCTAATATTTTAAGAGTTGCGTAAAATACGTGGTTGGAACTTGCTAAAGAAGCTATCCCGGTGGGTTAACAGCATCCATTAACAAAATCCGTATATTAAATGGTAATACGAAAAGGTTATAGAGAGAATAAAAATAAACAAACTCCGGTTTATGAGGGAGAAGATATATTTTAAAACCAAATGATAATATTTTTTTATTTACAAAACAAATTGATCAGTTTTTGAGAAATTAAAAAAAAAAATTAAATCTAGAGTTAAGTTTAAATCCGATACTAATAATACTATAGTATTATTAACATACCATATTTTTATCTTATATAACAATATTAAGAGATATATACGACGTAAGAAGGACATGAATTAAAAATAACAGTGTGAGACTTCGACGATAAACCACTGCACACAGAAACAACAGTATTCTTAATGTTTGGAATAAACTATAAAAACCTAGTTCCAAGACAGTCATCAACTTGATAGTACCCTCTTTTCTTTAGTTAACTGGTCCCTGGAACTAGATGTATAGAACTAAGATATATAGACGTAAACTTTACAATCTCTGTTTAAACTTAAGCACATAAGGAAGTCTGAAATTTTATCAACGAGGGAAGAATATTCTGTGGTCTCATCAAGCAAATGAAAATCGGATATACTGAGAAAATAAACAAGAGCACTAGTGAGTATATGTTTGTAAAATAAATCTTAACTTTTTAAAACAACATATTTACTTATAGGGAAATTTGAAATGTCAGAGCATAAGTTTAATGATATTTAAAATAAATTATTTTATTATGTATTCTTATATTTTTCATAATAGTTTATTCGATACACATAACTTCAAGAGTACCTATAGTTGACTGGTAAGTATTTTTCAAGTATTTCAGAAACTTAAAACTTTGGTTTTAGGGGGTTTCCTTTGTGCTCTGTTTAATAATTTTTGCCTCAGTCACCGTTATGTCACTGAAATCTGAATTTTATAAGAGAATAGAACGTAAATGGTATATAGGGATTTTTTAGAAGAATTGTTAGGATTTTAATATATTATTTAAAAAACGATGAGTAATAATTGGCTATTATATTTTTAGTACCAATGTCTGTTTGGAGTGATATGCACAGATTGCAATTATTGCATATAGGTATAATTGTGTTGAAGATGTCATTATTTTATTTACCATTAACTTATTTTTATTTCTGAAATGGATTTTTTGTGTTTTTTATTTACTTTCATTTGTACACCACATATTTTCCATTATAAAACGTCCTATTATAATACACATCATAAAATATTAATTTGAGAAATCATACAAATGCCATTTGGCACATATTGTATTTTCGATGTTTATTTGGTAAACCTCCCGTAAGGATTTATACACATAATGGCCAATTATAGAACATTTTATCCTTTTTCGATACACATTAGTGGACAAGGTGCACAAGGAGTCTCCAACAAACTGCAGAGCATATGGATTTTTCTTCCAAACCATTAAACTCCACGAATTATCTTCAAGAGTGTGACCTGTGCTCTAGTGGTTAGCTTAACAAACTACTAAGCCCAAGATCGCGGGTTCGTAGCCCGGCAGGTGGCCTTACGATTTTTTAAATGGAGTAAAAAATCCTCTGTTAAGCCGTCCTTCAGAAGGGGTGTTAAATAGGGGTCCCGAGCCTGTAAGATGCCAGGTACTCGTTAAAAATCCCTATCCTAATTAAACCCGGATAGGCAAAATTTAGAGCTCCCACAATAGGATCGTCCGATACTTAAGGCATAACAACATTAAGTGACGTTAAATGAACAAACAATTACTACAGAACAAAAAATAGATGATAAGTTGATGTTTCCACGAAGTATGCCAGCTTTATTTCCCAAGGAAATTATAGACATATACATATCTCACATCACTAAGGATCATTTCATTTAATCCATCTTGGGACATAAAAATGACATTAGCCATTTGGGGGTGAACAAATCAACAATGAATAAATTATTATTTAAATTTCTTATCTAAATGCCGAATTAACCAATGGGATACAATTTTAAGTTATTTTTGATTATTATTTTGACTGAAACTTAATAAATAACAAGCTATCATGTTTAATTTGAGGATAATCGTATTCGTTAGTTAGTTCGGCGAGTAATTGTCTCTGGGTTCATATTTAATTTTTTTTTTTTTTTTTATACGATTATATTTTATTATCTTTATTATCGTATACGACATGGAATGGGTTATTGGTTTTAGAAAAGTCTAATTTTTTTTTTAAATATCATTGATTTCCTATTTCGAAAGGCTTTTCGATTATATTCCCTTAAATTATAATTACCGTGGTTCTGGTCTTAACAAAAAAATAAATAAGTAACCAAATTGCACTGGGAAAAAATACGATTAATTTCTTTTAATTTAATAAGTTGCACATTTAGTCTTAAATAATAATGATTATATAACAACGTTATATAACCACTACCTATTTCCATTTACTCTGCCATTGGGGTTTATTACCTTGAAATAAACTCAATTTAATAAAGTTGTGCAACCCTCTATAAACAAACAGGAAGACCACCTCCCCTAGTATACATAGCGCATATCAATAGTACACCTCCTTGGAATGTTCGTGTTCGGATCAGAAATTGCCACTAATTATTATGAGTGCTTTATGAATTTGTCATCAAAAGTAAATTTTATGAGCGTTCTTAAATACCCAGATGATGTGCAATTACGAGATATTGCAGATTGCAAGAATTAAGAAGTAAAAAACTTATTCATAATAATTACTCATTACAAATTTAATCATACAATAGCCAAATGTGTTAATGATGCTTTAAAGTTTTGTATATTGTAATTGAGGCCAAAATACGACCATACCAGGTGAGTCGTTCGGGATCAAAAGCGGATCCAATTTTAAAAAATTAACTTTTTCGCTAGTTTCATCAAGCAATGTTTTATGCTCGTGAAACTTCAGGTTCAGAACAGGACTGAAACCATGAGATATAAGAAGAATAAGTGCCGTATTAGACAAAATTCTGAACTAAACAAGGCGAAAAATTTGAAAAAGTCAATTTTTATAATTTTAGAGTTATCCACTTTTGATTTAGAACTGCTCAAAACAGCATTGCCCTTAACCGCGATATCTTTAATAATAATACCACCTCTGCTTAAAAGCTTCTTTCCATCGGACCCGTTGCTAAATTCGTCAAATCACTCTAAACGCAATCCTCCTAGTCTTCTGACATTTACCTATCGGCGTTTACTAACTTTTAGGAATTCGTTCGTTACCAAGCCCAAAAACTTTATTAGCCCAACTCATCCTTCGCTATTACTTCAATTACATTAACCGGACGTAAGCTGTTTAATCTGTTGAATTCCACTGTATATTCATCCATTGACAGAAAGAATATACAACACAATACCTTATTTATGTATCCAGAAGACATTCCCAATAATAGTGTTACGGTCAGAGAGAGAGAAAGACCGGCTGAAAGGATTAAACGAGCTAGAGAGAGTGAGACGAGCTGGGGGATTAAGATGAGCGGAAGAGATTAAAGAACGGCGTAGATAGATCGCGGAAGGCGTGGAATGTTCTAGGTGTCCCTTCCCTACATAAAAGACCAGCTGTTTCAGCTTAGAGCCAGTAGTAAAGTTGTCGACTTCCGTGACAGTGGCAGTGTGACTTAGTCCGTGATAAGTGAGTGTAATAAACTGTGTGTCAGTTTGTCATATTTGGAAAGTCTTAAGGTCGGTGGATTTTAATTAGCGAACTGTAAGTGTTAATTTGTAGTTGTAAACTATAGTGTAATATTATTGTACTTGTACAAATTTATGTAAATAGTTAAGTTATTTAGTATTAGTAATATCTTATAGTATTTGTATATTATTTTAGTAGTTAGATAACAGTTAGGCCTAGGTTATAATCTGTAGAATATTGTTATTGTAAATTCATATTAGTTTAATGATTTAATTGTGTTAGATAATCTCATTGTATTATTTTCAATCTGTTAATAAATATTAGTAAGTTGAATTTAGTAGTAGTTTAGTTCATTTTACACCCAGTAGCCTGTAACAATAGGTTTTGCTATTAATTCTAGTTAATCGTAGTTATTAATTCTAGTTCATTGTAGCTATTATTTGTATTTAAAACAACAACTCAAGAGAGATTTGATGGTATCCAATCATTAGAACATGATTATGACATAAATTGCATACTTTCTCAGAAGGATTACGGTTCAATGAAGTTTCAGTGAGCAAGCTAAATTTGAAATTAAGTAACCTGATAACTTCTTGCTGATCGAGTCCCTATCTCTTACTAACACGTTGAATTTAATCGAAACCATCATTTGCGATAGAGTATATTTACAACCAAGGTTCTTTAACCAGCGACTGTCAAAAGTTGCAGATGCCTTATTATCAGGTTTTATCTATATTCGATTAATTTGTCGAAATTCCTCGTTGATCAGGAACATCGATGTATTAGACCTGTTTATCAGTCGTTGCGAGAAATCTAATTTGAGAATAGATCAATTGCAGTTGGGAGGGTATTGGTGATCACACTTAAAAGAGATCACAAAACCGAATAGACACAAATGTACTTCGGGTTCTGATTGGTACAATGTTCTCAAACGTATCAATTATGTACCCCTTCGGGCAGTCTCAGGTGCCTCGATTGGGTCCCTCTGTGTTGCCAATTCAACGGAGAGCCTGAAATAGCACACGTGTTGTACAAATCTCCAAAGGCCCCGTCACCACAGAGTTGAGTAAGGATTGGCGATAATCGTAAGAGCATGGTTTTACAGAGTTTAATCGATAGATAGATAGATTAGTTAATTTATGCTGAAAACATAACTTTACATTATTGAGATTCATTTTTAAGCCCAAATGGATAAGGCGTTAAATTGAATTTTGTCCGAAATTAGTGAATGATTTAATTGTACTGAGAGATTCGGCATCGTGTTGTTCTCCTTGAGCATACGAGGCTAAGTTAGGCCTTGGCTTGAAACGGAGTTATTGATAATATTACAACTCCAATTTAAGCCAAAGACTACTAGAATGATACGATTCCACTTTCCTCAGCATAATCAATTTTTTATTGCACAATATTCGACATAACCACTCATTCACCGGTTCAGCAAATATATTTCCTTAAAATGCTATATATATTTAAATATTTTAAGAATAATTATTTGATATAATTTATATTACACGTTATGAAAAATCTACCATTTTTATTTATTTACCAGTATTATAAATAAAAGAAATTTTAATGTTCAAATTTTTAAAAAATGTATTAAGATTTAATGGATAATTATAAAAATAGAAGAAAAATAATCAATATGTGACTGAAAATCATTTAAATTTCTTACATTGTTTTTGTTATAAATATATATTAACATGAATGCTGTATAATAATTATTAAAAGAATTGTCTTTTGGTATATCATGTAATACGCTCTCTGTACATAATCATCAAAGATCTATAATCAATGTATATCAATATAAATTATAATGATACTTAAAAACCTATGTATCGCTAAAACATCTTAAAAAAAAAAACAACCTTACAGCTGGTATGTGGGAATCCGATATACTAATTAGGCTTTGTGAACCCAAAGGCTCGATGCTGACTCTGCCGATCTCTGCGTAGAAAAATCCTTTTAAGGAATATAAAGATTTTTTTCCTACTCTCCAAACCAAAATGCCATCAGCTTACTCTTAGCGCAATCCCACATGCTCTTCGGAATACCCGTCGTAATTTTACCAGTCGGCGCAGAACTTCATAGTTTTTGTGAATTTCTTCGATAACAAGCCCAACAACTTTTCAAGTCCATTTCAGGCTTCAATACCGGGTGCATGTTCAACGATTCCTTGTTATGCAATATCTTATATTCTCCAATGGCGTCATTTATTTTTTTCATGGTATATTCTACGCAATGCCTTATGTTCGTTCACCATAGAGACGTTGATAATCTTTCAATAGTAAGAGCCACATTTCACATGATACAATTAATCATTTAATTATGTAAGATATTAACAATTATCAGATTATTGAATAGTTATTTAAGAATTCTAAGGAAGAAAGAAAAAAACAAAAAAGTAAGCTCGTTGAATAGAGTGTAAGTACGGAGAAGACGAGCTCCTTCAGATAGGGCCAGAGGAGTAACAAGCAATTTAGATAAGGCAACTGAGAACTTGGGGGGGGGGGGAGGAGGCTGTCAGGTTTATCCTCTCGGGCTTCGCGCCGATTTATATCGATTTCCACGGCTCTAGTCCAGAATCGATACTTAGGGGCATTGCAGTAGCTCAGCCTTTGGGCGTACCCTTATGTATATATATATCATGTCCCGCTTATTGTGTTACGGAACCCTTATTGTACTGAGCTGTTCGCAGCTCTTTGTAGGCCCAAGGCCTTATTATATTGGACAATAGCGGGGACAAATTTATTGACAATAATTAATAAGTTTTAAATTGTAAGTTATTCAACTTAATCTGAAAATTTTCACGATTATTTCTTGTCATACTACCAAGTAGTCATATGATAGCAATCGAACTTCGAATCAAATTCGCAGAATACTTTATTTTTATGTGGCAACGTTTCGATTTGTAGACACATTCATGTCCCAACAGCGCTGTATCAAAGACATCGCATAGTTACATAGACAATACATCAGATCAAAGACAATACAACAGTTGCATATACATAGATATAAAAAGATCGGTTCCACCTATAAGAAATTGACATAATATCTGTCGAAATATAATTAATACTTGTGACTGGTTAGCCACAGCAAATTTTTGTGACCAAGAAGCAATAGAGGGTCTTACCCGATCCCAAATGGAATAAAGAATTATTTTTAAAAATGCTATAAATTACTAAATCATCGGTGTGACTATGCAGTGGAAGCGCAGGCCCATTCTCCCCAAACCCTGATGTTTTATATTTTTTTAAATATCAGAAACCCAAATTTATTGGAGCAAACATTACTGACCAACAAATTAATTTCGACAAGGAAACTTCAGAAGGGATCTACTACTGAGAGATCCAGCAAGCTAAGTATTTCTTCAATGGAGGTTTTCCCGTCCAAGTATCCATTCGAACTTCAATTCGAAGGTTTACATTAACATATTTATGCCAAATGAAATTTTTATAATGTTCCCAAACAAATATTTTATTTATTTATATAAGAGTTTCATAGGAGATAATAAGATGGTTGTATAAGGAAAGACTACCAAGGCAGATAATAGCGGAACGACCGGACGGTAGAAGAGAAAGAGGTAGACCCCGGATTCGGTCATTGGAAGATAGCATTTCATAGTGAATGGAGATGAAATTCCAGAAGAACATATTTTATATACATTCTACAAAAAAAGTAATAATAATAAAATAATAATTACTATTTAAATAAAATAATTATTGGGTCGTAACGGATGAAATGTCAGTTTTGTTTGTTTCGTTTATTTTCATTTTTCTTTTCATTAGGGATCAGATTATTTGTACACAAACAATTATGTTATGTATACCGTTTGAAAGATCATTTAATCCTTTTTCATAATCAGTCATACTTTTCCTTTTGAAAGTGAAGCAACGTTTTAAAAACAAATAAGAATAAAATTATGTCTTCCGTGGAAATTCGTATAATTTTTTCTACGATTTTAACTTGGCCATAGTGTCACGGAGCGAAAGAACAATCTTCCGTTGGTTTGAAAAATTTCGGTCTGGGGATTATGACCTTATCAACAAAGAAGGTAGACTGAAGACTAAATTGGACAACGAAAAGTTGAAAGAGCTGGTCGAAGCGAGCCCTTCCCAAACCAGTCGTGAATTAGGTTCACAACTTGGAGCAAGTGCCATATAGCTGGAAATATGGGTACCACATGAATTAACCGAGGCCCAGCAGCTCACCTGATTGGAAACGTTGATTGGAGAAATGAGGAGCACCTTCCTCACCCAACATATTCTCCGGACCTTTCTCCAACTGATTTTTTTTCCGTTGTTTGGGTAATTTTTTAAGAAATAAAAAATTAGATAACGAAAATGCCCTGAAATCGGCTTTCCAAGACATCGCTTCTTCCTTGACACCTAATTTCTACAGAGCGGGGATAGAAATGCTTGTTTCAGGTTGGGAGAAGTGTATTGAAAGTGACGGATCCTATTTTGATTAATAAAAGTATCGTTTAATAATCTTTTTGCTAATAATTTTAATTCACATCTTTACTGATATTTCATATGTTACAACCCAATACTATTGAGATACCTTGATATAAATTAACGATGAAATGAATATTACTCATATTCAGCACAACGAAGATGCGGGATTATTTTAATGTATATTTTTACTAACGACGATTGAAATCCTAGCGATCGATCATTATGATAGTAAAAAAAAATTTCAAGTTATAAACATTAATACCCTCACCTGCTGATCTAATGCATTTTGTATGAGGCAATATTCCTCTCCTCCAGAGAAAATAAAGTTTGATCCTTGGGAATTCTCCATAAGTGGCGATCTGCCGCTCTCTCTCCGGAGGGAGGGTGGAATAAGAAAGGGAATAAAAGCATGGAGAAAGATGAGGAAGACGAGGCAAAGCCATAAAGGGCAGCGGGTGGTAGTTAAGGGCGATGTGTTAGGGCCGTGGATATGACAACCCTTCCGGCAATATCCTCCGCTGGTCAGTCAGCAGTTCTTCACTTGAATTACACCTCCATCTTGGACCATCATATCGCGAGGCACTCCTCAATGCCTTGTCACCAAATACCTCAAAGCAAAATTTGGGTCATCTCTGCCTTGTATTCATTTAGTTCCGGTTTAAAAATTATTTTGTGAACATATTTATGAATATTCTTTGTAAATTATTACAAAAACCATGGTAAGCTCCTTCATTAAGGTAGGAAAAGATCACTTCTTATGTTTACATCCTTTATGAGTGAATGAAAATGTTATATTAAGAACATAAACATACATAAGTTTGTTTGTTTATTTTGTTTAACGTATCTACAGCTAATCGGGCGATGCTGCGGTGGGAGTCCTAAATTTGCCGTTCAGGTACAATTTGGTTAGGTCTCTTTTGCGAGGTCATGGCAACGCACAGGCTTGGGACTCCCGTTTTGCGTCCCTTCCGAAGAATGGCATTATCAGAAAATTTTTAACTCACTTTGATAAATCCAGGAGCGGAGTGAGTCAAAGAATAAAGCTGCCGGCAAGACATTATTTATTCTGTTAGAAGCCGGAGATTATATGGGATCTAGGAAGTGAATACCAAAAATAAGAGGGAAAAATCTGAGGGTTGAGCGTGAGCTTGGACAAATCACCACCCTCCACAATGTAACAGTACAGTCTCTACCATGTACAGACCCTAGACATGTTCACCCAGACCTGGATTATAGTGGTACAGTTATTTTTTTGTTGATAAATCAGATGGCCACCTGCCCGGACTACAAACCCTCAATCGGTTAATAGTGAGCTCGTTTGGTAGTGGCTTTCAAAATTTAAAACTAACTATCACCTCCAAATGATATGCTATTTTGTGATCGTTCGTATGAAAATGAACATTTTATTGACGTTTGGATTCCGAAACAAATTTTTCTACGCGTCATAAATCCTGTCTCCAGAGTTCTTCAATCATTTCTTACCACAAGACGGAAATATTCCACTGAAATCAATGCTCCTAAAGTTTCGTGTTCAAACAATGTCTTCCTTCTGAAGTTGGTTCAGTTGCTTATTTTAGAATATCTATATGATGTCATGGTCACATAAATCTATCTTTATCTAAATACACTCATTGTCGATATAGGTCAACTATGGGTTCATCTGGCACCATAAAAGTTTCCTTTCTTTTTCTAGTTTTGATAGGTAGTAAATAAATTAGGCAGTCAACAAGATTGGTAAGGTAGGTTAGTGCTGCGGAATTGGTGCCAATAGGAACCAGAAAACGCCCTACAATAACAAAAGTGTGCTGAAGCTAAGAATAGAACGCCAGTGTCGTAAGAGGCTCAAGGAATGGCCGATTGGACTTCTTCGATTGAACTTGCTAGGCCTCGCACGTTCAGCGCCACTCGGACCACTTTCCAGTCTCAGGTACCTGAGATCACAGTGGCACTGAATCGTTCCAGAGTAATTCGAAAAAAAATGATTATAGACACAAGATAATAATGATAATAATAATATTAACATGTTAATAATAATATTATTAAGAAACATTATTATTTATAATGTTGAGATATTAGCTTAGCCCATAATATTTAGTTACCACTTTATTCTGCTATGGCTAATCAGCAGATGCTACAGTAGGAGTCCTAAATTTTTCCTATCAAGTTATAATTAGCTCTTTATGTATCTTCAAGAGTGCCAGACAGTGTACTGGCTTGAGATCCCCATATTACTGAAGGACGGTATAACCAAATGTTATTTACTCCCATTTAAAAAATCCTGTTGCTATATAAACCCTAAAAAATCCTAGGGTTATGAACCCGTTGCTTTTGGCATAGAATGGTATTATGCTAACCGCTACACCATAGCTTGACGCCTTTGAGTAATTAGAATATAAAATAGAAATAATTGATTTTATAGAAAAGAAAACCTAAATCAACGTTCGTTTAGTTACAATAATAAATCATGCCTTTTAAAAAAAATAATACCCCACGAGGTTGTATGAAGCCAATGGGTAAAAGTGACCATTTAATATTGAGAAAAAGTAGTGAGTTAAAACATTTTGATAAACACTAAAACGTTTAGATTAACATAAACGTTCGAATCAAGTTTATGTTATATATCTTCAATTTTGAGCTATTACGTTATTGCAAATGCAGAATTAATATACCCATTAATTATTTATAAGAGCACTTATTTTCATTTTTTAAATTTTATTTGTGAGTACTAACCCTTCGATTGTCAACCGCTTATATGAATAAGTAATACTATTTATTGCTGTATTAAATAATAAATATTATAGAATAAATTGAAACGACTAATTGTTTTAACCACAAGTATGACATTATTACAGAAAATGAGAAAAAAATTTCAATGTTTATTTTTTAAATAATTTATTAAATGAAATTTACAACCGTATTAACAACAATATTAACACAACAAGCAAATATAATGATTGGTACATATTAGCGTGAAAGACAAGTAGAGAAACTACCCAAGGGATTACTCAAATAATAAGTTTAACTTAGAAGGTCACGAGGCCATCTTCTCTTCACACGCCTAGGAGGCTTATCAGAATTGAAGAGGTTGCTAGGTTTGAAACTAGTGGGTTTGAGTGGAAATGAAGTTTGTCATGAAAAGATTGATATCAGATTCGGGCCAACTCAGCAACCAACAAAACATTATGGATTACTTTGTTCGTTACAAAGTAAGGAGCATTGAGGATTTTACGGAGGATTTTGGATTGTAAGGATTGAATACGAGATGAATTCGGTCGTTTAGTGGAGCCCCAAAGCTCTATTCCGTAAGTCCAGATGGGTCTAATGATCGTCATGCATATGAGTATTTTGTAATTAATCGAGAGCTTAGAGCGTTTGTCCAGTATACGTTCTAGTAGCCTGAAACTTCGAGCTGTTTCTTGTCGTTTTAGTCTAGTATGAGGATTCAAAGTTAATCTTTTGTCAAGGTGAAGTCCTAAGTACCGGACTTGTTCTACAGGAATCAGTGGTATGTTATTAATTTTTCAATGTTAAAAACAAAGGTATAATGAGTCTTAAGTAAAATAAGAGTTATAACGTAACTGTTGGAATCTGTTAAAATCAGACAGATCTATAGTAACCACATATAATATTAAATAATCTATGTATTTTTATTTTTTATTTATAAATTAATGAAATAAATACAAAATTGTTGGCGGTGATAGAGAGAGGCAAAAAATGCACAATCTTAAATGATTTTAATAGATGATAATTTTATTGTTTATTTTAATTTATAAATTCAATGAAAACTAAATGGAATGTTTCAAACTGTTGTTATTATAAGTTTTATGATTTGCGCAGCTCATTTATACTATTTGTTTTAATTTCCACGGAAGATGTTAAGTGAGCGAGTGTATGGATCTAGAATGGTTGGTTGTCCAATGGTTTGATGGGTAGTCAATTTTATATATGGTATGTTGAGTTTTAAAGATGTTGAGTATTTGCATATATTATGTGCTGTAAAATAAATATTTATTATCTTTCGGTTTTTATTTTTCATCGTATGCTCAGTTTAAGAATGGTGTTGTACCAACATCTAATCCCATCAATAACACAACATGAAAATGTAAATTAGGTACTATCTTTCCATAAAAAAAAGTGTTGACGCTTCAACAAGATTTGGTATATGTTATCAAAAACAAGGCCGGTATAGGGTGTAGTGTTACTAAGGATAAATTGGGGAGCTTGGAGAACAATAAGAGGAAATAGGGACCACACTCGTGGCAACTTGCGGCAGTAAAATGTTAGCCGATGGAAAATCCTCCGCTTTTCCTTGGGCTTCAGCTGGCGGGAAACCCTCGGGAAAGTTTTAATAATATAACTCGCCATAGACATATTACATTTAAGAGTCCTTGCGGAGCTGGCTTCCTAAATCATTTACCTCACTGCCTCCTCAACGTATCCTCACTGTCTGCTCGCCGTATCCTCTACAACTCCTAATGGAATAAGGAATTTCCTCTTCTGCAACTTTCTTCTTGCCCTCCGTGGCTCGTAAAGCTCTTATAAAAAAGTTGTTTGTCTATTTGTATGAATGTGAGACTAATAATAATGGGTTTTAAGCAGTTATTATGAAGGCAAGAACTAATTACTAAAATAAACATATTTAAGCCAGCTTGCTAATAGTTATATGTTTCCAAAATAAGCATTTAAACAATCATTATTGTATCGAATAATTCGAAAAATCTAATTATTATTCATCAGTCAGTCTGTGCTGTAATGTGTAGTTTATAACGCAATGTATTTATATATATATAGTAAAATTGAGAATCTATATAACTTTTGTTCCTCAAGGTAGTATCCTTGGCCTAATTCTTTATACAGTTTATACAGCTGACATCCCAACTCATCCTAATACTATCCTTACCACGTATGCTGATGATACATGTGTATTACCAGTCAACACCAATCCAGTTATTGTATCCCAAAGCCTCCAATCACATATCACCACTGATCTTGAAGAATGGTGTCAAAACTGGAGAATTAAAATAAATTCTCAAAAATCGCATGAAATCACTATTACCTTACGTCGTAAACCAATGACTTCCTGCCCTTCAGTGTCCTTTAATAATATCCCACTGGTGCCTGTAGAACAGATCCGATACTTAGGGTTGCATCTCGACAAACGATTACCCTGAAATCCTCATACTAGACTGAAAAGACAAGAAACCGCTCGACGTTTCAGGCTACTTCAACACTAACTAGACAAACGCTCTAACCTCCCAATTAACTACAAAAGACTCATGTACATGACCATCATACGACCTATTTGGACTTACGGAGTAGAGCTTTGGGGCTCCACTAACTCATCGAATTCCTCTCGTATCCAATCCCTACAATCCAAAATCCTTCTTAAAATCCTCAATGCTCCTTATTTTGTTAAGAATAAAGTCATCCATAATGACCTTAATGTCCCATTTGTTGCTGATTTGGCCCGAACCCGCTATCTATCCTTTCATAACAAACTTCATTTCCACTCAAACCCTCTAGTTTCAAACCTCTCTTCAATTCCCAATAATGCTCCAAGGCGTCTGAAAAGAAGATGGATCCGTGACCTTCTTAGTTGAACTTGTGATTTGAGTACTACCAGTGGGTAGTTTCTCTACTTGTCATTTTCACATGTCTTTATGTATCGCTTAGCCTATTTACTTAATGTATTATACAGTTGTAAATATCAATAAATAAATAAAATAAAAAAATAAATAAACTTTTGAACGACTTCCTAACGTACGTGGCTTATAAAGCTGTTTAAACAAATTTGGTTTTAAGCTCTTTGAACGAAATGTTTTTAAGTTATGATATTTAAGTAAATAATTAAGCGTAGGAAAATTAATGTAAAATGTTAATAATCGAAAAATCTACAAACAGCCCTCACAAAAAAAATAGACAATTACAATTGAACTTTCATAGCGAGGGATGTTTTAAGGATTGAATTTTATATATATAAGAGCTTTGAATAATGTTGACATAACCAATATGTTTTTTAATATTGAAACATTGACTTAAGTTTGTTACCTTGAATTAGGATTGCCCAGTTTCGTGAAAGTAGAATGTTGTGATGTTGATTTTGAAATTTTTATAGGAATACAATGTTGAGAACGTAATAGGTTTCCTGTTACTTAAAAGTTCGTGTAGATTTAGGAACAATGATCAATATAACCGAAAGTGTTTCAGTGAATGTGTTCATGCGTGTTAGAGCTAACCGCATTCGATATTAAATTCTAGTCTAAACACAATTTACCTTCCCTTAACTTCTGCAATACAAATTTGGTTTACGCATAATTTTGTTAATTATGTCATGAATACATTATTTCCAAATTTTAAGGAAGAGAGAAAAATAATAAAAAAACGAATATGTTCAGACGCTTCAAAAGGAATTTTTTATTATACGTGACTGGTATGACCTATGGATTTCCATTGTCTGTCTGAAATAGTTCTATCTTCGGAAACTGATAGTTTTCAAGTTTTCAAGGAAAATAAATTTTATTTCAGAGATTGAAAGGATACATATCATCACTTACGATTTAGCTTGGAAGTGAATATTGTGAGGTAGAATGAAGAGGCAGGAAGAAATTAGTCACTAGCCGAATATTCCGAAGTAGCTGACTGGAGTCCTAATGCTATGTTGGTATCTACGTTGCGAATGAGAAGGAGACATCTGCGTAGTAGGACTATTTGGTTCCATAAATTCGTAATAATATAATGACCTATTTATTTATTTTTTTATTTAATTCAATGATATTTACAACTATAATGGTATTATATCAAGTAAATGTGCAAAAATGTAGAATATGACATGAAAACACTTGTGGAGAAACTACCCATCGATAGCACTCCAATATCCTATTTATTAAATTGAGTATATATATGTATACATAGGTCAGTCTCTATCTATTTAACCAAATTAAGTTCTGTTTAAAAAGTACGTTGGATTTATTACTGCAATTTTATTGTTACCAACTTGCATGTTTCGGCATTAATAATTTTTATAAAAATGAATTTTATATTTGCATAAATGTTTGAATCACTAACAAGGATTTGTTTATTATTTCAATAATTATTATTTATATGAGGTAAAATTAAACTGGGTCAAGGAATGCGTGATCATGTGTTACTTTCAGCGGGTTGAAACCAATAAAAATACAATCATAAATCATAAATTATATATATTTTCAAACGCCTAATTTTTCATACGTTACATGATACAAATTCATCACGTATTTTAAAAGATTAAGTAACGAAAATTAGGAAGATAGTTGATTTAAAGTTAGATTTAAAGGGGGTTTCTATTTAATATATTGTTATCTGTTCTTGTCATAGTTATGAACTATCGAATGAAAACTGGGGATACATTTAAAATTATAATAAATACATTTCTAATAATAATAAATACATTTAAAACAAAGTAACTATAATATCTGTACAGTCGTTCAAAAGTTACACAGATTTTGTATGGCAAACCTCACTGACTTGCTATAAACCGTGGTTTCCGCACTACAATTACTGACTGTCCATAATTCAGCAAGTACATAAGAGTTAAAAAACTATGACAGTAAATCTGTGTGCTATGGCTGTTCGAGGTCATAAGGTGCTGTTGGACATTCAAGACAGATTCTGAAAGAAATTTCTTTCTTTTCGCGCCTGCTTAATTGTTAACCTGGAAAAAACTGATGATTGAGCGTAATTTCTGATAAATCACCTCTCAGCACAAATGTTGTCCTAGAAACTGTACAGTTTCTACCAAATGGGTTGTAGGCGTAGAGTTTACTTTATTTTTTTTTTTTTGCCAGCAATGACAAATTAATACAACAAAAATATTTGTTTGAGAATATTATAGAAATGTCATTTAGCATCTAATGTGTCCTTCCTCTTCAATTGTAAAAACTACACTGAGGGCTTCACTTGTATGGATAAACTTCCCATTGAATGTACTACTCCTAGCATGCTTAAAATCGATGCAATAAAAGATTTTTTTCTCTGACTGATAATGATTGTTTCATTAAATAAATTATACACTTTGTACAATATTTTTACTATACTGAAAAAAAATCCATGAATTTTCTCAATCACTGCTGGAATCACCCAAACTAATCCAGCCGCGACACTAAAACACGCTAATAATACCAGCTGGGTCCTGGCTTACGTGCACGAAGACACGTACAATCGCGAGGAGCATTGCAGAATATCGATGAGCATCGGCTCTGTACAGTTAAGCTGATTTGCATTGCGATGGACAGAAATAGCACGCCCTGGTTAGTTAAGGCGCCAAAATCGACAGCTTTGTTTTGGTATACATAATAGCACGGTAGGCTATACCAAAAATAGCATACCAAAAACAATAGGGCCATCATGTAGAAAGGGAGCAGGAAAGCCTGTTGGAGGAATTTTTGCGTACGATGCGAAAGTTATTTTATTCTATTGGTTCCTTTAGTTAAGAAGAATCAAGGTTTATATGAACCCACAACATAGCAACTGTGATCCAAAGTATGAATTCGAGTGTGAAATGAGTTCTGAAGAGTAAAAAAAATCAAGCACAGCTTTCTATACCTACTTTTTGGTACGTAAATCCATCTAATAGAACATCGGAAATAAATAGAATATACATTAATTATCGTTTAGAATCAGATGAGAATAACCCTGGAATATCTATATGGGTGTAAACTGTAATGGCTAAAAACACCTCAAAATGGCTTCGGCTTTGCACTGATTCGTGGTTAACGACCCAGCATGAAAAGGACTAAACATTTGTTGATACTGGGAGTGTGAACATGGAGAAGAGGGAATACATTTAGTCGAAACACCATTAAATGCTTTACCTGGATATTACCTGTTGGAAAGACTTGACTTGCACGACGAAAATCTATTTATTGACAAAAATGGAATAATATTACATGGATATACAAAGAACAACGTGATACGAATGAACTTGAATATGAACAATAATATATTTATAATTTATGTATTGACCGTGACTCTCTTCTCTCCTCAATTTTTTACAATATTTTGGAGGTGGTATGATTACATGTAAAAGAGGAAGAAATATCACGCTCAATCGTCAGGGTTATGAACCCACAAGTAGACACGATTACTTTAGGTTATCAAAGTAATGATATATAAATTATATTATTGTAAACGTTGAAAGTGAAAGGGATTGATTTATTTTTATAGGCTAAATTTATATATTTAAATTAAATTTATTCAATTTAAAAATACCAGCCTTCTTATAAATTAAGGTTAAAATTTTATATTATAAACATATTTTAATACTACACCAGTTCATAAAACCACTCAATAACTACCATCAAGAAAAGAAATGAAAACTGAATACTTTTTCTTTTGTAGGGTTCAATAAATAATCGAACTTAATGTTTCAGTTAACATTCGGATCATATTTACTTAAGTGTACATGAGAATGAATTGTCAAGTCAGAACACTAAATAGATATTTTTTAATTTTGAACAAAATCTACAATGAAGATGATACTGTTCTCTCTCATGTCCCTCTGGAACCAAATCATCATACAAAATTCAAGGGAATGAAATGATATTACTAATTTAAGAAATTCCTGAAAATTCTATAGGTTTTCCAAATCGAGGTTCCTTGGGATCTTGTACTTTTCGAGGCATTAGACGAAATGATTTAGGAGTTACAATTACTTTAACCACACGATAAATCGATTTCATCCCTGACTTTATTATTATTATTGTTATTAACATTTGTATTCTATTGACACTAACAATGGAGGAATCAGTTCCGTGGGACGCCCCGCTAGTGTCCCTAGCCTAGCCGGCGTTGACCGTTAACACATCAACATCCATCACAAGCAGAAAGTTTCTCCACGTTGGGCATTTACTCACGTCCTTCATTAACAACTTTAATTGTTATGGCCTTTTCGATGCCTCGTCAATAATAATGACTACCCAAGTCTATCACACCAATGTGAAAAAGTATTTATTTCTAGTTAATAATACAGTTTATTTTTCAAATAAATAATTTACTGGAAATAAAGCCTGTACCAACACAACTGATAACGGTTGTGCAGGGAGGTGGTTTTCTATAGATCACGCTCAATCGTCAGGGTTTTCCTACTATGATGAGTTCCCATTTTAATGAGGCTGGGTGAGCCCCAGGAGGGTCCCAGACCCAAAGGATCTATCCCTGTCTGTTAATAATTGAACCCGGGACCTTCCGTAAGGGAACTAAGCTTTCCGTAAGGTCAAACCACTGCGCTCTCTTAAATTTATTGGAGATTCACTAAATTTAAATAGAACTATATAAAATAGAGCTTTAATAATATGATAATATGATAGAATTTCTAAAATTTCCAAACATAGGTTTTAAATGTATACTTCCGAGGTCTTATATCCACAGAACATTAATAATAAAATAAAATGTGACAAATGATGTATCAGACTTTATGGTGATAACTTTAATAATAATCTATTGTTCTCACAAAAATGATGTGAGTAAATCTTCAACTAATATATAACTATATATTATACTTCAACGAACATGTAATAAACGAATAAGCCGTATTTTGTTATAGTAATACAAATTATTTTAAGGGGCGACCTGTGGTCTAGTGGTTAGCATAACAAAATAATAAGCCCCAAATCGGGTTGGTATCCAGGCAGGTGGCCCTAAGATTTTTTAAACGGAGTAAAAAATCCTTAGTTACGCCGTCCTTCGGAAAGGACGTTAAACGGGGGTCCCGGACTATAGGATGTCAGGTACTTGTTAAAAATCCCTATCCTAATTAAACCTGGATAGGCAAAATTTAGAGCTTCCAAGGTAGTATCGTCCGATTAGCCATAGCAGCAAAAAGTGACGTTAAATGAACGAACAAACAAATTATTTTAATATTATTCTAATTCCCTTTTGATTAATAATAAAGAATAATTTGTAATATTGGAGTCGAAATAATAATGGAAATGATGAATGCAAATCTATTATGAAGTTAAAACTAATAATAATACATTAAAACAAATCAGTTTAGAAAATCATGAAGTTGAAATTTATAATTAATTTTTATAGATGTTATTTTATGAAGAAGAAAGTAATAGTTAACTTCCATTTACAATAATTTTAACTGATATCACAATTTCATATTTAATATTAAGAAACAGGACATAGAAATTCAGTAAAATGCTCCATCAACCTGAAAAGCTATTTACAGTTATTTGTGAATTTCATGGATGTGAGTTGCTTGGATAGGCAGGATTTTAAGATCGAAAGAGTAGTTGAGTTATGATTGGAAGGTATACAGTTCCATAGGGACTAGAATCGGACAAGGAAAGACGTGTCAAAAGCTTTAGTTGGATTAGATGTTTGAAATATAGAATTGAGGGTGAACGTAGGTGTAAGATGGATGGCAGAATGGATAACTTGGTAGAGAAAGGATGTAAAGAAGAAAGCTGTGGGAAGGAGCATCAGGATTTCCCAGGGTTAACGCCACTGTTCAAGAATTTACCCCAGAGTCAAATGTGGTGTAGTGGTTAGCATAACAACCTACCATGACCAAGACCCCGGGTTCGCAGCCTAGCAGGTGGCCCTAGGATTTTTGAAACGGAGTACAGAATCCTTGGTTATGCCATCCTTCCCGCAGAGGGAAAGTAAAATGGCGGTCCCAAGCCTGTGTGGAGCCAGGTACTCGATAAAGATCCCTATCCTGATTATACCAGGATAGGCAAAACGTAGGACTCCCACTGTAGCCAAATAGCCATGGTAGCATGGTGATGATAAATAAATAAACAATACAATGATTATTAAGTAAAACCATAAGACGTCTCGGACAAATACCCATATTCAAATGCGTTAGAACACTGTTACAGCAATCCTCCCAATTACACTTCGGTCTTCGAACGTTTACCCGTCGAGAGCACAGTAAATTTACAAGTCTAACCCAACCTTCACGACACTTACTTCAATTATACAAACCTAGTGCATGCTCTACGATTCCGCGTTGTGCATGATTATGAAAGCAATGAATGAATCCATTACACTGTTTTGTTGTACGTCCCCCTTCAAAGGTCCGTTACCTACGGCTATCCTCAGTCGATATGTATTCGAATATATTTTAAAGATATATCCATATATAACTCACCAGAGACCGGTACATAGAGCCACGTGGAGAACACTGGCCCATGCTTACCCCCTCTGTAAGGCGAGCCTTTGATTCATTACAGATCGACTCTTCAACGACCTACGTGACTCTACTGCCACTTCCTCACCTGCGTTGAATACCAATCGACCTGGATAAGATGATTCATCAGTGCCCTGTAATCACCTGGTTTATTTTCAGCAGCTCCCAGAATGGAGGAGGTTTCCGAAGAATCTACAGTCAAATCTGAAGGTTAGGAGCTATAAACGTTTGAGAGCTCTTAAAAGGATTTTATCGAAGAACCTCATTCCTTTAGTTAGAATTCAATTAGTTAATGTGGCATAAACATAAAGGATTCGAGTAAACATATTCCTCTACTTACATAATTATGTTTTAGAATGTTATTTTACTTAATATATAACATATACAAATATTATTCATAACAACTTATGATCATAAATATTACTTCGTCCGGAAAATAATGCAGGATGTTTTCTTTAGAATACCCCGCCAAATAGTAAACTGTTTTTTTGCTACTTGGAAATACTTTAATGTACAAATCGTTTATTTCTCCATGTTTAGAAGTTTTATAGATACAATGAACTATTGTACAAGCATATAAATATGTATGTTAAAACTGCTACATGTAAGAAATGTAGTGTACATATTGCTAGAGTATGTGAATATATCCTTAAGTGTAAGTATGGAGTGATATTTGGATTTATCTACCACAGGCGTATAAAAAAATATTTACACCAGATAAAGTACCAATTATAAAAATAATTAGTAAATAAATAGAGTAAATTAAACAAACAGTTCAATGTTAATGGTTTTTCTTCGCTTGAACTGAATTGATTTAGGAAATAATAATGCATTCATAGAATTAAAATAGTTCAAAATGTATTTATTACTTATTAGAAATAGTTTATAGATGACTTATCATTTACTTATAATTTCCTCAGCTCATAAGGTAACTTATTAAACATTTAAAAACAATGTTATTATACTATTACAATTGACAATTATTAAAATTGTATCTTTTATAATAGTAAAATTGTTATTTCAGAATTTTATTAGTGAAATCGTTACATTTTAGAATTATTTTTAATATACATAAATATTTCTGAAAAAAACGAACAAATTTATAAAAGAACATTCGATTTTCAGGCGAATAAAAGTTTTTCAGGAAGATTCTACCAACTTTATCCATAATAAGATTTCACTTTTCCATCAATATTCGCCGTTGTAAGATCCCTCCCTGCCCTATGCATTCACATTACCTGTTTAATATTTTATTTAATACTATCCTTAAACAAAGATATACTTAGGAAAATATTTATTTATGGGTTTTTAATTTTACATTTTTACACGAAAATTGACTACTGTTTGTGCGTATACAGCTTATTAGCAAATATTTTCAATGGTAAATTGGTACAATAAAACATTCTGGTTATATTAACACACACACGCGCGCACACACACACACATATATATATAAAATATATTATATATTTTACAATATATCATAAGTTAGGAATCGAATATGTGATTTATTAGAATATTACTGAATGTATTAGAGTGAATACACCCAATACTACTTTGAATGTAGTAGTTATTCCGTTCAAATGTAGAAAGAAATAGATTTTTCTAGAATGCATTCTTTATAAGCCGAAATTCTGATCAAAGAAGTTTTATAAATGTATATATGAAATCAGTTTATTTTCAACTAATTCTAAACTCTATTTAGCACTATGATTGGTCGGGTAAAGCTGATCCAACTGGAATTGAACGCAATGAAAACTCAGGCCATTGTTCTGTGTTCTGATTCCCTCCTTACAGCTATCCTTAGCGTGGTATACGGGGGCCTTTCGAAAATGCTTGAGGGCCGTTTAAAGCGAATAATGAACTGCGCTCTAAGATTTGTCCTTGGTACTTCGAGGTGATCCCGGGTGTCATATCACTATGATGAGATAAAGTGGCTCTTCCCTCCCATTCCTAGACAATATTTCCTCAGTGATTTTCTATACCAAACCATTAACTCGCAACACCCTTCATATATCAACAGCATCCTCTAATTCAAATTCTCTGTCCAGCTCCACAAAACAAGATCCTGCCTTTCCGATCTCTACATTCTTCCCACAGAACCAAAGCATTTGAGCGTTCCTTCCTCGCCGGCTCCACCACTGTGTCGAACTCAATACCGCCTTTCATCCGCCTTGCTTCTTCACTGGGTTCATTTAAATCATTATCTCATTCAATTATTTTATTTATTAATTTTGTTATTAACTATTTTATTAATTTTGTTTATAATTATTTTGTTGGTTTTAATATATTTATATTCGATAATTAGTTAAAATCCTATCAAGTTCCGTACTTAATAGTTTCTATCCTTTTTTTGTCAATTTAAATTACTTCATGATTCGTATTATTATGTAGCCGTCTACATGGCCAGATGTATATTATGTTTAATTTTTTTTTCATGATTGTCATTCTAAAGGTACTTGGTCCCAGAACTGTTTTCTTTTCTATTCTATTATTTTATTGATTTAACATTTACAACAAAAAATCTTATATATAACGCTTCTTTAAACTGCATTTAAAGGATTGTTCTGATATTTTTTTATTATAGAAATGAAAAAAGTAATTATTAAATTATAAATGACCTCTCATTATAATTTTAGCTATACATGAAACTATCATATTTTAGAACTTTATTAGGGAAAGTGTTTTTGTTCTAGAAATGTGCCTTAGAAATAAATAATGAAAAAAGCTGATGAAATTTAAAAAAGGAAAATCACTTTTCATGGAATCGAATAAAATTTTTTTTACAGAAAAAGAGCTAATAAATTTTATTATTTTTATTTCTAAACAAAACGCTTTTACCTAAATTTTACCTTTTCGTGAGGCAGTATTAATATTTAAAAATTATGAAAGATTATTATTCAGGTCAACTTTTGTTGTAGAATGTTCAGGTTATGTATTATAGAAATACCTATATGTTTTTTGTTCCTTTAGGTTTCTGTTATAAAGTGTTGGAAATCATCATGAATATGTTAAAAGAGTAACGTTATGATTCAGCCTACAGGAATAAAATCATTTAAATCCAACACTATTCGTTAATACGGTGTGTTGAAAGAGTCCTAGAACTAAGAATCTGACTTGCTGTGGGTTGAATACTATAGAATGCAGTCATTTCTGTTAATCAATTGCTACATCCTAGATTCTGATATTGGATGGTAATATTGTCCATAATCCATATTCCCATTCTTCTTTTCTTCCCTACTTGCTCTCATATTGCTTGGCATTACTCTTTTATGACAGGACTACCGGGCGTCGGCCGCATGCCTTTGTAGGGACCGTCCTGTTATGACACAGCCCTTGCTACATAATAGGTACTGATGCAGGCCCTTAGTACCCCTACTCAGGTATCATACCTGCTAAGATTTATGTATGAGATAGGGTCCTCCCTTCTGCCCGCAGGTAACCCGACAAAGAGGATGGGCAAGTCCAATGGCGACTATGGGAAAAGAAAACGACTAAAAACGTCGTTCAGGTAAATTATATGTACATAAAAATACAATATTTTCTACGAGATCTACCTCTTCCACCTACACACAATAGAACTGGCCTGTTAAGAGGCTGTATGTATTTTTTCTGTATATATTTTTTGTAAATCTCTTCTTATAATTTATTGCTTTCTTAATTAACGCCTTCTTTTTTTTTATTCTATAGTATCTTCAGATAAAGTTTGTTTTGTGAATTGCCTAATGGAGGGATTATATCTAAATTAAATCATAATCTACGCATTATTATATGCCTTAGTGTCATATATTTATAGTAAATTTGTAATGCTTGACTGTAGTAGACAATAATATTCAATCCATTCATCATGTATTTCTTGACGTTTCGCTGGCCATACTGTTAGCTTCATCGGGGCTTAATATGAGACTGAAAATGTCTTAGATTAAACCCACATTAAACCTCAGATTAAACCCTGATGAAGCTTGTGCAGTATGGCCAGCGTCGGCAAATAATTTGACTATAAAAATTACGTGATGAATGGATTAAAAATATTGGCCCGGTCAGTTTAAGAGACTATCTAAAGAAAAAAATTGTTCAGTTGCATATATGTCAACGGTAAAAACAATTAAATAAATAATCATATTGGACTTATCAATTTAAATCATAAACACTGCGTGCTACTAATAATGGAATACTAGTTAAATTCCAGTTTATCGGAGCTAGATCGATATTAATTTAATAATTTTCAAAAATAGATGAGACCTGACAATATTTTAATGAGAATCGGAGCAACTATTTAATTTTTTTGGATTAAAGTAATTAATCACACACATACATGTACAGATGTGTTGATGTACCTACATCTTATGTACCAAGAGTTAAATTATCATTATAACAATGGCTACAATTTTTTTTTAGTACCCTTTCTTTTAAATAAAACTGAGGAAACATTTTAGTAATTTTTAAAAAGTACTTGTTTTTTTTGCTTCGACCAACCACTAAAATGGTGGAAAAGATTTTGCCATAAATCGGCTAGTGCAAAAATACATTCCCACACAGGCAGAGTCAAGAATAATATTTTTATCATTTGAGCACCGCTGAATCAATAATGTGAAAAAAATAATGTCGTAATGTAATTTAAAACACTTTTACAAAGAATATTAACTTTATAATGGCCAAATTATTGATACTTATGTATTAAAAAAAAATACGAACTACTCAAAAGTGTATATGAGGAGTTCAGGATCAACACCGGATAAGTCCAAAATTTGAAAACGTAACTTTTTAAGCTGTTTTTTCGCTAGTTTAGTCAAGTAATTTAATTTACTACGACACTTCACCGCATTATTTATTATGATATTAGTCCGGTTCAGAACCTTAAGTTTTAGGAGTGGAGAATTGGTTGACTTTACTATCAAAAATGTGAGAAAAAAAATCTATTTTGGAAATCGGAGTTAGCCGTTTTTTATCCTGAGTTCCTCGTTTGTATATTTATTTAAAAAAACACAATCGAAATACTGAGATAAGATATGACTAAGTCATTATTATGATTACAATGTGCATTTGGTATCGTTATTGTAATATTATCTAACTGTAAATGTAAGATAATTGTAAAAACAATAATAACTCATTATATTTCTATTTTTCTCTCTCAAAAAAATGTCTGTGTGAGTAAATCTGGTGATATATTTGCAGCTCGGGTGAATAAGTGGTTAAGTCGAATTTTTGTCAAGATATATTTAATTGTATCGAGGGAAGCGGATTCTTGCCATTCTCTTAGTTTTTGGCTTGAAATGGAGCTATATTATAATTAATAACTCCATTTCAAGTCAATGACGTGACCTACCGAATAAAAAGTAAATAAGACGATTCCTCTTTAAGTTCAAGAAAGTTATTTTGGAAAAAATTCGACTTAACCAATCGATCATCGGGGCTGTAGATATAATTCTTTATACTGTCTGCGGAGCTATGAAATCATTTCCAATGTAGCCCGTGGATTTCTTGGGTTGGTTAGCACTGGACTAGACAAACAAATCTTGATTATATAAAAACATATTTGAAATAATAACAACAAAAATAAAAACTTATTCAATTAGTTAAAAATAATTCTTAATTTATTGTTCCTAATCAGCGCTTGTTCCTACTGGTGGGAATTAGACCAACAGCTGTTTCCCCAGAGCGATGAAGGAAAGACCTTAAAGTTTTAGTGCTCGGAGGCCGAGGTACCCACGTCGCTATCTGGTGGCGAAACCAGCTAGCTCGAGTTTCGGCAAATCTTGCTAAGGGTGGGAGAGCGCTGGGGTAGTCTGCATTTAGGGGTGAGTCCAGGTCTACCAACACCTGAGTCTGGAATTTCTGCAATGGTGGTCATCGCTTTGACAATATAATCATCATAACACTGTAGATATCAGTACAGTATCAGGAGTTTTTGCGTAGCAGTTGAACGGTCGAATAAATACCCGATATATTTTTCTCAAGCTAGTAATTATGAGAAAAATACAAATAGTACTTTTTTGGAGGGGGAATATAAATAGAGTTTTTTCTTTACAGTTAAGGCGTAAAACCACCATGAAAAAATATATATTTTAATAGCTAAAATCTAAATACACTGATTATTTGTCTGCATCGACATTACCAAGGTCGCATCTAGAGTCTATAAAATAATTATTATTCTAAACATAGATTAACAAGTGTGTAACGTAGCCGTTAAAGTTTAAGGATGAAGAACATCTTCAGGTATTCGAATATATGTGTAAAATAATCAGTCCGAAAAAGGGATGAGACCAATGGAGAATTCAGAAGATTACAATTGGAATTGCACAGCATGCATTTCTCAATTATGGTTAATCGCTAGTTAGAGTTAGTAACTACCGAGTTAATAACTTTTCGAGGTGGTAAACGTCCAATGGGTAGGAAGGATGACTGCGTGTTCAAGCCAACAAGCCAATCGAAGAAATTTTTTTAACAGAGATTAGTAAAATTAACATCGAGTCTTACTTCATGTTCAATAAACAATCACTAAAATTTAACTCTGATCATTTATATTTCAGATATACTTGGTTAGGCGAAATTCCAGTGTAGCATTTTCCGATGACATAGCAGCCTTGTGACGTTTAGCGAAACAGACGAAAATATCAACATTGCCCTATTTTTTACACTTCATGAGAAACAGATTAGGCGATTTTCGGTCGTATGCTATTATCTTGATTTTGACCATGAATCGAAACAATGTATACTGTAAAATCATTTATTAGTAAAACAAATCGTTACACAAAGGTGTCAGTAAATGACCAACCAATTAATGTAGAATATTACTTGAAAGACTAAATGCATAAGAACATCGGCATAGCACATCCCACCTCAGCAGTCTAGAAAATATTCGTACTTCAGATCAGTACTTAAGAAAGGAAAAAATGAAGAATGATAACAGATTTTAAGGTTATTACCTCCCCTGCTTTAGCACACGGTATCCGTTACACCTAAAGGATTATTTCTGTCTCTATTTTCAGAATGTTAGCCGTTTTTATTGAATATTAATATCTATTACTATACAGAACGAGTTGAGTTGCTATGATGATGGTCCTGTGTTTAAATATGTCCACTGGCAGAGTGGGTACCCAAAATAGGATCTGTCGATTGAGCGTGATCTAGGACCAATCACCTCCAAGTACTGTCTCTAGCAAGTCTCTCCCTAGGATGTAGTGGTGCAGGTTTCATTTTTTTTTAATTAGTACATAAAACGTGTTTTACATAACCTATTAATAACTTCAGCAATTATTTATCCGATAAAGTATTATTTCATTAAAACTATTAGCCTAGGATACGAGATGGGGGGTGTAGCTCGGTGTAGCGCTCCCATTACAGCTCGCCAATGAATACAAATGCTCCCTGATGTTAATCCGTATTCGCCGATGGTGAGCCTAATCCCTCCGTGACTTGACTAGCCAAGACTTCGTTATTACGCACGCTCTGGCTATCCGAGTCGGTGGTCGAACCCAATAGCCATCCCATCCGATCGTAAATTCATCCAAACAATGAGATTAAAGTTGGGTAATTGCAATAATACATTACTTTATTGAATAAATAAAAGCAATAGGCGAACATATGGTTATTTAATATGGTTTTAAATTATTTTATCTAATAAAAAACCTATACCACTACAAATAATGAAGGGTCTGGGGTTCGGTACATAGCAGAGATAGCACTGTTTCATGGACAACGGTTGTACAGGGAGATGATTTGTCCTAGATCACTCTCAACTGCCAAATTTTACACCCCTTATTTCGGGTACCCACTTACAGAGGCTGGGTGAGCCCCAGGATGATCCTAAATCCTATATGATCCATCTCCAGCTGCTAGCATACTTAACAAAAGTCTTGCCCGCAGGATTTTTGACATGGAAACTCAGTGCTCTACCACTGAGCCACTCCGGTTCCATTTTATCTAATAATATATGGAAACAGTAGATTGGGAATGAACAATTTTTCAGCAGTTAATTGATTCTGTAACGGATATTCATTTGGAAGTTATCTTGCTAGATTGCAACGACTAGAAACTCCTCTCCGTTTCAGGCTACTTTAACCTGACTTACTAGACAAACGCTTTAAGCTCCGCTATTTATTTTTAAAGAAATTTGTAAATGACTATTATAAGGTCCGTTTGAACTCACGGATTAGAGCTTTGGGGCTCCAGTAAGCCATCGAATTCCTCTCATATCCAATCCATACAATCCGAACTCGCAAAATTCTCGATGCTCCTTACTTTGTTACGTATCCATACTGTTCTTAATGTCCCATTTTTGTATGAAATATAAGTCCTGATATAATAGCTGTAATATTAAATATGGTTATGGTATTATGAAGAGATATAATATTCTTTGAGGGACTTGGAAAAATCAAAATATCAATGAAGACATAGCTCCAAATTAATTAAAAAAGACTCATATACATGACTATTATAATACTTTTTTGGGCATACTGAGAAGAGCTTTGGGGTTCCATTAAGCCATTAAATTCATCTCGTATTCAACCGTCAAAACACAAAATTCTTCATAAAATCCTCAATGATCCATACTGTGTTCCGTATGAAGTCCTAGATAATGACATTTTTGTCCCATTCGTTGCTGAATTGACCCGAACCCGATATCAATCCTTTCATGACAAACTTTATTCCCACTCAAATCCACTAGTTTCAAACCTAGTCACCTCTTCATTTCCCGATAATCCTCCGTGGTCTCTGAAATAAAGATGGCCTCGTGGTCCTCTATTTGAAAAAAATATTTGAGCACTGCCACCTGGTAGTTTCTCTACTTGCCTTTATTCATGCCAGTTTTATTCATGAGATAGTACCATATTCCTGTATAATTTTTCCTCTATTCATTTAACGTCACTTTATGCTCCTATGGCTAATCGGGTGATGCTATGACGGAAGTCCTAAATTTAGCACGATTATATAATTTGGAGTGTTCAAGGAATATCTTACATAGTACAGGCTCGGACACCCATGTTACGCGATTTCCGAAATACGGTAGAAGCTAGAATCTTTTACTCCCTTTAAAAAATCGTGTGCTTAAACGTTGTTATGGTAATCATTACACTACAGATGAGCTCCCTGCTAGAATAGTACTGATGTTCCTATTTTCATTGATTATTTTTTAAATGTTGATATTTATATTTGATATTATTATAATACAACTCATTAATATTGTATTACTGAGTTCCTGATGCAGGAATACGCCGTACCTCCTCAATATTTCGCTTATTCGCATTAAATCTATGCCATTGGACCAACGTTTTTTTAGATAAATGGAATAATATTTTCTTCATAATTTTAATTACAAAATACTCAAGGCATTTTGTTATAAAATCTTATGTTTGGGATTTTCATAATTATACATTGGGCTTCTATCAAATTTTGTATTAATAAATTTGTTAATCCAAAACTCTCCAACAGGAAAAGATACTTAACTCCAAATCTAAGACACTTTTTTATTGGAAGCAGTGTGGTTCAATCAATTATAATAGAATAAATAATTATTTTTTACAGCCCTCCTCGAACCCAAGACTAGCAGGATAAAACACTGTCATTTTAATGAGTACCTCAATTAAGAACCTCACCAATTAGTAAACCGTATTATGAATATGAATTATATTTTAATTAAAATAAAATTAGCATTTCCAACCGATTCCGATAATCGAATTCTCTCAACTGGTCGTTAGAATTTGTAGGCAAGGAAGAGACCTCCTCGGACGGAAGTGAGTCAGAATATAATTGGTTCCCGGTCTTGGCTCAGTATGCCAACGACTTGTACAGGAGAAGACCATACGAAATATATCTTACGTAGATAGACACAAGGGATATTTGGATTAGCATGAATGGAAATTGCCCATATTGGGACAATGCAAACGAACTATAACTATATATTATAACAATAATAGTTATAACGAATATAACTATTATTTTTTTTTTTAATTTCCTACAGACACTTAGGATCACAATTTCATTTTTTTCACATTGCTCTCAAATTTACTCATTTATAACATGTAAGACTCTTTGGTGTTCAAATTTTATAAATCTTCCCTTACTTCTTCAATTCAAGTTATAGTGGTCTTCTTCCAAAAATACTGGAAAATTTGCATGGTCGCTATATGCTTGTTCATTCGAGATTCTTTCCAGCTTATGGTAGATTTCTCGGTTACTTCTCAGTTACCAACCTTCTAAGCTCCAGAGTCTGAACTACTCTATGATTTCTCTATGAGTTTTTTGAGACTCTAGTTTTACGATGTAACCCATAATTAATTAATGTTATTATTCTTTTTAAAGGTTATACATTGAATTGTATCTCTCAGAAAAATGATGCTATATATAGCTTTTTTCAGTGAATTTAATAATTTTTTCAACCAATTTCATAACTTTTTCAACCAATTTCATAATTTTACCAATCAAATTCAAAATTTTACCAATCAAAGTCATAATTTTTTCAACCGATTTCATAATTTGTAAGATATCCCGGTGTGGTTGTCAGGAAATTATATAACACCAAAAAAAGAGGTGTTACCCATCGTATAAGTTTGACACCGGAAACTCTTGCTGCGATTGAGGAAGTAATTGAAGAAAACGCAGCCTACTCCTTACAAGAAATAAAAGAGAAACTGTCTCAGCGTAACATTAATCTCCACAATTCATAGAGGACTATTTCAGTTGAAAATTACGTTAAAACGCCCTTCAAAAGAGGTTGGCCGTATGAACTTGGAGTTGGCCATTGAACAAAGAAAACAATTCGCTCTAGATCAAGAAAGTTGGATACCTCAAAATCGCTCTCTCATCGTCTTCATTGGTGAATCCGGATTTAACAATGCAGCTATCCACAAAACTGAGCAGGTTAGAGAAGTTATGGCGCGATCTTCCTATATAATAAAATACCTGCCACCATATTCCCAATGCTAAATCCGGCAGAATATGCTTTCTCAAAAGTAAAAGCAAAAGCAAGAGCGATTTTGTCTCCTGACAGAGGAATACAGAACATGGAAGAGGCAATGCATTGTGCATCACTAAAATAAATATTATTGATGAAGGAAAGCTGGTCAAGTTTTTCAAGCAATTCAACCAAAAACTGGCAAAATATTAAATCACTATTACAAGTCCTAGAAGCTATAACAGAAAAGTGAACGACTTGTTGGCTGTCAGCATATTTAGTCACAATAGCTTTTGACCTAGTCCAGTTTCTTGTAAAATGTAAGTTAAATCTAGAGCGTATTGTTTTCTTTGCTCAATGGCCAATTCCGAGTTCATACGGTCAAGCTCTATTGAAGCGCGATTTTGCGTAATTTTCAACTTAAATAGTCCTCTATGAATTGTGGAGATCGAAATTAATGTTTCGCTGAGACAGTTTCTCTTTTATTTCTTCTAAGCTGTAGGCTGCGTTTTCTTCAATTACTTCCTCAATCGCAGCAAGAGTTTCGGGTGTCAAACTTATACGATGGTGTAACGAGTATTCTTTTGTTGCTAAATTCGTCCGTCAGGTGTCTCTATCTATCTGAACTCACTTAACTGAGGACCGTCATTCCATACGGATGGGTAGCCTAAGTCGGTTATATGGCCAAGTAATTGCCAAATTTAATTGTTTTTACCTTATCGTATCTTTGCGGCTCAGCGGTAAGCATCCTATTAATATTTGTAAATAAAAGTGTATATAATCTTTGTTTTTATTAATTATGTATCTATGATTTTTAGTTGGTGGTGTTACGATATATATATTATGGTTATGTTTTTGGAGTTGGCATAATGTTACCGTGGATGTATAATATAAGAATACAACATTTTATTTGGACAATAGTTTCTTTAAATCAATTTGGACCTTGGACCGAAAACCCCACAACCTGGTCACAAATATTATGGCGCCCAAATAGGGACTACAAAAGAAAAATCTACAGATAAGTTGTTAGTTGAAGATTTAATTATTATATTAACATTTTTTTGAAATAGTGAAGTTAAGTGATAATAGTTTTATAATAATAGTAACAGAATAATTTTTCCAAACAATACTTTAATATTTTTTTCTAATGTTTAAATATAATTTTCGTATTAATTGAAGGTACTAAATTTCTGTTGATTGAAGCAAAAGGTTTGTCTTAGACGCAATTTTGGTAATGTAAAGATAATTATTTTTAATTTATAATTTTGTATCAACAACAAAAATTAAGAATTTTTACTTAAGGTCGTAGAACGACTTAGTTTTGTTTAACACATGTTTTGAAAATTAAAATCTACTAATATATCATTTTATTTTGTATTTTTACCGTAAGTTGAAATAGTTGAATTGAACACATGATAGATTAGCAAGTAAGCATTAAGTTCACTTAGAGACAACAGCTGTTGTTTGTTTCTACTTAGCATTATCTTGTGTTCCTTTTAAAAGGAAAATATTTGTTTATCTATGGCTGACATATGAAAAAATTATATATTAAGTTTGTAAAGGACGCTTACCGACTTAATTTAATTTGTTAGTTTTAATATAATTTTATTAATTTAATTTTCAGTATTTTACGACTTTTAAAGGTTCTGTTGGTATTTTTTTTTTTTTCAACATTTAATTTCTTTGGCATTTTTTTTTAATTTTGGGTAACGTCTTGATTTATTGTCACGATGGGTGATCCAGTCGTTCTAGTGTCAGAGAGGGAGGAGATTTTTGCCGCAGTTCAATCCATTTTCACAAAATCCAAATCTTTAAGTACCGATTCAGCATCCGCTTTTAAACCCGCTTATGACCGCTTACTCAAAAATGAAATCCGATTTGAAGAAATTCAATCAAAAATTCGGATATTTAATGCAAGTTTAAAGAACAAAAGTGAAAAACTCGAGACAACAGCAGTACAAAATTCATTTAACGATTTAGTCGATATTACTAAAGCGAATTATTACAAAGTGGTACAATCTACCTGCCCTCCTGAGAATAAACCTGTGGTTGTCCATTCTCATTCTATTCCTCAGGAGCTACCGAAAATTGACTTACCGATATTCACAGGGAAATTAGAGGACTGGAATGGATTCTATTCCCTATTTGATTCTATGGTTCATAGGGAAGAATCTCTATCGACCATTAGGAAATTTTATTATTTACGAAGTAGCTTACGCGATGAAGCTCTGTCGCTTATCTCGGGCTTCGCATTAGACGAAGCTAATTATTCGCTCGCTTACGACGCATTGGTCTCTCGCTATCAAAATAAAAGGCGACTAGCCAGATTTTATATCAAGAAGGTGATGGATTTTACACCTTTAAACAATTCTTCAGCGTCTAATTTGCAGAGATTTTTATCTGAGCATGAAAATAATTTTTCTGCGTTATCGGCTTTAGGCATTGAAGACATGGGGGATTTCATTAAACTTCATTTAGCTCTTAATAATTTAGATCCAGGGACTAGAAAAGCATTCGAAGAACGAATAAAATCAGCAGATATTCCCTCTTATAAGGATTTGATTAATTTCGTCACCGAACGAACTAGAGTATATGAGATGATGGCTCAAGAAGGCCGATCAGAAAAGCCTATTATAGAAAAATCCCGCTCTGCGAATTCCACTAGACGATATAACAAATCCAATTCCGGAAAAGAACAAATATCTCCGGGAATTTTTACTGTTTCGCCATTGGAAAAACAAACCGATTTTGCTGCTAACACAACGAATCACGATCCTCAATTCAACCAGTTCGAAATTCAGGCAGTTGGCTCTAAGAAACAGGTATTCTCTCCGACTGATGTACAATCAAGAAATAGTACCGAACCGATTCTCTACGAGAAAACGTGTCTAAAAGGCTCAAAACCGGCTCTACCAGCTAAGAAATTAATTTGCTGGAATTGTGGTGGACCGCATGTTTATTCCAGGTGTCCGCTACCACGAAAGCTGTTTTGCTACCGTTGTGGTAACCCAGGAGTTTCCATTCACGCATGTCCTAAATGTACTCCGGGAAATGTGCAAGGGAATCGGAAGTGAGGGTCATTCCTATTCCCACGGTTTCAGCTGACCCACCAAGTACCGATTTACCTATTACCGTGCCTTATCGTTTACCTTTTTGTACCGCTAAATCTGATATCATTTCTCCTTGTGTCGTATCGAATTCTCCCGAAAGTTCTACCGTATCTTATCGTTTACCGTTTCCTAAACAGCACTATATTGATTTCCGAATAGGGAAACCTGACAAAGGAGGCCTGTCCTACTTGGCCCTGTTTGACCCTGGTTCCACTACCTCATTTGTTGGGCCAGAAGGGGTTGAAATTCTCCTTAAATTGGGATATGAAGTTGAGAAAATTCCCGAATTTAATATTTGTGTCGCTAATGGAAGCTCTTGTATCGTTGATGAAAGATTCTCCATTTCAATTACCGTTGGGTACCGGTCATATGACACGAAGCTTTACGTTTTAACAAAGCTTCCATTTATGTTTCTTTTAGGGTTAGATTTTATCGTTAACACAAATATGAGTACTAATCATCGTGAAGCGACATGGTGGTTTCAAGATGACCCCGACCATAAGTTCTCGTTTCGTCAAGATGTTCAATTAGTAGAAGAGGAAACATCAAAAATATGCGGCATTAGTTCATTTGATCCCTCAGAAAGGGTGGATCTGGATAGAATAGTCAGTGAAGGTTTGCGAATTCTCCAAGATTCTCCAGGATTAACGACGCGCATTAGCCATAAGGTAGATGTTCAGGATGCCCGACCTATCAAGCAGCGCTCCTACCATTACTCGCCCAAAGTACTTGAGGCAATGCACCAGGAGTTAGACCGAATGTTGGATGAAGACTTAGTGGAACCTTGCCAATCTCCATGGTCTTCCCCGGTAGTCATGGTTCGTAAGGGATCAGGTTATCGTTTCTGTATAGACTTTCGTAAGGTTAATGAAGTCACTTGTAAAGATTCCTATCCTATGCCTAATATGACATCTCTCTTAGACGGACTTCGACAGGCTAGATATCTCTCCAAGTTTGACCTCAAGCAAGCATTTTTGCAAGTGCCCCTTGCCGACGAAACTGGTAAAGACATTACTGCGTTTACAGTTCCTGGCAGAGGACTATTCAGGTTTAAAGTTATGCCCTTTGGGCTGACGAATTCACCTGCTACCTTTCAGAGGTTAGCCGATGCAATATTTGGACCCGAACTTTACCCTTACGTAGTCGTTTTTCTGGATGATATTTTGGTTTGCACACCAACTTTCAAACTGCATTTGGATATGCTAATGGAAGTGTTCAGTCGACTTAAAGCCTCAGGTCTGCGTATCAACCCGGAAAAATGTGAATTTGGTTGTAATGAAGTTAGGTACTTGGGCTATCTGGTTAATAGGGATGGCTTGAGTGTAGATCCAGATAAGGTTGGTTCCGTTACTTCGATTCCTCCTCCCACCAACGCTGGGCAGCTCAGAAGATTCCTTGGAATGGCAGGATGGTATCGCCGTTTTATTAAAGACTTCTCCACAGTTGTCTCTCCGCTAACAGCTTTGCTTAAGCGTAATGCTAAATGGATCTGGTCAGAAGAGCAGGACGCCTCTTTCAATGCTCTCAAGACAGCACTGACGGAAGCACCAATATTAGCTAGGCCAGACTTTAAACAGCCTTTTCAATTACAGACTGACGCCAGTGATACAGGTCTTGGAGCGGTCTTGACTCAAATACAAGACGGCGAAGAAAGAGTCATCGCTTTTTGTTCTCGTACCTTAAGTTCAGCTGAAAGGAATTATACCGTAACCGAAAAGGAATGCCTCGCAGTTCTGTTTGGTATCGAGAAGAATAGGCATTACTTGGAAGGTTATCCATTCACTGTAATAACTGACCACGCCAGTCTGAAGTGGTTACTGAACTTGAAAAACCCTTCAGGTCGTTTGGCTAGATGGGCTCTTCGCTTGCAGCCTTACAACTACAAGGTGGAATATCGAAAGGGGAAACTCAACACAGTGGCCGATGCCCTATCACGAATTGCTGCTATCACAGTATTGTCTACCAGTTCCGATCCTAATTCTTCTACCGATTCAGTTTCGACTTCAGGAACTTTCATAGCGACCGACGAATGGTATAATCAGAAATTTTATCGAGTCCAGAAGTCCCCAGAACTCCACCCTGGATGGTCGATAAAAGATGGACAGCTATTATACCATCGAAAGAATCCTTTGAAGGGAGAGCTAGAAGACCCCAGTGAGGAATGGAAAGTTGTCGTTCCTAGACATTTAAGGGGAGCAATAATATATGAAAATCATGATCTACCGCAGTCAGGCCACCTGGGGATAGATAAAACTGTTTCTAGGGTTAGTAGACTATATTATTGGCCTGGATTATACCGAGATATAAGCCAGTATGTGAGGCAGTGTCAGTTATGCCAGAAGGTCAAACCCAATAACACGCCACCTCGTGGGTTAATGTTCCCTCGCTATAACAAGCAGCCGTGGGAAACGGTGTCAGTTGACATTATGGGTCCTTATCCTAGGAGTTCTCGAGGCAATGTATATCTACTAGTGTTTGTAGATTTATTTAGTAGATGGGTGGAATTATGTCCCATCAGAAAAGCTACCTCTTCGGTTATTGTAAATAAACTGAAATCCCGCATAATATACAGATATGGCGCACCGCATAAAATAATTTCCGACAATGCGAAGAACTTCGTTAGTAATCTTGTAACTGAAGTGGCTAAGGAGTTTGGAATCAAGAGAGAAACTACTCCTCTTTACCATTCACAGGCAAATCCGACAGAACGAGCGAATCGGAATATCAAGCAACTTATCGTAGCGTACCTAGGGAAGAAACACCAACGCTGGGACGAAAAACTAGGAGAGATCCAGTTTGCCATAAATTCCGCCGTTCAAGATTCGACTAAGTTCAGTCCTGCCTTCTTAAATTTTGGTAGAGAACTGAGGCCTCTACATCAAGCTAACGACGATGATATCCTAGTGGCTGGCAGAGACGAGCATGCTGCTTGGGCCACTAAAGTGGGCAGACTGCCTGAAGTTCATCATATAGCCGAGGAAAACTCTCTGAAGGCAAGTCTAAATCAGAGCAGTCGTTATAACTTGAGACGCCGGAAAGATCGTTTCCAACCGGGGGACCAAGTCTTAAAGATGAGGTTTCAGCTATCGTCGGCAGCTGATAAACTCGCGGCTAAACTGAACCCCAAATATGAAGGCCCTTTTACGGTTGTTTCCGTTACGGGTGGTGGATCCTGTAAACTGAGAGATGAAGATGGAAAGATAATAGGCTTATGGCATCCCTCAAAACTTAAATTATTTTATCCAACCCGACGGACTTAATCGCTGGAGGGGAGTGTGTAACGAGTATTCTTTTGTTGCTAAATTCGTCCGTCAGGTGTCTCTATCTATCTGAACTCACTTAACTGAGGACCGTCATTCCATACGGATGGGTAGCCTAAGTCGGTTATATGGCCAAGTAATTGCCAAATTTAATTGTTTTTACCTTATCGTATCTTTGCGGCTCAGCGGTAAGCATCCTATTAATATTTGTAAATAAAAGTGTATATAATCTTTGTTTTTATTAATTATGTATCTATGATTTTTAGTTGGTGGTGTTACGATATATATATTATGGTTATGTTTTTGGAGTTGGCATAATGTTACCGTGGATGTATAATATAAGAATACAACATTTTATTTGGACAATAGTTTCTTTAAATCAATTTGGACCTTGGACCGAAAACCCCACAACCTGGTCACAATGGGTACCACCTCTTTTTTTGGTGTTCAATGATTTCCTGACAACCACACCGCAATATCATACAAATTATGAAGTCGGTTGAAAAAATTATGAAATTCACTGAAAAAAGCTATTTACTGTAAAAGCAGATTGGGTGTAAGAAGCTTCATTTCCTAAAAATCTGGAAGAAATTTCACCCAACTCATTTGTAACCTTCTTTAGTTTGATTTGGATATTGCAATATATAAACTTTTGCTAACTTCTGCATGGCAATTGGTGTGTTTAAATAGCTTTTTAAATTTTAAATAGCTGATAAGCTATATAAATTCTATTTATATCGTGTCATTCTCATAGTATTTGGTTTGAAAACAAGTTTTAGTATAAGCAATAACTCCTTTTCATGCCAATGCCTGACCCAGCTCCTGATGTACTGCGAGAACAACACAATTCCGGTTTCCAAGAAACTCATTTTGGACCAAATTTGAGTTTGCATCTTATTTCCCGGGGCAGATATTAGTGTCGGTATAAAGTTTTTGTATACAGCTAGAGCGCATAGAACGATTGTATAGTCACCCATATATACTTTGTACGCCCGAATTACCACGCCATTGCCTACAACATAAGTGGCCGGAACATGAGGACACTCTAAAAGGGATCATAAACGAGATAAGGACGGTAATAGAAACATAAAAGACAACAATAAGGCAATCGGAAAATAAAATATGGCCCAGGAGCCAGCCGAGAATTGATGGGGCTGTAAAAGATATAGTGCGGTTTTTATTACTAATTAAATTACATTTACGACTTAAGCAGAGTGTCAATGGGATGGGAAGGGTCAGGTACGCAGGGTGGGAGCAGTGGATACAATACGCTCAGCAGAGGGTGGAAGCCTGTGTTGGTCGAAATAAAAAAAAAAGAGATTTAAAAAAAAAATAAAGCTAATTTATCTATAATTTATTTGTTATATATTTTATAAAAAAAATACCGATTGAATAGTAATCATACTGCTCATAGATGGCTTGTTTCGTTATAGTGGTTTAATTTCTAAGGGAGCGGAGTGGCTCAGTGGTAGAGTACTGAGTAGCCATGCCGGAAATCCTGATTCAAATCCCGCTGCAGGCAGTTACTTTTATTTAGTCTGTTTGCGGTGGGAGATGGATCATAAGGGATCTAGGACCCTCCTGGGGCTCACCCAGCCTCTATAAAATATTATAAAAATAGGGTACCCAAAATAAGGGGGAAAAACCTGGCGGTTGAGCGTGACCTAGGACAAGTCACCTCCTTGCAGAACCGTTGTCCATGAAACAGTACATGGGTCGTATTATTACTTTTTTCTTTTGTAATTAGATGTATGGTTATTATTAATGATGTAACCATAAAGTTAAAAGTTATAAACATTAGACGAGCGCTCTAAGAACTGCATCGCTGATAGGGATGGGTAGATGCTGGATTTTATTGTATCTGATGGGAGAGATACTGATACTTTTGTATCAATTGATACTTTTACTAGTCATGGGTAGATACGGGATTTTCCTGTATCTGGATACAAGTGATACTGATACTTCTATGTTTGTAACAGGGTTAACAGTACAGTCTCTACCATGAACTGAAACCCAGACTCGTTCACGGGTCGTAGTGGTTACAGGTTAGGTTTAATTTCTAGCAGCATCCTTTTGGTTTGAAGTAATACTAGGACAGTGCTCAAGCATTTATTTAAAGATTACAGATGAACTGAAAAAAAAAAACACATCATATTAATTTTTTTAAATATTAATTGTTATAATTTATAAATATTTTTATTTGAAAAGAAAAGATATGTCCAGGACCGGGACTCGTACCCGGGTCGCCCACGTTTCTAGCCTGGTGCTCTCCCAACTGAGCTAACCTGGCACGCTTCTCTGTACAGACTCATCATTTCTTTTGACTGATCCCATATCCCCGTGTTATCGGAATTTGCGATGTATTCAAGGGGAAGAATGTTCATTGAACATTACTTTATTTAGGATCTTGTTGACTCACGTCATTTATTATTTTTTATTAATTGTTATAATTTATAAATATTTAAAAAAGAATATTTTTAAAATATTTATAAATATTTATTTAATAATAGATATGTCCCGGTCCTGGACATATGTTTTATTTTCAAATAAAACATATTAATTTTTATTAGTTTTTATAAGGTTAACATTTTATATCATTATAGCGTAGTATCATATTTATTCACTCGTTCTGCCTAAACCTTTAAAAGTCTATATGAATTCAAGTGTGTATGTATCCAATTATGTTCAAATGCATATTAATGTAATATTAAATAGAATATGTAGATCCAAAAGCTCACCATTATCAGTGGGGGTGTAATTATTGTGATAAAACTAAAATTATTGTGATCATTATAGCGTAGTATCATATTTATTCACTCGTTCTGCCTAAACCTTTAAAAGTCTATATGAATTCAAGTGTGTATGTATCCAATTATGTTCAAATGCATATTAATGTAATATTAAATAGAATATGTAAACAGAAATGGATATGGCAGAACCGTTGTTAACCAATTTCATCATCCACTTATTTAAAAACAAAATTAGTAAATGGAGTAGGTGGACTAAAGCATTTGTTCGGTTCGCATTATTACTATTTATTAATTTTCTCATCACCATATAATATTTTATTTTACAAATAAGGTGGAATAAAAAAATAGATCTTAAGTTGATGAGTTTAACTGATGGGCGCATTTTATGAAACGTAAGAATTTTTATTAACTAAAGCCTAAACAGTTAAAAACTTCAGAATCAGGTAACAAATGCGAACTGTAATTTAGTTCTATTGAACTCAAATATAAATTCAGTGCATAAGAAAAAGTGGTTTCGGACATTAATTTAAACACCCAATTGAAGTACGAATTACAAAGCTGGGATAAAGACTCAACTTTTTTATTTTTTCCTGTTTACACTATATCGGAAAAAAATAATACAATCCCAACCATACAATACTCGTAAATTACTGTTACATAGTACAATTGGAGCAACAAGTTAAATTAGCAAAAAAAATCCCTAATACCAAAATCAATTGGACTTACTTATTTACTGATGAGCGCTACAGTCCTACAAGGACCTGGTCCTCCTCAAGGACCTTAAGCCAGTCATTCCTGTTATTTGCTCGTTCTCTCCACCCCTTACTTCAAGAATCTTGAGTTCTTTGACATCATCAAACCACCACATTCTTGGTCTTCCTCTACATCGTTTTTCTCCAATATTTCCACATAGGGGGCATCTTAGTTTCGTGCCTCGGTTAACGTGTCCTAGACACCTGTTCTCGTATGTTTTCACTTACGATACCATTTTCAATACATTGTGCGAAGCTCACGATTAATCGTCCTTAATTGTCATCTACCATTCTGTCTATTTGGCTCATATATCTTCTGGAGTATTTTCCTTTCCCGGGCATTGAGCTTCTTTTTACTTTGGTCTGTCAATACCCAGGATTCACTGCCCTAAGTGACTGTGGGTCTCAGGATTGTTTTGTATATCATCTGTTTTGCTTATTTAGAGATGGCTTTAAACATGAATATTTTTGCAGGGCATGAAGGCATTTATTACCCGCAGACAGCCTCGCATTCACATCTTTCATTCTGTTGTCATCAGTTATGACACACCCTAGGTACTTGTGTCCTTTCGAAATGGCTTTCTCCGATCTGCAAATCGTAGTGTCCCAGTTGCTGGCTTGGGTGTTTATCAATAAAATACTCGTAAATTACTAATACAATTTGAGAAATGTGTTAAAGTACCCGAAAATCCGGAATATCAAAATCAATTATACCTAGTCCACTGTAAACAGAAACTTCCGTGAACGAAGTTGTTTATCAATCCTATCCCATTCGAAATTCCCCGAATAAATTTCACGTCTATATCAGGTCTAGGCGATTACATAACAGTGTGATCTTATTTATTGAATGAAAAAATCAAGAAAAAAATCGCTATACATCTCAAGGCAATCGTTCTGAAAGGGCCTTATGCTTTTAAAGTATTCCTATACGAAGACTTATGATATTTCTGCCAACGTCTCGGGAGATAAAACGGGTGTATATCTCCCGAAGGCACTAAAGATCAGCTGGCCGCTAGATAAAAAGTTAATGCTACAGAAATAGTTAGCAAGCGATGGTCCTCTATTGAGGGTCCAGTCCTCTATTGAGGGAGCCAAAGTATAAAACTAACGTAAAAAGGATCTCTCTCTTTACTGCCCTTATCTCACACATTTTATCTTTACTGCCCTTCTTAATTTTAGCCCTTTCCGAGCGGACTATAAACGGGAATTCTTTCGTCGTTTATGCCGGGATTTTAGGCCATGATATTTTCATTCATAAGTATCGTTTATTTCAAGCAGCCGCTACAACTGATATGAATGGAATCGGCGTCTCCGTGGATGATAGTTATTTTAAACCAAATAAAATATTTTTAATGATGTAGAGCGTTAGTTATCTTAACTAATGTAGTCAGTCGGGTTTAGTGTTGATGATCGAATGAGCTGGTAGACCACAACTCCAAACTATCCCCACTTCGTATAAAAAAAATCTTTATTTTATTCTGCACTAGTACGGAAGGTAAAAAAAGCATGTTCTTAGTTATAATTTATATTTGGAAAGAGAAAAAAACAATTTTCCAGTCAATTAAATTTACTTTGATCCTTATTTATCTCTTGAGACGTTTCGACAATGTGTCATTTTCAATATTATCATATTTTGTTTTCTGCATCGGTATCCAATCATTTACATAACTATATCATAGTTACAAGTTTAAAATATCTGTGGAAAAAACAATAATATCTACACTAAATTATGTATTTTAACAACTATAAAAAATATAATAAAGTGTCCAAAATAACTAGTAATAAATTAAGTACAGATACCTCCAAATTAAAATCATTTTACATTTTATTTAAATAAAAACTCTAGGGGGTCATTTATCCTCCATGGTCAAAAAATTACATTAAAAACCAAACTTTGATCCTTGAAAATATAGTCTTTTAAGTGATTTTGAATATTTTTAATATTAAATCTATTAACTAATGCTTAAGATCAAACATCTACAAAAAAACAATAACTCTTTTTTCTTTTTTTTTAAATTTAATACAAAATGTTCGTTACATATAAAATTGGAATATTTATTTTATAACATCTATTAGTAGGTAATAGGATCAGGTTAATTTACTCTATCTGATTTGTTTATAGAGCATGAGCCATCTTATGTTCTAACGTTTTTTAAAATTTAAAATAATGGAAGAATACAATTTACTAATTTCTCCTGCCTCTTTTGTATCATTTACTGTATTCTCCAATTTGTCATTTATGAACAAAGCCTCTAAAAATTTTCCTTTTTAAGGTGAACTTCTCCTTATTAATTATTTTTGGTTTATTAAAATTGAATGGGTGTAGTTCTTTTTTGCAATGTGCTGATAATGCTGTGCTCGTTTTAGCTTTAGGTTTGAGATTATTTTGATGATTATAAATTCGGTTTTTTAAATGTGTACTTGTTTGTCCAATTTAAATCCCTTCACAGTTATTTCAAGTAAATTCATATATTAAATTTTTATTTTCTAAAATTGGTATCTTGTCTTTTTGGCTGTTTATTATGTTTTTGATTGGATTTCTTGTTTTATGTGTTATATCTATTTCTGGTATGTCGTAATTTTTAAAGGCTGGTTGGATTTTTTCTGATAGGCTCTTGATATAGGTTATGCTATTATATCTTGTTTTATTATGTTTTAATTCTATATCCGATGCGTCTGTTACCTTATGAATTTTGTTATTGTCTATTAGTGCATCTAAATTATCAGTTTCTTTTATGAAAAAATTAGTTAGAAATTTTAATTGAAAAATTTTAGATTGAGAAGATTTAATTTTTATTGCATTATTCTGGCTATGTATTTTTGAATTATTAATAGATTCTTTTGTATTTAATTTATTTTAAATATTTTTAGGTGAATGATTGTCTTTTTTATTATTAATTAAATTGTCTTTTTTATGCCATAATTCTACATAAAAAAAAATTATAAAATGTTCTTAGTTATAAAAATAAATGTCATAATTATGTTAAGTTAACCTGGCAAGATTGTGGTACGAAGTACGTGGTACTAATAGTATGCTTCAATCTTTATCTTCATGGCAGATAGGTCTCTAAGTCTTTTAAGTATAAAAAAACAACCCAAGACTCTTTTTGTTGGGTTATTGTGGTAAACAACCCAACAATAAGATTCTTGGGTTCATTTCATGATAAAGACTGCACAATTTTGACGACAATGGTATTGCAAGCTGTTTATCTTCTCTCTCCCTTAACCGCCAGATTTCCCACCCTGCACCCAGATTTGCCACCTCCGGGTCTGCAGATTCCACAGGCTCATCAAGTATAGTAATAGTTATTAAATAATTGTTCTAACAAATCAATACAGAACACATCCAGTATATTAATATGTATTAAGTAATATTTCAAGGAAATCGAGTTTTAGAAAAAATACTCTTCAAACATACATTCTATGAATAGCACAGGGATAACACAACAGTGGTGCTGGAATGTGGCTTGTCTGAGATTACCACGATTTTCTCCCAATTAAGTTCACTCATTTTATAAAGGCCGTGTACGGCCTATAGCGTCTTCAGATCCCACAGTGTCCATTAGGGGCTGTGAACATATTTAATCATTTATCTGCCACAGCAGGATTTGAATCCTGAATCCTCAGCACTCTAAAACCTAAGCTACTTTGCTCCTACAAAAACATCATGGTTCAGGTTTTTAAGTGAAGTGAAAATTTTTTCGTTCCAATGACAGATTGCAAAATGCTTATTATATAAAAATATGGTCCATTCGCGTGCAGTTATAAAGAAAAAATGTTTTAATATCGTGTTCCAACTAGACACATCGCTATTACTAATAATTTAAGGAAACTGATTCATTTTCTTCCAGAGATGACTTTGAGAAAAAGGCAGTAACTCTACACTCTAAACACTGAACCATCCCGCTCAATAAGTGTGTATATTAAATGGAGTGAACTCTGCATTTGAATAGCATTAAATGCGCGAAATATACTTTTAACAACACCAAGCTAATCTACATGCAAAACCATTTTAGTAATGAATGAATCACTCAGCATGGAAGTAACTATTAGATTGTTTAATTGCAAGGGTCCTATGTAGGTTTAGTTAAGTAAATGTTTCTAGAACGCAGAAATCCGATCTTTAACTACTACAGATCTGTATTCGAAACAATGGCTTTATCTAAATGTTAAAAAATAAAGATCATGATAAAAATGCGGAACGGAAATAAACATATTAATGAAACATTAAGCCGGGCAATAAAAATCGGTATTATTACCTGACAACGATATCGTCTGCACGCTACATTTTGCTCCGAATGCAATATCGTGCAGCGCGGGGCATGACCTCGCACAACTGGGATTATTACTCTCGGCTGTACTTCCGGGACGGCAGCCTCCAGGTAGGTAAGTCTGTGTGCGGGCTATTGGTATTCAGAAGAGCTTAATAGCCAAGATTAACATTGAATATCAATCCATGTGCGAAATTGTTATCTGCAAGGTCGAAAGATACATTTGGAAGCGAGAATAAAATAATATTTCCTAGGATACATGAGGCTTACTTAACATTGCGATGACTAAGGCCGCGTTAGCACTGAGGCGACATAAGATAAAAGATATATGGAGTGCCACACACGCAACAATATTTCGAGCTATAAATATGACGGGAAGAAGAGAAGATAATTCGGTAATTACGATCAGTAATCTAGTGAAAGCTTATAAATGCATCTGGAACTATTCCTTTGATGCATATAGAAAATAAATTACTTTATTGATTTTGATTTACTCAGTATTTTTTATGTCTTCTCATCCAACGTCTTTACCAATAACCAATTACATCTTCGTTACTTGTTTTTTTTTTTGTAACTGAAGAGTTAAAAGATGTGTTCCCACAAAATGTTATCGCCCAGTTCGCCGATTTATCGTATATCAGGGCCTCAATATTTGTCTTTATCTCACTCTGCTTTCCTATTTTCGTAAAACATCCTTGTAAAACATGACTCCATCAACGTAAGATATTCTCAATATGGCTCTATATAGCCACATCTTGAAGATTAATATATTCCTCATAAAAACCTTTGCAAGGGTGTTAGGCTTCTTAACAAAATTATAATTATGTAATATATTAGCATATGTATTTTCAGAGCATTGTTTATGTTATTTTTTATGAACTTTGGCAATAACACTTTCGTCCTCCATACAGTTTCTGTTGTCTCATATTTCATTATTATGTATTCAGCATTGATCAATAGATTTACTATGTGCTCTTAAGGCGCACTAATTACAGGTAAATTCACTTAATTAAAATCAAATATTTCACAATAGATCTTTGATAACAATTAATTAATACACATCCACATAGGGACATAAAAGCAGAAGTTTCACGACTGAGTACTCAGACAGGAAGCATAAGGCACAATGGCTCATGCGAATAACACAATATCTTCGTTAATTAGTTATATTTATGGCAGCAATTAAAACTGCAACAACCTAATGCTTACGCTAGTAATTTATTTACTTCAGTTTAGCACCTAGCCACTTAGTCCGTCGTAAAATGTCGGTGCTCTATAAAAGTTCATTAGGAATTCACTGTTTCCTGCCTTAGCTTTATGGAGGCCAATTACCGGAATGTGTGTTCATGCTTTGGAAGTCAGGGCAATGTTCTGTTATATTTACTAAAGCGAAATATGCTCAATTAAGTATTGACGGAGCACTTGTTAATAATCAATAATAAAAAATCGATTAATGAATGTATTATAAATGAGGCATTAATTGGCAGGGAAAACCTATCATTTTCGAAAAAGAGGAGACAAATAACTGCTTGATCAATACACTACAGCATGTATAATGATTTTCGAGGTTTATATTATTATGTATTACAAAATTACATGATTAAATAAAATGTAGCTTATTGATTAATATATATTCTTATAAGTCATTATATTTTCTCTACTTTGGACATTGGACTCAACAGGTCTGTGCAAGTTCGTCTTCAGCGCTGAGTTCTCAGTGTTGGCCCAGCTATTAACCGAAGTATATGGAAGAAATTGTATAGACAATTATTAAATATATCGACTTTAACTATTCTAAGATTAAATTATGGTATATAGCAATCGAAAAAATTAAGACAGTTTCATCTTGAAGCTATTAATGAGGTAATTCCACGTTTTAAACTATTAATACTTCCTGTTTGATTAATAAACTTTTTAATGATTTTTAACGTTTCTTTTAAAGTACATTATATAAAATTAAAAGATCAAAGAAGTAGAATTTGTTAATTAAAATATATTCCAAGAAGACAAATAATTTTATCTCGACTTAGGGCATTGGGATAGAAAGTACAAATTAAAATGCTTGTCTAATGAATTAAATTATTTTTTTTCAGCTAATACTATATTAAAAAAAACAATACAGTCTAAACTACAGTTTATGCAACGAGTATGTAGTATAATAAAATAAACAGTTGTGTAAATTGTAAAATAGAAGTTTTTATTTTTATTTTGAACTAAAACAATGAGATATGGACTGATAACAATAATGAAGAAAAACAATATGCAAGTAAAGGTAAGCAAAAGAATAATAAATAAGTACAAGAATGAGAACAGTCTAATAAACAGTAGTTGAAATGAAATTATTGCAGTGATAATATATAATATATATAGTGTGAAAATTAAAAAAAAAAGCATAAATTTTAAGTACAATTTATGCATTACTATTGTATTTTCAATCTTTTAATAGTTGTAATGTATAAGTAAGTGTTAATATAATTTCCAAACCTGTTTGTGATCTTAATATTCAAAATGATTTACTGTAACTCATAGTAACTAATGAGTGTAACAGCCTGGTTTCTAACTATTAGGACATGAATACAATAAACAACAAATTCAATAATAACAATAAATTCTCGAAATCAAAAGATAGTTTTATTAAATTATTGACTGAACCTCAAGAACTTGGAAAAACTTATGTAACAATTGTTAATATATTCACTAGATAGGCAATACATCAAATTTGTATCTCGATGTTATTTGCAAATTTAATTTTAGCGTTGTAATACGATAATGTAATTAAACGATTATAAATTACATAAAAGGCAATAATCATGAAAGTGCCAACTTATATTATTGATTATAAACTGTGTGAAAACAAGACAATTATTTCTTATCCATTAAAATCGAACATATCTGAAAAGACTGACTTTTTTAATTTTGAAGATTTTCTATTTATAACAGCGTAATAATAGTTTTTGTGAGCTTTGAGTTTTCATCGTTACTATTATAACTGTGCTATCGCTTTTCTTTTTAATGTTAATTAATTACCTTGCGTATTTCGCAGCATCATTTTTACTCATACGATTGTAAATAAAATTGTATTCTAAAAGATGATTACAAATATAAAAGTGGTTAATGAATTGATACGCAAAGTTAAACTACCAGCCAGTAGATAATCGATAACCTGTAAATTCGAATCACTCAAAACATTCCAAAAATGCACAATAAAAATTGATTCGAGTAAATTACTCTTTTCTTGAACAGCACTCGTGCAGAAATGTAATCGGCCTCTTGAAACTAATGAGATGAAAAGGTTGATCTTTTATTACTCTTACCTCATTATTTGTGAATAATAAAAAATAATTATCTAAATAAGTGAGTCAATTACATTTTTCCTAGGAAGAATTAATGTACATCTCATTGTAGTTTAAAGGTGCCATCAAACTATTTACTAAGATTCTAAGACATATGAATAAATAAGTTTTAAATGATTTACAACTAATTCAGAATGTTATAAACTATAAAACATATTTTTCATAGCAAGTTTTTGAGTATAAGGGATATATCCATGATAATGCGACACTAACGGCATCTCTCGGCGAAGCTCTGAACTGCTTCACACCTAGCGGCGACTTGCTGACTTAAGTCGACCCAACAAACTAATACAGTAAACAAATATTTAAAATAGTCAGTGTTTAGGCTTGCATCGGTAAAATTTGTTCCGAAATATGAAAATGTGTAATATTAATAAATAATTAATATAAAGTTTAGCCCATAGTCGTTAATATTACTCATTAATATTACATTATATATCAGTTACATATTATATCAGTTTGAGTGAAAATTAGATATACAATAAAATTAGTTGATTTTATACCTTTCATTGCATTAATTATTTCAGTTATTATGTTTTGAGGGTTCGGTATAGATTTTTTAATAAAAAAAATCAATATTTAAATATTAATTATTCTGTTTAATAATAAAAATGTATTTATATTATGCCAAAAACTAACGTTCACAAAAATATTATTAAAACAACAATACAACTTTTTTTTGCTATTAAACTTTTTCAAATCAAACAAATAAGGTTGGAGTAGAAGAGTATTTGAGACATTTTTTCATGGAGATAGAATGTGCAATATTTTGTAATTTTTAACGAACTTTACCTTGAAAAAAGTTATAAGTCACTGAAATTTTGTTGACATAGAATGTGAATATATGATATTTTTTTTCAAACGTAAACTAAAAGAACAAAATACTGAATCGATTGCCACAGATATATTAATAACTAGTAAATAATTACTAGTAATCTAAATATGATATTAATCCTATTTACTTGGTTAAAAATATTTCGTAAAATTATTGTTTTAATTATTAAAAATCGTTGAACCCATCTTAATTAGGTGAAAATTATGCAGGGGAACGAAATAAAATTATAAATCTGTGCCTCAGAGGTAAACGAAACCATGTCCATAAAATAGGTAATGTTTTAGATAAATTGTCATAAATAAATACAACGATCAATCTCTTATCAATGCAAATAAGGATGTGAACAATTTTCAGTAAGCTGCCTCTGTACGTTATGAAAAAACAAATTATAATAGTTTAAATACAAAAATTACCAAACTTTGGCATGGTATCATTTACCTCCAGGGTACAGGATTAAATAAATTAATATTTATTTTCTCTAAAAATATGTTACGGATAACGGAAAGCTAATAAGCGAAAGGATACGATGAGTGAAGAAGATATGTAAAATATTTTTGCAATGGCACTGGGTTTGACAAAACATAATTTTAATTATTAAGCTAGCGGAAAAATTCCAACAAAAATCCCTTAAGTCTCCAAACTAAAACCGAAATTGAAAATATCTGCCCCTAATATTTCACCCATTAAGGCATCCTCAGGGTAAAAAGAGAATAAAAGCAAAGAAAACCATGAATAATGCATCCAAGAAACATCCCACCACCTCCAAGGCTCAAATGCAACTACTGAATCATAAGGAAAGATACTAGACCCCAGCTGGATATGGTTAGATAAAAACAGCTGATAAATACTCCAGAAATTTGAAACATCAAAATACACTCACCAAACTTCAAAAAACACACCAGGAAAATAAAATAAATAGTAGTAATAAACAACAAAAATACATCAAAAAATGAAAGTTTTTTTTGTTTTTTTTTTAAATTTATTTATTGAAATTTACAACTGTATACAAAATACATCAAGCAAATAAAATGAGTGAATACATTGACATGAAAAGACAAGTTGAGAAACTACCCAGTGGTAGTACTCAAATAAAAAGTTCAGCTTAGAAGGTCACGAGGCCATCTTCTTTTCAGACGCCTCGGAGGATTATCAGGAATTGAAGAGGTTGCGAGGTTTGAAACTAGTGGGTTTGAGTGGAAATGAAGTTTTTCATGAAAAGATTGATATCGGATTCGGGCCAAATCAGCAATAAACGGGACGTTAAAGTCATTATGGATTACTTTGTTCGTAACTAAGTACGGATCATTAAGGATTTTGGATTGTAAGCATTGAATACGAAAGGAATTCAATGGCTTGGTGGAGCCCCAAAGCTCTATTCCGTAAGTCCAGATGGGTCTAATGATTGCCATGTACCTATATGAGTCTCTTGTAGTTAATTGGGAGCTTAGAGCGTTTATCTAGTAAATGTTGAAGTAGCCTGAAACGGCGAGCTGTTTCTTGTCGTTTCAGTCTAGAATGAGGATTCCAAGTTAAGCGTTTGTCAAGGTGTAGTCCTAAGTACTGGATCTGTTCTACAGGACTTAGAGGGATGTTATTAAACGATACAGGGAGGCAGGAAGTCGCTGGTTTACGACGGAGGGTAAAGGTGATTTGATGAGATTTGTGAGAATTTATTTTAATCCTCCAGTTTTGACACCAATGTTCAAGGTCAGTGATGTGGGATTGAAGAGTACGGGGTGCTATAACTGGATCAGTGTTGACAGATAATAGACATGTGTCATCCGCATATGTGGTAGAAAAAAATGAAAGTAAAAGTGCAGGAAAAAAAGAACATTATGGTGGGCTTATGGCTACTCCACAAAATATATTAATATGAAAAGGGAAAAAGATACCTTAAATAAATGTTAAGCTAGTGGAAAAAAAAAAGTCTCCAAACTAAAATAGAAATTGAAAATATTCCTAGGACAGATATTTAGCTTAACATTTATTTAAGGTCTCTTTTTCCTTTTTCATAGTAATATATTTTGTGGAATAGCCAAAAGTCCACTGGTTTTTGATGATGTTCTTTTTTTCTTGCACTTTTACTTTAATTTGTTCATATATTTTTTGTCTTATGATTTTGTGTTGTTTATTATTATTACTTATTTTATTTTACTGGTGTGTTTTTTGAAGTTTGGTGAGTGTATTTTGATGTTTCAAATTTCTGGAGTATTTATCAGCTTTTTTTATCTAACCGTATCCAGCTAGGGTTACTAGGTGGTGGGATGTTTCTTGGATGCATTAATCATGGTTTTCATTGCTTTTATTGTCTTTCTACACTGATCCTCAGCATCCTGCCTGAATGGGCAAAATATTAGGGACAGATATTTTCAATTTATGTTTTAGTTTGGAGACTTAAGGGCTTTTTGTTGGAATTTTTCCACTAGCTTAACATTTATTTAAGGCCTCTTTTTCCCTTTTCATATTAATAATTTTAATTACTAATAAATAATAGAATTTCGAAAAAGAAAACCACGACAACTAATGGACTAATGAAGTAATGAACGATTTTGACTTACACAGTGTCACATGCTAGAAGGAAGTGAATTTGGAAGCAGATTGAAAAATCTGGTAGTGTTTCGGAATAAATAAAGACTAAACAAGTCTGAAAGAAGCTTTACAGAGGATCAAAAGAAATTTGCAAGTGAACGCATGAATGAATACCGGAATCGGAGAAAACTTCTTGAGAAGAAAGAAAAATAAACTAGTATCGTGACCTGAAGTGGTCAATACGAAAAAATAAATAAATATATTTGGGCTATTACTTCTGAGGTCGCTAATTTTCAATAAACGGAGTTTCTTGCAAGCACTTGAAAATGCCTTCCAATAAATTTTATATAACATGGAATTCAAGACAGCTGGAGATTTCAACTTCTATTTTAACTTGGGCATAAACCCGAAGTAAAATTGGCATTACGATTTTACTTGCACATTGCATATTTATCTGATTAGAATGCATAGGATCCAGTGCATACTCGAACATAATCATGCTAAGGGAGAAGTCGCGGATCTGTTATCCTTGATTTATTATTAGCCTTTCTATTTTAGATTTCTCGTGATCTTTAGATGCATCGTCGTGCTGTGAAATTAAATGCATTCATAATCAGGATATATTATGAGAGCAGGACATTTTATTGAAAACTATTTAGTGCTCTAGTGCTTATACCGTATCACCCGTTGGCTGACAACACAAATCTACTTTAAAAAAATCTACTAAAAAGCAAAGCATTCCTCACGAACTCCTACTTAAGGGAACGGTTTGTATACGACACGAAATTTATTTTTAAACGCAGAGCATCTCGCCGTCAGGCACACGGGAACTCCAATGTAACACTTCGACTCCTGCCTGAGAAATTAATTCAATCAATAATTAACCAACAGAAGGAGTTGGTTATCACGTTTTTGGAAAATTGGTCACGAACATCTTAAGCAGCCGGGAATTCGGCAAAATTGTAAATAAGTACTGGTTATTTCTTCCTTGCTGAAGTTTTGGAATTGTTCCTCACCAGATTTTCTCTTTAGTCAATAAAGAACTGGAACTGGATTCACTTCGTAATAATCAGGTATTACTGATATTCAATAAAAACAGTGATATTGTCTCTTGTTGTCTAATAAGGATGATTTAAAAGCTACAAAAATAGTGATAATTAATTTATATTATCTATAAGCGTGAAGCGAATGGAGTGGCTAAGTGGTGAGCGCTGAGTTGTCATGCCGAAGTCCCGGATTCAAATCCGGCTGTGGCAGAATTTATTTAATATGTTAACAGCCAAGGAGGGATCCATTGGGTTCTGGGACCATTCTGAGGATCATCTCGCCAATTAAGTGTACAACCTATTATATAGTGGGTACCCAAAATAGTTGAGGGTGATATAGGACAAATCACTAACCTGCACAAATCAACTCCGTTGTCCAAGAACCAGTCTTTCTTAATAACCCGGAACATCCTTCAAAAGTTCTTCAATACTATCCGGAGAGACCTCAAAATCTTCTGAGCCATTTTCAGTCACCTTGATCCTCGTGTTGGACATTTTCGGTTTTTTAAGATACGTGAATACCCACATTGTCATTCTGATTAGGCTTTTGTTTTCTATGTAACCATAGAACTGAATTCTGCGTTTTCTCATCTACAATAGTTTCTTTCTTAAATCGGTCCTAATTTTTTTTCAATATCTTTCCGTGATTTCCATCTAACGCATTACCATTTTCTTGTTCTGTATCAAACATTTTGCCGCATACAGTGCCTCTGGGAGGATTACTGTTGAATAGCGTCTACGTTTAGCATTAATGGATATGGAATTTTTTTTGTGAATATCTTTGGTGCAATGAAAGGCTGGTATAATGAATATATTAAACTATACCAAATTATTGCTACAGATATGAACTAAATTGGAATACATATTAAAATTCTGGGATATTTTGAGACTCATTTTAGAGATTTATTTCCCTCAGTATACCATATTGGGAAAAGTAATACACCATCTTTATCCATTATTGTTATTATATTATTATGCACATCCAAAGAATATATGTAAATTACACTTATAAAATCAGAGCAACGATTAGTACTGTTAAATGATCAGTGTGATTTGTAAAATAGGTCCAACGAACAGTAGTCATTGGGTTCTTTCGAAGTCATTTTTTAAAAAAGTTGATAATAAAGAAAAATTCGCCCAAAAACAAAACAAAAACAAAAACAAGAAGTCTGATTTTACCCTTAATGCTTTGCATTTCTATTAATTTGGTCATTATTACAATTAATAGGATGTAATTAGTTGGGGGTGCAGTCAAGAAAACACGCAAAAATAGGTGAAACTATTGTATTTTATGTGCCGACGTTTCGACCTATTGTGTAGGCCATCTTCAGGGCCAATAGGCGTGGCTGCTCGGGCAGAAAGTAACTGCTGATAAGGGAAATTATTACAATTGTATGCATCTCCACCTAAATATCTATTTCTAATTTTTTTATGAACTTTTAATTGGCAATGATCATCACAGTCCAATACGCGATTTCTGATAGGAGCATGGGCATCTGTTATAAAATTCTGTATCAGTTCCACTCAACTCGTACTCAATCACTTCCACCATGGTAACTCAACTCGACGAGACAACCTTCGGAACAGATTCCTTATTTTTAATTTGTAGATACCATTAGCAATTGGAAATTATAAAAAACATCAAACGTATCTAGGCTTGAATGTGTTCCTCGACCTTATTACCCGTAAGTATGGCAGATCCAACAATAAAATTATTATATATAAAAAACTTGAGGGAATCTAATAAACAATCCAAACATTCGAAAACCGCCTATAGCTAGCTATTACCAATGAACCTGAAGCGGATAGGAACGAGGATATTATTCCCAAGCTGAGGAGGAAGGCTGTCGAAACAAGCCGTTGACAGATAGCCACTATCTCCCGAAAAAGCTTTCAAATGTTCTCGACGACGTTGTTGTGCAATGATGGCGCACTTTACGGCCGCATCTCCTGTCGGTACACCTCCTCTTTGACAAGGTGCCTTCTTATCACCGATAGGGAAAATGATTTTCTCTGTACCTGCGAGCCCCATTGACCATGAGTAGGGGATTCCGAGTAAATATCTCTGGAAATTGTTGTTTACAACACAGGCACCGACTCTAGCTGAGCACTATGGTTCGTACTCACTTTCTATTGCTTAAAGTTCATTCAAGGTATTATTCAACTTCGAGAGGGAGATCAAGGAAGAGACAACTGTTCAAGGAAAGGTTCCGGAAACAAATAGCGATGAATAATTTGAGTGCGTTCATAATTGAAAATCGATGTTTCTAGCAGTGGCTTACAAAAGCTAGAAAAAAACCTGTAACTCTACAATCCATGAAGGGCCTTTAGTTTAGTACATGGAAGATCATAGCAATGGGATAGAAATAGGAGTGAGTCAAAACTAGGAATGGATTAGTTTCTATAAACTGTGGTATCTAGTTATTATTGTCCAATTGAAACTTTAATTTTTAGTTGCAAAAACAGTTTTTTTCTTCTTCTGTATAAATACCTCTTCCTTACTCACCATATTTTCCTTGTCGACGCCTCAATTATAATGATATATTTTTGTAATGAGATAGATCTAACAAAAGCTCTTGGTACAATACCCGATTATATAAATCATAAGGGGAAGTTAAGTTAATCATAGAATTATTAAAACTAAAATAACGTTTATGTAACAAGTATATTTAATACACTTTTTCAGATACAAAAGTCAATAAACAGTCATTATTAATCAGAATTTCAAATGTTTGACTGCAGGATATTAGGATCTTATGTCGTCACATATACTTCCAAATCATCTATCCAGTATAGGATTAATTAATTTTCCATGCCCATTTCTTCAGCATTCTTTCTCTATAGCTCAGAATATACACCACACTCTTCTGAAAAAATAACAAATAAATAAGAGATCGTGAAACTCCTGACGTGGAAGTTAAAAAGGAGGATGATGACGCGGCACTAAGGAGCTCTCCCATTGGCTAATTGGGCTTGATCTAATTGACCAATTAGAAGAATCCACTCAGATATCCGCTACTTCCATTACGTCGGAAACCTTTCACTACTAAGGGATTGGTCATCAATTTACCGCAATTTGTGCCACTATAAGTGAAGAGTATAACAACAAATACTATTCTAACTTAATTCGAAAAAAAAAGATATAAATTAGTATAATGCTATTTATTACATTAGTACTAATTTGTCTGCAGCCCCGGTGAAATACTTAATTCGAATCGTATCTACAAAAAGTTAATTTTATTGAGGGATGTGGAATCGGGTCATTCTCGTAGCTTTTGGCTTGAAATGGAGTTGTGATATAAGAAATACTCCATTTCAAGTCAAGGCCTGACTTTGCCACTTACGCACTACGATGGATAACTCGATTTCACTCCCTACTGTATAATATGATGGTAGAACTCATTTTAGGCAAAATTCGGCTTAGCCATTTATTCACTGGGGCTAGTGATATAATAATAGTGATAGTATTTGGTACTCTACAATTATAAGTATAGTAAATATACTTTTATGAGTTATATTAATGATATATGATTAGTATATTATTAATATCATTATTTATTGATAACCACCATAGGTAATAAGTATACCCTACATTTAAAAAAATAAATTTTTAAAGTGACATTAAAAACACTTTAAAAATTACTGTGTATAACTATTGCAGGTATGTACAGTATGTTTTTTGATGCATAAAACCAGAAATTGTTGTGATTGAGAATGACTTTGTTAATTGAAACGTTTTAAGACCTAATAAATGAAGGATTTATTGGCTGGATAATGGTTTTTTCTTTTCTTAATTTATTAAAAATTAGTCCAGTAAGATACATCGTACTGAAATAACCATTAGTTTTTCTGGAGATAGTTTAAATAATTTAGAGAGAACCAATAATATTATATTGATGGCATCGGTTTCGAATTTTAGACATTGTGAACTTTAATAAAAAAAAATAAGCGACTTCATTTTGTTTCAAAGGTTCTTTTAGGATTACAAAAATAGAAAAATAAAAATAAAATCAGATCTGTCCAGTAGACGTCAGGAGTAAAAAAAAAATCTTTCATTAATGATATTAAAAACAAATGAACCAAAATATTTTGCTCTTCACTTTAGTGAGCAAAAAAATTAAAGGGAGAAAATAAAGTGGTTTTATTAATATTAATTAACTATACTGTGAAATTGACACATAAAGATTAAAAACAGCATCAAAATCAAAATATCTAAATAGAATTTCTAGCTTTAACAATAATCTGCTTATAAAAAGAACATGGGGAATATTAGAAAGGAATCCAAAGGAGATCCCAGCGGTATTAAAAATATTAAGTCTATCTATTAAATAACCATAGTGAATAGCAAAGTGTCTATAGTGCTGAATGTTCCAGGTTCAAATCCGGTTGAGCAGATTTAATCGGTACCAGCCACGTATGGGATCTAAACTAGGGCTCACCCAGCCTCTATAAAGTCTCGAGGGTTATTGAGAAGGCATTCTGAAAATCCTATTTCCAATCCGATTTAAGTGTTTTCGTAAACTGTCCGGTTATGATTCGGAAGAAGCAATTGCTTCTCCTCTAGAAAGTTTAAGTGAGATATGTCTTTTCTTCTCTAACAAATTAATGTTCCTTAAATAATCCTTTCGGTAGATTTCGAAACAGACAATGATCTCTTCTGTTCTTGTTTGCCATTATCTTCATTCCCAAGAACTTCAGAACCCCCCGGATATTTTTGGAGTACTGATTTTGTCATTATTATTTGGTAAGCAAGATAACTGTAGATTTGAACTTTACTATTATATATTTATTATAGTATAAATAATAGAAATATATAATATAGTAATTGTCAATAAACTTCTTTCTGTTAATTCCTCCAAAGCCAGTTTACACAAAAAAACGGTTCATCATGATTTCTCCTACTATATTTATGGATAAAAACCATCATGTGGCTCAAATAGAAAGTGTGTAAGTTCTGTGTACACAACTCGTTTTCATCACGTCTTGTGTACCTTATTTGACACTGGTTAAAGTAGCTCAAGACAGCTGCCTGTTTGGCAATTGCTGAAAATGACACTGATGGGAATACTGGATAGCCTTCTCATTGCATTCTATAATTTTCAGATAAATCCTGCACTTACAAAGTATGGTTGGTAAGTCTTGAACGTTGTAAAGTTGTTGTGTAAATGAATGTCCAACATCTTCAATCGTTCGTGAAGGAGCTCTATTTGATTTCTAGCTTGTACCTCCAAGGTTTAAATACTAAACATAAGTTGTATCGCCTAATATAGCACTACATCTAGCCTTATAAGATAGGTTTCTTAGACAGGTGACAATAATTTCACATGATTATTCCATGACAAGTAGAACATACAAGAGACAATTAACTGATCATTTTACGATTTAAAAATATGAATAATTTTTAGTTAATTAATAAATAATTAATTATACCTTACATCATGAAGAGTAGTAGTAGAAACTAGTGGATTCTTGAAAGAACATACCTGAAAAAAAAGATTTTCATAATAATCAAATAAATTAATATTATTTAAGTAATATGAATAAATTGACATTTTAAGAATAGTGTCAATTATAATAAGCATTATTATGTGTTATTTATTTATATATTTTGGATAATTAAGAATAATAGAACAGATAAGAACATCACACAAATTAAAACAGATTTTAAATCGCCAATGTATTTACTGTATACGAAATACATTTTAGGTATTTCATTTTTAATTTTTTCATGCCTATAAAGAAAACATATATAGACAGGAAAAGCATTTCGATTAAAAATTCGAATTTCAATTTTCAAAGGAAATACATCCTTTACTGTCTCATGGGTTTAAACAACCACCTTTCGCCTAATGATGTGTGTCTTGAAGTTTTAGGAATTCGTAATTAATTACTTTTGCTTGTGATATGTCAGAAACTTTTTTGTCTACACTTTTTTTCTACAATTTTCTCGAAAATGATTTTTTTTTAGGGTTCTTGTTGAAACTTTTCTCGTCAATGTCCTTCAACTTTTTATGTATGGGACTCATCACGGAAAAAAATGAGCAGGGGGCTAACTTAAGATGAATTGAATTAATTTACACCCATAAATTCTTTTGAGCAAAATTTTTATTCAATTTTTTTTCTAAATCAACTTTTCAAATTATTTTATTTTTCACCCCTAGTAGCATTTTTTGAGATTTTACATTTATTTTTAGACACAAAGGTATTAAACTTGTCTGATGTTCTTCCATTATTCCGAGTTGCACTACCATTATCATCGCTTTTAAACTCATTTCTGATATTAAAATTTTTCTTATATCATCGATACAAATGCTAAGTATCGAATCTAAAAAAAACAACAACACATTTTTCGTTTTCGATCTATAGTGTTTGCTTTAGGATTGATAATTGACCTTAAATACATATGGACATATACATCTATGTTGGATTGTCCACCAGCCTAATGACGTCACCCCCTAACAGACGAAGAGCGCGCCACTTCCTGAACGAGGGCAGATAGATTCAATCGAAGTAGGTTCTAGTCTTGTTTTAACATTCTCTTACGACACACGATGTTTTCTGTTGTAATGTTTTGAAGATTGGTTTCATTGAGTTAGAGACGTGAAATTTTATTAACATATGATTGTAACTTGCTAATGATTCATTTTTTTACAGTTGTATTTAAGGCTTAATAAAGTTTGGTGATTGTGAATTCGTTAATCATTACAGAAATCCCCAACATCTATATGGCACAAAAAAAGGAATCTGTGCCGCTGGTTGTCGCTTCCAGTTGAGTTACAACACGTTTGAACTGTTTATGCATTTTCCTTTTAATATTTTCCAAAAATACAAGATTTTATGAGTTTTAGTATGGAAAATGAAATGTAATTATTGGAAATGTGTACGCTTCAGTAATCATTTCATCTAGAAGTGAACGCGTCAACAAACATATATCATCTATAGTTCCAAATGTTAGGTGGAACATTTATTTCTTGATTAAATGATTACCGAAATCTACTCAATAAACAAAATTACATTCTCTCATCCATACTAATGCTCACGATAAATTGTATTTTTGGAAAATATTAAAAGGGAAGCGTATAAACAGTTAAAACTTGTAACCCAACGCAAAGCGACAACCTGCAGAATAATTACCAAAACATTGGTAAAAAAGGCAAATAGTACGCACTAATTTTAGAACCTTGAAACATTTTTTTCACTCTTCTGAAATGTGGTGTTTTTCATATTCGATATTTTGTTTTTGTATGGAAGATATTATGTCGGACTTTATGTTAAATAGGATAAAATAACCTACAAGTAAAATTGAATTGAGTAAAAATTGAAAAAAAAATCTCTAGTTGAGCAGAAATCATTCCTTCAGAATGAGAGAGAGAAGATTGTTTGATGATTGGTAATAAAAGTTAAAGTTATGTTAATAACTTTTCTTTAATTTACTTTAAAATGTTAAAACTTTTTCTCATAATAAATATAAATTATCTCAGATTGTGAAAAAACATTAGCAAAGACAGTGTATACCCCTTTTAAGGTCACAGGCGATGACCCCATCACTACCTGAAGAACCCAACCCTATCTCACTCACCTTCTCCTATACGCTGCCAATCCTACAACTTTATTGCCAAACTCTCACCTTCATATTGTCCTTATTCTCTTATATTGTCCTCTTGTTTACCTGCACTCAAGGTCATATGAAGGTGAAATCGTCGAGGGCGTGTCAGTTATTTTCTCGCGTAAACACAACCCCCAGTGTTTGTACAGTGCGAAGGTGAGAGTGAACGACATGGACAGAGCAGTTCGATTCTCTTCTTCCATCGTATTGTAAGTTAACAGCTAAATTAAATTAATTTACTCTTTATTCATACATGAAAAATTGCATAATCATGGTTCTTAAGTAAGAAAAAAAATTTGCCTACAAATTAAAGCTTCGAAATGGAAATAACAATAATTTGTCGAACAGTTTTGTAGAATTGATAATAATTAATCATACCGAACTGATTGAAAGGGTAAGGTAAAACTGGGAGTTTATTTGTTTCTATGAACGGTGGTAGATACTATTTTCGAATTGAAAATATTATTTTTAGTTGCCAAAACAATTTCTGCTCTAAAATTACCTTCTCACGACTTACTAAATTTTCCATGTCAAAGCCTCAATTATTATTTGAAGTGTATCTATTTTATTTTGTATATCAATCAGAAGTTGTTAAATCAATCAGTATTTGTATGACACAAATCTTTCATTCACATGGAACCATTATTATTTGTTCCATAATAACCTCCATTATAATTATTAATTTTACAAGAATATGTCCTACCATTTTTTTTAAAGGAATAATCAGTCCCACAATGATATTCATTTACATCCAATTATCATTTTTCTAAATATTTGATTTAGATTTTTGAGCCTATTGGACGCTATCAATTACTTTGTTTTTCGTGATTTCTTCCGAAAGGGGTGATAAAGAAGTGGATTATTTCTTCTTACGTACAAAACGATTATTTAACATGTCTATATTAAATTATTTATGTTTTGTTAGAATCCATATGGCCGCCCAGATCAATCATTAATGCGTCACCAACAGGATTTGTGGTAAGGTGACAATCTCCCTTCTCAGACGCCTTCTTCATACATAATTATAAAATTTTCTCGGTAAAAATCAAAAGATTTTCAGTGTTATAAATATTTTTTAACAATATCAAATATATTTTTTTTATATTTATTATTTAATAATCATTAGCACCTGCGCAATTGCGCTTTCAGCAATTTGATCCGAGTGTTTTTCTCTTTGCTTTTCTTCATGATCATCTATATGATGATGGAATAAAAATATCAATCGTTGAGTAGTTCTCTTGGCCAATGTCTTTTTAATCTGTTCCTATCAAGTCCAGGTAAGAGGGAGTAGGAAAGCGGAAGAACGAGTGGGTTTGGGTGATATTGTGTCGATGAGTGGAATGTTATGTATTTGATATGAATATATGATTTTATAGTGGGAATGTTCATGTCGTTGTGTATGGTGTGATTCGAAATATACCATGGTGCATTTACAATTTTTTTCTGAGAATTTTGAACTGTGTTGTTTGTATCTTATGTATGTGGAATTTTTTTTCTGAACCCCAAAGTTTTGCTCCATATGTCCAAATAGGCTTTAGTATACTATTATAGATAAGTCGTTTGTTCCGTAAGTCAAGTGAAGATCTGTAGTCCAGAAGATGTGATAGTTGTTTGTACCGTCTAGTCTGTTAAGTACTATGACGAAATTTATTGAGCTCAGTTAATTTTTTTTTCTTATTTATCTCTGATTAATATCAATCTTTATGACAGATAAATAGGGTTTTAATCTGTTTTGAATTATTCAATAAAAAGAATACATATCTGCACCGGTAAATGTGCGGTTAAGTCGGTTTTTTTCTAAGACGAGTATCTTGTACTTAGGTAAGCGGAAGCATGTCTTTCTTGCAATTTTTGGCTTGAAATTAAGTTCTAATATCTGCAATAACTCCATTTCAAGCCAAGGGCTGACTTAACCACTTATTCACTTAAACAATAACTCGATTCTGCTTCCTTAAATACAAGAAACTCAATCTAGAAAAAATACAACTTAACCACTAATTCACGGGGGCTATAAATGTATAACAAAACAGTTTATTGTCGTTTCAGCTTTGGAAAGGTATTTCAAGTTATTTGTTCGTACAGACGAAGTTGTATAGTTGTTTCTTTTCTTTTTTGTGTAGATGATCTTCATTATATAAATGAAGAATGGTTTTTATGTCTATTTCATATCTTTCCTGATCATGCACGATTTCGCTTTCCTCAATACAGTTGGATCCCTCTGGATAAAATTCGACTTAACCGTTTATTCATCGGGACTGCAGATATTTTACTATGGCTTGTTTAGAAATTAATGTCATGATTGCATGTTCGGAATTAATCACACGTTTAAAGAATATCGATTCTCTTCCGGTTTTAAGTCCGATATGAAACTTTTATAAGTAATCCCTATGCCGGAGGGATAAGTCTTAAATATTCCATTTCCCAGTTGCGGACAAGGGACTGAAGGCGGAGATAAGGAGAAATAGGATATATATATAGGAGGTATATGTGACTGACCCTGGGGGATCCCTTGTTATGTTTTACTGCTCAGACCTTAGCGATCTAATATAACAAAGCCCGAGACGTGAGAAGAGTCCGCCCGGGGCTTGCAGCTGAGGCCAACTTTATTCCGATCGATATCCCTTCCTTTCCTCTTATATCGCCTCTCCTCTCTGCACATCGGTTATCCCTTCTCTAGCTTTATTTTATATTTTATTATTTATATTATATTACCGTATTTTATATATCAGGAAATATCATATTGAAAAATATTAAACTAATATTGTGAATACGATACATTTCAATTATGGAACCATATTAATGAGTTAAAAAAGTAATCGGTAAAAATGAGGAAATACCCAATTTTACTAATCTGTATATCTGTTATTTTTAGATTCTTGTTATCATTATTTGTCAATTATTATTACTATAATTAATTATAATTATTAGTCGTAAAGCTCCTAAAATGTAAGACGCTATGTAAAGATGGTTCACGTTTGGAGTTTCATGTTCTTCTTATTTGCCCACTAGGTTTTCATTCTTTGCGACAGCTCAGCTTTTCTTTCCTCGCTCCATTTTGTCCCAGTTCTCGGCGCTTTTGTCTCTGGCTTAAATTCCCATTTTTCAACTTTAAGTTTAAAATTGTAAGTTGTGTTCACGTCTTCATTGTTAATTTTGGCTAATTCCAAGCCTTTCTGAATATTTATCTATAGGAAAGGAAAAAAAAAACCTGTACGAAATTCCATCAAATAAAATTTTTAAAAGTTATTTATAGACATCTATAAGTATAATATAATTATACAACAAGTAATTATAATGCGATGAATGATGCATAATGGACATGAATAAAGGCAAGCAATGAAAACACCCAGTGGTAGTACTCAAATAATAAATTCAACTTAGAAGGTCAAGAGGCCAACTTCTTTTCAGCCTCGGAGGATTATCGTGAATAGAAGAAGTAGCTAGTGAGTTTGAGTGGGAATAAAGTTTGTCACGAAAGGTTCGGTATCGTTTTCGGGCCAAATAAGCTACCAATGGGACATTGAGGTCGTTATGGATGATTTAATTAGTTACAAAGTAAGGAACATTGAGGATTTTACGAAGGATTTTGGATTGTAAGGATTGGATACGAGAGGAAATCGGTGGCTTAGTGGAGCCCAAGAGCTCTATTCCATAAGTCCAAATAGGTCTTGGAAAGTGGGTTTCCTAAATTTGGGGAAAACCCTAGCGGTTGAGCGTTATTTGGGATGAATTACTTACCTACACAATAACTGTCCTAGAAACACTACCTATACAATAACTGTCCTCAACCATGTATTGAACGCAAGACTCTTTATGGGTTGTAGTGGTACAGATGTTTTAATTGTATCGAATAATACATTTGCACATTTAAAGAATTTTCTTAAACCTAAAAACAAACTGGAACACCCTTGCTCTTACCGACCTATCTCACTTTTATTATGTATGGGTAAAATCCTGGAAAAGCTCATCGTGAAACGATTGTACCCCATCCTGGATGCAAATCACATTATCCCAGATCACCAGTTTGGATTCAGAACATCCCACTCCACTATCCAGTAATGTCATCGTGTGGTGGATGCTGTTTCCTCAGCTTTGGAACAAGCTAGCGGGTGTTCATCAAGCCAATAACCACAAGTAAAGTTTATACAGCTGACATCCCAACTCATCCTAATACTATCCTTACCACGCACACGTATGACACATCTCTATTATCTGTCAACACTGAGCCAGCTATGGCATGCCGTACTCTTCAATCCCATGTCACTCAACTTGAAAATTGGTGTCAAAACTGGAGGATTAAAATAAATTCCCACAAATCTCATCAAATCACCTTTACTCTCCGTCGTAACCCAACGGCTTCCTATCCTCCTGTGTCATTTTATAACAGCCCACTGATTACTTAAGTCCATTACTTAGGACTACACCTTGACAAAAGCTAAACTTGGAATCCTCATACTAGACTGAAACGACAAGATAAAGCTCGCCGTTTCAGGCTACTTCAACATTTACCAAACCAGCGTTCTAAGCTCCCGATTAATTACGAAACACTCATATACATGACAATCATTAGACCCATCTGGACATACGGAATAGAGCTTTGGGGCTCCACTAAGCCATCGAATTTCTCTCGTATTCAATCCTTACAATCCAAAATCCATCGTAAAATCCTCAATGCTCCTTACTTTGTCACGAACAAAGTAATCCATAATTACATTAATGTCCCGTTTGTTGCTGATTTGGCCCGAATCCGATATCAATCTTTTCATGAAAAACTTCATTTCCACTCTAACCCACTAGTTTTAAACCTTGCAACCTCTTCAATTCCTGATAATCCCCGTTGCGTCTGAAAAGAAGATGGCCTCGTGACCTTCTAAGTTGAAATTTTTATTTGAGTACTACCACCGGATTCTTTACTTGCCTTTCGGGAACATCTCGGGACATGATGTATCTTTTATTGTACTTACTGGATGTATTCTATATACAGTTGTAAATTTCAAAAAATATATTTAAAAAAAAAGAAGAATTTTCTGAGGTAATTCGATCAAAATAAATTTTGTTGCCAGTCAGTAGGTGTTATTTGGAATTTCCTAAGATCGATCTACTCCAGTTTAAAGGAGCTCTTCAACTATAATTAAATACTATTCATATATTTTTTAATTTCCATGGTCTCCTATACTAAACCTGTTCCTTAAACCGCTTCTCTCCTATGGCCTTTGAAACCTGGTTAAAAGAGATCTTACAGAAGACCGCTGTAAGATTGTCTGATCTTATTTTTAGAAGATCTAAAAGCGAAAGGCTATGTGGCATTAGGCTATTTATTGTGGAAACTGGCACTAACAATATCTTAGTCCCGATCCCGAGGATGGATGGCCTATAGTCGCTGTCGTGTGACAAGAATATAGACCTCTATAAATATACTAAATGGTGTACGTTGGAGCGTGGATGGCCGTTGTAGATGGTATTTGTTCAATAGAATAACCTCCATATCGTTAATATTAGCGGCATTAAATAATATTATCTAGGACGTTTGTTAAATATAATTTGGAGGTGTTTCTGGGTTCCTTAGTGTCAACAAATCTATAAAATATGGATAATATGCTTCAAATTAATTTCTTAAAGAAGGAAATGTTTTATTTTGGTTTATGATTTAGTTAATAAATTTTGGTTTTTAGAGATTAATGATTCACGTAGAATTAAAAGAACGTTCAAATATAAGCTGAAATTATAATCATAATTTATCCTTTTTATGATACATTCAAAATCCATAAATTAATTAGGTATTTATTTAACAAAGAAACGAAGTTCAGTAAGTAGCTAACCGTTCTATGTTATTAAGTTATTGCTTAGTTTTCGTTTGGAGAAAGGTAGCTGTGTGTAAGTGTAGAGACCGCTGTGTTGAAGCCCGGGTTCATATTCAGCAGTGGTAGATGAATTATTTAATTCATTAACAACTATTAACGAGCTTTGTGGGATAATCAGACCCTCCTGGGGTTCACGAAGCCTCTATAGCCTGGTACTCTTAATTAAGTCAGGAAATATTTTATGTGGTTCTTATTTTTTTTAAATGTTTTCTTTAAAATTTTATTTCCTTAGTAAATAAAAACCTGTACCGTGAACGGGTCTGATTCAGTAAATGGTAGAGACTATACTATTTCATTGACAACGGTTCTGCAAGGTGTTGACTTGTCCTAGATCACGCTCAACCGCTAGATTTTCCCCCTTATTTTGGGTACTCTATTTTTATAACATTTTATAGAGGTTGGGTGAGCCCCAGGAGGGTCCTAGATCCCATTTGATCCATCTCCGGCTGCAAACAGACTAAATAAAACTCTTGCCTGCAGCGGGATTTGAACCAGGATTTCCGGCATGGCAACTCAGTGTTCTACCAAAAAGCCGCTCCCTAATACCTTAGTGGGTTAGGTTAAATACAAAAATAATCTAATCTTGACTCGACAATCAACCCTCAAAAAACAAACAAATGAAATCTGAAATAAACGATACACAAAATAAAATTAGCCATAGGTGTTGATAGCCTGAGGTTTTCACCTCTTTAAACACCAACATAAAATGAAATTAAAATTACTGAAAATATTTTATACCGTTGATATGTTTGGAGTTGAGCGGGCTTAATATGTTGCATACCAATGGGTAACAAACATATTAAGGTTGTTCTATTGAATATTTAAAAAAAAATAAGAGTTATGCTCTTAGATAATCAAAGTGGCATCAGCATCATAAGATTTAGTTCCAACACTGACATTTTTATCAAAATTTACCTTTAGGTAATTTACTAATCTATCGGTAATTTTCAATATATACGTTTTAGTTCAAACTCTTGAGAATCAGTCTATTTATTAAACGTTATTTTCGCGACGTTTCGAGGATATATTGCCCTCAATATTTTATTTCACACCTAACCGTGAAAAGATTGGCTTTGAGTGAATTATATTTAATAACAAACTAGTATTAATATAAAATTGAAATTAGCATGATGTTAATAAATAGTCTCGAAACGTTGCCAATAGAAAGTTTAACTAAGAATTTCAAGAACTGAAAATTAATCTTATTTATTAAGCGTTAAGAAGAGTAGATATCAATATATATATATATATATAATCAATATAATCAATATCAATATATATATATATATATAATATATATATATTATAAATAAATATATATATATTTAACATCAAATCTCATAAATATTACGGAATTCTTTAAGAAGAAAAAGTTTAAAAATCAGCGCGCAGCAACAATCGGCAGATTATTTAAGGGTGTATAAAGAATTCAGAGGCAGTGAGGGTGGCGATATTGTTATGAAACATTGAGGAACCGCCCCCAGAGGGCTCTGCCCCCGGTGGCGATAAAGTCCTGTTATCACCTGCCACTGTAGCCCTAGTTTTATTTTCCTTTTCCCGTTGAGGAAAATTCATAAGGATAAGCCCAACCTTGGTAGCGAGGTAACTCTTGTATATTTCTCCTCCGGGTCGTCTATTCTGGATTATTTCCTCGGTCTCTGGATCGGGAAAAGGTGAGAAAGAGACCATCTGATCGATCGGGTTTTTTATTTTTGTTGTCATGGAAACCGGTTTGGGGTTATGGGGCCTTTAGGAACTCTTGGCTCTTGCCTGACGAGGATTGACCAGTTCTATTTCTCTTCAGTCCCTATCGCCATTACTAAAGATTTACCTCACAAAATTATAACGCTAAACCATTCATGCTTGATAAAGAATTGCAAATGAGAGCAATTAAACACTACCAAGAATATTTATATTATCAAATTACTAATAATTCGAGTTTTCTCCTAAATAAGTTTCTTGTTGTTTCGTGTTTTTTTCGTAGTGAATAACATTGCGAAATGGGGATAGGCTTGGAAAACGAATTATTTGTTCATATTATAATTCAATTTCGAACTAAGTGAATAACACGATCCCGCTTTCCTGCAGATATATTAGCAATTTATAAGTATAAACAAAACATGGTTCAAAAATATGCTTCTTAAAAAACCATTAAACTCCTCTGTGATCAATCATTTTGATTTTTATGTTTAAACATTCTTCTTTCTTGACCACCGGATACAATGAAATGCTTAATTTTATTATTTTGTAATTTTATTTTGCGTATATAGTTTGACCGGCGTATATGAGTGTCATTCATAATATTTTTTTTATAACTGTGGATTACACAATTGTATCCTGTCATCCTCGAAATTTTATAAATACTCCTTTAATTAATAAATACATTTTTAAAAAAAGAGAGAAACTTTTTGTTACATTTTCAAAATACAAAAAAACAATAATATATTTACTAGTCTTTTATTTATTTGGATTGTATAACTGAATGAGAAAGAGAGGGAAAAAACCTGTATCTCTTTGACCTATGAAAGTTCTTGGAAACGTATAGGTCAATGGTATTAACCTATATATTAATATAGGCATGTATTAATGGTACCCATTCTATAGAGGCTGGGTGAGACTAATGAGGGTCTGAAGATACACAGGGTACATCCACGACTGTCAACAGATTAAATAATTTATCTTCCACGGTAGAATTCTTCAGTGCTTTACATCCTGAAATACCCGGCTCGCAGAATAAGAAACAAATGGAATATTGTTCATACTCCATTTACCGGCCGATACATGTTTTATTATTTATTTGCTAAATACCACGCAAGACAGAAGTGGCTCTTTTATGGACTAGAATAGAATTTAGAGTAAGTAATGAATTTATACACAGAATGCTAGTGGAATAGTCTATGGCATAGGTTTTGATAATATAAGTAACCGAAGTTGCCATCTTAGAGGAAACCGGGTTTTCTACTAGGCTGTAAAGAAAGAAAGACTTACGATAGACTACTGATTTACGAATTTTTTTTCTCTGGAGTAGTGGTTTTACCTATATTTGGGAGAAGAGCGACAAAAATATCAAAGAAGTGATTATAAGAAGGAGAATAAAAATGTTTAGCAACGTTTATAAGGGATGAATGGAAGAAGAATCAGGAAATCAAAGATGGAATGTGAGGTCAATGGTGTATGAGGGAAAGAAGCCGAAGGCAATGGAAGCTTAAGTCGGCCATCATGTCCGCTTTCATGGATTAACGTAGGAGGTGTCAGGTCGGCAAGGATGGAGGAAGAATATGGCTGGGGTTTATCTTAGACATTTAATAAGGGGAAATATTTGTATGTATATGTATTTATATATACAAGTAATATACATTATGGGTAACAGAAACCACTAGTGAAGCAATACTCACACTATCTAGAGTAATTAAATGAAGATAGATGATCCACACACACACACACACACAAATATATATTCAAATAATTGGGAATAAAAACTATTATTAAAATTCATGGCTCATGTAATATAATTGTGTAATCAAATTAAATTTAGCCGTTAATGACCTTAGGTTATAAGCCTCAAATTTAAAACAACATCCATCATACATATGAAGGAAACAACAATAAATAAATATGTTGAAATAATTATTTTTTATTTTTATTATAAATATGATTTTAAATTTGGTCGAAAGTGCCCTGAGAAGAGAAATTTATTAGTTATTTCGTTATTGGAATGGAACGATAGATGGAGATCTCTAGCTTATACGTCAGGTACTCTATAAAGATTCCTATCCTATTTATACCGGGATATGCAAAATGTAGAGTTCCCACTGTATTCCAATTTGCTATAATAGCATAAAAAATAATAGAAGAAGAGAAATATCGGTATCCATTCTTCAGGCTATCGAATTTTTATAGTAAAAATACAGGTGATTATCAATGATTAAATTGTTACTAGCACCGTAATATTTTTTTAATATTCAACCTGCTATAATATAATATAATAAAACCGTACTAAGATCCAAGATAATCATTAACTGACAGATACTATCGTGTAGAACCGTCACCAGAGGCTATTCTTTTTCCTTACCCCAATTCTATCTAACTAACTGTAACTCTACAAATATTAATGATACTTAGATGGAGTGTTATTTTCGTCTATCGAATAAAAAATTAATTTAAATTTTTTTAAAAATTAAAGTGAAAAAATACAGGCAATTCATGTAAAAATGATACATTGTTTATATAATGACAAACGTTTGAGTAATACCAAATAAATATACATTATTATTTTTAGGATTTTAGTGTTGATATAGAACAGAAACATAATCAGTTAAATGGATACTAGCAGATTTCACATCGACATAAACAAAATATAAATATTTTATATACTGTAATCTGATATTAAATTACTCCTTTTTTGTAATAAATTTATCAAGACTATATTTATAAATGTAAATGGTCTCAAGAACTTAAAGCAAATATTAATATTTAACGTATTTAAATTTTGTTAGTCTCCTATTATAAGCCCTTTGCTTAAAGCTTCTCCCTTCTACGGCCTGTGAAACCAGTTTAGTAGATATCTTACTGAAGACCACTGGAAGGTTGTGTTAGCTCCTATATTTAGAAGGCCTAAAACCTAGAGCCTATGCGGTATTATTATAAATTTATGTAGAATATTTTTCTAAACTATTTTCGGGGCTCACCCAGCCACTATAAAATGGTATCTCAGTAATTGGGGAAATAAGCAGACGGCTCGGACGAATCAGAAAGTAGGCGACCAGATCAATCCCGAGTATTTAAAAGAAAATTACTACATTATTAATTTATAAAAAAAGTAATACAGGTATATTAGTAAAAACAATAAAGACCGATTAATCCAAATTATATAAAAGAAAATACTCCAACACTAAATACTTATGATAAAATTATTAATAATGTAAATTATAACAATAAAAAAGTAATAAAATTATAATTCAATACTTAAATTATAAAACAGTAAACGATGCTTAATCTGGAATATATAAAAGGAAAATACTCCAATATTAGTTAATAAAAAAAAAACATAGGTGTATTTATAAAAACAATAAAACTATAAAACAATCAAGGCCGATTAATCCGAAGTATGAAAAAGAAAAATACTCCAAATTAAACACTCATGATAAAATTAACATTAATGTTTAAAATTAACATTAATAATTATTCCAATAAAAAATAAATAAGGTATATTAGTTAAAATTATAATACAACACTAAAATTAGAAAACAATAAACGATGCTTAATCCGGAGTACCTATATAGGAAATACTCCAATATTAATTTATTAAAAAAATATATTTTTATATCATTCTTTTTTGATCTTGAATAATTATTAATTGAGTTTATATTTATGGGGAAGAAAATGGTTCGGCTGGAAGTCAAAGAAATAATTCCTTTAACATTGATTAATTACTTTTCGATCTTTCGACCAACATTGCAGATCTTCTAATATATGTATAAATGTTAAAAAATGCTAAAATTAATCCATAAACTTATTTAGACCACATTCATAATGATATTTAAATGATGAAGTTAAATTTATTACAAGCTAAAAGTTTTTTTTTTTCGTAAGCCTTCTAATGAAATTCGATTTCCGAAGATTGTGGCAGTGTTGAAAAAACATTGAATATTTATATTTTTGTCAAGTAGCTAATATTTTTATTCTTTGATTTCGGTAAATGTATTGGCCTAGAATAGGATTCTAAGAGGAAGAAATCTACAGTGATTTTAATCAGGGTAGGTTTCACTTACCCTAGCCTCCCTCTAACAATTCTTTTTACCTTATACAAAAATAATTTAATAATAATAATTAATAAATATCCTCCCAAAGACGCATACACGATACATACGACAATGAGTGAACTGAAGGGATCGCCATGCCACAGACCCCACAATCTATTTGTGTTGCCTTCCCTATTTTTACACCCGGGCTCAGAGCCCATTGAGCACTTTACAAGACTTCTCTGATAGCTGTAATTTCTTGTTCCAGGCAGTCTAGGCTCGTAGTTCGATTCTGTTCATTGAGTGGGTGAATAATTTAACTGATTTAAAACCTTCAAATGGATAAATAACGGATAGTAGTTAAAATATAAAAAATACCTGCACTACGAGAACTTTTTATGAATGTCTTGGAGTACATGGTAGAGATTGCACTTTGGGGGCAACGGTTATGCAGGGAGGTTAATTCCAAATTCCTGATACTGAGGTTATATCCGGACGAATAACGTGTCCGAGTTCATGCTCAACCTCAAGCTTTACACCCATTTAAGGGTAGCCACTTTATAAAGGCTGAGTGAGCTACAGAAGGGTCTCCAGATCCCTAAGGATCCATCTGTGCTTATTAACAGATTAAATATTTTATTTCATAAGTTTTTTTTATTTATGTCTCTTGTATATCCATATTATATCTGTTAATATCTCATTAAACCTATATATTTCTTACAAGTTGTTCACAGTTTGATAACTCTACAAACACAAATACTACAAATCATCATTTAATACTAAGAAATACCTATAACTGTTATTTTAACAAATTATTATTTCATTCTACTAATGTAATATTTTTTTATAATTATATGTTTCATAGTAATGAATCATTCCGTTCCAATTTTAATTAGTTTCAAAATAATTTTACACGGAAAATAAAACAATTCCGCTCCCGTAAGTTCAAGAAATTCATTTTGGATAAAATTTGACTTAACCACTTATTTAAATGACAAAGCCACTGAGGCTTTGATGATTAACGACAAGATGATGATTAACTGCCGTTTCAGGTTTGAGTAAGAATTTCAAGTTACTGGTGAATTTAAGTTGTAGTTGATCTGTTTAGCAGGACCATTTCAGTTATAATATGGAGTAATATCCATAAAGAATAAAGAGTTTGCTATGTTTGAGTCATTAATTATGCATTTGTTTTTTCTATTATAATAGATGATGACCTTAGTTTAAAAAAAATATATAGATTTTTAACACTCGAACAAGACATTTCATTAGAGTTATGTCAAGTGCATAATCCATTGTTGTGTGTATTGAGTCTTTAAACATACACATTGAGATAAGACTCATGTCCTTCTTCAGGCTATCAGCGAACATATGCGTATAGCCATTTATCCTCATCAGATCTTTGGATAAGTAGTTTGTTAGAGCGGGCAGTCCAAGGCGAGGCAGCTCACCGTGGAGGGGAACGGGGGTCGATACTCCAACATGGCCGACCTGATGACGTCACGGCGGGCTTTTTATACCGGCAGGAGTGAGAGGGAGGTATAGCTCCTGAGAGAGAGTAAGAGAAAGAGAGAGAGAGGATGATAGGAGGAGGGAGAGAGAGAGATAACAACAAAAAATCTCCGCCCGAGAACAGGACCGTTTTAAACGAAGGACCATCGGCTTGAGGATCGGAAGAGAACGAAATTCCTTCTCGATGAAGTGGTGATTACTTCGCCAGTGAGCGAGCGATTTTAAAATATTTACTACTTTTTTTCTTCTAAAAGTTCAAGGGCATTCATTCTATTTTACTTGACAAAAGGTCATGCATTCCCTGATGCTTCCTAGTGGGAACTAAATACTTGGAATCAATAGTCTAGATGCATTAAATACATTATAGTGTTTTATTCTAAAAATATTAATATTTTTTTACTCGCTTCGTCCATCATGTAGCTCACAGTAGATCAACAATGCATTAATTTTATTAAAAACCTTTTTTTTTAATTTAATCAATTTATTTTTACCGATTACTACACACCAAGTGTAAGACTAAAATGTAATAAAGTGAGACTATTGAAAAGCTATATTTTATAAAATATGTTTACGTCTTCAAGAAATATTTCCTCCATAGCTTTCATTCACTCTAAACTTATTTATTTAAGGTTTATCATTCTTCATATCATATGTCCTAAAATGTTCAATTTTGATATTTTTCTCTCATTATTTCTTCACCTATAAATTTTCTGGGTCTACAATACTTTCATTTTATTGAAAATGTAACAGCCAATATCTGATTCAGTTTAGAAGTGTGGTGAAACACAAAAGCAAAGATATAATTTGATCGGTTTTTTTTGCTTGAAAGGAGAGACTTGCATGTTTAGGGTTCTTTATGTTTGTTGTTATAGATATAAATATTTGTTAAAATTTAATTTAATTTAATTTATTTATTTGTGACAATATTGTTTATTTTTATTTAATTATCACCTTTATACTTCACATTTTAGTTTTAATTTAAATAATTAGATTGTTTACACTTAGTATAGGAGAAAAAAAGAAAGATATTTAATTTAATGGAAATCGGTAAAATACTAGGAAAAGAAAACAAAAAAAGGTTTTGTTTCTTCTCTGTACTTCAGTTATACTGAAATAAAAGTACATAATCAAAGAGTTACAAAAACTTTTTATTGGGAGTACTGTATACTGTCTATAATTAATTCATAATATTAATTGAAGTGTGAGAGCATTTTTAATATTTGATTGAGCGATCAAAAATTATTATTAGATAATGTATACTATTTATAAATAGTGAATTCAATGAAGCTAGATATAATCTTTAATATTTGATTAAATATTTGTCTCTCTTATTATTGTCTAAAGAATAGTATAATTTAAATAAGGTTATATTTTCTTTAAAATTAAAGAAAAAATAATTTACGTCAGTTACTAAATTAAAATTAACGAACTTTATAGGAATAAAAAAAAAGTTAAAATTTTTAGTTGTTACTACCGGTTATGTATTGTTACAACGTATTACCAATATTTTTTTCATTAATAAATATTTTTATTTCATAGCATTTATATTTTATGTATGATATAATTAATTCGTTATTGCAACAGTGTAAATTGAATTAAAAAAACAGTCTTCACTGCAACCTATCAGAGGAACTCCCTTACTTAGGACAGCCAATTACAGAGCAGCGGGTAAGACGTAATGAGGACCTGCAACCACCTGGTTCCTCCATTAAGAGGGGACACAACTACGGCTTTGTTTCCTTCGGCTTCCAAGGTTCTTTTCCTGGAACAAGATCTCAAGGTTCTCGGAAAGAAAAGTTTTTAAACTTGAAACGAAAATAGATCGACTTATTCCCGAACTCGGTTTAATATCCTTGAACTGTAAACAGAAAATGTATTTGTTTTCTTTCTTTTTTTTTTTAATTTGTTGATCAAACAGTGCTTACGATGGTGTAAAGTTTACAGGAAGTAGCTATTTTTAGCTAAGTTTACAAAAATAGAACATAAAATGTAAGATTTTATCTATCATATAATTGGATTAAATACATGTTTTCTTTTTTTTTTAATGTCAATACTTAAAATATATTATTTGTTTTGTTCAAATTCATCCTTAAGGTAAAATAAATTACTCATAAAGTGAAACTATTTTTGAGATTTAATGTTAAAAATTCGTTTATATGTTTAATAAGAGTTTAAAAAGTAGGAGGCAGCTGTGTTTGTAGAAGGTCTCAGGTTTCAATCCAGCTGATGAAGATAATTTAATTAACCTATTAACATGCATGGATGGAACCTATGGAACCTATAGATCTTATAAAGTGGGGCTCATCCGTCTTTTATAAACTGGGTACCCTTAGTTAGGGGAAAACCTGGTGGGTGAGCGTAATCTCGGACCAATCACCTCCAATCAGGGGCTGTCAGTCATTGATTTGAAAAGGAGTTATTGCTTTTATCACAACTCAATTTCAGGCTAAAAACTAAGATAATGGCACGATTCCGCTTCCTTCAGTTAACTCTTTCTGGAGAAAAATCAACTTAACCACTTGTTCTACATGTAATTAATACATTCCATATAATACCATATATTCTCAAGATGTCCAAAGGAATATTATTATATTTAAGAATAATTGCAAAATCAGAGATATGTACAGAGGAAAGATATTAATTAATAAATTATTAATAATAATATCCATACGATCATTATTATTTAAATTTTTGAAAAGCATTTCCGATGGTGCTGAATTCTACCATCCATCTTTCAACATTCTGTCATGCCTTTAAAATATGAATTGACCCTAGAGACTCGTCCTTTTACCGGCTCGAGGGGGGGGGGGGGAGAGGGGCCCTCCTTTAGTAAATTTATGTAAATTCTGGTCTTGGGTCAGGGTGAAATATGAAACTGTTTATAACTCCACCTCCCATTCGAGCCGTATATTTGCCTTGCGGGAGGCCATGCTCCTATCCACATACATTCCGATCCGCCTACAAACGGTTCATTAAATTTTTTTTGTTCTATGGCGCTCAGAATGTTTAGTTTTGATTTTATTTTATTTTTTCTAATTATACTGCGCCGTCTGTAAGGATGGTATAAAAAAAAAAAAATGGAGCTGTAAATAAAAAAAAGACTTAAGTTCCCCCCGAAAAAAGATATTCTGCTTCTGCTTGTTAATTTTTTTAATCTTATCAGCGAATAAACTTTAGTTTATTTTAGTTTATTAATTTATTAATGTTATGAATTAAGGTATTTAATTATATATGTGATATTGTGTTTTATTGATGAGGGGTTGAACGAAGAGGCAAGGCGAAGCCTGGAAAAAATACTATACTCAGACCCTGATTAAGAAATATTTTTTAAAATATTGATAAAATAGAAATACAAAGTAGAAAAATTAATACTCCATTTTAGTTTTATTTTATTCATATATGTATTAAATTTAATCGTTCTTACTTTAGGCTGATCAACTTCAATTGATTGTAATGTAAATAATAATATTCCGTAATAAATGATTAAATAACTCTAAACTAGGTCATAAACCTAAACTAAATTTTTATTTTTTAATTAAACTGTGAATATACAATGGTTAAAAAATACTATAATTGCGTCATAAATTTGTCTCTGGCTCGTTCTACGTCAATTTAAATAAAGCTGTTCTAATTATGATACGACACTCATATAGTTATTTTTCTATAATATGAGATTGTATATATATACTATAATATATTTAGTAGTGAATAAAAGTATTATTATATAAACGAAGCGCCATGGAAGATGGTGGAGCGCCCAATCCGGTTTTCTACTTAAGGTAGGAGCTCTAAGATGGAATTCAAAATGCCGTTAAAGCTCATTTCATTCGAGCATTCTGAGAACCATCTTAGGCCATCTCCCGACCATCAACAACAAATAAGAGTGTTGAAATCTCCAATTTAGGACTCTCGAGGCCATTTCATGAGACTCTTAAGTCCCCCCGAAATGGATCGTACGTCCTGATATATAACTGGATCTAATGTGAAATCGATGTACATATATGTCTGATGTATGAGAGCCAAACATTGAAGGGTATTAACAGCTTCATTTAATTTACAAAAGACTAAGCAAATATATTTCCATCCAATTTGTATTTTATAAGTGAGCGGTGTAGCTCAGTTTGCAAAACTCTTAGTTGCTGTGCTGAATGTCCCAGCTATGACAGATTGGACTCACCCAGCCCCTATAAAGTGAGTACTCTTCATTGTTCAACAGACCTGACGGTTTGATTTGATCTCGGACTAATCACCTCCCTACACAACCGCTGTCTTAGAAACAGTACAGTCTCTAGGGTCTGAACCCAAGACCCTTCATGGATTGTAGTGGTTCTGGAAAACATACATATGACCTTGCCATTTCTAGAAAACAAATTTGAAGTGTAATTCCTCAAAATAATGTTTTCGGAACTATTATTTATTACTTACTACAATACGAAAAGAATGAAGGATTTTAGTTACAATGCACAGGAATTCAACAATGAATATTTTTATTCAACAATGAATATTAAATTAAAACTTCTTTAAAATTAATATTAAAACTTCCTTCGAGTCATAATCTGGATATAAAATCTTACTTATGGATTATGGATTAATTAAGATAATCAACAATCTACTGTGTATTGTTGTCTCATTATTTTTTTTAATATTGGAAATATTTAATTTTTTGGTTTGTTTATAATTGTAATGGTATTGTGGATCGCATTTATTAAAAAACTGAAGTTGGAGATTAACTTGAAAAACACATTAATAAGTCCGATCATATTCCCATTATTGTCAATCTTTCATGGGGGAAAAACTCACTTCGATGACGTATAAATATAAATAAAATAAAATAATACTCTTCAGATCAAATAAATTTTAATATTGAAGAGCAAAAGCTCAAAAGAGAAATAAAATATTTTTTAGGATTAGTGAAAAAATTTTCTAAACTAAAATACCTGCAAAAGTTTCACTCATTCAGACATCTTCATGAAGGGAAGAATGTAACAGGGGGAAAAAACCGAGCAAAGCACATGCTAACGTTATAATGCAGTAAGACACTGACCAAAGGAAGCATCCCACCACCTCCAAGGCTCCAATGCAACTACTGAATCATATGGAAGGCCTCCAGTCAACAGCCGGAAAAGGTTAAATTAAAAATTGAAAATGCAGAATACACTTATCAAACTAAAAAAAGCTAGGAAATATAATAATAACAAAGAACACTAAAACAGAAGACAGAGTCCATGTTAAAAAACGAAAGTAAAATTGGAAGAGAAAAAGGACCTTATCAAGAACTCAGTGGACATACGGCTATTCTACAAAATATATTGATATTGAAGAGCAAATTCTTAAAAGAAACATAAAATGGTTTTGCCAGGCATTATTGTTTCTTGTTACAGTTCAGGGACTTGAGACTTATTGGGTGGAGTTTTCTACTAATGTCCTAATGTCCTGCATACGCTATCTCGTTCTTACAACCGTTCATTTGCTCTTTATGCAAATTCATATTTATTTTTGTAATAACGCTCGGTACTATACATACTCGTAGCAATTTATCTAAGTCTCTTTTCCACTTTCGCTCTTCTATATTAATTACTGAATTAAAAAATATATATAAATTAAATTAAAATATAAAATAATTAAATATTAATGTTTCATTGAATATAAGCAACTATCATCGCCCTCCTCGACCTGTTCCACTTTCCTCAGATAGGAGACAACACTCCGTCATCGCTGTGACGTCCCTTGACGGCATCGACTGTCGGCTCCATCAAAGCTTTGTTGCAGTAGGTCAGTTACGAGTGCGTTGAACCCTGAGGGTATTCACATTCAACTAGGCACACGAACATACGAGCCTTTAATTCCAATTGATTGACAAGCCCGGACCTACGCCAACTCATTATGCGGTCTTCCTTCTGGGAGTGGCCTTAACTACTTTCCCAGTTATCATGGCTTGTCGCCGATTAAGGAAGAGTTATAAAAGTTTCTGCATTAGGATGGGCCAAAAGGAGGGTTTGTCTTTCTCTCAAGTATTCCGAAAAGTATGGTAATTGTGCGGGACCAGCTTATTTGGCTGAAAAATAAAATGGAACATTAAAACTGTATCACTACAATCTAGAAAGAGGCTTGGTTTCAGTACTTGGTACAATACTTTACTGTTTCTAGGACTCCTCGTTTATCCCCAATCAATGGTACCCATCTTATAAAACTGGGTGAGTCCCGGAAAGATCTCCGGATTCCAAAGTATACATCCTCGGTTGTTAAAGGATTTAATAAATTATCTCCCATAGCCTGATTTGAATCCGAGATATTCAGCGCAGCAACTCGACCCTTTACACAATGCGCTATCCTACTCCCTCACATAAAATATACATTTTTATAAAGCTACTGAGCACTGGAGGATTCGACCGAGATTAAATACTATTGTGAGTAAATAACACCAAGGACAACTTTTTTTCTACGCCATAGTAACACTTATCGTTACAGTCTAATAAAATAGATAATTTTTAGCCTAAATGTTGACATTTTTACTTCTTCGTTAAATTTTATCCGGAGGAGCGGAGTAGCTCAGTCTCTTCGAGGGCTGAATTGCTGTGCTCAAAATCCCAGCTTCAAATTAACCATCAGCATCAATAGATGTAGCGTTGGGGTTCTGCAAATTTTTCTTGGGCCTACGCAGTTCTATAAAGTAGGCCTACGCATTTCTATAATTGGAGATTGAGTGTGATATTGAACAAACCAGGGCCCAATACAACCCTTGTTTTAGAAACAGTCCAGTCTCTAACATGTATTGAAAACCCTTAACTGGTTGTCTTAATGTGTCTTAATCGCTTTTCTATTTTAGTTTTGAGTCAGGAGTACCAATTGATGGATAGTCCAGAGAAATAAATTTCCTGGGCATGTTTGTTGTAAGAATTTGTTGAATTTTCTACGCTTGTAACAACATTATTAGAGAAGAAGCATGAGAGAGAGTACTGTTTCTAATCTGCAATTAATTTATAATTTTCATTCCCTCAGTAGTGAAACGTTGGCGTGGAGAAATCTCCTCTCTGCACAAACGTTGTGTTAGAAACAGTTCAGGAACTACCATGTATTGAACTCTAAACATTGAATTATTAATGGGTTACAACAGTATAAATTTTTGTTTTAATTTTTTTCTCTATCTCTTTCTGATGCGGAATAAGTTAAAAGATGCCGTCCACTTCTCCACTGGAACAGAAAAATGCAATTAGGTCTTCAGCAAATCGAATACGATAAAGATGCTGATGAAGATGATCGTGACCAGTTGGGGCCCTCAGGATCTGGCCACGAAGTTGCGTTGGAGGAGCATCATTGGAAGTCGTCCTTCTGCACTTTTTAAAATTTCCCACGGTTTTCCTCCTGATTTGTACTTATAGAATATTGCTTTTATTGCTCTTTTTTTGCGGTCTGAACACACACATTCGATAGGCTTAGAATCATAAAATATTCTAAGTCAAAAAAGAAGAAGTAAAAAAAAAACCGCTAGTTAGTAATCATTTTTGATGACCTCGTTATCGATACACGTTGGTAGGGGGGGGGACTCTTTGATCAAACCATACATTTTGTAGGACAAATATTTTTTCAAATAATTTAGATATTTATTTTGAGATTTAACAAAAAAAAAAAACCAGTTAGTAATAAATTTTTGAGAATCATCAAATCGACATATTTTATCCTTGCTACCTCTGTTAGCTACCAGAATCGAGAATTTTCTCACAGGAAATTGTTGGGTGTCTCATCGAAACGAAGCTATTCACAAAGATTCAGCTTGATACTAATCAGGTGCAAAAATGGACTATGGATCCTGGACTAATACCCTCTGTTTAAAAATAATTTATATGATAAACACAGAATGAAGGCTAAAACATCAGAATTCAATTCAACCTTTTGAGAAAATTGCAATGATTCCGACATCAATTGGTGTGCATATCATTTCAATACCAATAATATGATAATTTAATACACATAATCGTAAAATATGAATAATACCGTATCTATAATTGTTAGAAGTAATCATTCTGCACAACCATTGTATTGGAAACAGTACAGTCTCTGCCATGTACCGAACTCAAGACCGTCCATGGATTGTAGTGGTACAGATTTTTTTTTAAGTTAGCAGTACCAAATTACAAATATTAATAGATTTCTTAGACATGTGAACTTCGTTGGTAGGACCTGTAGAATTGTCTTTGATTGTAACTATCAAAAAAAGGAAAATTAGATGTGATGTTCCAAGTTTGAATTTAACTTATCCTATATTTTTCTATCCCTACGATGCCTAAATAGGCGAAATATTTTTATTCATCTATTTATTTATATGCAATTAAGAAGCTAATAAATTTAACTCTTTTATTTGTTTTTATTCACTTTCTTTAGTGTTTTAATGCGAAAAACCTTAGGTTATCAACGCCTATGGTTTTTTATATTAAATTTTGGTATATATAACCTATATATACTGGAGCGGACTAGTTAAGGGAGTAGATTGCTGCGTTACATTGCTGAAGGCTCCGGATTCAATTCAGCTATGGCAGATAAATTATTCAATCTGATAACAATTCTTATAAGTGTAGGGTAGTGTTGGGTATTCGAAATTATGTATTTAGATGAACATACTTGTTATTTTATAGAATAAGAGATGAAGCAATTCCATTTGTTTGTTTTGCTGATTTTATTGACTTAGCTAGAGAGAGAAAGAAAAACCTGTATTGTTGCAACCAATTAATAGCTTTGAGTTCAATACATGATAGATCCTGAACTGTTCCTAAGACAACGATCGTGCAGAGAGGAGATTTCTCCAAGCCAACGTTTTGCTACTACATTAAGAAGTAGGGAGAGAGAGGGAGTATTATTGTTGTTATTAGTGCGTATTAGTGAACCTTGCGAATTATTAGCAAACCTGAGTTAGTCTTGCTGTATCAAGCACTGGAAGAGGATGCCTCAACGGCCTTTAAAATTTAAGTACAGATTTCTTTGTTATTTCATAATTTTAATTTAATTATTTGTCCTAAAGAGGTTTTTTTTTGTATGTTACTTTAAATGTATCTTCCTTAATTTACTTTTTAATGTATTTTATTAATTTTAATTTAGTTTTAGTTTAGTTTCAATTTCAATGATTAAAATCAATTATTTTTAGTTAAATTAAATTACTTCTAGTTAAAATTCTATGAACATAAATTATTTTTCTGTTCTTAGATTGTCTCTGTTATTTCTTTATTGTTTATTTTTGGGTGTGTTTTTATTTTTGGTTAACAGGAAACGAACATTATTCGGCGTCATTATCGGGCGCTCAGGGAATTCACTGTTATATATTCAGTGCACCCTAATCCGAATGGGTAGGCTTCAAACCCTCCTGAGTCTCACTCAGCATCTATAAATTGGGTACTCTTAATAGAGAGAAAAACCTGAGAGTTGAACGTTATCTGGGGCAAATCATCTCCTTGCACAATGGTTGTCCTAGAAACAATACATTATACACCATGTATTAAACCCAAGATCCTTTCATAGGTTGTAGTGGTACAGCTTTTATTTTTAATAATTGTTTAAACAATACCAATATCTATCTTTTATTTTTATTTTTGATAATGTTATTATTATTATTAATTTCTGATAATCTCTCAGGCTTCCTCATCCACCTCTCCCGACAAGAACTCAATCCAATAACAAATACCTGTATTACCCACCCGGGATAATAAAACGATCCCCAATAAATAAAGGGATTTATAATCAGACAAGTAGATTAGTCAAGAATGGATCCGAAACCCGCTTAATAAGGTGAATAATCTCTCATCCGGTTTATAACAGAAATAATCCCGCGGTGAAATGTATTTTTAAATATAAGACTGCGTATACAAAATAAAGGATAGCCTCTACTGGTAGGACTTAAAGTACAGGATTTAGTATCTCTGTCACATCGGCGGTGGTTGGGTGTATAATGTATAATGACCAGGCTATTATATAACATATACTCCTCATGGGTGGTTCCCTGTTTAATTCTGCATTTTATTTTCTTATGTATAATTAGGTTCGGTGCCACCTGATGTTAAGAGAGAGATTCCTTCGATATGGAGTCGTTTTTTAAATTTTTTTTACCTTGGAGTAGGTCTGGGAATTTATTCCTTATTCATTTATAAAAGCCATTTTAGAACGATTTAATTAAAAATCGATTTTAGTATATTAGTCAGGATACGTTTTTGTATCAAATCATGGTCCGGTTTTCGGCTGTTTGGGAGAAAACCAGACGTTTCAGACATTTTCGGACACTAATCGGACATTAGTTGATATTTGTTTGTATTTTTCTTTCATTATTTTTTTGCATACGTTTCTCTCTATATAATTATAATTTATAAAAATAATTATTGCCATCTTATTTATATTTTATTTTTATTTCGGTGATGGATTGAATTGGTCAGGGGTTCCAGTCATAGAAAACACAAAAAAAGTAAAACTTATTTTTTAATTGTGCCAATGTTATGGCCTACAATTATTTTTATTTATTTTGCTCTGTTTTTTTTGTTTTTTTAAATATCGTTATTCAATGTAATTCCCAATTTTTTTCATTAATTTTTTAATCCTTTCTGATTTGTTAATTTATTATTAATTAATCAAATGTAATTACACTGTACTCTAAGACATAATAGCTTATATAATAACACTTCCAAAGGGACTTACCTCAGAATAAATAAAGACTTTATTATTATTATTATTATTATTAATAATCCGACATAAATAGTGAATCATTTTCTCTTATAAAAATTGGTAATTATTCTGCAGGTTGTCGCTTCTAATTCATTCACAACAAATTTTAACTATACATTTGTTTTCTTTTTAATATTTTTTCAAAAATGCAAGTTATCATGAGCTTCAGTATTGGAAAAGATAATGTATTTATGGAAAATGAGAATAAATCGGGACTAATGCAAGTTTAAACAAACATACTATACTTCGAAATCTTAGTTGAAACTTTTATTTCTTGATAAAATGATAACTGAGCTCATTACCCGTTTTAAATTCACTTTTCCATACTAAAGCTCACGATAATTTCTATTTTCAGAAAAACTTAAAAAATGAAATGAAATACAGTTAAAACTCAAATCGAAGTGACAACCTGCGAAACAGATACAAATATTGCTATAATTCCTAATAAATAATTGTACCTGAATGCACATGCAAGGGACACAGTGTCACATTTTGTGTTTTTTCAATAGAGCTAATTTTCCAAATCTTTGAATTTTTAAAATGAGTTTCTTCGATGCTCATAGAAACACCTCAAAGAAAATTCAGCTCACATTGTTATTGGCATTAATAACAAAGTATTGACCATATTATTGATTTATGACAATTTACCTGAAATATTACCTTGTGGATCATGTGTCTTTTACCTCTGGGGCATAGATAGAACAGGTTCATTACCGCTAGCGTAAGACTGTATAAAAAACCCTTATCACTACATAGGATTTTATTTATTTTTTTTTTAGTTATGAAGCGAACGATACTAATAATGATATATAACTATAATAATAAAAACGACAGATACACGTGATTTATTAACTTTATTTTGATTTAAGTAGGTAAGCCGCTGAATGCAAAATTTTACAGATTCTAAAAAATTGATTTTATCTGAGGAATGAACATGTTACGTGTTTTATCTTTGTCTCGACCCAATAATCCTTCTTAATTTCTGGTTTTAATGTTGCTGGGAGTACAGATTGGATAAGTTTTGCCTTTAAAGCTTAACATAAAATAATTTTTTCATCTAATTTCTTCGGCAGCTTAAAAAATTAAAATGGTGGAAGTGCAAGTAAGAAAAAAATAATAATGAAATATTTATATAATTATTTTAGGCCTCGTTTGAAAACTTCAAATTATTTTATTTTAATTGGCCTTACAACTTATTGTTTCTAATACAACGGTTGTACAAGGAGAAGATTTTTCCTGGAACACGCTCAATTACTAGGTTTTACTCCTAAATTAAGATTACACTATTGTATATTTTAATAAGGCTGGTTGAACTCCAGTATGGCCAATCGATTCCACAGAATCCATCTGTGACTTAACAGATTAAATAATACAATTACAAACGCCGATCGATCCGAGATCTATAGCACAGCAAATCAGTGCTCTATACTGAACTAACACGGATGCTTTGGAATTAACTGAAAAAATTTAATTTCAAATGATAATAAAAAACATTATGTCATAAGTTAACGTAACCGTGGATGTATGGCGTCATATCACAGTGATGTTTTATTATTACTGGGAGCTTAATTTATATTATTGCCTGCAGGAAAGTAATAGGAATACTTAAAAAATAAATAAGTAGCTGAATCGGTAGCAGCATTTTATAGCATATACGTAATAAATATTATATTTAAGGGCCGTTGTAATATATTTCAAACAGAATAAATAATAATAAACCATAATCATTTACCTTAATTTACCTATCAATCTAGACGTATATTGGCTAGCCTTTCTCGGAAACAAATGGTTAAGTAGACCCTATGAGCACTATATCATCTAAACATAGGACCTGCTAGAGGATTTGATTTATTTTATGATAGACCTCCTATCATAAAATAAATCAAGTTGAATATTAATAGTTACGCGGTAGCCGATCGGTGCCGTACTATGTACAAGCGTACTACTCACACCGCGACCTTACCCAACGAAATCAAACGGGCAGTCGGTATTTTTGACGACCTCATAAAACAGTTTATTGCTCGCCTGTCCTACGCCGAAGCGATAAAATCATCTGTATAAACATGGACTCCATTCAGCCGTGCGGGTCTATCTGTATTCACCGCTACGAGTGCAGTAGGTCAATGCGGATTTCGGTGAGCAGGAGTAATATGTGTAATAACAATATTCTTAAAATATAATTGGAAAATATATTGTTCCAGAACTCTCACGGTTATAGCATAATAACATAAGTATTCGTATTTTTTTTTATTAGTGCCCAATGTCCAAAATACATTACAATACAAAATAACGAAAAAGAAAAGAGATTGGAATGATTTTACTTTACAAAAAAAAAAGTTTGGTTTTATTTATATATTTAGTAATTTTGTTTTCCACATTATTACCTTTATCATAATATGTACTGATAACGCGGATGTTTCTCACCTCAGACCTGCTACATATAAAATATGCTATACATTTTTTTTAATGCTTCATATAAAAGTTTAAAAAAATCTAATTAAAGTTAAACAGAAAAATCCAAAGGGATAGGGGATAAGGGAGGGATAGTACAAAAATGAAATAAATTTAAAATTGGTTATTACAATTAAATGAAGTAAAAACTTGTTATTAAAATAAAATTACGTTTTAATTTTTATGGAGAAAGGGTGGAGATAAGCTAATATTAGAATCTAAAAAGTGAAGATATAAATTCATTGAACCTCAAGAAAATTGTATAAATTAAAAAAATAGTTTGTAAGCCTCTATGCCTCTCTTTCCTAAAATATAGAAAAGCACATGTGTATACTAAAATTAAATCTTAAACATATTTCTTAATTTAGAAAAACTATTTTTGATTGCATTTAAAAACTCTTCCGTTTCAATAGCCTTTTTTTAAAAAAATTATATATTTTATTTTCATTCATAAAAACCAACCAATCATCAATATTTTTTTCATGATTGACTGAAGATGCTATTGGGTCGAAAAGTTCTTTTTTTTCTCGAAAAAGACATAAAATAGATTCTAATGTAAATTGAAGCTTTTATCATTCAGTTGAGTAGCATTAATGCCCTAGTAAATCTACTGAAAGAGTAATTAAATACATCCTACTATAATTTTATATTAATTTTAAATTATTCATATTTACTTGATGTATTCAGTATATAGTTGAAAATTAAAAAAAAAGTATTCTATTTTTATTTGTATTAAATGAATCAGCAATTTTTCTCGTATTTACATAGGGTTTATTGTAAGACATTTATGATTAACTGAGAGTTACATTGGAATATATAGATATGAGAGTCTAGACTAGAATAATTGATTTATTCAAATGTTTAAATGGTTTAAATGGTTAGTAATAGTTCGGCAAAGAAAAAATTTCAACGGATATAACTCATTTGTGAACTGACAAAAAATACATGACATGTAATGAGTGATTAACATTCTGTACTAAGAGGATAAACATCCCAGCCGTTTGCACCAAGTCGTTATCTCCAGAGCCTTTGTAATAGAGCAATTAGCAGTAATCGGTGTCTTGAGCAGCTTAGCAGTTCACTGATAAAGAATATTTGTTCAGTAATTTCTAAAGAAGAGATAATATCCATCTTATTGTTCGGCTTAATTACTTACCTATTTAACATTGAGATCCGGTCTGCAGTTTTTCTCAAGCGATGCTGGGCCTGTTTTAATAATTTTAAAAAATATTTCGTTAAAATTTGAATTTTAAAGAAACAATGAATGAATGGTAAAAATTAATTAAATAGATTTTTGATTTTACATTATATTCATCTTATATCTAAGTATAGTATATAATAAATAAATAGTATACCAAATTCTTAACAGATAAAATATAAACATTAGATTAATGAATGAGGTATAACAAGGTTGATTTTTAATTATGGCTAGCAATATTTTTTAAATTATAACTATTTATTTCAATTTAATTGAGCGCTAATCGATGCACAATATGTTTTGTTAATCTTTCCTTTTCTAATACAAAAAGATTAGATGGTTTTCTAACACTTGAGCATCCAACATATAATTGCCCATGGGAGAAACATGGATTTTATAAGTCCAAGCCGCAAATTTACATTTTGTGGCCTTGAGACCTGTTGATGGTCATAGCAAAATCAAAGCGTTTATCAAATTGAAGTCTTTTGAACGGTATTATGGGTTCTGATGGTATCATTGGAGTACGTGGCTATAGGACGATTTCTCCTTTAAAGATTCCAGTCAACATTGCTGCTACAATAACATACCCCGGTGATGTTTTTGATGACCAAACGTATACCGTTCCGTAATTGGTGGATTCAAATTACGCATAACCGATAATAATGGCCGAAAAATATCATTTAGGGGTATGAAAAATAGTTTAGAACCTATTCGCAGAGCTACTGAATATACAGAGAAAATTTCATAGGAATCGGTCAAGTCGTTTCGGAGGAGTTTTGTTACAAACACAGTTACACGACAATTTTATATATTAGAAATTTATAAATGTCTGTTCTTCTTTGTCTATTAAACACGTATTGCCATTGATATATGAAATATTATATTCTAAAACAAAGGTAAGTAAAATTAAATTTTCTTTTATTAGTTTCTTAAATTTAGATCTATACTTCTTATTTTGATAAGTTTTTTCTGGTCAAAAGCTGTGTTTTTATTTTTATAATCCTGTATATTTAAATTATAAATAAATTACAAAACTAAATTTCACCGCTATTCACGTATTCATTGAAAAACTAATACCCCGTGTGTTAAGTAATATATATATCGATATATATGTGGTATCGACATGTTTTTAAAAATGAACCGATAGAAATATTCTAGGTTTTGTAATTAATGATCAATGTTGAATAATTTTATTCTATTTTTTTTTTCTTTCAAAGTTACTCTTCGTTTTTTAAAGTAAGTAACTCTTCGAAAAGGCCATTTATTTAATGGTACATGTCATATTACAGTATACCATAAGCCTATTTAATTGCTTTATTACTATATGAATTAACAACTTGTATGATAATTAAAATATATACAAAACTAATTTATATTAAACAAAACTACAATAAACCCTACATACAAAAGTTAATTATATCTTGTTATAATTAACAAAAAATAAATAACGATTATGTAGTTTTACAATGTATATTCTTTAATTGATGGCAACCTTTCATAATCAATACTATTGATGAATTTAATGAATTCGGGGCTAAATATAGCTCGTGTTCTGACACTGGCCAATGATTTCCTCTAAATATTATAGAAATAATTGATTTTGACCTTTGCCTTTCATACATTTGGCAGTCATAAATTATGTGTTTAAAATGTCTGTCCTTCTTTGTCTGTTAAACAAGTGTTGTCATAGATTATGTGAAGTATTGTAACTAGTCGTAAATAGGTCTTTTATTTAAAATTATGTACCAACTCAATACTTATAAATTATCGCATCTTTTGGACACTGCTAGCTGCTTGCTTGCCCCTTAGATACTTCAGCTGTTACGGTCTTGGTATGATTTACTGCCCTCCACAACCCTTTGTAGGTCAGTGTGGGCAAAAAAAATACTGCACAATAGCCCTTGGCGTAATAGTCCTGCCTGTCTTCCGGGTAAAAATGGTACGAGTTACGTTTTCTTGAGAAAACATGTTACCGCTGAATATCAATCATACAGTACCACAATTTGGTTTGTTTCTGGGTTTAGAGGGACTTTTAATTTGTGAGGATTAGGAATTAAATTTATCATGTGAATTTAGTCACTAAATAATTTTTTAATTTACGAAAATTAGTCACTACGTCTACTTTATAATATAAAGATTAAATTAAATTCAAAGAAAATTTATTACACTGAATAAAAATTAAAAATGTATTATATTGTTGATCTTTATGAAATATAGCTAAGGTATCCTGGAATGATTGCAAATATAAAATAATTAATAAGTAAATAAAACTAATTAATGAACTAGTATTTATATATTTATCTTAATATATATAAAAATCTCGTGTTAGTATGTTTTTCCGGGCTATTCACCGAAACTACTGGACCGATTTTAATGAAATTTCGCACAGATATGTAACTTTGTCCACATTAAAATATGGGCTATATTTTATTTGTATTAATGACCGCGATATTTTTATCGCAAAATTATATTTCTTTCTAACCATGATGCTACAATTTATTTTACACTTGTTCATTTATTTATGTTTATTCACACATTTTATACGTCTATTCGTTATAGAAGCGTTTATTTACTTTTTTTTAAATATCATATTAATTTATGTTTTGTCATGGTGTTGTGTAATTAATTAAAATAATACTAAGAAAGATTTGAACAACAACAAGCTATTCGCTGGTGCTGTTCTATTACTATCTGGTGATTTCCGCCAGACATTGCCGGTCATTCATTCCTCGCTCTACTTTTGGCGATGAGATTAAAACAATCGTTTTTATGGCGGAATGTCGAAATACTTTGATTGACCATAAACATGCGAGTACTATTACAAAATGATCCATCAGCACAAATATTTTCAAAACTATTGCTGGATATTTGAATCGGTGAAATAGAATTGCATCCAAATAAATACACAATCCATCAAATTACCAAAACATTTCAGCACTGTTGTTCAGAAAAAAACATGAATTAATTAGGAGTGTCATCCCAGATATACTAAACAATTACTTGGACCATAACTGCCTCAGCAATCGTGCTATTTTGTAAGCGAAAAATACTGATGTTGAAGAAATTAACTTTCAAATACGACAGTTGTTACCAGGCGAGCAAATTTCCTTTAAATCAATCGATATAATTGTTGATTAAGCCGTAAATTATCCATCTGAATTTTTAAATTCTCTTGATATACCAGGAATGCCACCACACGATCTTCGCTTCACCTATTAATCTTCTGCTTAATTTGAACCCACCTAAATTATGCCATTGTACGCGTTTGGTCATCTAAAAGATCACCGGAAATGTTATTGAAGCAGCCTGTTGACTGGAATCTTTAAATGACGAATCGCCCTGTTGCCACGCATTCCAATGAAACTATCAGAACCCATAATACTATTCAAAAGACTTCAATTTGCTATATGCTTGGCTTTTGCTATACACAGGTCTCAAGGCCACAAAATGTCCATTTGCGGCTAGGACTTATAAAATCCATGTTTCTCCCATGGGCAATTATATGTTGCATGCTCACGTGTTAGTAAACCATCTAATCTTTTTGTATTAGCAAAGGAAAGATTAACAAAAAATATTGTGCATCGATTAGCGGACAACTAAATTGAAATAAATAGTTATAATTTAAAATAATAATATTAGTCGTAATTAAAAATCAAACATTTTACACCTCATTCATTACACTAATCTCTATATTTTATAAGTTAAGAATTTTGTATATTATTTATTTATTCTGTACTATAATTAGATATAAGATGAATAAAATTTAAAATCCAAAATCTATTTAATTCATTCATTCATTGTTTCTTTAAAATTCAAATTTTACCATAATATTTTTTAAAACTATTATAACAGCTACAGCAACGCGTGGCGTAGTTAGTTTATAAATATAATAATAATAACAGTAATATGCTAAGTGAACCCTTAAGATCTATCGACCGACACCACCTATGTCTGCTTAGAAGCTTCCGCCCACCAACCATATCCAAACTCAAAATCCGTGTGATCAACATTAACGCAATTCTCCCAGCAATGCCTCGGTATACTCTTCACACGGTTACCAGTTAACTCAGTACTAATTAACTTTTTAGAAAACCGTTCGTTACTAAGCCCAACAGCTTTACAATCCCATCTCAACCTTCGCGACGAAATCATTTCAAATATATTAATACTCTGAAATTCCACCTTGTGTCATATCCTAAATACCTCAAACTCAATCTTTATCGGGCCTAATATTCTGAGAGAACCTCAATTTAATCAATTTTTTTTTCACCCATTTTTGGATTACACCAGATCAATCATCAATGCTTATTTCGTATCGCTTCATCCTCTGTGATCTCCTACTCTTTTTCTCATCGGAGGTTTTGATCGCATCGTACTCGTCTCATATCTCATCCTGTTGGCTTGGATTATGCTCTTGGAAATTCCAGCTTATCTTTCGTAACCCCGAGTTCTCTTATGTATCCCTCTCCTTCGTTAGACCAGTTTTTTATTTTATTTCAAAAACGGAAGTTGAATACATGTCTATTATTATTATGTCTGTCATGTCTATAATTTTTCAACCTTGGTACCTATGGAAGCAATATTCTATTTAGCCGAGCGAAATAAAGATCCCCCATACTCAGACCCTAAAAGGTTGTGAGGGCGGTACGGCAGAACATAAGGGCACCGAGACTGTAACTTATAGGAAAATATAAGGGCGAATTTATGTTCACCCCCTGGGATTAATAAACGGGGGGAACACGTGGGATAATACAAGCACCCTTTCCAGAACTTTTCTTTCAGGGAATTCCTACTTATATCTTTTCAATAGAAATAAATGCTTCCGTAGATTTAGTATTTGTTTATAGCAGCTTAATTATTAAACCAAAAGTTCCTTCCTTATTTTTATCGTATTATATAGCCAATATTTTATAACATAGTTAAAGACGGCGTACAAAAATGACGTTTTATTGTTTGGTAAAACTTTCCTTTAATTAAATTCCATCAAGTATTTTGCAAAGTTTAAGACTTTCCACATTCCGAGAACGTGGACAACCGTAACAATAAATGATATAATTTCAATTAAAGTTGATATGTAAGTGACTTTCTTTTCATATTTACACTTAATAAAGTTTGATTGATTTTTATCATAATATTCCAAGAATATTTGGCTGATCATATATATGATTATTATAAACGCTTTTGGTTATAAGTTTTAGATGTGATAGTAAGAAGATGAAATTATTATAAATTAAAACAAAATTATTGTTACATTACAAAAAAAATCCCAATGGTTCACCATGTTTTGCTTTTTATTTTTGAAAAACAAACCACAACCAATAATCCTTTGATAAAATACAAACAAGTTTCATAAAGAAAGAAACGCCAAGCACGCGTTTTGAGAAAGAAAGAAACGTATACTGTGTAACAGTTATACTACAATAGGAGTTCAAATGATTTTAAACATTATACCTACAATTAGAACATGGGAGTCACCTGTGGTTTAGTGGTTAGCAAAGCAACTTTCTATCCCCAAATTTTCAGGTTCGCAGTCCGGCGTCTGGCCTTGAGATTTGGTTATGGGAGTAAAAAATCCTTCCCTATTGCTTCTTTTGGCAGATACTTTCAGATACTTGTTAAAGATCGGCAAAATTCCCGTTGTAATATAGTCCGATTAGCCATAGCAGTATAAAGTGGTGTTTAATGAATAAACAAACAAACAAACAAACAATTATAATACTCCTAGTAAATAAAATAATAATCAAATACAATTTAATTTTTTTTTTTTTAATCTTCCCAACAATTTGTCTGCAGAAGATTGCTTTTTGATAAAGAAAGACAAATATTAAACAACGAAAGTTCCAATGATTTGAACAATTGGAACAATGGTGGCTTGTACTCCGCTAGGCGAAAAGATGGTATCTTCCTATACCCCAGCGGCCAGGTATTTGAAGATCGCAATGAATTGAAGAGAGCTGCATTTTTGATATGTTGTAAGGGCATGTCTGAGTAGTGGAAATCCAAGTTTGCTACCGAAAAACCGGATGGGAAAACTTTTGGTGACCGAAAAACATCGAAACTTTCGGAGTTATTTCAGTTTTTGGTATACATCTCAAAATCGGTGCGGTTTTAATAAAAAACATTAGTGTCTATTTTTAAAGTAGATTAAATTTGCTATAATTTGACCCCAATCTTGAGCCAAAAGAAAGTCGGCCAAAACTTAAAATTGGGACTTTTTGGAAAAAAAATCTCAGAAACTATTAAACCTACAGAACTGCAGTTGAGTTATAATTGTTGCTAATTTAATCTGCTTTTAAATGGTTACCTACAATTTTTTTTAAAAAAATGCAGCGATTATGAGATACAGGGCAAAAACTGAAATAACTCCGAAAATTTTGAGGTTTTTGGCCACCAAAAGGTTTCCCATCCGTTTTTTTCTGTTGCAAAATTGGATTTACTCTTCTCAGACATGCCCTGTACAACATATAAAAAATTCAGCTCTTCATCTCTTCAATTTATTGCAACCTTAAGCCCTTTTTTGGTACCTGTCCGCTGGCCTACTAGTAAACATAAAAAATATATTATAGTAATAAAATTAGGTGTTATCTTTTCATAATATCCCAATATACGAAAATATGAAAAAAAACCATCCCAATATGAAAAACTAGTTTTACTTAAAAATTAAGAAAGTCCCATGGGATATTTATTGTTAGGCCCCATCCCTTTCGGAAACAATTAAAAATCCCACAGTTATGCGGGAGTTGAATAAAATAATAATAAAAAAGGAACACTTAAAAATGCCAGAGAGGATAAATAAATAAATAGGGGAGGAGTTGGAAGAAGGACCCCCACAGTTTTCACGTCATAAACTGTTGTGGTTTATTCATGGCGGGCACAAGAGGCTGGCCTAACAGGATCCCATACACAGTTGGCTTTATTCTCCACCAAGATCCTTTCTCAATCCTGTCTTAGCCGATGTCTTCGGCGTTTCACTTTATCGGGTGTAGACTTTCCCCTATCTCGGCGGATATCCTAGATATAGGGAGGACCAGAAGTCGATGGGAAGCTTGATAAGGAGTCTGTTCAAAATATTACAACAGAATATCCGAATAATATGATCCAGTTGGGCAGGAGATAGTACAATAAATTTGAATATTGATAATAGTCATAAGCATCGATCGACTAAAAATCGATGTCTGTTTTGGGATTTGTTGAATTCATAATAATAAGAAGGCTTAGCGATCCCGAAAGCTACACGGCGATTCCACCAATCTCTCCTTACAAACTACCCAAACCCAAAGCCGCCAGATCACTCTTAACACAACACTCCCATCTACGCCTTGGACTATCCCTCAGTCGCTTACTAGTCACATATATCACATATACAATGAAAGAAAAAAAATTATATAAAAAAACTTTCAGCAGTGAGAAAAAAAAAATTATAATCAAAATAAACAAAAATTGTATCTACACAATCTTAGCAACTTATATACATCTAAATGAACAATAACAATAATATAAGATAATTTGGTATCCTACAATAATAAACGCTATGTTCTTTTATGTACATACCGCTTTGTACTATTTTTTGTGTAGTTCCCTAAATCGTTTATAAGTGGATTTTTATTGTGTTTACACTTTTTTTGCATAATTTATTGATAAATTTGTTAATGTACAGTATATATAACTCTGCATAATTTTAACTCTAGTGTAATATGCATAGTTTCCAGCAATTCTTAGGCATTTGTTTTGAAATATTTGTAGTTTTTTATAATTTGTTTTAGAAATATAACTAAATATTGGGCATGCATATGTTAGAATAGATCGTAAGCGCGCTTTATGTAATAATAACTTATTATCTGTGCTTAATTTTGAATTCCAATTGAAGTATGGATATATAGTACACAGAGCTTTATTACACACATTTTCAGTGTGGAAAGTAAAAGATAACCTTTTGTCCATGTTAAGTCCTAAATATTTAATCTGATTTGTCCAAGATACAGGAATAATATTATCAGGATGCTTCGCAATTCCGCGTTGTGTAACCTCCTGTATTCTCATCCTTTTTTGGACCGAATATTCTTAAACTTGAATACATAAATACAATTTTTTAATAATACAAGGGATGTTGTAGAGTTATAAATTATTATTAATAACAGTACTTAATACGATCAGAAATCCTTTGTAGTTGAATTGTGACGAAAAAATAACCGAAATGAACGAATTTTTTACTTTAATACTAACCCTTCATTATCCACTTAAAAATTTGAGAGTTTTTCTTTATGTCGGTTTTTTATTTATTTTACTATTAACTAATTATAAATTTTTATTAATGCATATCACACTCATATATTTAACATTTAGGTACATATTATTAGGTTATTTCTAAATTAATAAAATCTAAAAGTATTTCAAAGGGGATTTACCTCGCTATCTCTCCTCTCTTCTCAGATAACCTTTCTCTTTTCTCTTTTATTTTTCAAGGTGTATAGCCCAACTCACGCCTTCGCCTTGTTTTAAAATTTCCAATTCTCGGATTCTTCTGTTTGTCCCGGAGCCGACGGAAGGGATTGAATTAATTGGACGAAGGACCAGTCTTGTCCTTCCAATAAAGAGCTGGATCTCATTCCTGTACTTGGACACTGCACCAACCACACCACACCTTGGAATGGTCCATCTTAACTAGATTTCAGTATATATAAATTATTTGTTTTCTTCATTAAACACTGTGTGAGGAGTTCTAAAATTTTCCTATTAAGGTATTATTAGAATAGATCGAATATTGTAAACGAGTACCTGATACCACACAGGCTTAGGTAGACTATTTTACGTCCCTTCCAAAGGACGATATAATCAAGGATTCTTTACTCTCTTCTAGGTTACCCCAAGTTATTAATTTGATTCCATTATATATTCGTATTTATAATTCCGAAAGACATAACTTTATTTTCATCCTAAAATGATGTTTCATATATGCAACTTTAACACATGGTACTTCATAAATTAAGGAAGAAACAGCTTTAAACTACTGTAACAAAGCTTCATAGGTAATTTATCGGTTCAAAGGGTTTTTCCTCTAAAGATCTGAATCTGAGAGTAGATTTAATCTTAAAATTAATGAACGACATCTTTAAAAATATTACTCTAAAAAAAAATTATCTCTGGTCTTGATCAATTTTTTTCTTCTCAATTCCTCTTCATTCATCTGGGAACTGATCTGTTTTATTTATTCTTATTTTTTTTGACACTTCCCCTAAATTGGTCAAGATTGACAAAAATAGAATATTATTATATATATATATATATATATATATATATATATATATATATATATATATATATATATATGTATATATATATATGTAAGGAAAAACATCATACAATCACAATTACTTTAATTTATAAATATACATTTAAACACAAGATGAATGAAAAGTATTCATTTTTATAAGAAATTATATAAATAAGTATTTCTTGTGAGATGTTCCTAAGAATCACTCAATAAACATATTTCGAAAAACAAAATTTACACTCCGTCTTGAGCAGTATTTGAAAGTAGCATGTCGTAAATATTATTAACGGGGGGACATCTGGGGGTTGAGCGTGATGCAGAGCCGTTGTCCATGAAACAGTACAGTCTCTACCATGTACTGAACCCCAGACCCGTTCACGGATTGTAGATGTACAGGTTTAAGTAGTATTATGAACATGAAATATGTTATTCATTTGAAATATGTTAGTACGTTACATCTATATTGAATGATGTAATGATACATAATGTGTCATAAATTTGAGATCAATAAAATCTAGATACAGTGCAAAAAAATGTATCATAATTACTGACTGAGTCTCAAGACCCTGAAAAACATGTGTTACACACTCTAGAAAAATACATATCAATTACATATAAAGTTATAAATTACATATAAAGTTTTTAATTTCAATTCTTGAAATACAATCGTATACTGGTTGAACATTCTTTTGACATTTCGAGACTGTATTGTTCTCAGAACCATGCCAAATGAATGATGAAATTTTTATCTCACTCGATCAAAATTCCTGTATACCCCTTATATCCTGAACATATTGTTTAAGATTTGCTGATTGCTGAAATTTGTGAAGTAGGATTTGTTCCAATTTTATTTATTCCATACTAATAGGAATTATGGTAATATTGTTTGTGTATTTTGATTGAGTTATGTGTAATGTAATATATTAGTTAACATTTATTTATCAATTTAGTAGGATTGTGGGAATGATATAATGTTGTAACGTCTCCTAAATACATAAGAGAATCTCAAGAACTATAAGTATGAACTTATTTTATTAATAGTACAGAAAAGTAGATATAAATATATAATATATTAAATATTTAAATTATGAAGTATACATACATTTTCAGAACTTCTTGGCTTTCAGAGGTTTATTTGTTCAAAATGTTTAACAACAGCGGAGTATTTTCCAAGTTCGTTTCTGAACCTATCAGCTGCATTTAAACGCCCCCATCGGTACTACCAATAAATAATAAAAGGAAAAAGTTGAATAAGTACCATGAGATAAACTAATTCAAGAAGGACTCGGTTTACTGCCTCGCCCAGAATTATCTCCAAAGGACAAACAACTAATTCTAACTCCAGATTAGCCCAACTCTCTATCTCTGGGAAGGCCCCCTTCGGAAGTCTTCTTTAGGATTTTATTGCGGCCGTAAAACTGTTGGCCCGTGTCGATCCGGGGTGGGTGTGGCGCAAGGCCGCGCAAGCTTGGGGTGCGCAAAGGGTGAACGTACCAAGGGGAAAAGGCTAAGGCCTTATTCGGAACCTTTACCGGATCCCGAAGGTTACCTCCTGCGATGCGTATAAAAGGCTCTGTTATCTACGCAATATTGTCAACTCGTTTCCCACCTTCTAGATATTCCCGGTTCATAAATGCTATCGAATGGAAACGGAAATGTCGCCCTTTTCATTTCAACATTAATCTATATTTAACGTTCCTGAACTCACATTATTATTCTGATTAAAACAAATTTAAGAATCCTGTTGATTAAATAAAAATTAATCATAAGTTTGGGATACATTTTACAGTGGATAACTGTTATCCATAACTGGATACCTCTATAGAAATAAGATATAAATAAAGGAAATTTAAATCGTTACAAACAATGAAAATAAAAATATTCAACTTTTATTATTTAAATAAATTAACAAACAAATTAAGAATTAATTTCTATACACAGTCAAACTGATAAACATCAATTCATATTGAATTTTGAGTACTGTTAGTTTGTAATTTTTTTATTTAGTTGTTAGTTTAGTTTAGTTCAATATTTTGTAGGCACTTCGTAGCTTCTACTTTGTTGGGTGCCTCAAGCGTGGATTTTGTTACATTTCTCTGACAATTCAATGTCTCTTGCACTTTTAACTTTTTTTCTGGCGATGCGGTTTTCTTTTTTTGAACCTCTCTACTGCTGGACAGTTGAACAGCCTTTTTTTATAATTTCGGCTTCCAAGATTCTCATCTTGATTCATATTGAAATTCAGAATTTAGGTATGGCTTCTTCTTTAATTCTACCAGAACTTTGAATATGAAGTAAGACCAAGTACGTACTCATCTGGACTTACGGTGAGCTTTGGGGATCCACTAACCCATCGAATTCCTCTCGTGTTCAATTCTTAGAATCCAAAATCCTCAATGCTCCTTACTTTGTTACGAACAAAGTAATTCATAATGACCTTAATGTCCCATTTGTTACTGATTTGGCCCGAATCTGAAATCAACCTTTTCATGATAAAATTTGTTCACTATCAAACCCACTAGTTTCAAACCTAACAACCTCTTTCATTCCTGAAAAGAAGACCTCGTGCTCTTTTAAGTTGAATATATTATTTGATTTCTACCACAAGGTATTTTTTCTACTTGTCTTGATCCATGCCATTTGTATCATCCCTGCCATTTACTTGTCGCATTGTTACAATACAGTGATAAATTTCAATGAATGGATTAATAAAAAAAAAAGATTAAGTAGGTACGTATTGAAAGGTTAAAGGAATTATTTTAAAAAATATTGAATTTTACAACTGTATTATAATATACATCTAGTAAATATTTTGAATGATACATAATGGGATAAGATAAAGGCAAGCAGAGAAACTACTGGTAGGATATAACCTAGTTTGTTATTAATAACAATTTAATGGTAGGTTTAATAGTCATTAACGGTAGTATATCCTAACAACTGAAGATTTATTTAAGTAGTATTTAAAAGGACCTATCTCACCTCACTTTATTTGTATTTATTATTAAAATATTATCATTGAGTTAAATATTTTATTGCTAATCTAGACCTATTTAACGCTTCTATGAAGTAATCGGCTGAACCTTTCGAAACAATACCATATCATCTTACAGTAATAATTATTATTCATAAAAATATAGTAGAATAAATGATTTGTTTAAAAATTACTTTGACTTTACCGACTTATATCAAATGAACGGTTAGAAGTTTCCTTTTAGCAAGGACTTCCAGGTCAATGTGCAACATCCTTTTTTTTCAGGATGCAGGTCGACCTCGTTACGATCCTTCCACGTAAGGGCCAGGTTCCATTACCCGAAAAGCAAAACAATGCCTAAAAAAACGCCATAAAAGTGTCCGAAGGGTTGTATTGTATGACGCAAGGGCTAAGCCCAACCCTTGCAGGACAATTGCGTACAAGGTCACGCAGTTTTTTCTTCAGGACTCCTCAGGACAATGGTCCTCCGACGTAAGGCCTTACCTTATTTTTTTACAGTTTAGTTCGAGTTGAGTCAGTGTCGATGGTGTTCGCGTAGGTGGAGGAGTCAAACCTCAGTGAGTAATTAATAAAACAAGTTTTAATTATGCAATACTTTTATTAATTATTTCTTATACTGCGTGCCAATAACGACTCAGCCATCTGAAAATATGTGCCAATGTAAAATTTATAAACACTTATAGTAAGGGGTAATTGTTTGTTGATATAGTAAACATATGTGGTTATTTAATTTTTTTTTACAACTTAAAAAGTGGAAATTCATATTTAACAACATGCACCAAATATAAGTTGTTGTTTAAGAAAAGCTTAAACACCAATTATTTAACAAACTATTTAATTGTAAACAGCTTGTAATTTTTGTTTTATTTTACCAGCCACAGGGATTACTGAAACATTCAACAACCACTAATTTATATTTATTTGGAATTACTATAAGTTCTACTAATGTAAAATGATATTTTATAATAAGATTTAACCTAGTTTGTTATTAATAACAATTTAATATAATATATAATGGAGGGTTTAATAGACATTAACTGTAGTATATCCTAACAACTGAAGATTTATTTAAGTAGTATTAAAAAGGACCTATCTCACTTTATTCGGATTAAAATATTATCATTGAGTTAAATTTGTATTTACATATCATTTATATTAGATTCTGTAGTTACTATTTCATATATTATTTCCTTTAAAATTATGGTTAATCAATATATTTAAGAAATGAGTAATGTTTTGATCTCAATGTAATATACATAATATGAGGTTATGTAAAAAAAAATTAAATAAATGTTCAAGAATTAAAAGTAAATACTTTACTTATTATACAAATGCTCTTTTTTATTTAATAATTATTTTCGGTTTAAATTAAACTACACGTAACCTTAATGGTATAGATAGATATAGATAGATAGATATAAAATGCTCTTTATTAAATTATTTACAACTGTTCTTTTTTAATTTTATTTTTCACATTAGCAGCCACAGCATGGTACTTATACCGTCTGCCGTCCTTAATGGTATCCATAAATATATTGTTTTGATCTCAATGTAATATACATAATATGAGGTTATGTAAAAAAAAAAATAAATAAATGTTCAAGAATTAAAAGTAAATACTTTACTTATTATACAAATGCTCTTTTTTATTTAATAATTATTTTCGGTTTAAATTAAACTACACCTAACCTTAATGGTATCCATAAATATATGGACACTAATCTGTTAATAGGCTGTCAGTTGATATATTTTTGAGGAATTGTTATTATTAATTATCTTTGATAAGGATATATATTTGAAAAACATATTCACTGATACATGACGATGAAATATGTTGAATTTAAAACAGCTAGTAAACTCTCATACTTTTTTTTTGTAGTCGAGAACAATTAATTGTAAAATAGATAAAAGCATTTTATTTTTGTTAAGTCGTTCGTCTTATCACTGGTGAAATTAACGCAGGAAATAACCAAATCTATTCAAGATCCTAGATATGGGATTATTGATAACGTACCTAATTTCATTTTTTTTACATACGGATATACTAGTCAAGTATATATTATTATTTCCTATTTATTGCTTAATTATTCATAATTAAATATGGTAATGAAGAGATAAACTATTCCGAACAGGGAGAAAGAGGTAGGGGGTGAACCTATGCATTTTAAAAAGCAGTGCCCATTTTAATACGCCATAAGATTGGCTGGAAGACATTTTGTAGGATGTGCCGGAGGCTGGGGAACCAGGTGAGACCTGTTTTTTTTAAAAGGGGTTTTTCTGTTCATCCCAGCTGCACAAGAGAAATGGATCGATTTTTTACTATCGATTTACAGCCTGTCTTGTCGGCTATGACGGTGTAGATGTGAGGGAGGAAAACTATCCCGTGGATTAGAAAAAAAATCTACTATCTAAATATTTTTTTTATCCAAAAACTATTTAAGTTACCGTCAATTATATTTTTTTTAATTTTTGAGTTTATAACAAATAACACTCATAATTATAAAAATATAAAAATGAGAAGGATTCACTAAGGGTTAATATAACAATAAAAACACGTCAATAGCTATATCACACATAGCCAAATAACAAAAATAATGGAATTAGGTTCCTATAAAATAAAATAAAATTCAGGCTATTGTCCATTATGAATAATAATTATTATTTTCTAAAATAATAAAGCTAATAGAACAGCATATTGAAGCAGAAGCAGAAGTAGTAAACACACATTGTATTTGTAATTATAGACATTGATAATTAAATTAGATTAAAATTTGTACACTAAAAAGACACCAATAATGATTAAGTATAACAAAGTTTTTTTTGGTGTTTATTGAAATATTGTTTGTAGACGATAAACTGTTGGGTATTCATTCATACGGATATATAAATTTTAAATAATAAAAAGATTGCTGATTGCTATATTATTACTTAACGGATGTCATGAAAATATTTTTGCTACAAATATCATGCACTGAAGTCTAAAATGTAAAATTGTCAATTCATGTAACGGCTTTTTATTTTTACTATAGTTCCTTATTGTTTAATTTCCTTAAATAAAATTATTCAATAAAAAAAAATTACCAGTAACATAAAAATAAGAATTACATATGATTTAAATCAGTCCGCAACTATATATTTTATTATCAATTCATGAACTTATAAACCGTTGTTGTATTTATAATTGCTGTAAATAGTTTCGTGTAAAAACATTCTCTAGGTCTAAAAGTAAGTACTCGTGATTGTTTATTGAATTTATTTTTAAATTATCAATCAAGTTTTTCACTTCGCTATTTTTTAATATTTATCAGATCTTAAAAGAGAACTTCTTTAAAATGGTTAAAATGTTTGCATGATTTGAAAATAAATATATATTTATTTGCATGTTATAAGTATGTATAATATACAAATATTAAATTTATTTGTATTTTAGACGTATAATAAAAGCATAAAAATATATTTATAATTTTTCTCTTCTAAATAAATATATTTAAATGATTTCAAAAATAAATATAATATTTATTTGTGTGTTATAAGTACAAATGTGTTTTTTATAACCACATTTTAATGACATACTGTTCCTTAAAGATAAACCAATTCCTATTGAATAATTAAATTAAATAATAAGCATCTCATGTTTTTTAATATTTATAAAGTTCTAACAAAGAACAAAAATACAATGAATTATCTAATATTGAAAATTATTTAAAAGTTGTTTTTACTATATTCGGATACGAATACAGTTCAGAGCCAAAGTATGTCTATGAATTAAAAATACACATTGTAGTATTTGTGTCAGATAGTCTAAAGAAAAAAAATGGTTAATGCCGACATTAAAAACCTTATCTTGGTTAATATAGGTCGTCTCAAAAGTAAGAGATTTATCACATGTGTCAATGGCATTTATAGCTTCCCATCTCTGCTCTACATCGGCGAAATGTTTTTAGGAACAATAAAATGGATTAATAAAATCTTACGGAAGCGTCTAGTTCGAATTAGTCATTTTAAAAATCGTCTTGACATAAGTGTTTTATTACCTTCTGGAATAGTATAATTAAATATAGTAGTTTCCGGTTCCTCTGTGGAAATTATATTATTGCTTTTTCTGTTATAATATATAAATATATACATAAATAAAATTATATATATTTTAAATATTTATGTACTTTGTATTCAACTTTAAATTATTTCTCTTTCACTGTATTGGATGATTATTAAAAAAAAGAAATAGTAATAAAAAAAAGTAAAACTACAGAAAACGATGTAATATTACTATTTCAGTAATGTTACTTTAATATTTAATATAATGTAAATATAAATGTAATTTATATTACATTATAATGTATTATATAATAAAATATGTTCTTTCATTATATAAATATTATTATTACATTATAATCTATTATTTTGCATTATCATGCATATAACTTAACAATTATCAATTCTATAACCGTAATTTGAGCAATGAGAAGTACAATGTAATGAATACATTCATAATTTTTAAAATGGATGTATCCTTTTGATCGATACATTTTTAATATACTCAAAGAAAGGATGTTTTTATTAGTGGGAATATTACGCATGAAGTTAAATTGTATCTATATGTTCTTATATTGCCTTGAAATATTTTCTTTAAAATAAAGTTATTATTATTTTTTTAAATATAAATACAGTTATAAAATTAAAACTATAAGTAGAAACATATATTATATTATTGTTTAAGGTATTAAAATATATTATACAGCTTTTTTTAAAAAAAAAGGTATTACTTAAAAAATAAATTTTACTTAAAATATAAAAATAACATAAATTGAGTACCTATTTGTAAAATAATCCTTTCTTTTTACTTGACATCGTAATGAACGGGAATGAACCGTGAAAATATCCATTTTAAAACAACCGGAAAGCGTTTATCATACTTTCGGTACAGCCGCATGTTCCTTCACGGTCAATTAGATAAATATATATTTTTTTCAATAATAGCTTTTTCTCTAATGGTTATATAGTGCTCAGGTAATTAGGGTCTGCTAAATTCACCGTGACGTAGATAGGAGTATACAAGTTTTATTGTGACACTTGACAGTGTGTAGGAGCACCTTTGGCAATGTTACATTTACATGTCATACATGTTTATGGAGTCACAGTCTCAAGGAAAGGATGTAAATTCTTCTCACAGCGAGCCGAATCACGGTTTAAACTTATTTTTTTAAGTCGTAATGTAATATATTATTAATATTCTGGCTTACTCATATATTATTAAAAAGTATTTATTCAGATTATAATCCCAGGCAATATATTCCATTTTAATCTAATACATTTATTTATATAATTCTATCTTGTTACTTTAAATAGATTTATTTAGTTACAAATAACTACATTAAATAATAATGACTTAATTTAATTTTTAATTGAGCAACTATAGTTTCTATTAAATTAATATGTTCTGAATAAATTATCATCCATAATCCACCATTGCAGTTTAAAATGATAAAGAACAATAACATAAAAACAAACGGCCACTTTAAAAGTAGATAGAATTTTATCACCAATAAAGCATTTTATCTGTTTCTTTGATAGGGTTGAGAAACCTCTGAGCTATTCGCTATGCATATTTTTTTTTATATATACTATGGGTAGGATAATTATTTGAATTTATTCCCAATTGTGATTACCACTAAATTCTTCAATTAGTTAAACACTACACCTTATTAATGACTCAAAAATTTCATTAAAAATGGAACAAAGTTATTTTTGACGATACACTAAGAAAATAAAAGTAATAAGTAGTAGAAATATATTCCTCAGCTTAATTAAATAAAAATGAAACTGTTATACTTTTTTTTTTACTTTCTTATAACAATTTTTAAAAAGCAAGGAACAGGATACCTTAAAGCCTTATTTTTTAAAATAAGTCCGGTTTAAGCATTAGAAATTTGCCAATGATCAGATCGCAGAAATCATGTTGAATTTGTTTACTTTATTATTTAATATTTTAAACATTTTATTTATGTTTATAATGATTTTATTATATTTTGATTACTATGCTTGTATTTGTTTTGATTTTAAAGGTGCCAAATTACTAATTACATCTATAATCACATTTTATTTACTGTAAATAATCAATTAAGTAGTAAAAATCTACATAAGATAATTCTTAATTAATGAATAAAAAATACCCTTGAAACATTTTCATAATTTTTCTGGCTTAATATTCTGCTATTTGTAGCTTTAAAATTATATCTGTCCAATATAATATTTTTATCCATACATGAAATATACAGTTAATTAAAGTATTAAAATCATGAAATTCTAAGTTCTTTTTTCTTAATGCCGTCTTCGTTTTGGATTAGTAAATATTAGTTTTCATGGTATTTTCTTAATAATATACAAGTTTCTAACTAGCATTTTACATTTTATGTTTCATGCTTAAAGCAGTAATAAATAATTTAATGATGATTAACGTGATAGTATTACAAACTAAAATGAACGCCGGCCCTTTTTTCGAAACTAAGCCTCATCGAATCCGAACGGCATCGTTCATTGGCCGTATTATTTTTAGATAATATTTGTATAAAACAATAATAAATTATTATATTGTATAAATAAACAATAATAATATATTTTTAGATATATGTCGTAAGAAAAGTATGATTTTCATTAAAATGTAAAGGCAAACTTATAAATTTTGATAAAGATCAGATATTGTATAAAAAAAAAAGAAAGGTAAAATTACATATTAAAATAACAATTATTTATGTCTTAATGTTGATTGCATTTTGTGAAAATTACAATGGAATAACTATGTTATTTATTGTGAGTTAGTGCAGTATTTTTCATTCTGATTTTACTAGTATTATAATATTATGTTGTAATTAGTTATAACTCCAACCGATATCATAATATGCTTTATTGATAACGAGACTTTATAAATACTCTATAAAATAAATTAACTAACATCATTCAAGGGGAAGAAAATGGTTAGGGTTGGGGTCAAATAAATAATTCCTTAATTAGCGATAAACTATTTACTTATTATTTTTTATTTTATTTAATTATTATTTTTACTTTGTATAGTTTATCTAAATATGTAAGAGATTATTTATTTGAACTTCACCCACGCCATTTTCTTCCCTATATACGTCAACTAATATTATTTAAGATCATTTCCAATTAATATATAGTTGAAAAATAAAGTATTTTATTTATTTTTAATAGAATATTTTTACTAATTATATTTAAAAACAAGAAATGATAAAATTTTGTAAATTTATATGTATATATAGATAAATAATTGTATATTATGAATAGCGGCCATTACTTGAACCGGGCCGCCATATCGGCTCTATGGCCGGGCGAGGAACCATCGCTGCCCGGCAACAGGACTCCTTTGGACGCCTGCTCAATGGCGCTTCCTACCAATGGGAAACATGCTACCATTCTCAAATGTTTTATTATTTATATAATTTAATTAACTTACTGTTCTGTATTTGTAATAACTTTATTACATTTTAAAGTTATATTATTAATTTTCTAAACAGTAATCAAGTTCAGATAAAGAAAAGGATTTATTTGATTGCAAGGCTCTGAACTCATTCCATTAATTGTATTAATTATGTGTTTATTTAAATTTCTTGTAAATATCCTTCCATTTAACATATTCTTTAAAATATTGTTCATTTTAACCTTTTGAAACTATAAAAATAATTAAATAATTAAAATAAAATCTCCTAATCACTAATCAAGTTCTGAAAAAGAAATGTTTACGCAAGGCTCTGAAATCATTCCATTAACAGAAATATTTATTAAAATATCATATACATATTCTTAATTCGAATATATTATTCGTTTTAACCTTATGAAATCATAAAAAGTAATGTATTTTTATTTAATAATTTTGATTTTTATAATAGAATCGGTGTTTTACTTTTTTTTTAAAGGAAGTATAATTTTTAATTATTATAATAAATACAAATAAAGTTCTTATTTTATTATTTTTGTGATTAAAATTTATCTATTATCTCTAATTTCTTTACATTTATCTACTTACCTTTATGGATCTCCTTTATATCCAATAATGTAGTTTTAAATTTCAAACTTTCATACTTTTATGCGTACCTAAAAAAAAAAAAACATTCTAGCCATTTCATGTTTGAGTTATAAAACCATTTGGAGTTATGAATGGCTTTATATATGTGCGTCCACTTTAAATAACAGTTACCTTTATAATATTTCCCATTCATTTTAATAAATAAAATATAGTGGGTTATATCTCCAAATGAAGAACCTTACTTTCATTAGATTTATAGCTAAGAGTTTATTATGAATTCCCTAATTTATTATTTAAATAATTATATAACTAAAGGTAAACGTTGATAAATTGCTTTAAAACTTTTTTTCAAGGGATAATTTTTAACTTATTCAATCCTATGTAGCATTGAAATGTATGTTTTCCTAATGATTAATGGTTACCGAATAAAATGTTTGTTTATTTTTAGAATTATTAACAGTTTACTCCATTGATACCAATGGATTTATTATTAAATATATTTATTGAAATGAATAATAACTCTGGATCTTTTTAAGAGAGAGAACGGTTTACAATAATACTGTTTTAGGCCGTTGAAGACAAATATAATTATATTAACATTAACACGGCAAACGTTTTGCTGTTATTGGCTTAACGATTTTAATTAAAATCATTATGTATTAAGTGATCTATGGAATGCCATATATAAGATAATTATTATTTGTCCAATTATGTAAATTTGGATGAATATTCAATTTAAATTTTTTAATTTACTATTAAATTCCACCAAAGATATTTGAAAACTGACCCTCAGACCAAATCATGAAATAAACATTATCGGTAGTCAATATTCATTTAATGCATGATATAAATATTTTTAAAAATACTGTTTTCATTGGTATACCATAGTAAAAAGATTTGTTTTATTAAAACCACTAAAATGCTATAGCTCTTATGCCTGCTAAAATTATATTATAAGAATATTATAATACTTGTTTAGCAGAGAAATATTGATCAATACATAATTCTAGGAAACAAGTATTAATGAATAAAATAATTTATCTACTTTTTTTAAATGTTTGAGAAACTAAACATTTCTATTTTTTTTAAATTCGGCTTTGAGAGAAAAAGTTTGAAAAACGAAAATTATTTTTTACGAGTAAGTATTCTGTACTGAGTGCAATAAACTTATAAAATTTATTATTTTTTAAATAAAACTACTAAAACGATTGATTTTTTGTTGGTTTATTTGATTTGTTGTTAAATAGACTACTAACCTTATTCATAAGTTTTAATTCATATTTTAGTTATTTATTTATTATCTAAATGGTACTGTTTAGAATTATATTATGTGAATATGTTTTTTTATTCTGATGTCGAGAGAAATGATAAATAAAGTTTGAAAACAGCTTAAAAAATGCTAAATTATGGATATTTTATTTATTTTTTAATAATAATAATTCGTTATTATATAAATAGGTTATTTATTGAGTGTTATATTATAATTTATATCATCTTATTATCTTGAGTTACTGAACTATATAAGATTAGCGGTTCCCAGCGGAAGTGATAAAGTCTACCTTATCCTAAATTGTTGGTTGTTTAGAATTGCAGATGGAGCGATCGGAGGCCTCGTATATCGGAACCGAAAGCAAACACCTTATGCCGACTCGAACAATTTAATGGTGAGGTTTAGGTCCCCAGAATGAAAACTTAAAACCGGGCGTAAACAGCTTTCGGTTTTAACTTGCGTAGGAAGCAGTTACGCCGACTAGTTTATCCTCGTACTCTACGATAGTTCTGTTAGAGAATATTTATATCCTTGCCTTCTCCTGGGGTAAATAAAGTTGTTGTTCTTAAAGAGCCGTCTAGCAACGGAACGGGAGTTGTGTTTGGAACGGTCTGGACACTGTTAGGCTTCTGATGTTCCACGGGGACGCGAGGATTGGGGATTTTTAACTTATGATTTAGGGAAACCCAAACATGGTTTTATAGTCGGAGTAAATATTTGTTCACCGGAGTTAGAAAGGAATCGAGAGAATCATTATAAGGTAAAAATTTAATGAATTATTGTTTTATTCTTACAGCTTTTTTCGAGAGAAAAGTCGACTAAAGTTATTAACTTTAATAGGAGACCAAATAACCCACGTGAAGAAACAATTGTAAATAATCTAGCTTACACTTAATTTTTATAATACTGTAAATAACAAATTATAGAAGAAAATGTCGCCAATAAAACTCGCTTGGTAATTATGTTTTTTAAAATTATTTTATATTTTTGAAAAATCAGTTTATTTTTACCTGATACCTTTACTTTTAACCAAAAAGCTGTTAATATTTTATTTTTATTTACTGTGCTTTAAATAATTTTATTTACAAAATCTTAAATTTAAAACAGGAATGGCTCCCCCGATAAATAAATTACTCATAATAAAGAAGTGATAAATTGATTTATACCATGTAATAAATTGTAATATTTATTGCAGTGTATTGTTTGTAAAATATTGCATTTTTAATACTACCAAGTATACATTATTAATTAATAAATAACCCATCAGATATTTAATGTAGTATTATTAATCTTTAGTTACTTTAATGCAATCAAAAATATATCATCATTTATAAAATTATGAAATAATATCATTAATTATTAGAATTAATAATACGAATACTTTCTTAATTAAATAATATATAATCGGCTATAAAGCTGTTATTGGATTAACTGTATTTACTTCTCTTTACGTAGTAATTAAAGAATTGTATAAACAGTAAGTAACAATTATATTTATTCCAAAATAGTAATTATAAACTGATGTACTAAATTATATATTTATATTTTTATAATAACAAATATACCAAGATAGGTGGAAATACCAAATGAATAATTAATTGATAATTCCACAGATTTGTGATAAATTTGTAAGAATCATCAAGGAACAAAAATTGTTTTGTTTTATATCAGTAATAATTTTTTATTTTGTTTAGATTACCTATATAGTTTTTCTATCCTTAATATGAATACAGTTTTTAAATATAAACACGTTTTATTGACTTTTATGATAGAAGTGCCACTATTGGTATTGATTTAATAACTAACTGATAAACTTCCCGTGTGATATTTATCATAAATAACAATTTTTTTCATCAACTATATAATTTTTCTTTATCGAAAATATTTTATGTTACCTGGTAATATTTTTAATTATTTTACAAAGGAACATATTATATATGGGAATGAATTATGAAATAATTGACTATAGATAAATACTTTAAGAAACAACTCACACTCTTGAAAATATTTTTTTATTATTTAAATAAGTGAAATTAATTATTATGAAATTTCAATTCATGCATTCTGAACATAAAAAAAAATATAACTTCTCTATTTATCGCTTATTTGAGTGTTCATGCGATTGATTACGGTCGTATGCTATCGGATTATTATTCAATTTAACATGTTAAGTGTGCATGATTAAAAAAATAAAAATAAAAATAGAAGATAAAGAATTAATCTAAGAGATAACGTTCTGCACAATGTGTAAATTGATAATTATGCAAACTTATAATCTCTGATTTATAACAATACTGACAATATAATACCTACTATTTTTCTTGAGTGAAACATTCTCTGTTATAACAATAGTTTTCATTAATTCCCACCTTGACAATGGATGTCAGACATTTCTCACCTGCCTTCAGATCTCTTGACGTGATTAATATGTAAGCCGTGCTGAGGAGATTCCTGTTTCTCAGACTCTGATAATGAAGGATATCGTATGATCAAGCAGATATATATTATTTATTCACCTGGTGAACTTCCTGATATAAAGAAAGCCTATTGATACAAGAATTTTATTAAAAATAATTTTTAAATCATTAACAATCTTCATAGCATTAATCCATATTAGTAGCATAAATCTCTTCATTTTCAAACAGAAAAAAAATGAAACAATACAACATAAATATTTGCAGTTTTAAAAAAGATTTATAATATACATTAAAATAAGTAAATATTTAATGCATGTTTTATTAAGAAAATATATACTTTTTTTAGATTCAAGTTATTATATTGATAAAAAATTGTCAAAGTATTTTAAAACATAATACAAAAAATGATTATATATTATTTTATAATCGATAATTAATGATGGTATAAAGTTTACTTCTTATGCATCAAAGTACAATAAAATTATTCGTTCTTCAGACTTTCTACTAATCCCAAATATGGTAAATTTTCAATTAGAAAAATAAATACATGGATTATTAGAATCGCAACGAATTAAGTTTTTTTTTTCTGTCAGACGATTTAAATTATTGCTAAATAAACTCTTTTCAGAATACAAATATGCATTTAAACATAAATAGTCTTGTTTGATTTAAACTTTTGGCACAGATAAAAATAATGATTTATATATTATACCATCTAATTATTTTTAATTGTTCCTGTATTTAATTTATTGATTTAACCATAATGAAAGTACACTACTACTGAATATTAAAATGTACCTACAGCTACGATAAATAATATAAACACAAAGAAGCATAAAATTATTCGCTAAGAAAAAGTAAAAACAAAAATTTATGGATGTCATAAGATGTAAGCAGTGATGATTTTAAGTAATATAATTTTTTGTAGAATGTTGAATTTAAAACTAATATAAAGATCCTATTTATATTAGGCTGTAAGTTATTAAGTTATTAAATACATTTTTCTTTTTTTATTAATGTATTTGTCTATTGAACCTTTGAACAACTGTGAATCGTCTTGTTTTTACTTTATTACCTATGTTTTATTGCCTATACGTTACTTTTATGATATACTATTTTTATTTGTTATTACCGTGTCATAACATATGCTTTTAAATCTTAAGATAAAGTTATTGAGATTTTACAAAGCCATTCAGAAAGGGATATGAATAAAAATGTAACGCGAGTAAATATTTTCTGCATTTTATATATTTTTTCCTAGATTACATTATATTTACGATTAATAAATATTTTGAAGTTTTTACCATAAGTCAGTTTTTAGATAAGTCAGATTATTTATCAATATGTTTGATTTATATATATATATGTATATACATATATGATATCAGTTTTATGGAGCGATTACTTATCTATTCTATTTACAATGTATGAGTTACTTCTATTGTAGCTATGGTATAGTAATGGTAATTTTAAAGTTCTATTTTTAAAATACATCACGCAGAACAATAAAATGGTAACAAAAGTTTCGCCCCGTTATCGTAAAAATAAGAGATAAAATTATTTGTATCGCTACAAACCAGCATTCGAATTAGCACTATTGGAAGTTCACGACACGTATTACTCTTTTTATTACCCTCTGCTATCTCGAAAAGTTTATGATTCCTCGGGAAAAAAGCCGATATTGGAATTTACTTTTGTTTTCAAGTATTTATCTTTGTAAAGCTTGTTTATTTTCTCTTCTCTCATTTTCCATTTTCTTCATTTTTTTTTCTTTTATTCATTTGTATTTTGCTCTCCCCGCTTAACAGTTATTTTATATGCAGGGATTTCTAGCTGCAGATGCTGACCGGTAAATAAATTCTGCAAATGCCTGTATAATGCAAGGATTACCATAATGGCGTCGGTAATAAAATCCTGAGGAGGATTGAGTGGTGCACTCTTGCGATGCACTCTAGAGTGCACAATCTGAGTGCATATTTGAGAGGCTACCAGCTCAGTATATACTGAGTGCAACCCAGGTGCTTAGCCTCACCTGCCCAATATGGCTGCTTGGAGTACTCCTGTGGGACGGCATCTTTTATAGTTCCGCTGGGAACATTTTATCATTCATTATAGTTGTTATAATTGAAATGCAGACACTTTGGGAATTCCATTAAAACTGGAATAAAAAAAGTGATAAAACTAATTTCGAGAATAGTAATGTTAATAAAAGATGGAGACTTTTTTTTTTGGTAAATTAAGTTCAAATATATTTTTTTTTAATTACCACGTATTTTAATTTTGTTTAACCTGTAATTTATTTACCATTTCAATTTTTTATTATTGCAATTATCATTACTAATTTCTCTTTTTATCATATTTTATTTTTCTTATTATTTTTTATTTTATTTTCTTTATTACCCACTACTATTGCTACTTTATTACTCATTAATTACGTTATTTTTTTCTTATTATTATTTTCATATCCTTCTCCATTACCCACCTTATATGTGATTAGTTTTTCATCACATTAGTTAATTATTTATTAATCATTACTGTAACTATTGCTTTATAATTATATTTATTCTTTATTTTAATTATTATAATATTTTATATTTCTTATTATAATTCATTTATTATTTTATTTTATTTATTTATTATTTTCTATAGTACAATTATAATATAATATTATGTAGTATTACTAATTCGTTATTTTTTATTTTATTTTTCTTACTATTGTTTTCTTATTATTTACTTTATTATTACTTATTTTTTTATTTTTACTTCATTATTTACTTTCGAATTCCTCTCGCATTCAATCCTTACAATCCAAAATCCTCCGTAAAATCCTCAATGCTCCTTACTTTGTAACGAACAAAGTAATCCATAATGACCTTAATGTCCCTTTTTTTGCTGATTTGGCCCGAATCCAATGTCAATCTTTTCATGACAAACTTTATTCCCACTCAAACCCACTAGTTTCAAACCTTACAACCTCTTCAATTCCTGATAACCCTCCGAAGCGTCTGTAGAGAAGATGGCCTCCCCACCTTCTAAGTTGAACTTATTATTTGAGTACTGCCACTGGGTAGTTTCTCTACTTGTCTTTCACGCTAATATGTACCAATCATTATATTTACTAGTTGTGTTATTTTAATACAGTTGTAAATTTCATTAAATAAATTTTTTTTAAAAATGATTTACTTTTATTATTATAATATTTTATTTTTCTTACTCTGTATCATTTCTTTATTTATTATTTACTACTATTATTACTACATTGTTTATAACTACTTTATAGCTTTATTTTATTTTTTTTATTATTATTTCCTTTTTATTAGTACTATTACTTTGTTTTTTGCCTTAGTCATTACAGTATTTTTTTTTTTATTATTCATTTCTATTTAACATTTTCAGTAAATTATTTTATAAGTCTTCATCATAAATTAATTTTAATCTTCATCATAATTTAATTATAGAACGTAAAAATTTACTGAAGATAGTAAATCACCATGGATAATTGAAAATAACATGGATCTAAACCGTACTGGTTTTTAAAGTTTTAATACATTTAAATAACATAATAAATAAATGTTATAATAAATAATAAAATTATATTTTTATAAGCAAGTGGAGTGGACCACTTGGTGTGACGCATGATTCCAGAAGCGGTAGTTTTTTGTTGTAGATCATTTTTTGTATAATGGGTTCTTGGTCCATCTACAATTAATTATTATGACTTATTAATAATATAATAATAATCTCCACCTATTATAATCTCCACGAATGGATTGGTTCCTAAATCCACGTTGGAGGGCATTGAGAAACTGGGAATTCTTGTCGAGGTTTTAAAGGAGGCTCAACAGGCAGTTCTCCTAGACACAGCCAGGATCGTCAGAAAATTTCTGAATGTTTAGAGATGAAAAATATAAAAATAAAAAAAAAATAACTGCAGATGGTTGGACTTGTCCCCCATCTCTGTTTTGAACCCGCAAATGCGATAAAAAAAATAGATAATGATAATATTTGTTATTATATCTGCTGACGCTCTTTTTTGCTATATATTAGTTTTAAATAATGTATAGTTCTTTTTAATGAACTTTAAATGGAATGCAAACACTCATTCATTTTTATAATTCATTTTCATATGTAAGGTTCATTAAAACATACATAAACCATCTTCCCCCCCAAAAAATAAGGCTTTTAAGCAAACACAAATACTGAAATTACATTACGAGTATAATGTCTGAACTGGATAAGTAAGCGATGGTAAGATGTCTATATATAAATATGTTAAAATGCATCCGGGTCCGTACATCTGTGTTTTTTATTTATAATTTACAAGTCAGAGTGGTACGAGATTTATCGAACTCAACCCTGAGGGGTGCCCCAACTATTTCAACACTTCAACAACCCTCCTCAGAGAGATACAGGACAGGAATAAACAAAGATGGTAAGTCTCTTGTGCGTCCCGACAATGGCTCCTTGTGCAAACACCCCATTTTCTCGGATCGTCGTTGAATACACAAGTCTAGAAGCATCCCCTCCTTTTGTGCTACGACATCGCCCTTCGAGTTACAAATCAAATTCAAGTCCTGTTCGGGGCAACGGTGCGAAAAATTTAAATGGCGCGTTCTATAATGTTTTTTTAAAAGGAGGCCATGATCAAAACAAATATTTACATAATCTTCCCTCACCCCTAGCTCCAAGAGCTGTGAATTACCAAGACCAGTTCTGTCGTCGACTTCACTATGTCACGTGGGAACTCTGTCCTGTGGAGGATCCACCATCATTAGAGTTATATCGAGGGGAAGAATATTGGTTATTTATATCTGGCTTGCTCAGCTAGCGAGGGTTCTTAGGGAAAACCCGAGTACGAAAAAAAAAATCGGTCCCAAAGCTATTAGTGTTTAATATAATAAATATGAATTGACCAAAAGCAGCAATAAAATAAATGGGCACAATTTAACACAGATCACCAGAACTCGCCATTTCGGGCTATTTCAAGACTTATTAAACAGACGTTACAAACTTCTGAATAATCACAACAAATAAATAAATAATTCATATAAATGTCTATTATATGACCTGTATTGAAGTACTCAGTTAAACTTGGGGTTCCACTAATCTATTGAATTCCCTATGTACTAAACTGCTGCCCAACACGGAGTATTTAGAGATTGGATTTGGTGCAAACCTAAAATTTCTTCTTATTTTTGTTTTTCGGAATTGAGTTTTGGGACTCCGCTAAGCCATTTTCTCCCGTATCAAATCCTTACAACCTTAACCATTCGTAAAATCCTTAATCCTTCTTACTTTGTTACGAACAAAGTTATCCATAAAAATCTCAATGTCCCAGTTGTTACTGATTTGGTCCGAAACCAATATCTGTCCTTTCATGAAAAACTTTATTCCCACTCAAACCCTCTAGTTTCATACCCAGCTACCTCTTCGATTCCGGATAATCCTCCGAGGCGTTTGAAAAGAAGATTGCCTCGTGACCTTCTAAGTTAAATTTCTGATTTGAGTACTACCACTAGGTAGTTTCTCTACTTGCCTTTATCCATGTAATTATGTATTATTCATTATATTTACTTTTTTATTGTTATAATACAGTAGTAATTTTCAATGAATATTTTTTTAAAGAAACATAGACCACTAAACATATAGTCTAGGATCCATGATCCATTTTTGACTTGATTAGTATCAAGCTTCGTTTCGATGAGACGTCCAACAATTTCCTGTGCGAAAATTCTCGATTGTTGTAGCTAAAAGAGGTAGCAAGGATAAAATATGTCAAAGAAAAAAGAAGAAGTAAAAAAAAAATCAGCTGGTTAGTAATCATTTTTGATGACATGGTTATCGACACATATTGGAAGGAGGGGACTCTTTGATCAAACCATACATTTTGTAGGACAAATATTTTTTCAAATAATTTAGGTAATTATCTTGAGATTGAACAAAAAAACCGAGCTAGCAATAAATTTTTGAGAATCATCAAATCGACATATTTTATCCTTACTACCTCTTTTAGCTACCACAATCGAGAATTTTCGCACAGGAAATTGTTGGGCGTCTCTTCGACACGAAGCTATTCACGAAGATTCAGCTTGATACTAATCAAGTGCAAAAATGGAACATGGATCCTGGACTAATATAGTACAAATGTTATTTTACATTGCTACATGAAGGCGTTCAGACTCAATAGCAGTTAACACCAAAATTTCAAAAATTGACTTTTTCAAATTTTTGGATAGTTTCTAAAATCAATTTTGTCTAACACGTTTGATCAAAAAGCAATAAACTCTATTACACTAACAACCACATAGCTTTTAAAGATAAGCTGATGTAGTGAAATTTATATTCAACTAGGAGGAAAGCATACTGCAACGTACACAGAAGCCCCTTGAGATATTGGACAGCATTGGAAGGTATAAATATAATTTGGTCATGTCATGTGAAATGAAGAGTTAATCTGCTGCAGTTAATCATACAGAGTAAGATCGAAGGAAAGAGCGGTCCAGGTTGGAGGTGTCTGGTTGAGGAATCTGAGGCAATGCGGAGGGTTAACATCGATAGACTTGTTTCGTGCAGCGCTCAGTAAAATAAGATTGGCCCTTATAGTCACCAAAATCCAAAGCGGATGGCCACTTTCAGAAGAAAAAAAAACTAAATCCCTGCTACAAGTGGGAGAAAGAAGCTTTTAAGAATAAAACATCCCTTCTTCAAGTTCACATTTGGCTCTTGCGAAATTCAGAGAAGCCTAGGGGTATGGCGCCTTCCAACACTACCTACAGCCACTATACAGCACCATGTGACTATTTCAAGGGCCTTTTTTTTATGGTGGTTCTAGAACTAGGAAGCTGTGAAATATTCATTTTCGAAACCACAGAATTATCATCATCATATGTAGCTACTGGCTGATTTGTGGGGTGAGCGTGTTAACATAATAAAATAAATATTAAAATATATTTGAGATCAAAATATGTCAAAAGTATTATTTTTATTAAATTAGATAAACTAAATAAAATTAAATATTTTATTTTTATTTTTTAATTTTAATCAGAATTGATAAAAATAGATATGACGTGTTTGTTTGTTTGTTTGTTGTTGCTTAGAGGCGTAAAACCCTAGGGTCATCAACGCCTGTAAATTTTTTATTTTTATAATTATTTATCTTTAAAAAAAAAAAAAATAAAAAAAAAAAAAATAAAATAGTCATATACACATACATACTAATAAATAATGCAACTATAATAAGGAAAAAAATAAAGCAATCGGAAAAAACAACAAATGCATCTATAGCAGGGACAATGGAGGATCAAATATTGGTTATTAATTTACAGTTTGTAATGAATTTCACCACTTTGTCGATTTCAGTTTTGTTGTCTTTAAGTGCTTCTCTAACATCGGGGGGTATTTTGAGCTGATTTAGTATTTTTTTATAGGAGTAGCATTCCTCAAACATATGTCTGATGCAAAGATTTTTATTACACCTAAGGCATATCGGTGGTGCATCCCTTGTAATGAGATGTGCGCGGGTAAGCCGGTTGTGTCCTATTCTAAGGCGAGCTATAGCCACCCACCTCTTCATGGCGTTTACTACGATTAGATGTAGCCCAGGGCTTTACTTCCCTTTTTATATTTACTGGCTGGACTTTCATCCCACATTGCTTGCCATCTTTTTTCTATACATTCTTTAAGGGGGCGAGCAAGTTCTTGGGCGAGATATGACGTGTGAATAGCCCTTAGCTGTATTATTTTGTTTACGAACTGACATCAAATCGATTAATTTATCTAACGAATTGAGAAAAATTGTATTTATTATGATACAGTAAAGAATAATTTACTGGTATACTAGATTTCATCTATCATAATATAATGATAGTTTATGTATTGTGGAACAGTCAATACTTACCAAGTTCAAATTCTAGTTTACCATTTTTTAAAAGTAACCATTCTAAGTCATTTAATGTCTAGGAAAATACTCAATAAAGCATGCGTTTAAAGTATAACTTTGATCTAAATTAAAATAAATTTAACTTTATAATAACATGATATACCTACATTTATTTTTGTTGACATTATTCAGGGTTTTTAAAAATAAATAATGTAAACACACCCATTATCGAACCACTTATTCAATCTAATGCAATTAAGAAAAAAACTATTTATTTAGGTAATATAAACCATAATTTTGCACATTCTTTCATGTTGTTATTTATTCATTAATACGTTAGTTTATTTATTTTTTGTTGTACTATTACCACTCCATCATAATATAATAATAGTATATGTATTGTGAAGCTCACCGAGCCTCTATTAAGTGGGTACCCAATATAAGGGGGAAAGTCTGGGGGTTGAGCGTGATCTAGGACAAATCACCTCCCTGCACAACCGTTCTCCATGAAACAGTATAGTCTCAACCTTTACTTCACCGTTACAGTCTTACCCATGCACTGAACCCCAGACCCGTTCACGGGTTGTAGTGATACAAGTTTTATATGTATTGTGAAACAATCAATACTCACAAGTTCATTTTACCATTTTTTTAAAACTGATGATTCTAAATAATTTAATTTATAACAAAATAATGAAAGTATAATTTTGAATTAAATAGAAAGACAAATAGCCATAATAACAGAAATAAATTTATTTATTTTATAACATATTTAGGGTCGTTAAATTAAATCTGTTGTATTATTAACACCCAATCCCTAACGTGAATAGTGTGTAATACTAACTAATGTCAATCAATTATCTAATCGAATGCATTTGAGAAAAAAATATTATTAAGATAGTGTAAACCATATCATGTCGCATTACGATTAGTTTAAGGACCCAATTAAGATATTCGCTGACTAGACAAAAAAAAGTTTCAATAATTGATAAATTACATTAAAGAAGGTCCGTAGTTGTTGTAATAAAAATCAGTAATCGATTAAACTAAAATAAATTAATTCTAAATCAAAACAAAGAAAAATTTGTGGTATTCATGCGTGATATTGGCTACACGAAATCAATCATTGAGTAAAATTTTCTGAAATACAATCCTGTCAATTAAAATGTTGTAAATTAAGCCAATGGAGAAATATTCGAATTAATGCTAATATCTTAAAATTGAAAAACCCTCGTGCGCTTACAATTAAAAATTTGTTATTCTTCTTGCCATTCGGGAACAGTGAAAAATCAAGTTTTCATTGGGAAATTCCGATTTCATAGTATAATGTTTTTAGCCCGTATAACGATAAACGATTTTGAAAATTGTAGTTTCCAAAAACAAATGATTATCATGAATATAACAGATTTTCACCTATAAAAAGAACTGTACCCCTACAACCTATGAAGGGTTTTGGACCAGCATATGATAGAGACAGTATTGTTCCTAGGGAAACGGTAGTGCAGGATCGTGACTTGTCCGATATCACTCTCGACCGACAGATTTTTTCACTAAGGCAGTCCACATTAAATCTTTATAAGAGTCTCCATATCCAACAGACTCCATTTTGACTGTTATAAGATTAAATAATTTTTGTTTGAAACTGTAAGAAATATTAATTTCTTCAAACATCGCTTTTTTTCTTTTTATGCGTTATTCATTATACCTCATCAAAATGTATATTTTTATTAACATTATTCTCGCCTTTTCGCTATTATTACTGGTATTGAAATTTGTAATTCTAATTATTAAATAAAGTAAACAAAATACCTATTTATTAACTATATTAAATAATTTCTACAACTCCATTAAAATGATTAATTTAATTTCGTATCTTCATTGTTTATAATCTTTTATTTTAAGATAATAGTAACTAAACTTGGAAAGCGCGATTTTTAGTTATTTTCAGTAATATTCTCTATTTGGTCTTAACTCTTTATTAATTTTTTATAATGTATAGTTTTTTTTTCATTACTCTTCTCAACTTTTTTTTCTAATTTAATTTCATAAATTTACTGGTAGTGGATATATCGTACATCTTTCAATTTTAATTAGGATACATACATATTTTCTGACGATTTAGTATTTTTTTTTTTAATTTTGTTTTGATAACTGAATTATGTTCGTTTTTAAAAATAAATAAACAAGATTTTGCAGATCTTAAAAACGTGTTCATTACGATTATCCATTCTTCTAGCATGCAGGGAATATAAATTGTTGCAGCAGTGTTAAAGTGTTGAACTTTAATGCATCAGATATCTACAGTGCCCTCACACTGCCTTCAAGATAGGATTCAGAGTTGGGCGTTTATCTCTGCCTTGTTCTGTCTGGAATAGGATGGGAATTAATTTGAAGATTCTGATTTTTTTTCAAGAAGAAAAGTAATCTAGATGGGTGTTTATTTCACAGTTCGTACAACAGGAATGAGCGTGACAGCGTGTCATTATTTGAAACTCGTTAAAAAGTTAGAAGGGGTTGTAAAATGGCGAAGTTATTTACTTACGGACTTTCTTATTATTTTTAGTTTCTCTTGGAACATTTTAGTATTTATATTCGTGAAAGAGGTTTGTGCGGATCATGCTTCTAGGGAGTACTAAAGAATAGACGATTTTCATAATAAAAGATTAAAATACCGAATGGGTTCAATCTGATGTATTCGTGGTATTACTTCCGATCCATTTTCCCCAAATTCATCGGGTATCTTTTGGTTGCAGCCGAACATCGGTGAGGAAGTGGCAAGATTATTTTCTCGAATAAATAATTATTAACTGACTCAGGTGGGAACCGAACACGCAAAGATCAGCAACATCGTCCTCAAAATGTTGAAATTAAGTTATCTGCGTTTGTTCGAATACTGAACAAATTGACAATCTCTTTAAAGAACATTTTTGGAGTCTTGTAGGAATACCGACGTGATACGTGATCCACTAAACAGAACTCGAAAGAAGTAACAAACACAAAAAAACAAGAAAAACAGACTATTATTTTTCCACCAACAAATTGGGAACAATATTTCTATAGACCGTAAATCACGGGTTACATAAAGAATTGAGTTTTAAAAAATACATATATTGTATTACAGAAAATATGTTCCATGTTTTAATATTATCTATCCTGCAAAGTTTATCAAATATTGCCTACTTTTTTTTTAAAGAACGACGTTGGTATTAAATTTTCTTAGTTACATATTTAACCAATGTTATCATCTTATTATCATTATTATTATTATTTTTAGATATTTAACGTCATTGCCTACTCCCGTTAGCAACAAGACGGGCTATTGTTGTAGATAACATTTTTAAAAAAACCTCCACCCCCCGGAAAAATAAGTGTATGCAATTGCCTAATTAATTTATTAACTAACAGCTTTTGTTTTATTGAAATCATTCGATAAATAAAATATCACGATATGCTTTACACAACAAATTAATATAACATGTTAGGTATACATCACTTGAATATCTTTTATATTGATATTAGGTTAGTTATTCACGACTATATTTTCCAATTCAATAATAATTAAAAAAACCTTAAATTCAAAAGAACAATAAATTTACTTGACAACGGTTACTGTAGCACATTCTGACGGATAGATGCTGAACTACTTGGTAGAATCGATTTCTGGACGAGTCCAAGTAGCTTGACAGTATATTTCTTTTAAATACTTATATTATAAACTTCAGAAATTTTATAAAAAGGATATTTAATTAATAATAATTCTATAATAAAAAAAGTTGTAAAGATTGCTGTTATTCAATTTGAATAAATTTGTAAACAAATTCGGAAGCATTAAAATATTTTATTTTTGAGATACTGAATGATTTCTTTATGATTAAGAACATAGACAGTCAAACTATAATAAATATTGTCTAAACGTTAATACATTAGTAATATAAATTTATACATTTTATTATTTTCTCACATTCCTTCTTTAAGTGGAAAACCTCAATATTTTTTTAACGAAACTGACGTAGTAATATTTTACTAAAGGGATTTATAGGAGGATCTGAAAAATAAAACAAAGTTGTTTCTTCCATAAAAAAAAATTTAATCTTAACAAAAAATAGTGTAAGTGTTGCAAAAACTAGAATTTGTTTTGAATACAGCGAATTTTTTTTTATGATTGAATATTTGCTTATAATTATTTATCTATTACAAAATAGAATTAAATAATAATGCCATCATTTATTCTCTAGAGTATATATTGATTCGATTCGTATTACATTTTTACTTCTATAATTTTTGTTTTTTTTTGGTTGTAGATACTTGATATATTTATTTGGATTCGGTTTGTGTCAACCATAATTATAGCTAATTTATTTTTTAATATTTTAATTTAATTTTTTTTAAATTTATTAGTATTCCATTATTGCGGCGTTGTAAGGCAATATTATAATTGTTGTTTTAAAGGCAATCGTATAATTTTAAATTAATACTTTTATTAATGTTGATGAGGAAATGGTTGACTGGATCTTGAGCAATGTTGAAAATGTTGGGGTGATTCAGTCAATAAATTTTACACAAATAATTACTATTTTATTTTGTTTATTATAATAGTTATTAACGTTGGTCATAGTTAATATTAATGGTAATTTGACTGCTTGAAGTCAGATCGAAATACCTCGGAATATGTAGTTTCTTAACAGCTTTTTACGCCGATGTTTATGCGAACGTGAGATAAGAGATGACGGAGCACAGGTTTATGTAAGTTTTTAATTAACATTCCTAAAGAAAGGTAATGCACAATTTCTAGATAACCGTCCCTACATCGTTCCCTGACTTTAAAGGGCTCGGAATCCAGCATAATAGCAAAAGCGCTATTAACGTGTATTGTCCGGGCTCTCAGAGAAACCACATCCTTGGATGCGCCATTTTTAGAAGGGATTTATTGGCCATAACTCTACGTCGAACCTCCGCCCTAACAGCCCTTACAATTACCCCGTATTGCTCCTATTACTACATTTTACGATCCCTCCGGCCGGCGTTGCCTGAGGTTCAATACACAACTAATTTCCTCTCCATTCCCTTGTCCACGTGGTACTCCGATGGCCGGGGTACACGCTTCGGTCCTGATTCCATCATTTATTCGGGTATTGTTGGGAAAATTGGACCTTTTGATAGGGTTCTTGTAGTTAACAAGAGTAGATGATCGGGAACGTGACTTATTGTATTCTACAATACAACCCTTTCAAAAAAAAGTGTTGAAGTTTATTACTACTAGTTTTTTATTATTTTATTTAAGCATGCATTTCATGTAATAAAATGTTTGAAAATAGATTGCAAAAATAACAATAAATAATCTTAACTATCATTAAAATTTATTTTACTTGCATACATGGCCCAAATTTATTACTCTTTAATGGGAAATTGATCTATCTTCATTTTTCAAAGCAAAATGAAAATAAATTACATGAGTAACACATCTAATCAAAAGTCGCTAGTATTTTTTATCTATTATCACTAAAATATTTTATTTAGTTAGCATACCAGTTTAGTTCAAATTTGGCTTGGCCGATAATTTGTATAAAAATAATATATTTTCAATAATAATTATCTTTCATATTTTTACTGCCAAAAGTTCCGAGTTCAAATATGGCTCTAGCAGATAGATTACTTAGTTTCCACCAACGCATAGACCCTGGTGGATTTACAGAACCTCCTAGGGCTCCCCAGCCTCCTTAAGGTGGCTACCGTTAATTGGGGGAAAACCTGGCTGTTGAAAGTGATCTTGGACAAAACACCTCTCTGCACAACAGTTTGTTAAAGAAATAGTACAGTTTCTACCTTAGTACATGGTAGAAACTGATACCTAAGGACCTTCATGGATTGTAAGAGTAAATTTTTTTTTTTGTTTTATCCTTTGAACCATTGTATGACAATATTTTCGTTAAACATATTTAATTCAATTCACTTTCTTCTAATTCTTAATAAATACACTTCAAACCTTCTGATATTTATAGAATAAATGTTACATTTAATCCACATGAGACTACAAAAAAATTAAATGCATTTTTTAACAATAAATATATATCGATGCCTTAGTTCACATATGTGTTAAGTGCTGCAAACAAGTTTTTACAGGAGTCAAATTTGATAATAATTTGACACAAGAAATACAGTTCAAGCACACAATATATTTTGTAACCTTCACAGCTTCTCTATTAATTTTATACCAACATATGATCAATGACTTCCTGATAACAACTTTAAAATATTATTTATATAACAAAACGCATTTTTAAAAAAATTGAACTTAACACATTTGTGAACTAAGGCATTGATATATTCATATAGGTATAAATATTAATGAAAATTATATGGGTTATATTTTTATTAAATACAGTTAAGAGCTAAAATCATCCAATGCCATAAATCTGTTGTGTCAACCACTCAAACGCTTCGTGGTCCAGTATAAATGTGTTCCATATATCCTTTTTAATAATAGTCAGATTAAAATGTTAAAAATATATTTAAACAATATATTTAATAAGCATTCAGAATATTATTCAAATGAGCATTTAGACTGCGAACCGTATAAATTTCGAGTTAAAAAAAAATTAGAGCAATTTCCATAGGAACAGGAACATTATAAATTATAAAACACGAGTATGGAATATAATGGGTGTTTTTTTAAGCTAGATAGAACTTTAAATTGTAAAAAGTAACACAAAAAATTAAATTGTAATCAAAATTTTTTTTTTATTCGAAAGATCAATACGTGACATTAACATTTGAAAATTATTTCGGGCATATGGGCACCGCGGCTGTTCTTGACGAAGCGCATTCTGGACGTCCAATTTTGGGCCACTTTTTCGAGCACTGCTGGCCGTATGTCACGAATAACACGAACAATGCTGGCTTCCAAGGCGTCAATTGTTGCTGGTTTATCAGCATAAACCAGTGACTTCACGTAGCCCCACAGCACGACCTTGGAGGCCAATTGACAGGTCCATTTCTCGAAATCAACCAAAAATGCGCCTCATCGCTGAACACAATTTTGCGATAAAACAACGGGTCAGTTGCCAACTGCTCTAGAGCCCAATCGGCGAAAGAAGTATACGAAATGTCAGAGTATACTGAAACAAATAAAAAAAAATTTTTGATTACAATTTAATTTTTTGTGTTACTTTTTACAATTTAAAGTTCTATCTAGCTTAAAAAAACACCCCGCTATGCCTATGCTAATATTAGTCCGAAATAGATGTAGTTTTTTTTAGATTATAAGGGTTTTTAAATATCTTTCTTATTTTATATTCTTCGTCTAACTTTGTATACATCTTCATGTATACTAATTTTGTATGTTGTCACTTTACCAGCATCGAGTTTGCTTCAGCGCCGATTAAAAAATTAAATTTAAAAATGTATTCATTACTTACTCTTTACGCACTCTGCTATGTACTGTGCAATAAAAATAAAAGTGAATTAATAAGACGATATTAAGACAATATTGTAGAAATTGTTACATCATTTTTGGTGTTTTTTTCTTAAAGTAAAATATACTTTTTTTAAATGATTATTCAGAGCGGAATAAAATAAAAAAGAACAAAACCGAAGAGAGACAGAAAAACCAAGAGGCAGAAAAGTGTCTGGAAATGTTTTTTTTTACTTAAATAATTTGGAAAATTAATCATTGAAAATTTTGAAAACTGCACGTAAAAATTTTACTAGATCAAATACAATACAATTTTTCAGGAAACTAAAGAAAAAATGTTCCACAAAAAGTATCTAGTGTTCAGTACGTAGTATAGGCAGATGTACATATAAGTGGTATACTGCTTCTAAGACCACGGTTGTGGATGGAAGAGGTAGCCACTGTATAAAGGCTGGATGAGCCCCAGGAGGGTCTGTAGCTCCCATAGAGCTCCTCCGTCGCTTTTAACAAACAAAAAATTATAAATCGTTATTGCGGTGTATTTGTACAACATTACTAATCTCTGTTTATATAATATTGAATAAAAATATGACATTTTTCTTTATAAGTCTTCAATATTCAAAGAAAACTATAAGCTATGACGACCTGATGGTTTTATAACTTATAGTTTCTTTATATCTAATTGCCATTATGTAAAAACTTTCGTTATATTTACTTCTTGTATTGCTATAATACAGTTTTAAATTTCAATAAAAAAATTCCAACTAAAATAAAAGTTCTATAATATTAATCATTTATTGTAACAATGTATATGTGTTTGTTTATATTTATATATTTGCTGTATAGAAACCTTATATAAATGATAAATAAAAAATATAATGATTATATATATGACTCAATCATATTAACACAGTGAAGAGTGACACCCAAGACGTACTTGGGATGATAAGGAAGGAGATTTATTCCAGAGGCTTGATGGACGGCCATTGGATGGGAATCGTTCTGATTAGCCTTCAGTCACTGGATGAGAAACTTCTTGAGTCTGTTGGTTACGACTCGCTAAGTGTCTCCGATATCTACTGAATCATTCGTAATAAAATTAAAAATACATTTAAAAAACTAATAAATAAAGCTTAGCAATGATAAAGCAAAAATACTGGAATAATGAAGTGCTAACGCAGAATGGTGATGTGGATTTAACTCCAGCTGAAAGTGAATCTTTTAAGAGCCACTATAAAATTCTTTTTTTCATCGCCTCCCTTTGAAAAAACTAAATAAAATGGTTACTATGTAAAATGTATTCACAATAAGTGGGAATACGAACAGACAATAAAACGAAGCTTGTTTATATTGATATGCAAAACGACGCGACGTGCAGTTGTTGCCATCCGATTCTCAGTTTCCTTTCTCACGAACAAGGGAAGTGTAAACGTTTTTATTGTCATGTGTTGATTGTTTTGTAGTTGCAAATCACTATATGGTAGGAATAATTGTATGTACAAATACAGTAAAATACGGTCTTAGCAGTTATAAGTTTTATATTGTATATTTATAAGTTTCATATTTTAAAACACGTGTTGTAATAGAAATCTAGTACGTTAAGTTTAACCAGAACAAATATTTTGTTTATTTTTCAAGCAAATAAAAATAATTTTTTATTTCTCTAAGTTGATGGTCGAGTAAAGATTTAGTACAATATATTTAGCCCAACTTACTGTCGACATTTACGAGATTTATACAGACTTATCTTTTTGAGATTTTGATTTATCTATATATATAAAAATCTCCTGTCACAATGTTTGTTTGGGCTAATCTCCGAAACTACTGGACCGATTTTAATGAAATTTCGCACAGATATGTAACATTGTCCAACTTAAAATATGTACTATGTTTTATTTCGATTAATGACTGCGATTTTTTTTGCAAAATTATATTTTTTTCTAACCTGCTGCATTTTTGATATCTTATGAAGGTATGTCTGAGTAGTGTAATTCCAAATTTCCATAAAATAAAAAAAAACCGATGGGAAAACTCTTGGTGGCCGAAAACCTCAAAATTTTCGGACTTATTTAATACATAACCTCTCTTGGGTTGAGTACATAGTAGAGATTGTACAGTTTCTAAGCCAACAGTTGTACAAGGAAGTGTTTTGGCTGAGATCACACTTAACCACCAGGTCTATCTGCTAATGGTATAGCAGCTTAACCAATTATAACAGATCAAATAATTTATCTACCACATCCGAATTTAAACCCCTGATCTTCAATATATCTGCTCGTCGCTCTGTATACTAAGGTACCAGACTCCCTGTTTTACAACAAAAATGTCGAAAACCATTCCTTTTCATTTTAATTAACTGTTTGCATATTAATTATATTGTGATTGATCTTGTAAAAAATCATCCTGAATGCCCTTCCAGATTTTTCAATCTATTTTCAATTCACTTCTTTCTAGATTGTGAAACTGTGAAATGTCCAACCTTTCCAAATCTTTCTTTACATTTTTAAGACGTTGCCTTCTTTTTCCAAAAAAAGTGAAGTATGTATGTCCTAGGAATATCAGTCTCCTCTTCCGTATATTATCCAAGATTTTTTCCATTTTCTGGTAGATTTCTCTGTTACCTCTCAAATCCCATCCGTCTTCAGTCTGAACTGCACCAATGATTTTTCTTAGAATTTTCTGAACTTCCAGTTTTTTGAGTTTTCCACTCCATTCCATATTTTTCTTTCAAACGAATATTTAACTTATTAAATAATAATTAAGTAAATGTTCAATGCAGAAAAACCTTTAAAAGAATTATTTCAAAAGGTGTTTTTTAAATATATTAAGGGTGTCAGCTGTGGTACTGTGATTAGTATAACACTGAAGATCAAATTTCAAGATCGCGGGTTCGATGTCCGGTATTAGGCCTCTGGATTTTTAAATGAGTTCAAAATCCTTGGTCATGCCGTCCTTCGAAAGGAACATAATATGGGGATCCCGACCCCTTGCAGTCAGGTACTCGTTAAAGATCTCCATCCTAATTAATCTGGATAGGCAAAATTTAGGACTCCCACTGTAACAATGTCTGATTAGCCAAATCAGCAGGAAGTGGAGTACACAGAAGTAGCTTTACCACATTAAAGTATTTTAATTGCTTTTTTTCTGCACCTATATTAATATTCATTAACAACTAGCTTTCCCGAATCCTGGAAGATCAAGAAGTGACAAATCACAGCCCCTAACCACCCCCGGCAATGGAACTGCCCCCGAAAATGGCGGCAGTTAGTCATGATGAGCCACCCCCATCTTGATGGCACTCACGCCTCCCGATTTATCGTCCTTCCGGGATATCCCTTCGTTCGATCCTCCTCCCCTAGGTCATATAGTTGCATTACCAGTACCTCCATTTATTGCAGCTTTACATCCCCTATGTTCATCTTCTTCCCTTGCATATTGAAATTTGATAAACTCGGGGAGCCCTATCTCATGTGGGACTACGGCTATATGGCCTGCTTTTTTATGAGTGTATAATATTGCTCGGACGGTAATACCAAAGGTCTAGTTTATCATTTTGAAACTCCATTCACTTCTCTCGTGAATATTCACGATCTTCTTCGCAACGGTCTATAGGATATTTTCTTTTTACATTTTGTTATTTCATAGTTATTGTCATATACCTGCAGACCCGGTGATTAAGTGGTTAGTCGAAATTGGTCCAGGATGATTTAATTACATTGGGAGGAGCGGATTCGTGTTAATCTCGTGATCTATGACTTGAATTGAGTTATAATACAAGCAATAACTACATTTCACCCTAACGCCTGACTAAGTTATTTATGGCCTTTACAGAATGACACGATTCCACTTCCCTTAGTACTCATAATATACAAAATTCTTACAAGGGACATATTCAGGGAGGCTATATTGTTATGGTTATATCAAACACTATTAATAAGTGGTTATGTCGAACTTTGTCCATTATTAGTTTCTTGTACTTAACGAAGTAGAATCGTAACCACTCTCGTACTGCAGTATCGATGATAGGCGTTGTTGGATTTGGAATGGAGTTGTTGCTTATTCAATTCCATTTCTAGCCAAAAATTACCATTAGTTATCAGCCGTAATTGGACCCTGCGAGATTTCACTCTGTGGGGTTCATCCAAGCTCTATTATTAGGAGAAAACCTGGTGGATTGTCGTGATCTCAGACAAATCAACGCACTGCCGAACCGTCGAATTAAAGAGTAGATTCTTGGAAACAGTCTCTACCGTTATATGAAACCAAGATCTTTCATGGGCTCTAGTGGCACCGGAAGAAGACAATAGAAAGTGGATATCATTATTATTCATATAAATTCAAATGCTAAACTGAATATTTTTTTCTTAAAAACACTGATTCAGTGTAATCTACGAGTATATCTTATGTATCGAACTATGTTGGATCGAGGAGTAGTAAAGAGATGGGGAATGGTAGGAATAACAGGGGAAAGAAATTATTTTTCTATCAAATTAACAAGTATGTTCTGAACTGAGGGGGTATGTCCGAGGTATATTATGTTGTTCCGCCACGAAATCGGCGCAAGAGCAAACTCGATGCTGGTAAGGTGACGCCTTAATACTCTCGGCCTTGCTTCATTGCTGCTTCTATACTGACACCACCAAGATGCCTTTAGATGTAGGAACATCTCCACCCTACGAGGTCACCACCAAAAAAAAACAAAACACAGCCCTTACAAAAAACATACCTAGAAGGTCAGTCTTAACAAAATCCTCCCGCTTTCGTCTCGGCTAACATCACGGACATTCGATTATTACTCTTACTTTTAACTCCTAATCAATGTAAATAAATGCCCATTATTTATATCACACATATCGGAGTATCTACACCAGGGGTGGCCAACCATTTAACACTCTTTTTCAACATACATTTATCGTCTAATATATAAATTTGGGAAATCCAATGTACCTATTACAAAATGCATTATTTGTACACTCATATGCTCAAAAATTAACTGTCAAAATTATGAAGTAAAGTATGATAACTTCATTATAAAGATTACCGTTTGCGTTTTGTATTATTATTATAGTTGTTTATTGTTTATTTATTGCGCCAATAAACGAGCTATAACCAAGTCTTAAACTTTGCCTATCCAGTTATAATTTGGATAGGGATATTTAACGACTACCAGATACAGCACAGGCTCGCGACCGTCATTTTACGTCCCCTACAAAGTCATTTTACTACCTTTAGAAGATTCCACGATCTTGTAACATGCAAGATTGCTTTGCTAACCACTATATCACAAGTGACCCCTTTATTTACCATTTTCAATTAAGAACTATAGGAAATACAATAATATTAACTTATTATGTTTCAACTTTCCAATACAAAAAAGGTCTTTAGAAAATTTAAATCTAAAAATTTAAATTTTATTTGCCCCCTGAGGAGTCATAAAATATACAGATGAATTTCTTAAGCACCCCGAGAGATCACTTAGGTTGACAATTCCTGGTCTAAACTACGTTGATTTTATCTGGGAAGTAGCCTTAATCCTTATTCGACTATCTCCAACAGAAGTATTTAAGATTTATTTAAATAAAGTTTACGAGACTTCAGGAAATATTCGATAAGAAAATAATTTTCAAGGCAACATTATAAGAGATAGATTGCAAATAAATGACACCATTAACATAATTTCAATGCCATGTTTATACTGATTTTTTCCGCTTTCGGGAAAACCAATCTAAATAATTAAATCTACCAAGACTCCTCGATGCAAATAAATGTATTTGAATAAATCCTAATCAGGCTTGTACATATTTATGAACTATGAACAGCCTTTTCGCAGTGTAGGCTGGAAACATTGTAAAATTCATAAATAATTTAAAAAATCATAGTAAATAAGTATATAATGAGCTTTTAATAGTCCAATCAGGCTATCAGCGTCTAAATAAAAAGTTGATTTCAGATGGACGATTGAATAACCAAAATGATGTGTAAATAAATGTCCAGAGATACTTGTCAACATTAATAAATAAATCGTGCTATTTGTGTACTTTGAAGATAATTTCCCTATTCGAAACTTATGTTAATCAGATAAATATAAATAAACTTGCATTAATATATGAACTGCTCGAGATATAAAAACATTATTTATTCAAATATTTATTTATAGCATTTACAGTGTGTCATTTATATTACTTTATATAGTTGTTATAACAATGATATGAAGTGTGGGATCTGTTGTATGGAATGTACGTTTTGTTAGAGATGAAAGGTCGTAAATAAATAAATAAATATTTAGATATTGCTTTATTTTTTTTTAAAGAAAAGAAGAATATATTGGACAAGGATTAAAGAATATTAGTTTTCATTCAATTAATTATTAATTAAATTTTAATATTTATTATTATCCAGTAATTCTACCCCTAATAAATGGATTCCTTAAGTGTTATGTGTATCTACATTTAATCAACATAACACGTTCTACTAGCCTTGTTTTACCAAATCGAAAGAACTTTTACCATCCGAAATAAGAAACTGTACTTATCTTACCTTAGATAATTATGCCAATTGCTTACTAATTTTCTAAAGTTACAAAATCAAATTTAAAACATGTAAAGTGCTAAAAACACCACTCTTTGCTAAGTCCTAAGTGTTAAAACATGACGTTTGCCTATATTTTAAATTTAACTCAAATAGAACCCTTATATTTCTCTATACATAAAAAAGTGGACTAGTACCGCTTTCAAAAATAACAGTCCATTTCGAAAGAATATAAAAAAAGAATCAAAGCATAAATTATGGATCAGATTTATTTTCACTTCCTTTATAAATTTCATATTTTTCGATATTTTGAATCTTATGAATTCAATAAATAGTACTGTTTAGAACACGATAGTTTTTTCATTATTGTGGTATTTAAATAAAGTATAAGGCAATTTATTTTCGGTAAACGTGAAAAATAAATTTAATCAAAAACTCTGTTCGTTTCTTTTCCTTGTTTTTTCGAAGTTTCATAAATATAATAATTTTTTTTTAACCTGTACCTCTACAACCCACAAAAAGGATCTTAGGTTACCTTAGTACAAGGTAGATATTTACTCCAGGGAGATTTGAGATTTTTCCTTCAGGTAGGCGTATCGATAGAGGCTCCCCAGCAAGCTCTATTTCACAGGGTCCATCCGTAGCTGTTAAAAGATTAAATAATTTACCTACCACAGTCGTATTTTAACCCGCAACCTACAGCAAAGCAGCCACCTATACCCTGAGCTAGCCCGCCCCTCAAAAGATCTTTAAGCTCTTCCATATATAAGTTTTTATTTTTTTCCGATCCGATACAAATTGAAAAGAAGCCTGGAGAAATAAATGAAAAAAAAATACATATCCAGAAGGGTTAACAAAAGCGACGACGAAGGCCAGTAAAAGGGAAATTGAAGGCTGGAGAAGCCCTACGTGACTGGAGCCTTATCTTTACTGCCTGGAACGGGAGCTGTTCCTCCTATCTCCTCCTTCTTGCTCCATACACTCTTATCTCCAGGATATCTCATCTTCCCTCACTGTCGATGGCAATGAGGGTATCTGGGTCGTACCTTGTTAATTCCCTACGTTTCACGATTGGAATACGCCGATATTACGATCTACGCCGTAATAATAATTATTATGGTTAATACAAATTATTATAACAGAGTAAAATACCTATCTGTGTGAAGTACCATTGGTCCTTGGCATTTATTTGTCTGGAACACATATCATTAGTCAGCTAAGTGGTTGAGCACTGAGTTGCCGTACTAGGTTCAGATCCAGGTGTAGCAAATGAATCATTTATTCTGTTGGACATTTATTCGGAGATGGACCCTCGGTGATCTGGAGACCTTCCAAGGGCTTACTCAGCCTCTACAAAGTTAGTATCCTTAATGGAGAAAAACCTGGCGGTTGAGTGTGGTCAAAGACCTCCCTGCATAACCATTGTTCATGAAGCAGTAAAGTCTCTACCACGCACTGTAGAGTGCTGGTTGTAGTGGTACAGGTTTAATCCCCTTCAATAATAAGTACAGTCCGAAAATTTAGTAAACGACCCTGGCGGAATCGGATACGGGGCTAGATTGGTTTGGTGAGGAACTTTCCTAAGAATCCAAAAATCTAAAGAAAATTTTCCTGAAAATCCCAAGACACGACTGGGAATAGAGTCCAAAATAAATCCGGGTATAAAAAAAAAAAATCCAAAATGAAGTCTAAGGGTAGCCGGGTCAAACAACAATAATGCCAAGGTATTACAGGAAGGACAAACTAGCAAAGATGAGAATGAAAGGCGAGAGAAGTGAGCTAGGTTTATGGGAAAGGACGTGGCTTCCCTAAGCGCGGCCAGCCTGAGGCGACTTCTGTACAGGTCGTTTCCTAAATTGTCAGATTAATATAGTTTCCTAAAGTATTCTATTTTTAGAATAATTTAGATTTTATGTTTCGACTCTTAGTGCTGTTTGAGGCTGGGTGAGGCTGAAGATGCCACATAATCCAAGGCTGTTAAAAGATTTAATAATTTATCTGGCAACTCTGGATTTGAACCCGGGACCTTCTGCATAGCAACTCAGCATTCTAGCCATTGAGGGACCCTGCCCTCCTCTTTCCTATTATATTTCACACAATATTACGTGACAGCTGAAAAGAAATCGGAATCTTTTAAATAGAAAATTTTAACCCCACTCCCCAATTATGACAAACAAAATTATAAATTATTAAAAAAAACATTATTTTTCTGTTGAGTTTTTCATAATGGTTTCATCTCGATGAATTGATTACTTTATTAAAGGAACCTGAAGGGTTTTAGGCGTTTCTTCAAAAGTGCTTTTCCGGTGCTACAGCCTAAAGGGATCTGATTTTGTATTTTGACAGAGGTATTAAAGGAAATAATACTGGATTTTTTTTTAATCATGACTATGAACTCCAAAATGTACTAAGTTATATTCCTTAGGAAAAAGACTGACTTACGAAATACAAGGAGGACTTCACATCTGCCAATCTAATACCTTACAGACAATGGACACTTTACTACATTAGGACTAAGTGTTCAATAAAAAGTGCGCCTTGGCAATGAGGAAACGGGGCAGCTTGCGGATGGGGCTACCGGCACCTCAGCCACTCTGAGACAGTCCTAATTGGATCGTAAAGAGGGAACTAGGAGCGGTGGGTACTCCTAGAACAGGGCCGATTCTCGAATACTAAGCAGTCAGGGAATTTCAATTTATAGTAGCCGGCCAACTCTCAAACGGCCTCCGCCTGCGCGCTCGGCGAATAAACCCCGGGATCGTAAATATCTTGATGGGGACTGACAAATATAATGTTGACTTTACTCCGATATTAACAAAACTTGTTTTAATTAGCGACGGATCGTCGCGTTATAAGGGCATTTAATTATCTTTTATGATGCCGAAGTAAGCTAATGAGATAAAATGTGAGGAATTGGGTAAGCAATTTTTCGTAAATATTGACGAGCCTTATGCGTTTTTTATGATTAGGTAATATTGATTATGTTAAAGTTTAATGAAAATCATTAGTGATATTAGAATAGTTGCCTGGAGGAAGGGCGCATGTTTTTCAAAGTTTACGGGAGAGCCAAAATAAGAAAACGGGTCATTTAATTAGGTGACTGTCGTATGTGTCCTTCTTACATTTTATAGAATTTGCACTTACGCCCATGTTCGATTGTAAAACAAGTAAAAAAAAAAAAAAAATTGTTACATCCACGATGCTTTGGCCAAATTGTTTATTTTGACATGGGATTGGAAAACCGAAGAGTCCATTGAAATTTTGCGTGCGGACGGGTATTTCTTGAGCGGTAGGCGGCCATCACATATAGATTCTTCCACAAAAAAAAAAAATGAAAAATGTAACATACACCCTTCTTCCAGTCAACTATTCATTCATTTATTCAATTTTTTATTTTGAGACTCAAAAATTATATTGTTCCGAAGTGAGTCACTAGATGTTACTGGGTGAGCCCTAGGAGATCGGCAGATCCTACAGGTTCTACGACTGTTAACGGATAGTTTATCAGATATAGCTGCATTCGAACCGAGGATCTACAATTTAATGTCACTTTAATCTTTAACCTCATTTGCCAAATCGAAACAATTTGTATTTTAATATATTTTTTCTCATCTTGATTGTGATTTATCTTTATCTTATGAAGCGGATAGACATCGATATAAGATAAGATAACTTCTCCAAAAGAGACAATAACATTTATTTATTATTATTTTTATAATATTTATTAGAAACCAATTAAACTATTTGAGCATTTATTTTCAAGTCCATCCCAACGTTTTTCCTCCATATGATTTAATCAGTCAACCAATAATGTCCCCCCCCAAAAAAAAAATTGAAACTTTTATTTTAATCTACTCGTTTAATAGTGAAGATTACGATTTACCATACACTCGCATCTAAAAATAAAATGAATTTATTTACAAACAGATTGTTATTTTCAGTCGTTAGTTATTGTTATGGTTAGCGGATACGAGAAGTTAATGAACCTGTTGGGTTTGTAGATTCTCCGGTGGCTCACCCAGCCTCTGTAAAGTCCTAAAGCCTAGTGATCCTCTTGGATCCAAACTACATTTTTGAGTCTCAAATTCAAAAACTGAATAAATTAAATCACTAGTGATTTTATTTAAACTTTAACTTAACGATTATATACAATAATAACTGATAATAATAAACGTATAAGTCTCGTCAAGATTTAAGAAAATTTTTTTACTTTCTGGTATTATATTATTTTCAGTAGAACTTACGATTAACGCCAATTTCTGGTACGTATATAAGAATAATTAAGAGGAGAAAATGAAGTGAACAACGGTTTAAAATAAGTTCAATAAAAACATTTAGGAGCCACCTTTCAAGTAGCGGTTACCTAACAACCGGATATGCTCGAGATCGTGGGTTCTAATTTTTTTAAGGGAGTAAATTCATTTGTTACGCCGTCCTTCGAAAGGGGCGTAAAATGACAGCCCAAGCCCATGCAGAATCAGGCACTCTTTAAAGATCTCTACCCTTAGTTATACCCGGATAATCAAAATTTAGACCCCAAGATTAGCCCTAGCACTATAAAGTGACGTTGCACATTAATAAATAACAACTTATCACCGTTTATCCGCAAATAAATAATACGTTATTGCTACATATACAATAGCGTTAAATAACCAACTAAGTTATTTAGTAAATGTAAGAGAATGGATAGTGTAATTAATCGAGTTACTGCCACAGCGCACCTTAACGTAATTAGAAGCCGCTCGTAAACCATCTTATCTCTCTCCGTTATCCCCTTCGGCCTTTCTCCTCACCGGCGATTCGCCCTCTCCTTCAGCTGTATCCTTCCATCCAATTAGACACTAGAATATTTACCGTGGTCGTGTTGAGCCTGCTGAATTAGATAGAATTAACCGTCGGTATACTACTGAGGAAGCAGACAATTTGAGATCAAAAGTGTCTAGAATTTATTGCGTAATGAAATCACCACCATTGGGAGGACATTTGAGACTCAAAAAAGTAGATTGGATCCAAGAGGATCACTAGGCTTTAGCACTTTACAGAGGCTGGGTGAGCCACCGGAGAATCTATTGGGAGGAAATAAGTAATTACTATAATGAAGATGATAGGCTTTAGGACCTTAGGACCTCCTCTAGGGATCCACTGTACTACGATATTTATTTAGGAATTTTATTTTTTATTAAATAGCTTGCAGGTTTTATTAATAACATGGAAACCAATAAAAATGAATGTCTTATTTTTTTTACTCATACGATTGCTTTATGCAATAAAATATATCATAACTGTTTTCATATTCCTGTTTTTAAGGGGTCGGAGTGGCTCAGTGGTAGAACGCTGTGTCACCATGAAGAAAATCCCAGTGCTTATCCCGCTCCTGGCATGACTTTTATTTAGTCTGTTAGCGGCCCGAGATGAATCATGTGGGATTTAGGACCTTCCTTGGGCTCACCCAGCCTCTATGGTAAGTGGGTAACCAAAATAATGGGGAAAATGTGGCGGCTGAGTATGATCTAGGATCAATCACCTCCCTCCTCTACCGTAGTCCAGGAAACAATACAGTCTCTTTCATGTACTAAACCCCAGACCCGTTTACGGGTTGTAGTGGGACAGGTGTTTTTTTGTATATTTATTTTACATCACTATCTAATTATCTAAAGCTAATCGGAGTATCGTGTCACCTGCGGTGTAGCAGTTAGCGTAATATCCTTCTATGCCTACGATCGCGGGTTTGCAGCCCGGCATCAGTTTTGAAATGGTGTAACACAACTTTGATTATGCAGTCCATCGGAGGGGGCGTAAAATGGGGGTCCCGAGCCTGTACGGTGTAAGGTATTTAGTAAGGATTCCTATCCTAATTAAACCTAACCTCGCACAGTCTCTACCATTCACTGAACCCAAGACCCATGGGTTGTAGTGGTAAAGATTTCTTTTTTTAATGATATTTTCAGAAACTGTTTTATTCTAATACTTATGAAATTATAATTATGAAAAAATATGTTTTTATATTTAAGAAAGCATATACAGTTTAAAGAAATGCTTTTGATTCAATTTGACTTTAAAAAATACTTAATGACTTTTTCTCTGCCCTGAAGATGCCCTACACCTTAAGCCGAAAGATTGGCAAAATAAAATAGGTTTTTCTTATTTTGTGTAATGTTTTTCCGCACCCCCTGACCATTTCAATCTATTATTAAAAACAACACAGTCTCTACCGTGTACTGAACCCAAGAATCAATGTATGTATATTACATCAGTTTTCTGTACATAAACTGGCCTTAGATGATTTATAGTTATTTTTCCTGTTACAATCACACTATTAACCAATTATTTAAGAAACTGTACGTACCATTCTTCAAATTTCTTAGCAATGTAGCTGAGAAAAGTAAAGCAAATAACTTTAAATTGAGGACTGACTTTAAGAAGGTCCGAGAGTTGGTGACAGAATGTCCGACACACCATGTGTCTCTTACATCGCTCCACATTGGCTAAATTGGCTAATCCTAGCAGCTGCAGGGTGCGACCTCAGATGAAGAAATTCCTCTCTCCAAATCCCTTTTACTGGAATCTTGATGTTGGGGGAAACACCGAAGTTTTACTGGAGCACTGTAGTCTTTTAAATTGGTTTTACCAAAGGGAAGGGGCCGGCTAATAAGGCTGATTTAATTTCAGATAAGGTCTGAAGAAATAAGGAAATTTATCAAAAGTATCTAATTTCTTAAATAATGAATCGTTGCCATCGCACAGATCGTCATAAAAGTTTTACTACTTTATTCTCATTTCACACTATAAAGCTAACTTTATTACTGGGCATGTATATAAATAAATAGTTATCTGTTCATCTTATTTAAGAGGTTCTGTTATTATTTCATTTATTCTTTTCCAATCATTATTAGATATTAGTTACTCCTATAAATTATATGGGCTAGAAAAAGGTCGGATGAAGTTTAAATTAAGTTCTCAGATAGTTAAAGATAATAATTTTTTACTATTTGGGAATTTATTCTGACCATTTTCTCCTACATATATATTTTTTTTTAAGAGTACAGATAACAATTTAATATCTAGAATTTTTTCATAAACGATACTTTATATTAACAACTGTATATCCTAACATTAATTCCATTACAATAATTTTAACTAATACATTTAAAGGTTTTCATTGCTGATTTGTTTTATAAACCATTTGAGGGTTACAACGATTAAGAGCTCAGCTCTCTTGCTGAAATATTGCAATAAAAATTGTATTAATAATAAAGTTAATCATTTCAAGTTATTTTAAATTTAATATCAAGTAAAGTTACAGCTTTTAAGTTTACTTAAGACTTTAAGTATTTATAATAAGCTATTATAAATACCTTTATAATATCATGAAGTAATTATCAATTACGTCTCTATGTTTCCAAGTTTTTTTGTTCAATTTTATTTTCTTGTTTAAAAAAAGAATGTACCATTAGGAACTCACGAAAAGTATTGGGTTCAGTACATGGTAGAAACTGTACTTATTCTTGGACAACGGTTATGTAGTCTGTGATTTGTGGCATCAGAGGTGATTTGTCCGAGATCACGCTCAACCGCCAGATTTAACTCCTATTATGGGTACCCACTTTATAGAGGCTATGTTAGCGCCACGAGAGTCTGTTGATATCAAAACGTTCATCCTTAGCTGTTAAATTATTTAATCTGTTAACATGATAGATGAGAGATAAATTATTCAGTCTGTTATCTGTTATATCCTGTTATGAACCCGGTGATTTCAGCATACCGGGTTCTACACTCTACGCGGAGCACTATATCCAAAATTATGTAATCCCGGGTATCAACAAATTTTTTTAAATGTTTATATAAGTATTAATTGTATAGTTATACTAAATTCACGATATTACCAAAACAAATTTTATGGCCTACTTTTTATTTCAGTTATTATAATTATCGATAACGAAATAGTTCATTACAAGAGGTAAAATGAGTATAGTTATTTCATCACCCATCTGAACAAAATAGAAGCAAGGTTGCTCTGTGGTATAGCGCTGAGTTCCCGTGCCGAATCTTCCTTGTTTATATCCGGTTTATTTAATCTGTTGACAGTAAGGAATAGAAACTATGGGATGTGGATACTCTTGGGGCTCACCCAGCTCTAAAAATTGGGTACCCTTAATTGGGGAAAAAATCTGGCAGTTAATTGGTTCACCTCCCTGCACTACAGTACTACAACTGTTACTATTTATTTAACACAGTACTATTTATAATACAACTGCACTACTGAACTACAGTTGTATTATAAATAGTACTGTCTCTACCATGTACTGAACCCAAGACCCTTCATTCAACAAAATGGAAATTCCTGGAATACATTACACTTGCAATTATGCAGTCCGCGTCCGAACACTGTCTTGCAGTTTCACCCCTCGAAGCATTCACAGTTCCCAAGCACTCGCAGTTAACGTGGGATTAACCTCAGGGTCTGAATCACAACTTGCTTATAAATGTAAGCGATTGGAAACGGCTAATTTTTTTCTCGTTGACTAAATAGGCAGCATACTGCGACTGAATGCCAAGAGGCATGTTGAACTCGAGAGTAAGTAGACGTAGGCAACCTTGGGCGGTTGTTACTAACGCGGGGAGAATTTAAATTTATTTTATTTTCGTTTTATCTCTTTGGAATATTAACAGCCTGATAGTTGGATCAAGGAACTAAGGCTTCTTAAGTCGCTTTCGATTCCCTACGACTAACCCACGCAAGCCTTGAACAATGTTTTAATAAACGCCTACATAGATCAGATTGATTATTCAATAAGCTGCACGTATCTGGTCTAATGGAGATCCCTTGTTTTAAAAATATTAAATATATATATATATATATATATATATATATATATATATATATGCATATTTTTAATAGACTTGATTTTGCTGCAGTTGACATTCGTGAGATATTGAAATTTGAATATTACAATAGATAATCTCGCAATTCATGATAAGAATTAATTATATATAAAATAGTTAGCTAATATGAATAATTATATATAAGAGTTTTAGGGTCATTTGATTTTATTACAGTTAGGTGAAAAATAACCTGTAGGACTCCAACCCATTACCCATTGCTGAGCGTGTCTTGGATTCAGGAAGTGATAGAGACTGTACTGCTTTCTCCCAATTAATTCATTGAGGCTGCGTCAACCACATGAGGGTGTGAGCATAGAAACTCAGCACTCCTATATAGTGTACATTAATCCTATATTAATCCTATATAGGGGAACATTAAACACACGATTATGTTACAGTGAGGTAAAAAAAAAAAAAAATTAATTAATTAAGTTAATAATTAATTAAATCATTTGTTATTTTTATTCAATTCATTGAATACTTACGTTTTTGTTTAATACATTCACTATTTAATTAGTTATTTTCTGATCTCCACCCAGACCATTTTCTTTTAAGTACATAATGTAATTTATTAAGAGAGAAATCTGTAAGCAAGGGAATGAGGGATATAGTTCTAGTATCTAGTATAAATTATTCATATTATAGTATCGGTTCATTATATAGGATCGGTGAAGAGAATGGATTTGTCTGGCCATGTTACGAGCCAGATAGCTTCGTTAGAGCACTGCGCTAGAGAATGCAGAAGACCCGGGTTCGAATCCCGGCCTGGACAAATCTTTTCTCTTCAAAATAAAAATATTTAAAAATGATCACCATCATAAGAATAATAAATATTTTAAAAAAGTATTCATACTGCAATTGTTATGTGTGTCAATGTTATTAACTAATCAATAGTTTCAAATTTCTTTTGTTTTGAATTGTGACAGAAGTTCCAAAAAAAAAAAAAATGGTCATGTGGATTAGATTTTTTTTTTAAGGTCTGGCATTTTATGTAATACACATTAAGTATAATATTAACACCCTGATGTTATTTAAATTAAAATAGTTTTATTTTTATTCATATATAAATATTTAATGATGTCCTCATTTTATGTTCACTACTCCCATTATTTCAATTTTTATTTTTATCAAACCTTTTTTCCTTTAATTTCTTATTAATAACAATAGTAATTGATATTTACTTACTTTTCACAATCGTACCAGCGATAATTTTAATTTTGCATTATTTTTATTTTATGATTTTTTTTTAACTCATAACAATAAGCATTTCATTCGAAATATTTAAGGAATTCGTGTTACACTTTGCTGTCTAATAAGGTGTAGTGTCTATGCATGTCTATGAATACACCAACGTAGGATACTTAAATATGTACACTAGGGAGTGGAGTGGCTCAGTGGTAGAGTACTGAGTTACCATGCCGGAAATCTTTATTTAGTCTGTTTGCAGCGGAAGATGGATCATATAGGATCTAGGACCCTCCTGGGGCCCACCCAGCCTCTATAAAATATTATTAAAATAGGGTACCCAAAATAAGGGGGAAAAATCTGGCGGTCGTGCGTGACCTAGGACAAGTCACCTCCTTGGAGAACCGTTGTCCATGAAACAGTACAGTCTCTACCATGTACTGAACCCCAGAGTCTTCATGGGTTGTAGTGGTACAGGTTATTTTAATTTGTATTATGTACACTAATAAACATTTTTACTATCGTTCCGTACCTACTATGACACAGTAGTTAGTTGTTTATTTAACGTCACTTTATGCTGCTTAGGCTAATCGGACGATTATGTATATTGTATATATGATATAAAACAAATATTACTATGGCACAGTAAAATATAATATTATTATAGTAAACTCATCTAAAAGATTGATGTCGTAATACATTTTTTAACTTCATGAATTTTTGTTAGATTTAAAAAAAAATGTAAGCAGATTAACTAAGAAAACATATATGTATATTTTTACTGAAAAACGCAAAATTTATTACAAGCTAAACTTATTATAATTAAACTTATCATAATTAATTTAGATGTAGTTAAAACAAATAATTTAAACCATATGGTTCTTCGTTCATATCTATTTAGACTTAATTACCCATTTATTTATAAATATATATATATATATATATATATATATATATATATATATATATATATATATATATATATATATATATATATCTTGAATCCTGGGTCCTAAATTCTCTGACTTGAAGGATTAGGACTTAGGTCGCACTCTATCCCTTAGCAATGGAACTACTTAGACTTCGCATACATAAACTTTATTAAAATTTCCTCGGTTAAACACGTTGTAATAAATTATAATCATTATTCTATGCCAATAGAATCAATTATGTATTATTTTATAAATAATATTAAATGTTCCTAGTAAATAATTTTTCTTGAATAAAAGACAGAATATATATTGTGCAAATATTTATTTTCTCAAAAACTGAAAAGATAAGTTAATTCATCGAATCATTATTCATTAAATATTTACATATTAAACGTATAAATATTTTTTGTATAAATTAAAAATATATGGTGAACATTAATGGTATATATGGACATCGTTTCGGCTATATGGTAAAGAAAAAAGCCACACATTTCTTTTTTGTCTCTAATTGAAAAATTAAAAATAATATACATTATTTTAACTATAGGGAATATTGTTTATAACTATTGTTCTTAGTTATTTTTAAAAAAAATGTATGGTTAAACAGTTTCAAGGTATTAAAAATATAAAGGCGAGTTTTCATATTTTTAATCAAACTTTAAAAAATTAAAACTAATAAACACAATTTCTTAAAATTCAATATATTATGTTTAATTATTTCAAGATATTTTAAATGCCTTTATAATATCCTGATGTAATTATAAATTTTTTTACCTATTCCCTGAAAGAAAGAAAATAGTACTGTATATTTTTTTATATATAGTTTTATTTTTATTTTTATATTATATTAGTTTTATTTCTAAATAAAACTAATCAAATATAATACAATAGTATTTATATTTATATACTTAATATTATATAAATTATTCAATTAAATTATAATTTTAATTAACGCTTATTGATTATTATAAACAATTTAAATGAACTTTGTTGTGAATGAACAAAGAGTAATTACTTCAATATAAAAAAATTAGGTAACAATGCAAACACATTTTTGTGTTCGGGATTGCATTTCTTTCATGATTCTTGTTCCACTTTACTGGTTATTAATTTTTACTTAATTTTCTACTTTTTATCTTTTAGAATCTACTTTATATGTTTTATGAGTTAATAAGTTTATACACTATGGAGTAAAGAGCAGAAATTATTAAGAATTTAATCAATTAATTTGTAGCTCAGAGGCTATCACCTTAATCACTATAATTGAATGTAAAATAGTTCTTACTAAGTTTTTTAATTTTGTTTTTTATGATTATTCTTCTTCCCTCTAAATGTAGAATATATTTATACTCATTTACTTACCTAGTGGTTCAGTATAATATAACCTGTACATATAACCTGAATTCCAGTAAATTTATAAAATATCATTAAATATTACAACTGGTTTCACTTAATGTTTTTTTATCAGTGTTTGAACTAACAGTTTATTGTAGTTGAATAAGCTAAGGATTTTATATTAGATCAATGGTGATCAATGAAAAATATCCTTTATTTATGTTTATCAATCAATCATACTTAATAAGTCGTTGCAACGACTATAATAGATTTGAGCTTCGATATTACTCCAGGAAGACATCAGTATTCTGTATTGCTCTCTTCCGGCCATTGTAATGCTTAGGGAGATTGCATTATAGCGCTATTATATTGGCAATGTATTGTCCATTTAACAATACTCGTTGAAGAAGACGATGGTGTGATTTTTGTATAAGTTATTTTTCTCGACAGGAGGCCCTGACTCGATAACTGGGGTTGTTGCACCAGTGATGATAATATTTTTCTTGAAAGTATCACTTGATGGGATTCTATCTGCCTTTTAGTTTTGTTAATAAATTGTTCGCAATAATCATCTTTTATATTTAAAAATAGTTGTTTCCACGCTTACTATAGCATAAATAAACTCTTAAAATTATTTGAAATGGAAATTATAATTTTATTTATTATTCTTTTGATGGTTATTATTTTTAAATGCCTTTATTTAGAACAGAAAAGATTTGTCTTGGCCTGGATTCGAACCCGGATCGCCCGATGCGAGCCTTTGTAGCTCAGTGGTTAGAGCACCGCGCTAGAGACGAGGGCGACCCGGGTTCGAATCCCGGCCAAGACAAATCTTTTCTATTCAAAATAAATATATTTGAAAAGAAAATTAGTTCTATGCAACAATTAATTTTATCAAATTATATTTATTTTGAATAGAAAAGATTTGTCTTGGCCGGGATCGAATTTCTTGGAATTGTCCAATACTTTGTAATATAAATTAAATAACAAGAATTCTTGTTAAAAATAACTCATTTTTTAAAAATAATATGTGCACCTCAAAAAAATAAAAGTATAAAACTATTTCTTTATTTGTTTTGTTAGGAGCATTATTACTGTTAAACCTGGAAGCCAATTTTTGTTACTTCTTTTTTTTAGAAAAGTTTTTCATTTTCATAATAAATTTTGGAATGTTTTCTTTTAATTGTACAATTATAATAATATTTAATTTTCTATTAAATATTACGGACGAAACCAGAAATACTATAATTTTCTGCGTTCATATCAGTAAAATGAAGATTTTTGATGAAATTGAATTTTGAGGAAGGAATATAAAAATATTGATGTAGAAATGGTTGAGTATATCTTATATGGATATAAATTTAACTTTTAAATTTAATTTTTTTTTGGCTTAACGACCTTTTGGGTTAATTTTTAGTTCATCATCGGGACTGAGGGAAGTCGAGTCCTACTGTAACTTGAGTGACCCAACTTATTTTGTTCAAAATTTATATATTTATTTAAATAATTGATATATTATAAAATATATAAAAATGCATACAAAGAAATTTATTACTTCAAAAGATCATAAAACAATGGATGGAACGAAAAGTTAAAATTGTATATTTAATCCAGGCACATGGTCGAAATCGATGCTAAAATATAAATATAACCTCAGAAACTTCCATCAAATAAATTTGTTTTCTTAGTAATCCTGTTCAGTTTATTAGTTTCGAATACACGCTTCTATCAGAGTTAGATTAATTATTCTATTACACTTATTATAAATAATGTAATTAGTTTATTATAATGTTCATGAATAATTCATTAATTGAATTAAAAGAACGAATTAATTATACGTAAGTTTTATATTTTATTATTGTAATCACTCAATATCTTTGGACTATATAATAGTTTAAATAGTTGGTATTTGAAAAGAAGATAATTGTTCCTATTTTTTTGTTTCTTTTTTTAAGAACATAGACGATTGTGTTGTTTTTTTTGCTCACGCTATACTAACAGCAATAATTTTTTTTTCAAAATATTTGTATTTATTTTTTCCAAAATTTGCGACCATATTTATGACTAGGGCATAAATTTATTAAATTGATTAATACTCTAGGCGTGATCAAAGTGTATTCATGTGTAACTAAAACTATTAATTCTTTTTTAATATTTTTCTTACTCATCATTTCAAGTGGAATTTTCATTCTATGCATATTACAACCAAAATAAATTCTTAAAAATATATGAAAAGATACATATATCTAACCATCTGTTTAGTTTATTAAATTATAATTTAATTTAAGTCATTTATCATTTATATTACGTACTAGTGTAAATAGACAATAATGTTAACATTATTTCCAAAAAAACAATTTCCTATCTTTACTTTCTTTATTTAATTAAAGATATTGTTTTAAAAATAGCACATAATACATACGTAATACATTTCAACATTATTGTGCTGTATTTAAAAAAAGGGATGTTGTAAATTCATAGTCGGTAATTTTGTTAATATTAATATTTATTTTAAATTATTAAACAAGTGTAACGATAAATAATGATATTAACCGTAAGTTTTTGTCACAAACTCATTTCGGGATACGGTTTTTTCAAAAGAAAATCACGTTTTTCCAATTAAGTTCAAATTACCATTTTTCTTCGTCAGGTGTTTATAATAGCAAGTAAAAGAAACCAGTAAAAATAATTTATTTTCAGTAATACTGGATTAAGTCCAAAAAGGATCAATTTTTTAGCAAGTCCGTGGAGATCTTTAAAAGGTCACTTCGTTTAATCAACTATTATTTTGATTTTTGCGTACACATTTAATAAGAATTGGATGTCGGAATTCTGTTCCTGATATTGAGGATTTCGATGAGACACAAAAAAAATTGATATCATGGTATCTACTATTATATAATTCTCCTTTTGATTACTAGCCATTTCCCTCATGTTACATCTTTACGACAAAATTTATTTATTAATGCATTTATTTCTAAAATAAGCCTGTAAGCTTTAGATCCATAAATGTTTTTTTAAAAGTTGCTTTTGTTTTTGAGATACTACAAAAAATTAAAATAAATGTTCAAATATTGAAAAACAAAAATACTTACCTTAAGTTTTGTATAAGCTTCTAATTAATCATGATGTTTTATTTATAAATTTCAGTTTCTGTTTATGAAAATTAGGTAAATTCAAAATTTTGGGTTTGGGGTTCAAAGTGGGTGGAATATTTTATATCTTTAAATCACTATTAAGTGACAATAATAACATTTTTGCCTCATAGCCTTGAATTTTCCTTTTCAATATTAATACATTTTGGGGTTTTCCTATTATTTTATTAATATTATTCTTTTGTAAGATTTTCTTCCAGAAAATTTGATTTCAATACTTTTTTGCATGTCAATTTTCAGGAAAGAAGCTTGCTTCTTAGAAAGATTCGGAAATTCAGGAAGTGTGATATTCCAAAATAGGTTTTAGTATAGTGTTATAAATTAGTCGTTTGTTTCGTATGTCAAATGAAGATCTGTAGTCCAGAAGGATGTGATGTTTATTTGTAGCATTTTTTGAGTTGTTTTTTAAAAATTTTGTTTGAATGTTTCATGTTATGCTTCATCCTTTTATTCAAGTAAAATCCGATATAATATTCATAGTTTTTACAAGGTGCGTGGTCTTTGTCATATTATTAAGATAAATATTGTTAATATCTTTGAATAATTGTATAATTATTATATTTACATGACCAGTACAAAACATATAATAAAGCTCTACAGAATGAAAAACTCTCAAGTAACAACGCAGCATTTAAACTTATTATTTTTCGTATATCTACAATGATTACATGAATAGATATTGTTCCGGAAAATCATACTTATGTATAATGCACAGCGATCATCCAAATAGCCAATAGAATAGAAGAAATGAAGACTCGATGGCTGGATCATCCCTGGCATGTGTTAACCCAGCATCACCTCCAATAATTATAGAGGGGATCTGACCCTCCATCCTCCACCCTCTCCCTAGATCGTAAATATGGAAATCCACCCCCCTTCGTATCCTGGTCTTCAGTTTATGTCCTCTTATAATTCTCTAGGTACTTCTGCCTTTGTTGGGATGATTAAAATTTTATCGAGGCATATTGAACTTTAGAGGGATAGGATGGCTGAATTGGGAAAAGTCTGAAGAGTAGAAGCCATTTATTAGGAACATAAAATTGTAATATGTAAGCTGAAATAAAATTCAGGCTACTGCTCCTGGTCCTGTATTTACTCGCTTACTTCAAGATCTTGTCTAATATCTAAAGCTAGGAACAGTCTCTGTCCTCCTATATAACGTTTCCTAGGTTTCCGATGAGAAAGATCATCAACCAATCACTTTTTTGCCCTCTGGATATTACTGGAGAAGACCTATATAAAGTCATAAAGACCTGAACTATATAAAGTCATGATTATTACGTCTACATCCAGAGGCCTTCAGCGCAAACAGCCTACAAAATGAAGACAAAATAAATTGTGCCACCCAATATGTGAGCCGTTGATTTTGTAAGATAGACAACTCCACTTTATGTTGTTACTAGATATTTTCCTTCAAAATCAATACATTTGAACGATTGTTGACCAAATAACTTTCTAATAACAAATATATATTGATTTTGAAATAATGTTGACTAAAAATATTAAATAATGTTTATTAGTGATAAGATTCAGCTTTAATTATTTTTTTTTTTACAATTTGGAGTTGTCTCACTTTCAAAATCAACGGCTCAAATAGTGATTAAGTTTTTATTAGATACCGTTAAATTAATAATTCCTTTAATGGCTATAAACTATTTATTTGAAAACATAATAAATTCTTTAATACTGATAAGATACTTAATATAAACCAAATCAATAATTCCTTAAATGCTGGTAAACTATTTATTAGAAACCTGAATAAATAGTTTAACACTATATGAGGAATTATTTATTTTGCCTCCACCCGGACCATTTACTTCTGTAAAAATAATTATACTTTGGCAAATAATTTCTCAGATTTTTCATCCTAAGCAGGAATATAGAAGTATCCTAACCATTTTACCATACAATTTTATATTTATATAATAGAGTGTAGCAGATTTTATTTACTCTGTGAACAGTCGCGGATGGATCTTTTGGGTATTGGACCCTCACGGGGCTCACCAAGCCTCTTTAAAATGGGTACCCAAAAAGGGGGGAAATCTGGCGATTGAGCGTGATCCAGGAGAAATCAACTCCCAGCAAAACCAATGTTCGAAAACATTACAGTCTTTACCATCTGCATATATATATACCTACATGGAATACTATAATATCCATTCATATAATATTCAGGGAGAAATGTTTTTGTGCAGCATGTTATGATGGACTTGGCACATTACAGTTCATGTATTCGATAGGGTCTATTGATATTTAAATAATATTTGAATTTTATTTTAAATACATTTTTTTTTTAGTGTAAGGTTCTGTATTTGCTCTTGATTGCCTAAGTACTCTGGTAATTCGATATCTGTTTCATGGTTCCACATTTTTGTATAATTATATAGCGTATATATGCATACACATAAATATGTACATAATGACCTTAACATAGGAGTGAGATAAGAGACTACGTAGTTCAGAGTTCGGTACAACATCGAAGACTCCGTCGAATGGAACATAGTTTTATTTCCCAAGCCTTCTAGCGTGCTCTGCGCAGTTGAGGGCTATCACTTATACATTTTATTCAGCTAAAGAGGACTAAGATGGCCACCTAAATCCGGCATTAAGATGATGCTAGGAGATAGTCGGAGTACTCCGGTCATTAATATGAGTACCTTATGGAGGATTGGCTGGGCTGTTCGCTTCCTCTCACGTCATACCTTCCAGAGATAAGTGGTTTGGAAGTCTTATCTGGAGGATCGCTGGACTCTGTTTCTTATTCTGGATCTGGAAGCTTTTTATCCCTCCTTGACCATTACAACAATTATTTGTATTACTTTATTAGTTGTCAGTTATCAAAAAAGTACACATATTAATTTTTGAATTAACAAAATGAAAAGGTAAATATAAAAAATATTACATTACACCTATATATTTAATGTGAAAATAATCTTACAGTGAACACACTTACCTTCGTTTCCAGGAATTGTTTAATTCCAATTTTTTTTATTTTTTTTTTGTGGGTAGTTGGAAAATTAATAAAAAACAAAATTTAATCAGAGTTTATTTAGGGTGGAATTATAAAACATGAAGTATTCCGTATTAAATAAAATAATAAATTGACATGAAATGAAAAAAAATAAAGAGCATAAGTGTTTTATAAAAACTAAACCACTCCTAGCTTATTAAGGAAAACATCGTTTAATTCTAAGAAAATGAAAACAAAAAAGTGCACTATTAAAAAAATAACTTGTTCATTAGATAAGAAAAATCATTACTATGTAATAAATAATTAATGTAACCAGGCTTATATTGATAATACTATTCATAGAATAGTATATAATACTATATATAGAATAGTATTCCAGATATATCCCAGATATATTCCAGATATAGAATTTCATATTTCTTAGATTTTTAAGCATCTTCAAGATTTGTGTGAAGAAAAGGATTATTTAGTAATAACATAATTGAAGAAGTAATTATTATTGAAGAAGATATGTGTTGGAAGATTTACTTAAGAATTAATCATGTGATTCCCTTCATCAAGTAATGCCAACTGCTCAGGTCTTTAGTTAGTAATTTGAGTCTTTAGTTTATAATTTTATTTGTCAAAAATAGGCTTTATTCAAAATCTCAAAATCTCAAAAATTCAAAATTTGCTTTACTAAATCTTTATATTTAATACTTTTTTTTTAATAATAGAAATAGTAAAAACTCGACTGACAATAAAAACTGGTTAAAGCAATTAATCATTATAATATTAATAACAACAATCCACCAGCTTTGAATTTCCTTTAAGATATATCAAATAAATAACCGTGTTTATTATTTGCTTACCAAAGGTTTCAAAACCGTCTTGTAAATATTTTCCTTAAATATTCTTCCTTGATTCGGAATAGTACTTCTTGGAGGTGTATTGGTTCAATTATAATACTTCCTTAAAATTTAATTTTCTTTATTGTTATTGCAATATATTTTTGTTGTTTATTCACTTACCGCATCTTTTTGCTGCTATGGCTAATCGGACGATGCTACAGTTGACGTTCTAAATTATACGTATCCAGGTATTAAATAATAGGGATCTTAAACGAGTAAGTCTATTGTCTCTTCCGAATGACGTCATAACGATTTTTTACTCCCTTTAAAAAATCCTAGGGCCAACTGACGTCTGGGAACTCACGGCCTTGGGCATAGAAGGTTAAGGTATTTGTAATACAATTAGTAGGATGATATCCTGGGCAAAAAATCATTTTATGTTCTGTTAAAGTAATCAATTTCAAGTATTACTATTTTACGAGTTCTTTCTTCTAGTTTTATTTTTATTTTCAAGACTGTTTTTTTCAAATCCTTCAATTTGACCACATTTTCACGAGGACACGAGAAGGAAGAGACAAAAGCAGGCGGTTGGTTAGTGGTGGGGTTTCATTAAACACGGGGCCATTGGAGGAAGTCGTCCCACCCCTTGTCATAAAGTAACATTTTATTAAGACACCCCCAACTACCCCCTGCTCTCCTGCATCCTCCCTTGCTCCCCCTCTTTCTCCGTCTCATTCCCTGATCCTGATTCTGTCACCTTGCAACGATGAAAATTTTAGAAGGTTTGTTAGTGAAATATTTAGACACAACGAAACATTAGTACTCTCTATATTCTCTATACATATTTGTTTTTCCAATGGATTAGCTTGAAATGTATGTACATTAAACCATTTCTATTTAATAGTGAAATTAATTATTTTCACTTTGCTGATTGCCCATTACATTGTTAAATACACAAACATTTTTTTTTAAAATTTAATTTATTGATATTTACAACAATAATATTATTATAACAAGTATATCTGCTGATATGTACAATATGAGATGAAAAACACTTGGTGGAGAAACTACCCACCGGTAGCACTCCGATAAAGTTCTATAGTAGATGGTCTCGAGGCAATCTTCTTTTCAGACGCCTCGGAGGGTTATCAAGAATAGTATGGGCAGCAAGTTGAGAGACTAGCGGATTCAAGTGTGTATGGAGCTTGTTATGGAAGGATAGGTAATCAGTAACATATGGGATATTAAGATCATGATGGATGAGTTTGTTTGTGACATAATACGGAGCATTGAGGATTTTACGAAGGATTTTGGATTGCAATGATTGGATGCGAGATGAATCGGATGGTTTAGTAGAGCCCCAAAGCTCAACTCCGTATGTCCAAATAGGTCTGATAACTGTCACGTAAATGAGTCTTTTGTTATTAATTGGGAGCTTAGAGCGTTTGTCCAGTAAGTGTTGAAGTAGGCAAAAACGTCAAGCAGTTTCTTGTCTATTCAGTCTTGTATGAGGATCACAAAAAATTAAACTTTTTTTTGTTCACAATGTCATCTCTTTTAATTTATTAGAGACAGAGAGAAAGTTATTATTTAATTAAGCTGTCATGAGAATGAAAAAAATGAACGCCATTATTGTTAATAAGTAAAACAATGTTAACTATAGAAAATCTATAAAACATAAAAATGAAACGTAATTTGCTGACATGAAATTTAGAACCCCCTCAGGAATGCCAGAGAAAAATTTCCGAAACTATTGTTGTTAGTGTTAAAAAGAACTCTAAAGATTAAACTATTTGTTCCAAAACCAAGAATTTAATTATTATTTAATGTATTCTGAGAAAAAAATTCTTAAAATTCGGCCTTCATTTTCTAAAATATGAAGTAGTCCGAGTTGAAGCCACTACAAGTTATTAGTGGGATATATTACTATCGTACTATTTAATGGTTTATTTTGTCTTCCATGCGGTTTATTTCCTCTTTCATAGAAATTATACAGTGAATCAATAATTTGAAGGAATATAAAATAATCAACATGATTTTTATTATCAGTTTAGGGAGAGGGAGAAAAATAAAGGGAAGTGTAGTTGGATCCATCAATTTTGCCTATCTGGGTTTAACTATGATAGGGGTCTTTAACAAATTCCTGGCATCGTACAGGCCTTGGGTCTCCCATTTTACGCCCCTTCTAAAGGACGCCATAACCAAGCACTTTTACTACCTGCAATCTTGGCTATGATATATGATTTTCTTCCACAAATACATTTCTACCCATATTCTACAAAAAGAGTGACTAATTCCATATTGATTGCCCTAATAATGCAGTGATATTGTCGAAAAGGGCCCGAATCAAAGCAGGGGGAAGACGAGCACTAAGTGACCGTAGACAGTACTTTTATTAAAAGTCCTCCGTCACTGTCAGTCAACAAGAGATTCATATTTAATAGAGATTAGGCCGCTATAGTCTCGGCTATGGCAGGAAGGGAGAAGAAAGGCGAGGATTAAGGATCGCAGGGGACAATGTGCGGCGAGGAAGGGATGAAGTGGGGGTGGTAAAGTGGGGGAGAGGATAAAGTCGGGGGAAGGGGATGAGGTGGGGAGGGAGTAAAGTGGGGGAGGGGGCGATAACGTTTAAGGGGTGGGGGTGATATGATCAATACTCGCACTCTCCCCTCTGTCAGCTCCTCTCGTCTGCTAATCTTCGCTCCGCTTCCTCCACTCTTTAGTGTTCTTCTCTCCTCCGGTGTCTTCCGGGATTGAACCAGCGAACAAAGGACTATGAGGAACCAAATCTTAAACGCCAGCCTACCGTACGAGAGATCTTTATCGCTATTCGCTATCTTAGGGGATATCCACCCGCTATGGGACGCACCCCTATAGCAGGATCCGGGAAATTTCTATTCCTGCAGAACAAAAAGTCAAGTTTCCAACTAAGCTTGGAAAAGTCAAGAAATTGGGAAAAGGCCGATCGATAAACAGGAATTGTCAATAGAGGGTACTTCGGCGAAGCAACTCGCATTTTTCCGATTTTCCTTTCTCAAAACGCGTTCTTGTTAATTCAATACTTCAGTAAAATACATTTTTTTACGAATGGTTTTTATTTCATTCCATCTTTTAAATTTGTAAACTTATTACACGCCGGAAACTTTTTTTCATGAAGCAGATATTATTCATGCCTAAGAAAACACTCACTTCCCAAAGATGTTTCAAATCTTATTGGCCCTCAACACAGTTTTTAAAGAGAAACATTTTGAAGTAAATAAGATCTATATTATAACCTGAAGAGATTAAGAAATTAAATGCAGTCTTGAAGGGATTGGACAAGGTGTAGAAGAATGCTTCGAATCTGCTGGTATTTTTCGAGAAAAAAAAATATAAGCATTATAGTTTTAATTATGTGAGAAATAACATAACATTTTTTTCTGGGATTATCAGGGATAGAGGTTATAACGAACTAGGTAAAACATTTAACATATAATATGTATATAAAAACAAGTTTATAGTAGATGCTAAATGATTTGCACAACAAGGAAATGTTTATAATAATTTCTTTTATTGTCAAAGGTCGTTTGTTGTTTACCGTATTGGATTAGTAGACTTATAATAATTCATTGTTCCTCAGTTGCTGTACTGAAAGTCACGGGTTCAAATCCGGCAGTAGTAAATACTTTATTTAATCTGTTAACACAGGGTATGGGATCTGGAGATTCTAGAAACAGTACAATATCTACCAAGTACTTAACCTAAGACTTGTGGTTTATACTTCTACAATTTTTTTTTTGCAGTGATTCATTCATTTTTTTATTAATATTCCTTGCTGAAATTAGTTAGATGTCTTGGATATGGTTGCCTTAAGCTGTTTTGGGAGACTCCGTTCCTATATACTTTTATCAAGTACTTTGATACAATAAAATAAAGTTTAACTTGAAAATAAATTGACTAAGCCCGTTTAAAAAAATAAAAATTATGTAATTAGCTTCAAAATGATCCCCTAGTCAAAGCCCCCTTAAATCATTATCTCTGAAGTTTCCCAGAGCTGTTCACACCATGAAGAGAAGTTCTCAGTCGTAAGAAGAAAAAAGTTTTCTCTCTGCTTAATTACGTTGTTGACGAAGTATAATCTTAGATTACACTTACCTTAATCTACTTACATGCTTCGCCGAGTTTGACGCCTCCTTCACTCATTATTTTCAATTAGCAATTCCTTTTAATGCAATTAGTTAATAGAGTAGAAGAAATAGTTTATTATTCCAACCTCTTAACGTTTTTCTTAGAAATACTGTTCTTCTATTTTATCAGATGTACTTAATTATTATTTAACATTTAAATAAATAAACATGAGCAAAAACTCAAAAAGGTGCATTGAATATATAGTAGAATGTAAAAAAAAAAAAGCCTCAAGTTTTTAAAATACTGGAAAACTAAACAGCCGACGTTTCGCCATTCATCGTGCATCATCAGGAGACGCGAAAATAAGAAAATCACATCAAATAAGACTAATTACACCACACCTCACATCAGCAATCTAAACAGATTCAAATCTGTCTTCTAGCTTTTCAAACAAAAAAAGAGTTGTAAGTTGAATGCCTTGAAGCAAAGTTGTTGTCTCTATTTGATGAATCTGTTTGAAGTATTGATGTGTTTTCTTCGATGTGATGTCCTGATGATTGCTCAATTGGTGAAACGTTAACTGGTTTGTTTTTTCCGTATTTGAGAGACTTGAAGCTCTGTTTTTTGGGTATTTTTCATGATGCTTTTTAATTAATATTTAAAATAACTGTCATAGAGTGAACCTGCAAATGTTCTTAGTATATAAATATGCATTATATATCAGAAAAAAAATCGATGTAACTGATGTGATGCACAACGCCACTCCTTCACTAGTACCTACCTAATATTTTTCATATAATTAAAATTTTTACAACAGCTTTATAAATTGTCTACTAGGTACCTTAATACTTTATGAGTAATACAATGATAATTAAATAAATAAATAATAGTAATACAATTATTTGTGATGTAGATTCTTGATGTAAGAACCACGTTAGGTATAAATTTACTCATTCTCTTTGTAATACATTTTGTTCTGTTGGCAAAATAACAGTAAAATATTGTGATTGTTGCAAGAACTGAAAAGTTCTTCCTTTATTATTGTTATTATCATAGGCAGACAAGAAAATGGATATTTAAACAATAATCGAGTAACAAATATTTAAAGAGAAAAAAATATTTGTTTGTTCTTGCTCGCTAATTTTACAATGCGCAAGCGGCATAGTAAAGTATGTTCAGCGCTGTGTTGCTGAGCTTAAGGTTCCTAATTCGAATCATGCTGCATCAGATAAATTATTCTTTCAGCCATAGGTCATGCTGGAGGTCTGCAGACCATCGTAGGGCTCACCCAGCTTGATCGTTAACGGCATATCTGCTATGACTTAAAACTAGGAGTATCTTGTACAGATACTGAATTTTTTTCTTGACTTTTACTCGTAATTAAAATTCTTATTTAATATATCACGCTGTATCCTGAGGGATCCTTGGCCTATAGACATCGCATCCTGTCTCATCAAGAACTCGAACGAACACCGAACTCTTAAAGAAAGTAATTTTACTGGCAGTTTACTTCCAAACCACTTAATTATCCAAAGAAAGCAAACGCAACGCCAAGATGATGGCATACATACGTACGACTGTAAAATCGGATGACAAACACTCCGACTGTATCAGATGAGTGTTACGTGCCCTCCGAGACAACTCCCGCTGCAATGTAATCATTAATACATGGCCGGTTTTCTCGCGTCGGCAGCCATTTTATATTTCATATTCGCTCAGTAACAAACAGGGTATACGACGCTTATCGGGACCTCGAAGGCTGCTGTGAAGGGAAAGTATTAACAGAGCCAAATTTTTTTTTTAAATAATATTTTATCTTTGTTTCTTAATGCGCATTTTTTATTATTATAAAGCTGAATCACTTATGGGGGGAAACATTATAATTATGAGCCTATATGATAATAACATATTAATTTGTAAAGTATCTATTAATAATTTAGAATAAATTATATTTCTATCGTCATTATTTCCAGAATCGAGTTTGATTTTATGTTTAATTTAAATTCGTCCAAGTTCATAAACTTATCCGTAGAGTAATCGATTAAAAATACATTTCAATTCTTCAAACTACATACATATTTCTGTATGTATAAGTAAACAAATTTATTTCTATTTTTTTATTGATAACTAGCTGCATGTTTTGATAAAATAATCAATAATCAAATAAATTAATCTATTTAATGTAAATAGATTCTACTTTGAGGTGTTATTAGTCATTATTGAAGTCTCCCTGACGACGAAAAATGGGAAAAAGTGAAATTAATATTAATAATATGTAGCCTTAAAAAATAATTTTAAAAAATAAAAAGTTTAATTCTATTTTTTTACTCTTTACTTTTACTTTTTTAGTATTTTGTATTTTTTAAATTTATTTACTGCAAAATCGTACCAGTATATTAATCATTATATAATAATTATTTTTATTATAATTTTGATAATCTTGAAAAATAATTTTTGGAATTTCGTTTACTCGTATTAAATGGGTAGCTTTCAAACAAAGGTATGTACTTTAAACCATAAATTATGTTTTTTATGAATGATTAGTGAATTTAATAATAACGTATGAAGTTGACTGAAAGTAAATTATTATTATTTTATTATTTAATTAAGATAATTAATATTCTATTATTTTATTATAGTTATAAAATATGTTATTTTTTTAAAATGACTTGTTTACCACTAATAAGGTTTATAAATTTATTATTAATCTTTTATCTCATAAAATATCCAGCAATTTAAGATGGCCTGAAGCAAGTTAGTTCAAAATCTAACACGAGCGTTTTATTTTTTATTCTAAATTATTGTTGTTGTCAGCTCATTAATTTCAAAAAATCTAGTTTTCTGTCTTTCCTTCGCCGTTAACTCACCATTTTGGCTGGTCCTACGTAAAATGGATCCCATTAGATAGTGGAATTCATAAGACTATTAGAACAGTATCAGTATAAGGAGATGCTATCAATAAATTCTGCCACAATAGGTTTATATAGAGTCACGTTCCGCTATAACAACACAACTTTATTGTCTCCTTAGGATACCCGTTCGTTTATTTACATATTTTCTTCGGAATCCAATTCCACAAGTTCCTTTCCCTTTTTTCATCTTCTTTCAGATCCTGGGGAATCTTCCGTATTAGTATAGATTTTTTAAAAAGAAAATTTTTTTTTTAATTTTTAAAAATTCCCTATGTGAAATTAATAAATTAAAAATCTAACTACATGCAATGCTTTGTAAGTTAGAGTGTACAAATTGTGGGAATTAATTATATAACTCGAAATCAAACAAGTTAGTAAACAATGAAGTAAATTTTTATTCTTGTGTAAGATATTTTATGTTTTTTTTTGTTTTTTTCAAACTAACAGTATAATTGTGATAGTGATTTAGATGTAAATAGGTTTTTAAAATACAGTAGTAATACCACCCAATAAATAGTCTACACAACAATTTGATACCGAAGTATTCTTATTTAATGTTTCCCATTCTTAATTTAAAAAAAAAAGTATATAATGATATTAATTCTTTGTCTAATGAGATTTTAGTGGCAAGGTTGCATTTGGTTATGATAGACAAAATCTATTAACAGATACTGTATCCACGAAACATTTAGTCTAAAGAGATAAAAATATTTACGATACTTGTTTTCGGTCATTACAATATATATTTATTACCGAAGTAATAAAATGTAATTAATATACATACGATTTTATCAATGAATAGACAAGTTCTTTTTCTTCATGTTTTATGAAAACACCTTAAAATTTACTGCAACATTATTTAATAATTCAAACTAAATACAATATAAGCATTTATTTAAATATATTTTATTAGTTAGTGGATTAATAATAACTATTTAAATTTAGTCACTTTCACAAACCCGCGTCAATTATAAATAATTGATGTTTCTTATTTTTTAATCTCTGATTATCGCATGGAAAAAATGATTTGTATTCACAATGAAGAAAATTTGTAAAAGCTTGAAACTTTTTTATTTTTACTTATGTCATTATTCTCATAAAACTTTAGATTCAAGCATGATACAACTCGAAATATGACTATAAAAAAAAAAAAAGAATTCCATATTATGGAAATGGAATATCAGACATGTAATCCCTCAATTCAAAAACTGCAACCAATTGCTACTATAATTTTAACTCAATAATGCCAATTTTATATTTATGTCGTTCTTCTTTTGAAGGAGCGATATATTCTTCCAGATATTATTTTATTTTTGGTTATTTTTATTTTAATCCTTTGAAAATACATTACATGGGGATAGAGGGAGGTACCCTGCCCCAAACTCACCCCTCCAAGAAAACAAAAGTAACATACGGTGTAGCGAGGGGTTGGATGAATCACGCCCAGAGCCCAGTTTGTAGGTTCCAATCAATTGGGAAGATTGTCTCCAACATCTGACGGCTTTTACCGTCACTTCTTCACATCTTGTTACACTTTTCATAACTATTCAAAAGTAATAAATAAAATATTTAAAAAAAACAATATGACGAATAATGATTTTATTACGTTTATTTTAGTATTTATTTAATAAAAATAAAAAAATACTATGATCCAACAAATCGCAACCAGTTTTCGACGTATCGGTTCTGCAGTTTTTATGAATACTTTTTATGGTATCAGTTCCGTAGGTTGTCGCTTCGAGTTGAGTTACAAGTTTTAGCTGTTTTTTTCGTTTTGTTATTAATATTCTCCAAAAATACAAATTACCTTAAGCGATAGGTAAATAAAATCTAATTATGGGAAATGTGTATATTTCGCTATCCATTTCATCAAGAAATTAACGTCTTAAATAACATTTCGAAGTATAGATGATATATTTTTGTTGTAATGTTCGCTCCATGATGAAATTTTTACCGAAATATACACATCTCTTCTTTTTCCCCCAACTTATGTTCACGATAAATTGTCTTTTTGGAAAATCGAAAAAGAAAACGAGTAATTAAAACTTGTAACTCAACTTTTTATGAATGAATGAGCAAAATTATATATTTTTTGCCCCGCATTCAATGGTCTACAATAATTTTGATCATTCCCGGAACAGCTAGTCTGGATTGACTCGCGTTGAGTTTTTTCCCTTTCGATCCTCCGAAGGCAGAACCGAACCCTCCGAGTCGGGTGGGGAATGCGAGATCAATACTCCATTCTCCTACAATAGGCTACATCATGAGCCAGATATTATCTCACCTACTCATGGTCTGACTCATTTACTGGTGGGAAGTGATCTGCTCGTGAGCCATCCATGATAGGGCCAATCCCATTTTAGATACTAAGGGTTGTATCGAATGGGCTAAAATACCTATATTTATAATATATAATACAGTCATGAGTAAACAAAATCATGCTTCTTGTATAATATTGCACTCATCTCTGAACAAAACTTTACCTTATAAAGCAAGCGTGATAAATATTTGTGTTTAAGAATTTATGTTTATTTGTACGGTGAACCAATTTTGATATAGATCATGAGAATTTATGTAAGTAATATAACATTTATGTTTAAGTTGTTTATCTGAAGGTTCCAGGTTCAAATATTGCTGTGGTAGATAAATTACTTAATTTGTTAACAGCAACGGATGGATACTGTGGGTCTGGAGACACTGGAGACCCTGAAGACACACTGGGGCTCAAACAGCTTAAGGTGGATGAATGAGAGAAAAATCATCGTTGAGCGAGATCTCGGACAAATCACCCCCTTACACAACCGTTGTTTTAAAATCAGTGCAACACATTCACTGACGTTCCATAGGATGTATTAGTGTAGATTTTAATTTTATTATGATGAAAATGAATTGCTTAACTGCCTAAAAGTATACTATATAAATATTATTTAAATTAAAGAATACTAATTGTAATATATAAGTATATATTTGATATAAATATTATAAAATACATACTTATATATTATAATTCACTTGCGAATGAATGACATTTATATTATTTCCCACAATACCAATAACGTTATTATTATTAATATTATTTTTAGTGCATTTTAGTACTTATTAGTCATGCATCAATTTTAGTAATTTCAGATAAATGATCATTGGCAATTTATCTTAAATTTATTAATCCTATATAATTGATAAAGGGAGTGGAGTGGCTCAGTGGTAGAGCACTGAGTTGCCATTCAGGAAATCTAGGTTCAAATCCCGCTGAGGGCAAGACTTTCATTTAGTCCGTTTGCAGCGGGAGATGGATCATAAGGGGTCTAGAACCCTCCTGAGGCTCACCCAGCCTCTATAAAATATTATAAAAATAGGGTACCCAAAATAAGGAGAAAAAATCTGGCGGTTGGGCGTGGCCTAGAACAAGTCACCTCCGTGCAGAACCGTTGTTCATGATACAGTACAGTCTCTACTGTGTACTGAACCCCAGACCCGTTCACGGATTGTAGTGATACTGGGTTTTTTTAATCATTGATAATAAATTAATTTTTTTTTTTGTAAATTAGTTTCAATTGTGTATATATATATATATATATATATATATATATATATATATATATATATATATATATATATATACACACAATAAAAACTAAAAAATAAATATAGATATATATAAAACTGTTCAAATGTGTAGAATTGTTTTATTGTATTTTATCTGTCATTTGAAGGTTAAAAAAAATTAATTCAAATCTTTCTTATCAAATAATTCAATTTGTTACTATTCCACCATATACGAAAAATAAAATTAAACTTAAAATACCCTGGAGTAATATAAGGATATGTTAAAATTCTATTTACAGTTGTATTTGTACATAAATAACGTTTTGGAAGATGAAAGAAAAATATGTAAAATAAAATATCACACAGTAATCATTAAAAAAATTTTTTACTCGTAGTAGTGGGACATTTTTGATGTATAATTAATTTTAAATAAATGTTTTAATAACATTTACGCATGTTACATTGTTGGAAATGAAAAGACAACAAAATCAATAATGAAACTAACAGGATCGTAAACAGAGGAATCACTGACATTTTATCCTGATTGAATACAAATAAAACACGGCCATAACTAAACAATAATTGACAGGAAATTAGACAGCTCGCGTGACTGGCTTATTGAAGTACAATTTCCGCCTCTTTTGCCGAGAAACGAAAAACCTCTTTATTTCACTAGTAAGTGGCTTTTTGTACTTGATTACTTCGCTTAATGTATTAGTTCAATATTTTATGGTATTTATTAATATTGATAAATCTGTAAACGTGTAATTACTTTCACTGTTAAACTATGATGATTTTAAATTATATTTACTATTTCGATGGATAAATATGTAACAATTTATTTTCTATTTATACTTCATTACTTTGCGTTAAGTTCAATATGATTGTATCAGTTTTTGTTAAATATTTTAAGATGTTTATTAATATTCTAAAATATATAAAATTGTGTTTATTTTACTATAAAATATTGACTGTTAAATTCAATTTACTTTTTTTTTACAGATTTTAAAATGTAAAGACTATACTGCTTCGAGGAGAACTGTTGTACAGAGATAGATCGTCAATCACGCTCAATTGCCGGGTTAAAGGTATCCATTTCATATAGGCTGAGTGAGCCCCGAAGGGTCAGTAGATTCGTCCATGACATATTAAATTCTACACCATAAATTATTAAAAATGTATGTATGAGTAACTAAGTAAATTTCGATTTAGTTTAAATTGTGATAAAAATAAATTATTATTATTTTTAAAGATGATTTATATGTTTTTATTTTAAATCTAACTTGCTATTTTGATATTGCTAAATCTAAATTGCTATTTTAATATACGATTGATTTCATTAATCCAAGCTGTAGATTTGTTTACGATTAATAAAAAATGCAACGCCTTACTGTTTGTACATATGAACTATTATTTTTTTTACGTACCTACCATTACTTTTTCATTTTTCTTAAATAAATCAATATATCCATATGATTAACTAATTTAATTTTTATTTTTTATCTTTATTTTTATTTTATTTATTATTTATCTTTATTTATCAAAATTAATAAATAAATATAAAGGTTATTGCACCACAGAAGGCTAAAGCGAGCTTTGCATGCTTGATTTGCATACTGCAAACATCTCATGTAATAATTTGTTCTGAAACTCGTAGCACGGTGAAACAACCAACATCCGATTAAAATAACAACAAGAAGAAAATCCTGGAGTTGCTAAGCTATTGGGACCACCCACCAGTAGACGTCTAGTCTCCGGTCTCTGATTGGCTATCTTCTTCGTCCAATCAGAAATAAAAGAAATCTAGTAAGTAGTTCACGTTGACATAAATATATTCATTGGATTTTTTCTAATCTTGAGTTCAATGCGCTCTTTACCTTTTGAGGTTAATACTCACTTTTGTTATTTTTCGATCTAATAAGTTTGAATATGAACTCTAGATGTACACAATCCTCAATTAGTTGTGGTAAATTGAAACAATTTATAGTGATGACAACGAAAATGTTTGTAATTATTCATTTGATTCAGTAAATGAATGGAAGAAATAATAAAAATAATTTCAATTAATGTTTATAGTTGTAACTACTGATTTATAGCAGTTACTTATCAATTACTCTCTAAATAAAAATATTGATTTAGCAATAAAATCTATTATTTAATAACAAAAATATGTCACTAAAAAAATTATTTAAAAAAATTAATCAACGTTGATTTTGGAAATGATAATCTTTAAAACTATAATTGCCTGAAATTCATTAATAATTTCAATAATTTGATACGTTAACTGTCTAATTCGGACAACAAAAATTACAGAACTTTAGTATGGAAGCTAATTCCTAGAGTAGCTTGACTAAAGTTCGTGGGTTCGATTCCGGCTGTATCTGATCAATTATGTAATCTTTTCATATATGAATCCCATGGAACCTGCAGAACCTGTTGGGGTTCACATAAAGTACAACTTTGCGCAGACGTTGTTTACCATATGTGGAAGAAAATAGTCCGGGTGGATGCCAATAAATTTCTCTTAGATAGGGTGAAATGTTTATTAAATAGCCAACGTTTCGACCCACTTTGCAGGTCTTCTTCAGTCCTGTCAAGAGGTAGGGCGGGGAGCACGGTTTAAGTTTAACTATTTCACTGTTATTATATGATTATCTTTAATATTACATTGTTGTGACTTCTTATTATTTATTAACCTATACATTGTTATAATTATTGCTTCATATTTCGGTTGCAGCCTTGATAAGGAATGTTCTACAAAATGGGGCCGAAGCATTGGCTAATTTGGTTTAGATAACTATAAAATTAGTTATTACTGGGGCACTACTGCTTCATTCAAAAAGGATATTAATGAAGAAGTGTATTCGATAGTGAATTGCAGCACTATGGACATCAAATTCAACTTTTTGGAAGTTCAAATATAAAATTACGTAAATGTATCATTTTTTTAATTTATACAAGTTTAAACATATGTTATATAACATAAGTGGATATCGTTCTCATGACAACTTTTTTATATATATTTTTTTTAAATTTCGATTTCAATATTCAAACTTTATTTGCACATTAATTTGCAGACTATGTTACTGCTAACTATGTTATAGTCTGGAAATTTAGAAAACGACCTGCTCAGAAGTCGTCTCGGGTCGACCGCACATAGTGAAACTATCTTCTTTCCCCTTATTCCTAGCTGGCTTTACTCGCCCTTTTTCTTCATTATGACTATAATTGAGATACGATTGGCTATAATAGTATATGGTAAAAGATTGTAAGGCTACAATTACACCTGAATAATTCGATACCGGTGAGGAAGGAATCGGCACCCCAATTCTTGATACAGGAATATAACCTGGATAACCAATAATAAATTAAAACCCTGGTATTCAAAGGTAACTCCTCGCCACACCTACCCTGCTCCGCCTCCAATTTTGTAAAAGGTCGTTTTCTAAATAGTTGTGAAATATGTGGTCATTCTTAATATTTTTTAAAGAATAAAATGATTTTTCATTCTTTATTTATTTTACTTATTCATTTATTTTTGTTAGGCAAAGCAGAATGTAGAAGGCGATTGGTGCTCTGATGGTAATTTTATTTGTTCTTGAAATACTCAATGAATGTATTCTGCTTGTTGGATTGCTTCTAGAAAAGAAAAAATTACTAAAATGTAGATGGGAACTACCCTCAGAACGAACCCTAACCCCTGAGCTGGAACTCACACAAGAATCGTCAGAAAACCTCTCTTAAATAGTAACCAATTTCAATTTTTTTTTTTAATTTACTTTTTTTAATTTTTTTAATAATAAAACCAGCATAAAGAATTGCTTCAGTACTATACCATGGGAATCTTCTTTGCCATTAGATATTCAAACTGTACTACCCATGCAGTCTTGGGTTCAATACATAGTAGTCTGTACTATTTCTAGGACAACGGTTTTACAGGGAGGTGATAAGTGCGAAATCTCATCCAGGCTTTTCCCCCAATTAATGGGACTAACTTTATAGAGGTTTGGTGATTCACAGGGATATCTGTAGATCTCACAGGGATATCTGTAGATCTCACAGGGTCCAATATTGGTTCTGAATAAAATAAAAATATATTTGCCAAAGCCTGATTTGAACCAGGAACCTTCAGCATAGCATCTCAGCACTCTGAGCTACCCCGCACACCTCTTTTCCATTCGATTCCTCAAAATATTTTGCTACTAATGAAGTGAGATTGGTCTCTTGTAAATGGAAATTGTTTAACATAGAATTTTTTTCGAAATGCCACCAATCAGAGCTAACTTTTCAATCAGAACTTAATTTTCCCGACTGTTCTTTCAGCTCTCTCATTTTCTTATCTAATGAAAACCCTCATCTAATGTCGTGGAATATTTTCAAATATACATTATACATAAACTTATCTAACATGATAATGATATAAACTGATATTTGATTACTCGATTTTTAATTTATTTATTTTTGAAATTTAGAACTGTATTTACTAATACGACAAAGTTAATATTATGAATGGTACATAATGGCAAATAAGTAAAGACAAGTAGAGAAACTATCTGGTAGTATTCAAATAACAGATGTATGATAGAAAATCACGAAGCCATCTTGTTTTGAAGATGGTTCGCAGGATTATTGGGATGTGGAGAGGAAACTAGCTTTGAAATTAGTGGATTTTAGTAGAATAAAGTTTCTCATGAAAGGGTTGATATCTGGTTTGGGCCAAATCAGCATCCTGTAGGACATTATAGCCATTATGGGTGGTTTTATTTTTAACATTGTAATGAGAATTGAGGATTTTAAATTGTCATAAAACTCCAAATAGATCTTATGAGTCATTAATAATTGATTTGGAACTTAAAGCGTATCTCTTTTAAGTGTTAGAGTAAGCTGAAACGGGTATTACTCAATTTAAGACAAAAAAAACAGAAAACAGAAACAAATATCTTTCTACAAAAGGCTTCAGTGGTTTCTTCTAATTTAGACCGTGTAGCTGAATTTCCGCCAACGTTTCGCCAGACATGGCCTTCCTCAAGGCTTTGTTGAGACTGAAGATGTTCCGCTATCCCGCGGCGTTATATATCAACCGCTCGGCTCCACACGGGTCCACTCGGGGTAGCCCATCGGGTCCTTTCGTTAGTTGATCGGAGTTAACTTTTCCATGACTGTGATTGGCTGGTTTCTGATTGATCGGGCTCTGATTGGCTGGAATTCGGCTTGCTTGTTTCCAGCTTAAGCATTACTACATAGATACATTACTACATAAATAATACAACAAATAAATGTAGTCTCTGATTAATAAAACGGTTGGCATTTTCTATGGTAGAAGATAGCTCAAGGGGGATCGAATTTAGAGCTTAATTTTAACTTTTTGTTAGTTGAAAACCATTTTAGTATGCTTTTTAATATTGTCTTCCTAATGCGAATAAGTAATTCGGTATATTAGGCAGTAGTAAAATAAATAGATGTAATATCTCATTAATAAAACAATATAATTGTTATTTACGTTAGTTCTAAAGTAGTGCCATTTCCAGATTTCAACACGTACCTAATAGCACAATAAAGAAACAGATAGACCAGAAAACAACGATCCTTTACATTGTAGAAATAAGGTTATTAAAATGTTATGGCCACTTAAATAGAAAGGCAGAGGAACGATGGCCAAAAACAATCTCCGACTCCATAAGGAAAGGCGGAAAAGAGGACGATCCAAAAAAGTTTGGTGGTTGCAGGATGTGGAGGAGAGAATGGCAGCGAGTGGTCACAGAGAAGGAGGCTGGATCGACCGAGATCTGTAGCGAAAACCACTAAGTTGTACACAAATCTTTAAATAAAAAAAAAGTAATGTATCTATTGTATTGATAAATAAAATTGTAATCAAAGAAAAACTAAAATATTCCATTGTGCTTGGAGTGTTTAAACAAGCTTGATTGGCTTTTTTGAGAGTCTGAGAGAACAGTTCGTAATTTGTAAAAATAAAAATAATTTGTTAAATAAAAAGGGACTAAATCCTTACCTCACTCAGAGGTACCGCGAATACTAGCGAATTCCGTTTAGAGGAAGAAATGAAAATATATAAATATATTATCTGTCAGAGTAATGGCCCTTTAAAGCAATCGGAGCTGTATTAGGAGTTAAAAAAAATTTCCAGCGGTGAATTCGAAAGAGTTACAATCTTGATCCTGGCTACACACGAGCTAATTGAGCCAATAACTTCTAGATATTATTTCCAGCTTATCGTTCTAAGATGAAAAGCAACATTCGCTATTGGCTGGACAAATATACTCCTTACAAGATACCGTTCATTAAGGAGTATTAAGCAGAAATAACGTAGGATCCGGAGAGATGGAACCTCCTGACAGCCAGACAGCTCAATTAATAACCTCAGAGCTGCATTATCCTCTTTAGGATAGGAGAATAACGATGCCGAAGTATGGAAGAACATTGTCGGAATAATACGAGACCGTAACGTAGATGGGATCTGATCCGGGGCATCAGATCTCTTTTTTATTCCTTGCATTAACATAACACAGCAATGGCGAAAACCTCCCCCGGGTCCGAGGCATAAAATATGTTGGTTTATCCTCGTCTCGGATATACAGTCCACATTTCAAAGATATAATGTCCAACTACGTAACTCCCCGATTCTGGCTTGATAACTAAACATTGTAATTTAGTGGAAATTTAAGAGGCGTCTTAAGCTACTTAATTTAAGAGTACAAGAGGACTGTATTGTATGAATCTAACTGTTTTTTTTTCTACCCAGTGTTATTAAACAGGGTGCGGAGACAGAATTTTTTAATTATAATTTCCAGAAACTCATCAATAAGTCAACAATTTTAATATATTCTTAAATATCTGCCAACTCATTTCAATGGCTCGATAAGTTAGCTGTCTAGGTTAGACGATTTAGTAAGGAAGTTGATACTTTCTTATTTATTTAGAACAATATACGGGGGGAACAGCTCAGTGTATAGAGATCTGAGATACTACGCTGATGGTAAATAATAAAAATTAAAGATTAATAATCCGAGGTAGACCCCTTGGGATCTACAGAACATTCAGGGGCTCAACCAACCTTGACATTGCGAGTAGAGTACACTTAATTGAGGGAAAACTTAGTGGTTGAGCGTGATATCGGACAAATCACCTCCCTGCTCAACTGTTGTCTATGAAACGATTTAACTTCTACCATGTATTAAACCAAAGACCCATCATGGATTATAGTTGTATAATTTTTTAAAAACTAATTATTCATGCATAAATATCTCCGAACAAACTACTCCGACGTATTCAGTAACAATTTTTCTAGCTGATTTTTTTTTTTAATTCTGAATTTCTCAACACGCTACTGAGCTTGATGTGTATTTTCCTACTTTTGGGTCGTAAAAGCTTATCGTTATGTACGTACATATATGTTTGTATTGTTGGTAATCGGTGATGTATTAAACCATCTTCATTTATTTAGGTACTTCTTCATTAACGTTATTTGATTGATTTAAGTCCTAAAGATGCCATAATAATCAGATTATATTCCCTACTGTTCATTCATAAGACAGAAACATTTATTTTAAAATCTTCTAATTAGAAATCTGTTTTTTGTTTATTTGTTCGGTTATCAATTATTAAATTTCAGCTCGTGTTTATTTTCTTTTTCGACCTGATTTCTCACGAATCAGAGAAGTATTTATCTTATATATTTCAGATTTAAAAGGATTGGCATAGCTCAGTCTGTAAGAGGTTCCAGGTTTAAATCCAGCTGTGGCAAATAAATTAGTTATTAATAGCCCCTATAAGCTCTCCCAGCCTGTATAAAGTAGGTACCCGTAATTGGGGGGAAAACCTGGTGGTTAAACATGATATCGGACAAATCACCTCTATACTCGACTGTTGTCTAAGAAACAGTATAGTCCCTACCATGTACTGAACCCAAGACCCTCATAAGTTTTAGTGGTACCTACAGTTTTTTTTCTTCTATGATCTGCGTATGTAGATAAATTAAGTAAGACTTTTTTTAATTGTTGAAAGAAGCATAACGATATTACAATATTATTTTTGTAGGAATTGATTTAATAATATGTTTTTAAATAGAAAATTATATCAGAATTTTGCTTTCCAGTATACCAGTTATACAGCCATAAACATTCGAACATATATATTATACCGGAAAAAAAGGAAGGAATCCAGATCCGCAACGATAAACTAGATTCCTGAGGATCCGAAAAGCAAGAAAGAACTGTCTGACAATAAAACCATCGGAAGGGTCTATAAACAGTTGCGACAACGCAGAGGTTCACAAGCCTTTGCTAGGGCGTATTGATTCTAACCTGATCGTAATTCACTTGCCAGGAGGGAAAGGGAGGCTGGCTTTATAAGGGGTCCTGAAGTTTTTTGTATATTCGCCTCTAAGTGCTTCATACCACAACTGTTTTCTCTAGGATTTTTCGCTAAAATATCCTTTATTAAAAAAAAACTTTATTTATCAATATAAGTAGATATAAGTTCCGATTTATGGATGTTCATAATAATTTACTAATATTTATAATATTTTCTTTCTTAGCACCTTATTTTATTGACTTTTTAAAATCATTATTGTATTGCAGTCTCACTTTAAATTTAACCTAACAGACATATTATATTATGGATTAACAATGAATCCATAACTTTTTTAATAAAACATAATCGATTCTAACAAAAAGTAATATATAAAATAACACAAATTAACAATAAAATTAATTTAATTTTTTTTAAATATATAATTAAAAAATCACTTTATAATAATTACTTGTTACCTCTGCTTTTCAACTGTGCATTAGAGAAGAAAGTTCGAGAATGGTGAAAAGCCATCAATACTAAAGGTGTTCAACTAGGAAGAAATCCAAATAAAATCACTGTAGATTGTCTGGCGTTTGCAGATGACATGGCGTTAATTACTGACTCACTGGAAAATTCTTAAGAACAAATCAGAGAATTGCAAAAAAAGCAGCTAAAGTAGGACTACAATTTTCATTTGAAAAAACAAAGTTCACGACAAACATCAGTGATGCCCCACAAAATATGGCAACACAATATTTAAAACAAATTGCTTTAAATACTTTGGAGAGTGGATAACGAATGACAGAAAGGAATAAACATCCATAGAAACTAGAGTCCACAAAATAGAACGGATGTTTCACATGACAAAAAATATATATAACAAAAAATCTTTGTCCTGGAACACGAAATTGAGACACTACCAAACAGTGGTGAGATCTGAAAATCTATAAAAACTAAGAAGAAGAGAAGCGTGAAAGAAGAATTATGAGAAAAATACTGGGAACTAAACGAAATAATAATGCAGAATACAGGTTAAGACCAAACAGAGAGCTATATTTGAAAATTGAAAAAGTAACTGACGTAATGAGGAAAAGAAGGCTGCAATTTTTTGGTCACATCTACAGAATAGATGACAACAGACTATCCAAGCCCATTCTCAACATTCTGAACAGTTACAAATCTAAACCCACGTGGTTCATTGAAATTGAGAAAGACATGAAAATTTTTGGAATTTAAACAAATACAATCAAAAACGGAACACCTTTTAGAGGAGCAGTTCAAAGGGCATGGTTTCGGGAGAGGAAGAAACTAAAAACTAGAAGAAAGTGGACTCTAGAAGAGAAGGAACAACACTCTCGAAGGAATATTACCTTATTATTTTTTTTTAATTATAATTATTTATTTCTGTATTGAGTGTGATCTACATTCTGACTATAGACCTGTTTAAAATTCTTTTTTTTTTTTTTAAACTGATGGTATCACACTGTATATTACTCCTGTAAAACTGTATTTAATCATTATTATGAATATTTATCGCTCTTTCAGAAAACATGGTGATAACACAAAAAAAACTTTATAGAGGTAACAAATTTACTAACAAATTTTTTTTATAGAGGTATTTGAAAGTTCAATGTGAATTTTAAAAAAATTATAATTTGGGTATCTACTGGTAAAGCAAACCATTCCAGTTGTATTGATGGCATTGGTATTATTTTATCAACCACAAAAAATGTTTTTTTAATTTTAACTTTAAGTAATTATTCCCATAAGTACTTCATAGTTTTAATAGTCTCTCAATTTAGTTTGAAGGAATAATTTTAAGACAATTTTTTTCACTAATCTAATAATGATGTCCTCTTTTTTTTTGTTCTTTAGGTTTGCTAAGTTGATTTTAGCGAATTCCACTAATTTATTATGAAAACGCAACAAAGGAGATGAAATAATCAAGTTAAGTGTTAACATGTGAACAACCCCAAGATTCTATATAATTTATATTATAATCGATGTAAGTATGAATGCAAGGTAAGGATACAATATCGTTATTATTATTTCATTTATTTATTCTTTGTAAGCCAACTCAAAGCGGTGAATAACAAAGTAGGCCAGCGGCCAGGTACTTGAAGGTTGCAATAAGTTGAAGAGAGCTGCATTTTTGATATGTTGCAAGGGCATGTCTGACTAGTGGAAATACAAGTTTGCTACCGAAAAGAAAAAATCGGATGGGAAAACTTTTGGTAATTGAAAAACCTCGAAATTTTCGGAGTTATTTCAGTTTTTGGCCTATATCTCCTGATCGGCGCGGTTTTGATAAAACGCTATGTTATCCATTTTTAGCTTTAATAAATTCTGAGTTACGTTCCTCTGAAAATCAGTCATTTTTTCCAACAAATCCAAATTTAAGTTTTGGCTGACTTTTATGAGGAACACCGGCCGAAGAAGTGATCTACGATGAAAGTCACGGGAAATGAAGCTGTAGTAAATTTAATTAGCTTTAATTTAAGCACAAACTAAGGCCTGTTGGTCTAATAGATTCTGAGTTACGCCCCTTGGTAATTTTTTCCAAATAGTCCAAATATAGGCAAGAGACCAGGAGCTGGAGGGTCGCGAAAAATCGAAGAGAATTGCATTTTTGATATGCTGTAAGTGCATGTCTGAGCAGTGTAAATCCAATTTCGCAACTGAAAAAACGGATGGGAAAACGTTTGGTGCCCAAAAAACCTCGAAATTTTTGAGTTATTTCAGTTTTTTGGCCTGTATCTCAGAATCAGGACATTTTTGAAACAAACCCATAGGTAAGATTTTAAATAAGATTAAATTTGATGCAATTTGAATCCAACTGCAGTTCTATAGGTCTAATAGATTCTGAGTTATCCCCCTATGAAAATTGGTCTTTTTTTTCCAAAAAGTCCAAATTTTAAGTTTTGGCCGACTTTCTGTAGGAACACTGCCCAAAGGAGTGATTCTACGATAAAAGGCAAGGTATTAAATATAATTAGCTTTAATTTAAGCACAAACTAAGGCTGTAGGTGTAACAGATTCTGAGTTACGTCTCTTTGAAAATTGGTCTTATTTTCACACCCACTTTCCTCGATTTTCCTTTTTTTTAATTAACAAGATACGTATAACAACTACAGGCCTCGTTATGTGCTTCAATTAAAGATAATTAAATTTACTACAACTCCATTTTACTTAAATGTCATCGTAGGATCACTACTTCGGCCGGTGTTCCTTACGAAAGTCGGCCGAAACTTAAAATTTTGACTTTATTGAAAAAAGGCCCATTTTCAAAGGGGCGTAACACAGAATTTGTTATACCTACAGACCTTAGTCTGAGCTTAAATTAAAGCTAATTGTATTTACTACCTTGGTCTTCATCGTAGAATCATTCCTTCGGCCGGCGTTTCTCAAGAAAGTCTGCCAAAACTTCAAATTTGGACTTTTTGGAAAAAAAGACTAATATATAAAGGCCCGGACAAACATCGTGACTGGAGATTTTTTATATATAGACAAGATCCCAGTTATTTGTTACATGATAGGGACTGAACTCAAAACCTATTAAAGCTACAGAGCTGCAATTGAGCTCAAATCATAGAAAATTTAATCTACGTTAAAAATTGATACCATAGCTTTTTATCAAAACCGCACTGATTAGGAGATATAGGCCAAAAACTGAAATAACTCCGAAAATTTTGAGGTTTTTCGGTCACCAAAAGTTTTCCCATCCGATTTTTTCGGTAGCGAACATGGATTTCGACTAGTCAGACATGCCCTTACAACATATTAAAAATTCAGCTCTGTCCAATTTATTGCAACCTAAAGCCCTTTTTTGGTACCTGGCCCCTGGCCTAAAGGAGGAAGGAGGAATTTCTTAATAATTTCCCTTTTATTTACAAAAGTATTTGGTATTATGTTGGATCACGATACATTTTCATTCCTGTTTTCTTCTTCTTCTTCTTCTTTCCGGCGCTACAACTCGTGGCGAGTCAAGCCTGTAGCATCAACGCCAGTCGTCTCGGTGCAGTGCTGCATTTCCTTATTCCCAAGATGATTACTGTTTTACATTTTAGAAATTTAGTAACGCATTTGGTTTCACATCTTTCTGTAATGAACTCCTTGATGGAGGGTAAACACCTACTACATAAGCTTGATTATTATTTTTTTTGTTTATAACCAAAAAAGGTTAAACTATACGCTCGAATATCAATTTCATTAAATTTCACTTGCGTAAAATCTATTATACTTTAAAACAAAAAGAGAGAAATGCTTGTAGACAATCCAGAGTTAAGCTTTGTCTAAGATAAAATACTTAATATGAGTGATGATTTAAATTCTGTATTTAAATAATAAACTGAACTATAGAATCTTTGGTCCCCTAAAAACTATAAAATTCTGAAAATTTGAAGAAAAAAACTGTACAACTACAACTCAAGAAGGGTCTCGGATACAGTACTGTTTCTAGGAAAATGGTTATCTAGTCATAGTTAAGTAAAGAATAATAACTAAAATCGGAGCTTTTTCCTCTCCATATTCATCTCTTAAAATGTACTGAGTACAGAAGAAGAGAACCCTTCAATAGTCTTTCTTAGAAGAACATCAAAGATCAAACCCAAAGGGCTAAGAAGAAAAAATTACAGTTTTTTCAGGGCCATTGAAATATTAAAAACAAGCGAGGTATAACAGTTAAGTTTTTGGATCTTGATTTTAGTCATTGTGACTTAATTATATAAAAAAATATTTCAATAATATGTTTCTTAAGACTCGTGAAACGGACAGGAAATATTGGATGGGGACCCCCATGGTTGAGCCTGCTGTCACAAACTACTAAAACGATCTGTTATTAATATTTATGGCTAGTATTCACTTAACTCGGAGAACAAGGAAAAGCAATAATGTTGAGGGAAATAGACAACCATGAACCACAAGTCGCAGGATTCAATTTTCGCGTCCACCACAGAGCGACCGCACCCCTGGTTTCTGAGGGCAACGGCATTTTAATCAGTTCGTTGTTTGCAACGGAGAATGTTTTATCTTCGTTCAATGTTGCAGTTCTCTTAAAATAGCTAGAGCAGTATAATTTCAATCCGTTTCTCAGATCAAATATTCCCCAAAAATAATGCGCATACATATCACTCCTTCAAAAGAACGTCATAAGTCAAAAAACCTATTTTTTCAAAAGAGGTATTTGAGAGTTCAATATGAGAAAAAAAATTCTATTGGTAAAGCAAAGCATTCCTATTGTTATGATGGTGCGATAATTATTTTACTAACAATTTGAAAATTGTTTGATTTTTACTGTTGTATTTTATTACCCATAAAAGTTCATGTTCAAACATGATGCAACTCAAAATATGACTTTACTATAAAAAAATTGTTGGAAATCGAATATCAAATAAGTCGTTCGTCCCTGAATCAAAAGGCTGCAACCATTATAGTTACTACTGAAGGATTCATTAAAAATTGCCAATTTAGTTAATTTTCAATCATGTCGATATTCGTTTTAAGGTGTTTGGGATTAAAAGCAGATGTCCCCGAAGATTCAAAAATTGACTTTTTCGTTAATTTATTCAAGCTATTTTATGCTCCAGACTCTCCCGGTTCAGAATTGAACTAAAGCCATGAGGAATAAGTAATAAATTGTAACGTTAGATAAAAGTTCTTGACTATACTAGCGAAAAATGTGAATTTTTGGAATTTCGAGTTATCCGAATATAACACCAAACGCCACGTATAATGTCTACGCCCTCGGTGAATAAGTGATTAGGTCAGGTATTGGCTTGAAATGGAGTTACAGCTTATGTTACTACTCCATTCCAAGCCAAAAACTACGAGAATGACACGTTTCTGCTTCCCGCAATACAATTAACTCTCTCTCCACATAATTTGACTCAACCGCTTTTTCACCGGACTCAACCGCTTATTCACCGGAGCTGTAGATGTGTTGCTTAGTTCATGATACCAGTAGCCAATCATTTTAATAAATAAATAGAAGTTGAACTAAAAATTACCAAAATCAAAAATCAAATACCTATTAGAACAGTTAGTAGAAGGTATATCTAAAATATTTATAATACAGAGACCAAATATTGAGTATATAAACTGTACCACTACAACTCATACAAGAATCTTGGATTGAATACATGTTAAAAACTGAACAAGACAACGTTAGTCTATAAAAACAGCTGTCCAGGGAGGTGATTAATAAGGAAAAAACTATACTCCTATAAGCTACAAAGAGGCCGTATTTTTTCTACTGTTCTGCAGGTAGGTGATTTGAGTGATATCACTTCCGATCTTCATGGTTTCTCCAATTAATGTCAGCCATTTTATAGAGGCTGGATGAGACCTAGGAGGGTCTAAAGAACACACTAGGTCTATCCCTTGTTGTTGGCTTTGAACCCGGAAACTTCAGCTACTAAGCTACTCCGCCTTATACATATTTATTTTTCTGTATCGGTTTTGTAACAGAACGTATACTTAGAATGCAACAGAGTAGCATATTGTTTTTTCTGGCTTAAATAATAGTATGCTTAAAGATTATTTTTTAAAAGAACGAAGCTCAACTTCGCTGTACCTAGAAAAATACTTCACTGTGAACTTTGTTTTGAGGCTCTGTTTTTTATATTTTCACAGCAACTTAATATTCATTATTTACTTCATTAATTCATATTGTAATATATGATCTATTCTTTATCCTTTTAGAAGTAATTTATGATTGGATAATTATTTTAAGTCGTCCTCAGGCAAAACGGATTTTAATAATTAATGCATTACGGCTTAGGTGGTTTGTTCTGCAAGAAAAAATAATAGCGATTGCATTTTCGAATTAATTCTGCTCAAGTTATTTACTAAAAGAAACATCTTAGCGGTTTTCCGGTTTCTTGATGGCTTAAGCCGACTTAATCAAGTTAAAAAAAAAACCTGACATGTCTGTCTTATAACTTTATTACCATGATGAAATTAATTAAAACATGGAATCGTATTAATACAGGAATATACATTTTAATCTGGAAACATATTTTACCTAATTTATTAAAAAACAAACAAACCGATTGAAGCATGAAGTAAAATAAAAAAATCTCTTGCACTTCAGATATTTACCATATTATGACTTGCCAAAGGAATGTCGATTCTCAATGCCAATTACGAAAAGGAAAATCATTTTTATAAAAAAATGAACGGAAAACGCAGAGAAAAAAAATTAAATTATTAACCTTATAATAGTGTCATCTGACTTTATTTATGGCAATGTATCGTTGCCGATGTATATCACATCCTTAAGTTAATATTTCCTTCTTCATCTACTTAAATTTAAACGAACGAACGTGTTGAAATACAGGGTGTGTGGTCTTAGTACTTATTAAAAAAATATTGATTATCTAATTAATTTTATCTATTTTTATGTAGTGAAAATCTATGAAGAGGAAGATAACATATCCTTATTATGTCCATAATAATATTTAATTGCAGTTAATAAATATTTTAAAATAAAATTAAATATATTTAGAAATACAACAACAAAATACATTTCGTGATATATAGGTGGCATCTATAAGTCCACAAATATAACATAATTCGTATGGTTATATACAACTGCGAATGAAATTTATGATGTTTTATTTAATATAACTCCTTATTTTACTGAACAAGGTTTTCTTATATACTCTTTTATATTGCCGCGGTCAATGTATTTAATCCATTCAGCAGGTGTTTCTTCTGGTTTCGAACGTGTAGTCAAATTCTTTGCCGACGTTTCGCTTGCAGTATGGCCAGCGAAACTTCTGCAAAGAATTTGAATACAAGGTCGAAACTAGAAGAAACACCTTCTGAAAAGATTAAAAAATAAAAAAGGTTTTCTTATTTTAGTGTATATATAAGAAAACAACTTTCATCGACATGAAACATAAATATCTATTCATGTTGGGGGTGTAATTTGGTTTAATTAAATATGTAGGAAAAATTAAGTGAGTCAAAATTATCATAATAAATTTATACGGAAATGAATTATTAATTCTCCAGCTTATATGTGATTTGAAACAAATTACAACGGCTGACAATGTTTATTCTATTTAATCGGTTGTTAAAAAGTACTCATGTAATTGAATAAATAAATAAATTATAGCTTCACGATTTTCAAAAGGACTACCTTTTCCAACCACATCTCTCCAGACCCGCTTCCAATTTTACAAAAGTTCTTTTTCTAAATTGACTATAAACGTTTTTTTTAAAGTAGATACCTCACAACAGTAGTTAAGTTAATACTATATATATAGCATTATATATATATATATATATATATATATATATATATATATATATATATATATATATATATATAGGTATATTTGTGTGTGTGTATTGATAATGGATGTGTTATTTTAATATTGATACATACAGCTTAGAAGCATTTAAACTTATGCCAATCAATAATAATGTTTATATTGAAAATGCTTATATTCTGTATATATGATATAATTTATATCATTGTACTTAATGTATCTATTTACCTTTCTCTTATCTAGTTATCCTATTTCAGAGAGGCTTATGTTTTAAGTTTTATACACATTTGCTTATTGTAAACATAGTTTAGAAAATATAACTAAAAGAAAACAATTTTCTTTAAATGTTAACAGATTTTTTAAAATAAGTATACATTAATTCAAATATATAACTTGGTATTATATACATTAGTAAGAAGTATTTTTTTAAACTGATTTTCACCCAACTGAGTGTTGTTATAAGGAATTATAATATAGGAAACCAATAAATTCCACTTCTCGCGCTTAGCCAGCCTCTATAAAGTGGATACCCAAAATAGGGGGGGGGAATCTCGCGGTATTGAGTGAACTAAGATAACTTACCTCCCTGCACAACCATTGTCCACGAAACAGTCTCTCTAAGAAATAGTCTCAACAACTTACTTAATCCAAGACCCTCCATAGCTAACAATGGCACAGCTTTTTTACCTTGGATCTACAAAGTATTTATGTAAACATCTTGTCAACAACTGAGTATTATCAATATCATTCTCACGATGTCAACAAATGTTCAACAACCGCCACTTAACGCTACAATTACCCTGGATCGATTCCTAGTTTCTCATTGTAAGAGGTTACAACCAAGTGCCAACTATTTCCTTGTCAACGTGAGCTGCGTTCCGAGTTGTCTATTGGGAATCATTTAAATGTAGAGATGTGCGTACCCTATCCCTACAAGAATTTGTAATCGTTTTGGATTTTGTTTTTCTTTTTTAGTGATCGACCAAGGTATTCTGATGAAAATTTCGTGCGAGAGTCACATTTACTTTTTGTTTTTAATGTTATTGAATAATTATCGATAGGTACTTATTTCCCAATCTAGTCTATAGCTAACAAATAATTTTGTTCTGGATCAAGTAAAAAGTAAACATGATATGTTTGAAAATTCCAGGTGATAATTTCAATATATTAGTAGGTCAAGCACGCGTGGATAAAATGTTTTCATAATGCGCAGTTTTTTGTAATCAAAAATCTTATGTAATGGAAATGGAAAAATCTTAATGTAAATAAAATGTTTTTTAATGCTTAAATTATTTAAAGATATATTTTTAATTTTGCATTTTATATATATTTTTTAAATATTGCATAACATTAATTTTTTTTCTTTATAAATCTATCTCAACAAACCTTTAATGAGCGATTAACGATAAATCAACTTATTGTTTTTATTTAATTATTTATTAATTTATTAATTTAGACAGTTGTTTATTGTGAAATACAGAGCGAAAATGTATTATTTAAAAAACTCCTACCAATTTTTTAATACAAATAATAAAATTAATTAATTGCATTTATTTTTACACTCTAAGGCATTATAGCTTACAATACCTGTATCGTTATTCAAAAGGTACTTGTCCCAGAATAAATAAAGACATTATTATTATTAAAAAAATTGCATGAATTAAAAAAAATGGATACTGGCAGAATATCATAATATTATATATCATCTTAATTTGTTTAATATTATTTTTATTATCTATTTCTGTTATGAGTATGATGCACATTTTAGAATTCTTATTTTTTAAATGTAACTGTCATTAGATTGTTTCATATTATTTCTGTAATACTGTATTCTGTAAGAGTCTACTATGATATTATATTATTATTATCATTTTTTTTATTTAAAAAATTAACAATAAAAATAACCAAATTAAAAATTATTGTGATCACATATATATAACGCTTACAGAATTTATTTATTTTATTGTTAGTATCATTGTTATTACTTATTAGTGTTCTGAAAATTCTGATTATAGAATCTTGGATAACTATTTATTCTTTTATTTTTTTATTTACTTTTGGTATAGTATTGAATAATACTTATGTAATACTGTTTGAACTAATAAGATATTAATATTTATCTATTATTTTACAGATTATGGCACATGGAATGATCTTCAGCAGTGACCGATTACTTAGAATTTTTAAGTTCGTTGTTGTACTTCCTGAATTTTTGGATTTGGTTGAAGGTTATATTTCAGACTACTTAACAGTAACAAACTTTTTGTGTAAGAAATAAGTGTCACAGTAATTAAACCATACTTTCTACATTTAAATTCTCCTAACAAAAATGAGGGGAACACCGATCACTTAAATAAGAGATTCAGGCACTCGAGTACACTGAAATATAGTGATTATATTTAAATTGATAGGTAAAAAACCTATTTTTTATCCTTAAACGAAGTTGAGAAAGCCTTAACTTGAGGCGAATGCGGATGTTAATGTTGGTCGATTCGTATCTGTTAGTGAGTTACGAGCGATGTCCGACCGTGGGACCTTGCGCCAGCTGCTTGTAGCTACCACAACCTCAATGGGTCATCATATACTTGAGTACGTGTACGTGTACTGATGGAGTATTCTGCAAATACAGGGGCGGGTATAGGAAAAAAATTTTGGGCTAAAATAACTGGTTAAACAACAAAACTCCCAGCGATCCCAGAAGTTGATTAAACGGCGAATAGAATGGTAAAAACCTAATTTTTTCTAATTTTATTTTTTGGATGGTCTCAAGAACCACAAGGTTTACTGCTAACCATAAAGTCCTTTAAATGCAACTCCTAATAATACAGAAAAAATGTACTATTTCCAATTATAAAATATGTATGCGTTAGTTCAGTGGAAGCAGAGTATATGAGTGTATAGTTGCTTTGCTGTAGGCTTCTGATTCAAATCGGATTATGCCAGGTAAATTCTTTATTCGGTCAACAGCATTGTGGGTTCTGCGGACCGTTCTCGGGCTCACCTAGCCCCTATAAAGTAGGTACTCTAAATTTTGGGCGTGATCTCTGACAAATCATCTACCTTCACAGCCGTTGTAATATAAACAGCACAGTCTACGATTTACTGAACCTACAACCTTATGTTTTGTAAAGCAAAAAGTTTTTTTTTTTTGGTTCAATCGAACAACGTAGAATAAAAAACATAATAATAAGTATTTTTAAGTAGAACTTTTCCCCAGAAGTCAGCGTTAATCTTAGTGAATAATTAACAATGAAGTTTTAACAGTGCATATAATGTTTTGTACAAGAAAACAAATTTTTAACTAGTTATTAGGCCATTTTATCGACAATTAAGAATTAGTATGGTCACAATGTCGAATAATCCAAGGTATGAATTTCTTATTTCAGTAAAATTGGTTGTAAAGAAACAAAAAACATTTTTACACCAAACATGAGCAGAACTCGAGAAAAAATATGTGACGTCATTCAATAAAGTAATTTCGAAAATTCTACCATTTTTGGAGAAATAGAACCTATTTATTTATAAATTTAGTATTAGGTTTCTATTAATTAACCGTTTCTACTTTTCTGTTTTTTTTTCTAATGTTTGTTATAGTATCATTTTAATTTGCCTGGTTTTATTGACATCATATCTGTACACCGGAGGTTAAGAAGATCATACCATATTTTTATAATTTTTGTATTTGTTAAGGAGAGCTATTTTCCATAACTTTAAGCTGTTAATATGTGTTTCTTCGTTACAGATATAAACGTCTTAAAGAGCATTTTTCACATTTTTTTTTTGCATTGATAAGTAATCTGATGTATTGATCATAGTATATATTTATGAAAATTAACCTATTTTGTGGTTGTAGTGTACTTAACGAGATTTATTGATTTCTCATATTTTTTTTATTTTCTTAAAGCATTAGTTTTTAACAAATACATGTGTATTACAGTAATAAATAATAACTACAACATTGTTAATCGTCTAGACTAATAATGCCCCCTAACGATACAGTTATAAACAGCCAACAGAAGTCAGTTATGTTGCATGCTCACCCTAAAATGGCCGATCCAGGTAGTTGAAAGAGGGTGCCAGTTTTTGCTGTTGTGAACGGTAGTCGGACCCATCGCTTCGTTCCGTAAGTAGCGATCTGCACGCTCAGCTTGAACATTCCGTTGGCTATCTATATGTGTTGTTAATATTCTGTTCCCTTTTCAATATCTTACAAACATTTTTACTTTTTAAAAAATATATTTAAAAAATGTAAAGATGGCATACCAAGTTATTTTTTAATAACTCAAGGCAAAATAAATCAAATCACCCTTATACTGCAATACTATAATCTCCCGTACTATTACCGAGGGCAATTATAACGAAAATCAAACAAATAAGCTCTTAAGAAATAGTCAGTATTAAATTTGTTATAAACCTTCAATGCCCATGCTATGGTGTGAGCCATAGTACATCTCAAATTTTTTTAAATTGCATTCTTCCTTTGTTACATGTAAAACAGTTTATATCGGATTGCGGAACTTTATTTATTTATTTTTCAATGTGGCAAAACAAGGTACCAACAGCTATTCTTAAATGATAATTCACTACTTTGTAAGAAATTATATGTTCCTTATAATATTAATTTATAAACCTGTAATCCTGTAGTAATAAATACATTGTTTGTTTTTTTAAGCTTTTGAAAGAAATATAATTGTGCTTATAGAATTTCTTTTCTGTAATTAACTTCCTTCTAATGTCCGTCATTTCTCCTTACTAGCATTTAAAATTCTCCTATTCCGATTTCATCTCATATGCCAATTAAACTCTGGTTAAACACAAATGTTACATACATTTTATTTCATGGTTATTAAATTATTTTCAATCTCTTTTCGTTTTCTAAATTAAGTGTTTTTTCTCATTTTTTTATTACTTGTTTTCTTATATTTGTAGTATTTGTCTACTAAGGCACTAACAACTTACTTTGCTAGGATATTCGACTACTGTATTTATTAATTTTTTTTCAACAAGGTTACAAAAGCGGTAGAGCGCTGAGTTGCTGTGCCGAACCATCCCGGTTTCAAATCCAGCTATAATGGATAATTTATCTAGTCTATTAACAGCCACGGATGAACCCTTCTGGGGCACACCCAGCCATAAAGTACCTTTAATTGGGAGTAGAAGTATAGAGGTTGAGTTTAATCTCTGATAAATCACATTCCTGCACTACCATTGTCCTAGAAACATCTTCTGAACCCAAGACCCTCATGGGTTGTTGTGGTACATGTTCAGGTTCGTATCATAGTCAAAGATATAATGGTTCCTTTAGAATAGAATTGTTTTATTTTTTTTTATAGTTCTTATATATTTTCTTATTTTATATCTTAATTCTGCGGGTAAAATATTTTTTTCATAATACATTTATGTTATTCTTAAGGACCATTATTCCAGAATAAAAAATGTTTCTATCCCATTCTAAGATACATAACACGCATATATGGTTCCAATTAGTATCTATTTATATTTATACATACACAATCTTTTTAAATGTATCAATTTTATATGATATAAAATTAACTTCATCAATTAATTGTTGAATCTTAATTTTCATTGTTTTGTGATCATAGGACGGCCTGTAACTGCGAAATTACGGAGTCATCAACAAAGCAATTTGCCGAGATGAGCTCATACTTGGCGTCATTAGTTAATGAGCAAAGTGAAACCTTGAGTTGCCATTAATGGGAAAGACAAAGCCGAAGTATCTCGTTCTAAACAAAAGTAATAATGTTAACTATTTACATTGTAAACTAACAATCTGAAAATTAATTTTCTGCATTAAACATATCGAGTACTTGGTTTCAGCTATACTAATTATTGAAGGAGCCGAAAATATTGAGAACTGTAGAATCAATTACTACCTAATATTAATATATAAAAGAAGTAATAATAATGACCTGTACCATTACAACCTATGAAGAGTCATGGGCTCAGTACATGGCGGGACTCTTCTACTTCTAAAACAATTGTTGTACAGGGAGGTGATTTGTACAAAATCACGAAAAACCGCCTGTTTTTCCCAATATCCGAGGATGTTAACAGATTAAATAATTTATCTGTCAATGTCGGATTTGAATCTAGGATCTTCATCACACTAACTAAGCACTCTACTAAATTCATTTGAAGATTAAAGAAACTAATGGCAAAACCATTTAAAATTATTATGAAAAATTCATAATCAATCAATTAATCAATGTTCCACCGAAGGCTTCAATAGCTTTAGTATAAAACGCACTATATATTAATGATTCAATAAAAACTTGCATTTTTAGTAGTTATTCATGGCTATTTAAGTTTTATTTCTAAGTCTTTATTTCCTATCTTCCAATATGTTTTCATTTTAAAAAATAACATCTATATTCTTGTAGTTTATAATAATAGGTTACATTTTACCTGCAAAATTTAGTGTATCTTAATTATACTTAATCTTAATAAATTATGTAAAGTCTGAAATAATTTAACTCATTGTAGTTAGTAATGATGGCAGCAATAATAATGTTTAGACATTAGTATGCGAGTGCTAATCTGTAAAGAGAAAACAATTAATTTAATGTGATAAAAATAATTTCTGCATTTCTAGTTTCTTTTGTAAACTGTAAACTAATTATTTTTACTATTATGTATGGGTGTAGATACATTGGAAACCAGAATACATTGTAAAATTATCAGACAAAACAACTAATATTTTTAGCTAGTAAATAAGTGGTGAATAATGAAGCAGTAAAAATTATTTGACAGTTAAATTATAAAATATCACAAACATTTATGAAACTCTATAAGATTATGGTTTAAAAAAAAAAAATTGCAACATAAAGCGGTATGAGATGTTAATATAAAAATGAGTTTTTTAAAAAATTGTATATACCTTATAGACATTATCTATATAATGATAACAAAAATTATTTATGTATTTTAATACATATAAATTTTAAGTTGATATCAAATTCAAAGTATTTTACTCAAGGATAAATATTTGTCTAATGTTTTACATTTATACAAAATTATTGTTTTAAATTGTTATAAATAATAATGGTAACATTTCCTTTATATTCAATATTAATTAATAAGCATTAGCTTGTAGTGTTTTATAAAATATTATGTTATGTTTTAAAGTGCTATTTTTATGAGTAATTTTCCTTCTTTTCAGATTTCATGTTGAGTTTTGTTATTGATTATAGCTAGAGCTTTATACATTTATACAAGGTAGTTTATTGATTTTTATTTATGTTTTTTATTCTATAATTTATAAACTTTAGATGAAAACAAAAACTGTAGTTTTATACTTATTAGTATTAATTTATTTAAATGTATGCAGGCAATTAGCTTTGCTTTGACTATAGAATACAGAATTTGTTTCTATATATATCTATATTATGTTTGATGGCTAATATTGTATATTTATCTAACTTAAGAAAGATGTAAAGGTTCAATGTTTTGAATAGTAAACAGAATAATGAAATATAGAGTAACAAATTATAGTGTCTATTAATTTTTATAGCAACTAAATTTCAACAATTTAGTTCAAAATTATATGAACCTACTTTATTTCAATTATATATCATTCGGAGAAATAAAATTAAAACAAACAATGTTTATTAATTTTTGAGACATATTAGTGTTAATCTTTTCAAAGACTAACTTTCGTTATACTTAGTTACAAAGTACTGTTTGAGGTTATTTCAATGACATAATCAAAACAACGATAGGGACTTTTGTAAGGTTATGAATAAGCATTTTATAAGTATTAAATAAATAATAATTATAATCAATACTTAGAATACCAAAACTGTAATTCAGAAAAATGTATATCAAATTTTAATTCAGTTTTATTTTGTTTCAGGTGGTTCTTAACGGTTGGATATCATCAAATGACTTATTTATTTATTTTGATATTTGGAGAATTATTCAATCCAATAAAAATTGTGCGAAAAAGTTAAGAAATAATTCAAATATTTATTGTTTCGACCAAACAAGCAATACAACTAACGAGTTCTTCATATCTTATGTATAATTTAAAAATAACAAAAAACAAGCAAAATAGTTCTCATGGCAGCAAAGTAACAACTGTATGAGAACTTGAGGTAATGTATAATTTAATATAAATTAAAAATTAATCGTAATTGATGATTAGGTGCATGTTATAAATATTTTATTTATGTTTGTCTGTCCAATGTAGCATGTCTACATGAAAAAATTCGTTTGTTCACAAAATTTAAACTGTTATACATTTGTTTAAAATTGATTTAACTGTACAAAAATATTACGGTTGGCTTAAAATTGTTATTCATTATTTTTTTAAAACGATTTTGAACGTTTTAACACACTGATTGGTATAAGATAAACCAATCAGAATGGTCTAGCCGACGGGAAGCCAAGCATAATGCAGAAACAAATTGATTTTAAAAAATTGTTATATATGATTTTTCTCATTAAAACTTATTTATATAAACTATAGTTTTTAATGAATGCAAACAAATTTTATTGGAAGTTCCAAGTCTTTTGTTACATATAAACTTTATAATACAACGCTCGTGATATTTTATAATGTTTATAACATGGTTTATGTAATCAACCATGTTACAATAACATTTGAAGTAGCATTAATGAAACTGAAATAATAATCACACAAATTAATAAATATCATAAAAAATAATTTGTAAATGTAATATTTATAACTAATAAAATTATATAGAAATAATTAAACATAAAAATACATTCCTAAATGACACAAAGCTAATCATCATTAAAATAAACAATTAGTATTAGGTTAAAAAACGGCGTGGTATTGTTGAGAAGTTGAGGCTCTTACAAAAGATTCTACTTATTTTTATTAATTTATAAAAATTCTATATGAATTTAAAATAACACTATAATAACTTTTTCATAATTATTAAAATTAGCTTTGAGTAATATAGCATAAAACTGTATTAAAATCTCTTAAAAATAGGAAACTAAGTTGATGAGAAAGACAATGATTTTATTATTATCTATGTGTATGTCTAATTAATAATAAACACCTGGCCGTTTTATTTGCTTCGTGTTTCTTATAATTATTACACAAAAAAAAATGTTAATACTAAATTATAAATTATCAATACTAAATAATGTGGCAATGAAATTAGTTACCATTTATTATATTTATCTTACCCATATTAATATTACTATAATACATTTTATTTTATTTTTGTAGGATCCTGCCAAGTAATTCTAAAAGATTGCCTAAAAATGGTTAATGATTGCACTGGAGAATTACATAATAAAGAAGTTAATATCATTATGTGAAACAAAATAATCGAAAGTATATATGAACCTTCAACTTATTAATATAGGTAAGCATATAAATAAAAAGTATACCATATATTTATTTATATTAAATAGCATTTATCTGTAGTAGTAATCAGATTATAAACAAATGCAATAATTTGTTTAACTCTATCTATCTAAATGATATAAATTCAGTTGTACATAAATGAATGGGCTTGAATAAAATATAAAATAAATAACTTTTAAACATATACTTCCCTAATTTAAAAATTACCTGCTTCAATCTTTTTTGTTTCTAAATAAACTTCTTAAAATTGATGATAACGTTTACAAATTTTAATCTTCTACTGAATTTAATGTACTATTATTAGTAAAACTATAAACAGGTCAACCGTTGAAACACGGGTAGAGTTCTTTCCCCTAGTATAATTAATATACAGTTCATTAATTAAGATTAACTTATTTACAGTTGTAACAAAAGATTAATTACATTAAATAGCAACTGAGAGCAAACGGTTGGAATGATTTTTACTTAAACATTAAATTGTGGTTTTTTCCCCGTTTAGACAATCGGGGGTGATTTAAAAAACAAAATATTATACAGTAAATACTAGTTTTTCTTTTTTTTCTAATGAAATACGAATAGTTTCATAAAATAATAAAAACATATTTTATATTTTGTATTTTTGAAATCGATTTTATTACAAGTAGTTTACAATATAGATTATTATTATTAGATACGCATAATATAGTATATTTTAAAAATTAAAACAATCTTTATATCATAATATTTCTTATCAATATATAACCACACATTCTGTATAAGTTATATCATTATAACCTAAACAGAATGTGTAAACGGTTATTTATTATATTCGTTATTAAATTAATTTCATAATACAGTCAATCACAGATGCGATATATAGTCAGTAATAAAACTATTTTTGTTTTCAAGAATATTAAAAAGGAAAAAGAACCTGCAGAACTGATAACTGATTAAACGTTTGTTTAATTTAATATCACGTTTACTAATTATTATTAGTTTTAAATTGAAATTTAACAAACATTCTAATATATTGTATTGCCCTAAATTGATCCGATTAATTTTTATGAACAATACTATGTATGATGTTACTTATTTAGTTAATAATCTATTTAGTATAAATATTGAAATTAATTTATGGCTCTTAAATATGTCTAAAGCTATGAAACAGGCCATAAAGATCGAAATAGGGTAATTAAAATGTATAATTAATTAAAATGCCGTTATATGTTTACAGATGCGTAGAAGAGTCAAATAAAATTACCAGTGGGGGGAGAAATAGAAAATATAAATAAAACATAAATAAATGAAATAAAAACCAAACAAATAAATAACTTACAAACAGTTTACACACAGTGGGTCCACAGTATACTGATTGTGGCGGGAAGGATCAGCTGATGGCCGGGGCGAAGGGAGAGTGAAAAGGAGGCAGCGGTGGGCGTGGTCGGAGTGGGCGTGGTCAAAAGGAGCCCGCCCACGCGCGTGCGCAGGTGGAGGGGGCGCGGTACGGCAGCAGCCAGCCAAGCCGCGCCGCTGAGCAGACACCCGCCGGACTCTGACGACTTTAGTTGCCCCTAGTCCTCCGCAGCTCCTGCACCACCACAACTTCTGCACTTCTTCCAGGGGCTGTCATGGAAGCGGAGGTGCGCCGGTTCGTGTACGTATACTGAATGTATCCTGAGTAAGTAGCCATCCGGTATACCTTCAGTATACGTAACAAGAGCCGGTACTTGTCTTCTGTCTCCTGGATCTTCTCATTCTGAAGGCACTTCTGTCAGTAGAGCTGTCAAAGTATTGTACGGTGTTCAGTAGAGTGTTGTATAAGTTTGACAGTCATATCAGTGTTCGAAAATAATGTTTGTTCAAAGGTGTTTTTTATAATAATACAAAAAACATCTGTGTATATTTCATTATGTTTTATATAGATATAATAAAGTGTAATACGTGTATGTTATATAACTATAATTGAGTATATCTAGTTACTGAATTTCTATTAAATTTTGTTAGTTGAAATAGGATGTTTTGTATATATTTTGACATTATACTCATAGATGTAATAACACCATACTGTCTGTTTGTTAAGTTTGTGTTCTTATATTACTACTTAGAAGTATACTACAAGTTGTAAATGCTATAAACTTATTTTTAACACTCTATATAAAAAATCATAGTAATATATAACAGGTAAGTTTGGACTATTAACATGTTCAAATATAATCAAATAGTCAATAGTCAAATAGGTTTTGTGATAACAAAATTATTGACTGCCATGTAAAATACTTAAGTAGCAATGTTAATAATGAAAGCATATGAATTATGTAAATGTGAGAAATTATGTAAATATTTACATTTATTAATACTTAGTGATTTTTATTCAGTATTTTTTTTCTATATTTGCAAGGTGTGTCAATTTCAAAAATATTTATCTTTGTGTTCATAAAGATTTTTGTTTTAATTAATACAATTTTTTTCAATGAAAAAAGTGCATAGGATTGTAATTTAAACATAATAATTTTTAAAAAATAAAAAAAACAATTAAACAAAAATATTGAACCCAATAAAGACTCCATTCCCTCTCTCCATATCCTTCTCAATCGGTTCCAGCTTTTTCCTTCTCTTGACCAATGGGAGTCTTTGCATCCCTGTTTGTACCTAAAATTTCACCCTCTGCTTTCACTTCTTTGTTCTCCTGGCCAATGAGAAACTTTCCAAAAGGTCCTTAAAGCTAACCTCAGTACAGTGTGAGCTTACTAACCGCACTCACTTCCTTGCTTTGGTAAGTAATTGCATGAAATAACATTAAAATTAAAGCTATATAAATTCAATTAACAGCATTATTAAACTCAAGTGCACCTGTAACATTAGTACAGAAACAAAACAAATTATTTAACAAATCAAGAACTATAATAAATATTAAATTGCAGTTTGTAAACAATCGAAATAACATTATAATAGCGCCATTACACTCACATTAAATACTATATGAGTTTTTAAAACCACCGACCACACTTAATTTTTAAAACATTTTGTAACAGTTCGTTAACTTGTCAATTAAAAAATAACCACTTTCCATTAACGTTTGCCATAGTAACCAGATATACCAGAAGCGATCGTTAAATTAAATAAGAATTTTATGTTGCGGAAATCCTTGATATTTAACTATCATATGTAAATTTAAAGCCTTACTTCCGAGGCGCCATCTTGCGGGAACATGCTCAACCACTGAGTGACTAGGAACATAGAAAGGAAAAAAGAAGTTAATGGATTTTAGTTAATTGATGTCTCCCGTTTAATAAATTAATTAATTTGTTTGTACATATTATTTATTTAAATCATTAAGTAGGTGATTATAAATTTATTCTAAATTAACTAACTAATACACAAATTCACAAGTGAGTGGACATTACATAAATCTAAACTTATAAAATTTGATGTCCTAAATCTCGAACTTTGATAGATATCATACTCATCTGTTGAATGAATAAATATTTAATTTAAATTTCTTAAATTAAAAGGTTTATAATTATTTCATTTTGGGGGATTACTAGTTTAATTGTAGACATAATCGATTTTTTAAAAGTTTTTTATGTTATTTATTTTGTTTTCATTATTATTCGACAAATGAAACAATAACTAATTTCTATATTGGTGCATATTTATATATTCATAGCATAACATAGTTTATTACAAGCAGCATTTAATAAATGTTTTTAGTTTTTTCTACATGATGCAATTTACTAACATATATTTAATTTCTTAATATATTTGAGTAATATAATGTTTTTACGACTGTATAATTACACTTAAGGCATTCAATATATTTTATTGATGTACAATATTAGTAACCAAAAAGGACTGAAATTCACTTATTGATTTTATTTTATTTTTACACTTTCCTAGTGTTTATTTTTACATTAGATTATTGAATTTTTTTATTTACAATTTCGCCATATATAAGAAAAAGTAGGTATCTTTCAATAAAATAATTGAATTTTAAACAATTATATAGCTTAGATATTTGAATTCGAATAACAACTACCTATTGGAAACACGTTTTAAATAATGAAGTGAAACTGTTTAGGTATCTTGATGTATAACGTTTGATTTTACTATTATAAAGCACTATATTTTTAACAATTATTATGTCTTAATTCAGTAAATGAATCAGGATTATAAATGTTATTATCATTCCAATGTGACCTTCCACAGAACCTTGGGGTGCTGACCAGTCAGGTATTTCAGGAGTAAATGCTTCATAAAAATACTGGGAAATTTTCTTATTCCTTAAATGAACAAAGAAATTTCAAAGAAACATTCTTGTTCACCCCTTTAGTCTGTATATTTTAAGTTAAGTTAATGTTATTACTTATTGGGTATATACTAAACGGTATTAAATAACAAGGAATAGAAAATGAACAAAAGTTAGTGATTACATCAATATGAAATAGTCAATATTAAATTATATATTATAAAATGTATTATCATTTAAATATATATATATATATATATATATATATATATATATATATATATATATATATATATATATAGTTTATTTGCTAGAACTGGGAAAAGAAAATCTTGTTTTTATTTGCAAATTCCTATTATTTCTGGTTTGTACTTCATTGTTTCTATTTATATTATCTCAAAATTTGTTTCATTTTTTACTTATTAAACTTATCAATATATTCTAAAATATTAATAAGCTGTCCAACTTGTAAAATATATTCATTTTAACCCTTATTGAAAGTTTGTTTTGTATTATTTTGTTGGGTACACCTGGCGCCACATTGCGGTAAACTCCTGAACTTTTTGAACAGGTCACGTGATCTAGAGACCGCTAAATACGAAATGTTACTGTTTGTCTTTTACTAGACATTTTTGCTTTTTTTTTAAATATTTTTCTTATTTGTGGGAAATTACTTATTTAATTTTAATTTTTAAATTTGTCATTAACATTTTTTATATTTAAAAAAAAACTGTAGGAGTTACTGTAATGATGAATATTTATTAGAATTTCAATTCGGAGTTAACAAGAATTTTTTTTTTTAAATTGATCGCTAAATGCCCTATATAACGAAAGAAAAAAGCAGTGTAACTGAACAAACTAAGATCTCTGCAAACGTGAGCAATAATTCTCCAACTACCAATAAATAGTTTTTATTGCAGATAGCGTTTACAAAAAACAAAGCTTACAGACTATGAAACACCCTTAAAAGCCGCCATAAAAACCGGGTAACTTTTCAATAAGCCCCTGACCACTTAGACATAAAGTGTAAGAGTCATAAAAAAGACAATAAAACCACTCCTTTCCGTTGCCTACCAGAAGTCATATAATGACCACTAATGAGAAGTCTATGTGTCAGGGTAATTTACTACCAGCATATAATTATTGCGCAGTCGTAAAAGACGTGATAAAACCTTTACACTGCATACATTGTAGTTTTCTACTTCCTGTTTTCAAATTTTTTGCAAATATATCAAGTGTATTTTCACATATTACTGAAACGTTATCGGTGTATTACATTGTGCTATATTGCCTTTTTTTATTATAAAGTAATATATGGTAATATATTAATACCTAAGTGCTAGACTACATTTTGTATTATTATTATTATTACATCCCATTAGTCATTAAAAAAATCAATTGAGGTTTCATTAATTTATTTTATAAAAATAATTTATTTTTGTTCTTTTTTCAAATGTATTCTAAAAATAAATAATGAATAATAATTTTTTTTATTAACTGGAATATAATGATAAAAATTATATAAGCAACTTACTTATTAAAATTTACTGTTACTGATTCGGTAACATACGAAAGTATACATGATGGATACGCTAAACAACTTTTTTTCGACCATTTGTGATATGAATTTTCTAGAATTTTTAGTTCAATCAATAAATATAAAATTTTTGATGGTTTTAATGATTTTATTGAAATCTTATCCTTGTCCTAACGGTAAAAAAAATACTACTGAATTTTAGGGAATTCAGTAAATACGATCTGCTTTAATTTAATCAATTATTTTTATAGCTTTAATTTTTAATTTAAGTTGTACAAAAATAGTAAAATATTTAAATGCTGATGCTTTTACCCCTTTTCTAACCAAAAACGTTATGGGAACAATTTATTTCAATGCGTACCAAAATCATTTATATTTAAAATACCATTGGTAAAGTTTAACGGGAGGATTGAGGAGATTTCTCTCGATTTGTATCTAGTGAAATTGTAAATGTAATTCAAATTAATTCTTATTGTAAATATTATATAATACAAAATTAATTCGGTAGCTTGAACTATATTAATGAAACTAAATCCTGACGCAAGAATTAGGCTCAGGTGTTTAAATTTAAAAAAATAAGAAACTCATAGTATTATATTCATATGGATGCAGTTGGAAAATAACAATTGATAATATCATATATTGATGTCATATATAATATATCATATAATCATGTAATAACAATATAATATAATCATTTATAATATCATTTATCATCATATTGATAATATACCGTTATAGATTGCAGAAATAATTTTTAGTTTTGAACTACAGGCAGAAGTACAGTAGTCAGGCTTTGAGATATTAAAGAGATACAATTCCTTGATTTCTGAGGGTTAAATTAAGTATTAGCTCTTAGGTGTAAAATAATGTTACGGTAGGTACTCTTTTAAGATTCTTATCCTAGCTAAACCTGGATAGGTAAAATTTCGCACTCCTGCAGTAGCATCTTACGATTAGCCGTAGCAGCATAAAGTGATGTTAATTGAGTAACTGTTCATCAACTATATAGTTTAAACATATGATTTAATTTTCATTCATGAGGTTAATGTTTTTCAATCATAATGTAAAATGACTGCTTTGAAATTCTTTTTATTTATTCTTGAATGAAATTCCATACTTTTAAAGTACCGAAGGTGTGTCCGTTTAACCTCAGTCTTACACATATATTGCTAGAAGTATATAAATTTAATTTATCAACTTCTTTAGATTTAATAATAATATCAATCGGCCCTATAGTTTATTGAACACTATTATAAAATCATATTATATAAACATTCTATTTTATCACGACTTACACACTTTGGTAACTCTTGTAGACAAATAAAAATGAATTGAGTATTTAAAAAATATAATACCCAATAAATACTACCATTTAAGAACACAACTCAAATTTATTATACTTCCATAATGAAGGTAAAAATTCTTTTAGTATCTAGTATATTTAAAGAGTAGAAAAATATGACAGTAGCCAAAAAAAAAAGAACTTAAAGAAAATAAATTATTATTAATTAGATTATTACAAATATTTAGGGTAGAAGGAATAGACAAACAATAATATTTTTTTAAATATTAAAATAAAATAAAATGTATAAACTTGTAACGTGATCTGAAGTAGTCACGCGTCAAAATAAAAAAATAATAATAATTTGTTTTAAAAAAAAAAATGTAAATTAATTTTTTGCCTAAATAAGGTTCACTTTTAAATCTATCTTTCCTATTTAAATTGAAGGTATTTTTTTTCTATTAAAATTTTTTTATAGCTATTGTCATATTGATTACAAGCTTCAAATATTCGATTCAAAGAATTATTTCAACATCCGACCAATAAAAGTCAAGAAAGACGGGTTAATAAGTCCCGCCTAATAAATAAGTCTTCTCAATCTTTCTTTCTAACGCGATGTCGGAGGGACCTGGCAGATTTATAGCAAACGTAAACCGAACAACTAGGAATGAAGACATCGGGATACCTCTGAGATAGACGGGGAGGGGGAAAATCTGAGTGAAGAGTCTCCATAAAACACCTATTAACCCCAATAAAATCACCATTGGCTAGGACCATAAAAACAATTTTAAAGCCTTTTGTTTTTATGGGAGCCGTATAGCCAGGGAGCGAGAAAATAAATAAATAAAGTTTATTCCTTGTTACAAGGTAATAATCACAACTGCCTTGTAAACACAACGTTTACAGCATTTATGTATAAATGTGTGTAACTGCCCGCCAAAAAAATAAATAAATAATAATAACACAGTAAATAGTGCTTTCTTATGTCCACATCCAATCCATTGAAATGTCAAGTAATATTATATATTAATATTTTCGACGAAGTATTAATAGGGTTATGATAATATTTTAGACATTTTCAAAACCTGTTGCGAAAAGAATCCGTTACGTTTTTTCTCATCCGATGCGTGTTGGTGTTTTATATATAATAATTTGGAAGCAAATCTTCGTACAATGTCTCAATACGAAATACGAAGTAAAGTTGAAATCTCGCTGGCTGGCAGACGTTTATTTAATCTTTTAACGGCAGGAGATAAATCCTATGGGATCTAGAACCCTACTGTGTCTCACCCAGCCTCTATAAAGTGGATACCCAAAACTAGGAGGGAAAATATAGTGGTTGAGCGTGATCTAGGACAAATCACCTCCCTGCACAACCTTTGTCCATGAAACAGTACAGTCTCTGCCAAGCACTGAACCCAAGACCTTCCATTGGTCGTATTGGTACAGTTGAATCTAAGATATAACAGATTTCCTAAATCCAACAGATAGGATATTTATCTAGAGACAGCAGAAATGGTGGAAGAAGAAAAACCATCAGGTAGAGAAAAAATATTTGAGATAATTATTACTAAATTCAACAAAATTATTGGAGCAGACTGTATTCCGATCAAAATTCAGGATCAAAAGCGTATAAATTCAAAATTTAAAAAATGACTTTTATACCTTTTTCGAAGATTTAGCCTAGCTAATATATGCTCCTGAAATATCAAGCTCAGAAATAATGCTAAGCCTTTGATAAATAATGCGGCAAAGTGTCAATTTTGTACGGAATTGCTTTAATAAAAAAGGCAATTTTTGAAATAAGGGAGCTATCCGAATTTGATCCCGTACGCCTCATAATTAAACTTATATTTGACGTATGGATGAAAATGAGGGCAAAAGTGAGGTTATTCAATCGGAATAGACAGAAGAATCAAGATAATGGAAAAAAATATCGGCGTATAACAATTTTCATTCTCCCCTGTAATATACAATACTGCATTTAGAACAAATTGTTAGTATTTATGCCAGCATTTATGCCATCATGATGAACTGAGGACATAAAATGGGTATATAACTTACCAATCCTTTGGAGCACTCTGATGAATTGGTAATATCTTCGAGATCAAAAGCGCCATTTGCAGAAAGTTAACAAATGGTCAATGACCTAAGGTAAATTGTTTATAAATTGTATTTGTAACAAGGAAGTTTCATCAATGCTTCCGTGTTGCCAACAATGTAAACTTCCTTGTCCTCCCCTCTTCTTATATATATATATACCAAATCTAAGAATAAAGAAATGGATAGAGATATAGAGAATATGCTATGACTAGACAATAGTATATAAATAGAGTACTCACTAAGTTGTTATTGTAAGTTATTATTATTATTATTATTGTTAGTCCATAGTTAATAATTCTACCTAGTTAATCATATCAGAAAGTCACTTTGTACAACTATGTTATATCGTTTCATGTCACAATAAATATAATTCTATCTTATGGATTTGAAGGAATATGAAAGAAAGTATCTCGAGATATATAAGAGAGAAAGCATGTATCTCTTTCTCGAAAAGAGACAAGAACTAAGCGCAGAATATGAAAGGACAGTTTCAAATAACTAGCCATAGAAGAAAATAGAGAAAGTGGCCTCGAACCCAAGAATTCTTAGAGATGTTGAGTGTGTGAAAAAATATGGTACCTACTTCTAAAGGCCTTTGTGCCAGTATATATAGATGCCCAATAGAAGACATGATGTAATGGAGAACTTAAAGAACTATACAATGAGCCGGACATAGTCACGTAATTCAAATCAAACCAAGGGCTCGTATAAGGGATAGATATGATAGATACCCGAGAAACTATTTTATGGCAATCCAGAAAGGAAATGGAGAGTAAGGCCCAGTCTGCAATGGATCGATGATGTAGAGGACGATCTATTGGGGTGGGAAAAGGACAATGGAGAAATAGAATTGGCGATAGGGAGGAAGATTGGAAGGGCATTGTTGAGGGTCCTTACAAGGGAAGTAAAGCAATAAGGAAGTCAGACGAATAAAGGTATTTTTTAGCAATATATTTCTTAAACAATGGATTTTTTTATATGGATGTTCCAATATGTAATATCAAAAATTAGCGAATGTTGTCACCTATAATTACTCCAAACAATTTTCTACACAGCAATGGCTCGGGGAAACTTAAATCTTATTCAGTTTTCAAATGTTTTGTGATTAACATATTTTTCCTCGTTTCTCTGTTATTCATTATTTCAATTTTGTTTTCTAAGGGTACATCAAGGATCAACACTATCTTATATATTTGGTACACCAACAGCACCGGTGAATAATTGATTAAATTTATTTTCTCCAAAGAGAGTTAATTGTTAAAGGAAGCGGAATTGGATCATTAAGTTTGTTTTTGGCTTGGAATGGAGTTTTAATATAAGCAATAATTCCATTTCAAGCCAATTCCTCTCTTAGCTTTTATTGACTCCGAAAATAACACGACTCCGCATCATTAAGTACTTGAAACTCAGTTTGTAGAAAATTCAACAACACCAATTTTTCACCGGGCTTGTAGATGCATCGTCTCTCATCAATAGATAATGAACTATTCAAAAATGTACATATCGCCATACACTACAGACATAATTTAAAAGATTCATTTTACCACACCCTGTAGATTAGTTAAATATTTTGATTTATTTCACTTAACCAATTATAGTTTCAATTTTATATTGTCCCAAATATAAATCACCCTACTAAAAAATAATACTCAGCAAATACGGTAAAACTAAATAAATCTAAAATACCATTCGCATAAATACATCTTTTTCTTTTTAATAACAATTAATGATTGTTCTCAATATAGTTAGTATCGTGAATTATAATTATTGAATGTCAATGTATCATGATACAGAAAAATTAGATATAGAACGAGATAAGAATTTGAAATTTTGGAAAGTCGTCTACTATTTAGTACATATTTATTTATGTAACATATGACGTCAAGCAGACATATATAAAAATAGTAACTGGGACATGAGATTCACATCATGGCGTTTGTCCTTGAACCTGGGCGGCTCAATGTCATACTAGGCGACTCAGGTCATTGCTGAATCGCTTGGCTTTTATACTAGAATTATCAATAAAAAATAATTATTGTCATTAATAAAAATAGTAAAATAGATAAGCCAGAGTAAAAATGTATATTTTTGGATGTTTTATTATTAATGACTTCATAAATACTTTTTGTAATACCGGTTGAGCAAATAAATAGTTTTTAAAAATAAACATTACGAATTAATGAAAGTAATAGAGAATTGTAAATTTTAAGTTCACTTAACGTTTTCTCATTCTTTCGGTAGCGGAGACAAGTATTAACGAATTTTCCCGAAGATAAAAAAATACAATCCATAAATTTAAAGATAATTTGAAACATTTTGTCATTACTATTCATCATTTAGAAATACCAGATGGCGAAATTTCTGCTTCATTTGTCAGATATCCGAAGAATTCATGAAGTTGAAATAAAAAAAAGAAATAGAATTAAAAAAACGAGGTCAGAAGAAGTAGCTTAAATAATTCGATAATTTTACAATTGACTCGGATTATTTTAGACTGTGATGGAACCCTTTAGATATGAAAAATACAAGGTGTTATTACAAACTTGAAAAAAGTCTGATGGTCATCTATATATGTAAATATGCTTCATAAAATATATATTTTCTGGTTTTACCATAGTGAAAGTCTTTTAAGTCAATCAACACGTGATTAGTTTTGATTAATAATTATGAACATACTTCAATAAAAAACTATTTATTGATTATCACGGGTTTTCATCTCAAATAGGGGAGCAGATAATTTATAACCTGCACCACTACAACTCAAGAATGTGTCTGGTGTAGAGACTGTACTTTTTCATGGACTACGGTTCTGCAAGGAGGTGACTTGTCCTAGGCCACACTCAACCGCCAGATTGGTCCCTCTTATTTTGTGTACCCTATTTTTATAATATTTTATAGAGGCTGGGTGAGCCCAACGAGGGTCCTAGATCCCACATGATTCATCTCCCGCTGCAGAAAGTCTAAATAAAAGTACTGCCTGCTGCGGGATTTGAACCAGGATTTCCGGCATGGCAACTCAGTTCTCTACCACTGAACCACTCCGCTCCCAAGATAATTTATTGTTTTTGTTTTTTTTATTAATTAGTTTGTTTTGTCAAATTTCATGTGTGAAGAATAATTGTTAAAGGCTGACAAGAAAGTGATTATGAAAAAATAGACATTTGACTAATATTATTTTATCTAGGAAGCAGCTGAAAAATAATGTATTGAACATCAGTTGTTTTTTAAAATTCAGAAATCTGTTTGATATTATTACGCCTAGTCAGCATCTCGGCAAGTGGCCCACGGGTTTTATAAAAGGGAGTATAAAATCCTTGGTTATTCCGTTTTTCGGAAGGGACGTAAAATTGGGGTGTGTCAGGTACTCATTAAATATCCCATTCCTAATTAAACATGGATAAGCAAAATTTAGGAATCCCACTGTTGTATTGTACGAGTGGCCATAGCAGCATAATTAAAAACAATATATATGCCCCACAAAATTCAATCTATAAATACTTTGCGCTGGCCAGAAGTGTAAACAAACAATCAAGATGACTCTTTAATGTTTATTATTGATTTTACAGTACGGAACAAATGGGATTCGTATAAGTTATATCAATAAATATTTATTATTATTATGATACTTGAAATATTAATTTCTATATGGCTACAATTTAGGTCATTTAATTTGCTTGCGTATTATTTACAAGGAAGTGAACTATGTGATAACTCGAAAAAAATCCCTCGAATCAGGCAAAGCTCACAAACGGTAGGCGGATTGTGATGGTTATTAGCGATAGGTGATTGATATAGAACTTTCAAGGGAGGAAAGAGAAAAATGGAAAGAAAGTAACTTAGTAGTTACGAGGAGAGTGAGGGAGGAATCTGAAACTCGTCAAGGTGTGAGGCTGGATTCAGGTGGCGGAAGGGCGGAGAAAATGGGAACTAGAGGGATGAAGAGGATGGAAGGGTGCGATGAGAAATCACGAGAACGGGAGGCGCAAAGCTCCTAACACAATTATTGATCAAGGATGGCCGCTTTGTGCGCAACCATTGGTCGCTGCCATGGCAACGCCGGTCGCCATCTTGCTCCGGGGGTGTGCCGAATATTGATCCGCTAGCTGAGTCCTGGGATGGACACTCGCTGCCTCGCCCTAGCTGGGTGTGCTTGCTCCATCGCCAGCCGATCACCAGGTGAAGCCACTCAGCGATGATGACTTATCGTATCCATGATTGTCTTCGGAGTTAGGAATGTTTCACGCACAATAGGGAAGATGAATTTTCTTGACAGGGGCAAAAAAATCATGAGGACTACCTACAGAAATGAAAACCCAAAAAATTGGAATAACTATGTTATCTTTTGAATTCGTAAATCAAATATTGTCTGAATTATTTAAATATTAAATTTTGTAAATTTAAATTATTAACTTCAAGTCTTGTCTTCACAAATACTGACACTGAATTATAATTATATTCGTATGCAAGTAGTTTATTTATAAATCAAAACATATGATTGGCTAATCAAGCTCAATCCAAAATATCCATTATTTAATTGAAATAATAATTCATTATAATATTTATAGGGAGCGGAGTGGCTCAGTGGTAGAGCGCTGAGTTGCCGTGACGTAGGTACTGGTTTTAAATCCTGCTCGTTAGCCGACGTTTAAAAAATCTGTTTTGTTTTTTAAACTTTGTAAATAAATCATAGCATGATTTTTTTAATTATTGACAGTACTCTAGTTTTCATATATAATGACACTCGGAATAATAAATATATGCATTTTCAAGTAATTTATGTATTAATCAAAACATATGAGCTCAATGTTCAATGCAAAACAATGTCCATGAAACTGTACTGTTTCTACGACGTACTGACCCAAGACCCTCCATGGGTTGTAGTGGTACAGTTTTTTTTATATATTGTTTATAACATGTATTTGTATGTACATAGAGTTAGTGGAGTTTATTTTCATTTATAGCGTGATTATCATCGCTAAGCTTAACAATATTTATATCATTTGTACTTTAAATTATTTAATAAAACAAGACATTAAATTATTACAAATAAAATCTTTTAAGGAAAACGGAAAGTTCAGTAAGTCAATTAATCAATTTTGAGTTATTGTTAATATCGGTTGCACGTCTATTAAACGACCTTTTAGTTAATATAATTATTTTAATATCAATGGAATTCTAATAACTGAACTAAAGTTGATTGAAACAAATTGTGTAACTAAGGTACAGGCCGTTAGATGTCGCCAGTCTCGCGCAACACGTCACGCTCATGTCGGTGACGCGGTTGCATAAGTTTTACCCCATATAAGTCGCTACACGCGGATGAACAAGGTTCCACTTTAATGTTGGTATAAACCTAACTTTTAATATGAACCCTGATCGTATAAATAATTTGATAAGTCCTTTTGTTTATAAGATAAATGTGTATTTATTTTATAAACAAATAAAATTAAAAATAAATTATTTCCTCTACATTAGCTTCTATATCAGTTTCTATCCCTCCTTCATTACTGTTACTGATTTTCGATTAATTCAGTATTGTTTCTTTTTTGCATTATATTGTGACAATAATTGTTGCAGACTCCACACTTGAACTACAAACCCACACAAACAACCAACTGATAATTTTGGGTCACTAACTGTATTACTTATTAGCTATAAATTTTTCAATAATAATTCTCCGAAGTGTTTCAATAGAGGATAAACTTTATGCCTCACTAAAGTAAGTGGAGTTAAAACTCAAGTTTTAATCTAATAAATTTGATAAATTAATTTATTCAATATATAATAATCAATTAAAATTTTAATTTAAATTATAATCTTGAGATATTGATAATTTCTATTCATTCGTATTTCTTTAAAACATAAAGGGATATATTTATGTATGGCAGTTTAAAAATTCAAAAAGATAAAATTATCACATTTCGAAATTAATATTCAATTTATTACAATTTCTTAAAAGGATCAACTACTGTAATGATTTATGCCGTTAATTAGTAACTTTAATTTAATTAAAAATTGTACATTCATCTTATATATTATATTAATAATTAATTCTGTCATCATTCAGAAGTTAAATATATTAAAATTAATTTCGTTGTTGTATCGTGAAATCCAAGAACCAGGAAGTAGTCCATTGTTTTCCCTACAGATAGCAGCATTTCTTGTTTGTTTTTTTACCAAACTCAAAGTTTTAAAATAAAATATTAATAATCATACGCTTTACGCAGTCTAAAAAAATATTTTGATTGTATTTTTTTTTATTAAATGGAATATTATTAGATATAAAGCCTTGTTTGTATAATATTGTACATTCAAAAATAAAACATATTCTGTGAATGAACTAAAAATATTTCTTTACGTTGGTAATACTTAATAAAACAAACATTTTTGAATGAGTTCGAAGGGAGTGAATTAATTAGAGAAAAACACAGAATTATCAGAAATAATCGTTATTGATATTAAAAAATGTTAAGTTGTATAAATTTATTTATTATTAAACTTTAAATATCTTACCTTTTTTCCTGAAGAATCATAATGAGTGCTGACGACTCAACAACACAATCACAAAGCACCAAACACTACACTTTCACTATCCCCCTGAAATAGAAAAAAAAAAAAAAATACAAACTATTGTAATAGATTATTATAAATTATACCTATATTTTTTATGAAGAAGCTGTAAGGAAGAGTAACAAAAAAAAAAACTGTGAATGTACAATGTTTAAATATGTATATAAGTTTCATGTTCAATAATATCAATAAAAAAAACAAAAACTATAAAATATAACCTCTAGGTATCTCGTTCACATAGAAGCAATTAATTTTAAGGATAAATGTTTCTGAGAATTTTTTTGGGGGGTTCGTTGATGAGTGGAAGAGTTAACAAATTTCAAATAAAATTTCAATCACTAGCCATGTATGTAATTTTGTGGAATGGATAGCATAGCATAAATAAAATTACCAATTACTTCATCGGTATACTAGCCAGTCTATAAATTTGTATTTCGATTTATTTATTTTTTATTTTTTTTTTTTTTTCCAACCCTGATGAGTGGTAACATGCTGACCCAGGCAATGTTTTCATTTTATTAAACAAATTCCATTTTCTAACTGAGGAATTGTCATCGTTTATTAAATTCTTGGGATTTTCATGTTGCATGATTCAAGCTGGAATCTTCTCGAGGAATCCGAGGGGAAAAAAATAGTAGAAATATTTCCCGTATTAGAATACTCAAAGCTTAGGTTTATGAAGGCTTTACTACAAACATTTTGCTAATCCAGTTTTATTAATGGGCTGAGATTTATCTTAATAGCATAATTTATCGTTTGAAACAATTTGTCTGTAATATATGAAAAAAACCTGTACTACAAACCATGGAGGATATTTGATTCAGTATATGGAATTCTCAGTCTATGGTTGTGGATGCACTTGATTTGGCTATTATCATGCTCAACGGTCACATTTTATAGAGACTGGGTGATGCCCAGAAGGTTCTGCAGGTCCCACAGAGTCAATTTATGGCTCGTGACATATTAAATAATTTATCTTTCACATCCGGATTCGAACTCGGAGCCTTCAGTTCCTCAACTCAGAGCTCTACACTACTCCGCCTCCAAGGGACGAATTTTCTTTACGATAAGAAGATAAAAATAGGATGTTAGAAGAAAACAAAACACTTAAAATCAAGATTCGGACCTAACGGATTGTAAAAATCTTGTTAGGTTTAATGAAAGACAGTTTGAAATTTCGAAAATGATAAATCTGTCATAAAGAGACCTTCCACTTCAAATACTATTAATGGACTTTATTTCAATTAAGTTTATCCTTTTGTGGTTTATAACTAATATTTTATTATACTTATCATATATAATTATAATTATTATTATAGGTTTCCCCATGAAACTGACTCATGCTAGTATATAGCCCTGAATATTATATATACTCATAATTTAGAAAACGACCTGCGCTGAACTGACATCGGGCCTCCAGTGCACAGGTAAGCCACGCCCTTTCCCCAACTACTTAGCTCTCGCTTCACTCGTCCATTGTCTTCATCGTTGCAATATATATATATATATAAATTACATTTATTGTTTTGTAAATTTAATAACTAGTAGCATTTTATATATATATTTTTAAGGCGAAAATGACTCATTCTTGGAAATTGCAAAAAGTCTCAAGCATCATTAAATCAGTTTTTCCTATTTTTTTTTGTTTATGCACAATTTCAAAGTCCAGGCTCGCAAATGGAAACATTGGAAAACCATCATAAAATCTTTTATTAGGTTTACTAAGTATCATAGACTTTGCAATAAATATCTGTTCAATTTCAGGCTCAACTGAAGTTCTCTCAAAATATCTCAAGTTTTAAAGTGACCTTTTAAGAATACTATATTTGTGAATGTCCGTCATGTATAAAGCAAAGAAAAATATTGAGATTTTGAAATGAACCAAAACATTATTTATAATATTTTATTAAAATTGAGAGACAGTAGGGAAATGTATAAAGTTTTTAAAGATTTGAAAGCTATAAACAAATGTTTTATTACACTTTTTTGATAGAGATCTAGTAAATTTAATTAATAATACCAGTAGCAACTATGGAATAGGAAATACTGATCGATAAAATTTTCTTAAAATTTAAAAGATTTTTATCTTTATGGCTGGATGGAATAAACCAATGCCACTCACATTAGTTAACCACAGTAATTTGAAATGTATAGATTTTCAAGAATCAATTGAAATAAAAAAAAAGTAATTATTATTTTTACTAATTTATTCTTATTGTTTAAAATAAAACAGGGGCATATTTAGAGTTTAAATGTGACGTATTTAGCTCCTGTTTTAACTAAATCTCGGCAAGAAAGCAAATAAGAGAAGGCAGGGTAATTCCGGCTTCCTGAGAGCAGGTATACAGAGATATATAGTCGCACCGGCGGTCCCTAGATAAGGCTAACTATGCAATAGGTGTCGCTAGCGTCGCTCTGAATACCAAGCATCTCCCCACTCCTTTCTTGATTAAACCTTATCACACTCGGGGAAATTTTTTTAATTAAACAAAAAATTCTTTCTACCGTAGAGACTCTCTCCTTCCGAGGCCCGGGAAATTTCAACTTTCGAGATTAACGAAATTGGAGAAGTTACGTGATCAGATAGCCAAGGAGAGAGGAATCTCCTTCAGGGACTAACGAACAAGGAAAAGTAGAACTAGTGTAAAGTTTATATTTTTGGATTTTTTCTAAGATAAAAAATACATTTACTTTGTTATAAGATAAAAATATAAATTTGATTTGTTAAAAGATAAAATATATTTAGATTCTGTGCACAGGAGCTAAAGGAAACCATGTCAACAAAATAGATATATTTCAGATTAATGGTGATAACTAAATATTATGACCAATATCTTGTATGATAATAGTTGACCATGTATATGTGGAAGAAAATGGTCTGGGTGGAGATTAATAAATGTTTCTTAAGTAGGGAGAAATGTTTATTAAAGATACAACGTTTCGATCCTCATTGCAGGTCTTCTTCCGGGCTAAATATGCAAAATACAGACAATTGAAAATTACTAAATTATTAAAATTACTACAATTATGGTAATTATTAAAGTTAAAATGTACAAACATGAAGAGTATTAATAGTAAAGTGACTGGAAGGTGGTACAAAAAATAATAAAGATTTAAATAAGTAATATGAAGTAATAAAAATTTAAAGATTAAGGTAATAAAGATAAAAATTAAAATTGAGATTGATAAATATTAAAATTAAAATTTATAAGTATCAAGGTATCTGAGTGGTGGAAAATTAAATAGGGGGGGGAGAACCTGAGGTTTATATACAGAGCAAGGGTATTCATTCTAGATTATTAATAACACAGTGACAAAGAAGCTAATACAAATAATATACGATGCAGTAAGGTATAAATCAAGTAATAAAAAATTGAGGCATTCGGTAATAAAAATGAAAATACAGAAATATATAAAAATAAGGCTTATATAACTCTTTTATAAATAAACCATTTTCTTATTGTGACCAATACTTTCAATTCAATCAAATATTTTCAAATCAGGTGGGAAATGCTTGTTATTATTCGGTCTCGACACCAGGGTTCGCGTCTATAGTCCAAAAATCTAAAAATCAGAATTTATAAAACAATTATCCGTCCAACTCTTCTTTACAGATGTGAAACGTGGCCGCTAACGCTGAAGGATGAACAACGTCTTAAGGTATTAAAAATAAGGTGTTGCGCGGAATGTTCGGTCCAAAAAAGGATGAGACCACTGGGGAATATAGGAGATTACACAAAGCGGAATTGCGAAGCATGCGTCCAGTTAATATTATTGAATCAATTGCATTGATAGCCTCGTGAAGATTAAGATGGGCTTGTAAATTTGATGGGCTTGGTAATGAGCGAATTCCTAAAAAGTTAATAAGCGCTGTGCCGAAAGGGAAGCGTCAGAGGGGTAGACCGAGATGTAGTTGGGAAGATTGCGTTAAGAATGATCAGGCGGATTTGGGTTTGGGTAGTGGTCCGTGGACAGAGGTTTGTAAGCAGAGATTGGTGGTATCGGTATCGAGCCTTAGGGTTCGCTAAGTCTTTTTATAATTATTATTATACTTTCAATTACATGAAAATGCTAATAACAATGTTATGGCCATTCCTTAATCTGTTTCAATAAGTAAGAAAGAAATTTTAATAGTTCAAATTATGGGAAAATGGCTCTTCTGAACAAATATAAAAATCACTAAAATGGGACATGGTGTTCTTTAGCTGTGGGGTAAAAAGTATTCTGAATTTAAACTCTTTACAGACGATTTAAACAGCGCAAAAATTAATAGAGATACCACTAACTTTGGTGTATTTACTTTGCCTACACCGTAGGCCGAAACGTTGGCAGAATTAACGAATAAGTTCGGCTTATTGTGTGTTATCTTTGCCTGCATCCCATGAAAAATTCAATCCATCATTAGAATTATCCAGTCATTTTCCTATTTTCCCCTCAAACACTAATTTTTTGTATTTACTTTCCCTAGCATTTTAATATTATTTTATAAATAAAAAGCATTAATATTTATTAGAAATTATAGTACATTACACATTAATTTAGTTATTAATATAGATGTTAGGCAAAGTATATACTACAATATTAGTGATACCCCTATTAATTTTTGCACAGCATAGATTCCCTTGTTGGCAACGATCTGGATGATCTGTAAAATAAAAATAAATAAATATCAGAACTAATTCACTCGAAATCAAATAAGCAATTTTAATAAAATCTATATCTTTCTTCGATTTTAGCCTAGTTTGGACCACGAGATACGGCTGACTTGGCCCAAGATTGCGGATTCGAAGCCCGGCAGGTGGCCTTTGGTTTTTTTAAAGGGAGTTGAAAATCTTTATTTATACCGTCCATTGGAAGGGACATAAAATGGCGGTCCCGAGCCTGTGCGTTGTCAGGTACTTTAAAGATCCTTATCCTAATCGTACCTAGATAGGCAAAATTTATGACTATCGCTGCTGCTTCGTCCGATTAGCTATGGTAGCAAATGTGAAGTTAGATTAACAAACAATCAACAACATCTGACTTTTTGATTTGTCCTTTTATATTTTTTTTTCTGCCATAGCTCTTTTTCGTTTCACTGTAAATATTATTCCTCTCTTCAAGGTTTCCTTTCCTTCAACCCCTTGAATTTATCATTCGTTGCTCGAAATACCTACTTCTTACAGATTTCTTTTGGACTGAGGCTTTTTGATGAAGTCTACCATAAAATATGTAAACTTTATATATAATTGATACCAAGCAGGCTATATATAAAATTGCCTGACTCTTTAAATAAGAAATTGTATTTATTTATAAATGTTTACAAAAAAATATAATAATAATGTTAATTTACTATCGATAATTATTTTAAGCTCAAACGTCACAAGGCTCTCTACTATTTGTGTTAACCCAAGGAGGTCAAGGACAAGCTTTAATTTTTATTTACGTTTTTTTTTTAAAGTTATTTTAATGAAGTTATAAGAATCTGTTATAAGTTTCCAATAGAAAACCAAAAAAGGTTTCAAACTAAAAACCTTCAATAAGTTGTAAAATTTTTCAAAGTTTTTTCCTGATGGTTGATTGATACCTATTTACAGAGTTAGCTTTTGCCCAAGGGGCATCTGCAGATCCCACAAGTTGATAAAAGTTTAAATAATTTATGTGTTTAGAACTTGATATACTGCGCTGTCCTGCTTTCATAATTCTTGGACTTAGATAGTTAAAATTATTTTTAAATAATTATACTTTGGAAGATATTGCAGTTATTGATATTTATTGTAGGAGGGAATAAGTTCGAACATGTGAAGAAGTTTAAGACACCGGGTCAATGGTAACTAGAAAATTCGAAATACAAGAGGGAATAAAGGCGCGATTAAGGGCATCTCGAAATTACTAAGCTTGTGTATTTTGACCCGAAATCTAAAAATCAGAATTTATAAAACCATTATCCTTCCAACTCTTCTTTAAGGATGTGAAACTTCTTCAGGTATTCCAAAAGATTATGAGACCACTGCGGAATATAGGAGATTACATAACGTGGGATTGCGAAGCATGCATCCGGTAAATATTATTCAGGTGATAGCGCCAGGTAGATTAAGAAGTGCCTGTAAATGTACTGGCGAGCGAATTCCTAAGGTGTTAATAAGCGGCACAGCGCCTTGTTCTGGTACAGGTTTTTTATTTTATTTTTTGTATCACGCTATTTATTCCAGACACAGATCCATTTATTTTAGTTATTATAATTGTTATCAATACCATAATAAGTTCATCGATTCATAAAAAGTTAATAAGCGCTGTGCCGACTTGGAAGTCCCTGAGATAGACCAAGGCGTAGGTGGGAGGATATCGTTAAGAGTGATCTGGTAGATCACTTTGGGTTTGTATAGTGGTCCGTTGGTAGGAGTTTGTAAACACAGATTGGTGGTATCACCCGAAGGCGGTTAGTCTTATTATTATTAGATACTTTGATACTTGAAATAGCTTACTTCTTTTCTGAAATTAAAATGTATAATGGAAAGTAATGAATATACTCATATCCATTTGTGTGTATACACATATCTCGGCCAGGCATAAACTTCCTTCTTCCTTAGCTTCTTCTTAGCCGGATACTTTCCGATAAAGTAGATATAAAGCTTGGAGAGAGGGCAGGCCTTTATGAGAGTTGCGAAAAAGGTCTCGCCGAAGAGGATATGAGGGATAAGAGGCGGGGTATGGAAAGAAGTAGAAGGATATGAACCTCTCAGGGTTTACGATCCGCTCTGCGTCAAGTGAGAGATTCGGATGCGAGTGGCGCTTCGGCCCTTGATCAAAAAATGTCTAGCGAATATCCTCCCTTCAAAAGTTCCCTCGTGCGCTCTTGGGCCACCCTCCGCCCTCCGCCCTTGATCTGTATCTCTTCGCCGGCGGTTATTGGCCGGACTCGGGCGGCCTGGCCGGAACGATCCCTGGGGATGGCAGATAGTGCGGAGTTGGCGATCTGGGGATTGGTTCCTGCCGAGTTAGGCGAGATTGGGAGGACGCTTGTAAACAACCAAGTGTTTAGGCATTTTTTTTGGCTAAAGCGCTATACACGTGCGGTGTTTGACAATACTTTTATTTAAACAATAAAGCGTAAACAAGATGCAATAGTATATGCCGTGTTGGTACTCGTTAAAGATCCACATCCTAATTATCCCTAGCCTAGGTAGGATCACCATATGCGACTGACTTGGCCCAAGTTGCGGGTTCGAAGCCCGGCAGGTGACTTTAGGTTTTTTTAAAGGGAGTTAAAAATTCTTAGTTATGCCCCGTCCATTGGAAGGTAAATTAAAGGTGGTCCCGAGCCTCTGCGGTGGAAAGTACCGCTTAAAGATCCTTATCCAAATCGTACCTAGATAGGCAAACTTTATGACTCTGCTACTTCGACCGATTATCCATAGCAGCATAAAGTTAAGTTAAATCAATAAACAACCGGTCTTTTTTATCATATTTTGATTACATCTTTATACTTAATATATTTCCAATAAAATCAGTATATAATAATAATATATATTAGTAGTAGTCTTGTATTGTATTGTAATATTACTTGATTGTAATGTTCCCTGGATAGGAAAGCTAAGTAATAAGTGTATTAGCCGCTCCCCATTTGGCATTATCCGACATTGTTTATAACCTGAAGACTGATAACAGCTACCTAGTAACTGATATTAATGGAAATAGAATGGATGTAATATGAAAAGATAGTAACAATTGTTTGTTTGTTTATTTAACGTCACTTTATGCTGTTATGGCTATTCTAATGATGCTACAGTAGGAGCCCTAAATTTTGCCTATCCAGAGTATAGTAACAAACAATTTTAATTCACAAGATTTTTTTTATTATCTTTATTATTACAGCATCATAAGATTATCCGTAGTAGCGTAAAGTGACATAAAATAAAAAAAACAAAAAATAACAGTGATCGCTATCTTCTTTAGGAAAGAAGTGTTGGGAATGGAAGGAAGGAATACAGGGTAGGGAGAGAAATTAACTGTCTATAGATGGTTCGAAAAGAGAAAGAAAGTGAAAATGTTAGTGAGGCAAAAGAATGAACAACACACAGGATCTATCTTAACACAGGATAAAAATAGAAGTTAAAAAAGTTCTGAAAAAAATATTATTAAAATTTGGAAATATGGTATGTAACAGACTAAGATGCGATAGAGAGATATTTTTTTAGGAAAAATGGGTTGAAAATGTAATGACTTCAGGACTTGAAGGAAGTTAAAAGAGGCTAAAAATGGTCCGAATTATGGAAGAAGGCAGGAACAAGAAGAATCAACAAGAGACTAAACATTTAAACATTAAAATCGTGAAGAAAGAAGTAAATGAGTCATACATCAATCTTTAATTAGCTATAACAAAATAAAGATTTTTATAATTTGGGCCAAAAGTGGAAGAAAACTGTATTTTTCAACTTTTGAATAACAGTAGAAATGTTAACGTTTCTCTATTCCGTTTTGGGTCTGAGTCACGAGTTTCCAAATCATATTTCTTCATCTTCGTTCTTCAGTTGGTTCCGGAGTTCCATCATTCCTTCCTCTGGTATCTTATTTATATTAGTATCTTTTTCTCTTTTATGAGTGTAAAAAATGTACCATTACTTATGATTCCCAACAGTCTTTGATGACCAAATCTTGGAACCTCTCCAATCCTGACCTCACTAAAATTCCAGCAAGATGTTTCTGTCACACTAGGAAAGCTTACAGACATTACATCTATCTGTGTTATGTTTTCTGATATTCCTTTTGTAGTTGTGAATTCCCAAAATTAATTTATGGAATCAAATTTATTACAATTTTTCTGCAAAAATGCGTCATGTTTATATTTTAATGTCATAATATATCTTAGCTGTCAGTTTGAGAATTTCGCTTCCTTGTAACTCGTAAAATATTTATAATAATTGTATTTATTTCAATATGCTCTATTATTTCAATTTATTTATTTTCTGATACTATATTTTGCATAAAAGATTTTCGGTTGTTATATCATATAAGTGTGTAATATGCGTAACTTAGACATTATTTAAATGCTATATCTACGCTTATCAATGAACATTGTATCTCCATCCAACACTCTAACTCCTGCTTCGTGAGTTTCTTCAATTAATCATTCTTTTATTGCTCTGAAACACGGCAGTAATACATTGTAGTATTTCTTGTTATAGTATAGAATATCATAAGATTTCTCAAATCTATATCTAATTATTTATTATGAAAATTATTAAGAATTGAAATTAATTTAAAATAACTAATTCTGATGTAATAAATAATTATATAGTGGATTATTTAATAATGTCGAGGTGTTAAAGATAGATCACTGATCGTATAAAGTAATTTATAGAAACCAAAATTCGGTGAGTAGATACTATTGAATAAATTACTGCTAATTAAACTAATTGTTTATTATTATTATATCATTATAAAAGTATAATGATATATTAACACTTAAGGACCCTAGCATTTTATACGTGATTCTCACTAGCTGTTTTCGTTACATAATTGGACAAGTTTCAGAATTTGAAGAATAATTTTCGGAAGGTTACGACTTGTTACATCTCACGTGACTTACAACCGCAGTGAAAGAGAACTATAGTTACCTGAGAGGTGAAATAAATCGTAAGTTAAGCAGTCGATAAATCAGTGCGACCTGGGCGATAAAAATTAAGTAGGTACAAACTTTTCACTAATTCAGTTACAATAATTAGCTCAATAATTAGCTTTAGATGTTATTGAAGTTAAGGCATAGAACGAGAAGAAAAAGAAAATACTTTATGTTCTGTAAGCGACAATACAATAGTTCCAGATGCACCCATCAGCTTTCACTAGATTATTGAAAGTAACCGAATTATCTTTTCTTCTCCCCGCCATGTTCACACTATATCGGACGATACTAATCGCTGAGGAGACCGACAAGCGGTACTTCAAAAGATATGTCACTAACGATATCTCACGTACCTTTTCTATCGTCTCCCTTTAGATTTCATGGCACCATATGTGCATACCGCGTACTGTATGTAGCTTACGATATATTGCCGATCTTGTATCGCCTGATTGTGAACAGGGCCAATCAGTAAATAACCAACGGTACTTGTGTCCGATTAGCCACAGCAGCATAAAGTGACGTTAAATGGACAAACAACAACAACCAACGGTACTTATTTCTGAAAATCAATTATTTATAGAATTATAAAGTATAAAGTACGATTATATTATCTCCATATAAAGCATTTACGCCGATTTTGGAACTAAGTCTTATCATAAATTAAAAAAAAAAAAAATGAAAAATCCTTGAAAATTAGAAAACAGCTACCACGATCAGTACCTCAAGTCATTCTTTCGACGAAATTTGTTTTTGAGAAATGAAACATTTATATCCGTTCCACTTAACGCCTCCACAAAAAAAAAAAAATCTAGTGGTAGATAAACTCCAATAAAGTTGAACAGCAGATGTTCAAATATACAACAATCAAAGTTGTGTGAGAAATATTTTTTCTAATATATTTATGCATTTGTAATTAATCCCTGGTGATTTGTTGTACATCAGTTTTCACAATTCATGAACTGAGACGGGCACCAGTTTAGAACGCATCTACATTAGCAAATGCGAAATAATTGACTTATTCTGAAAGTTTTTGAAAGAAATTTATTTAAAAAATGTTCTAAATTATTCATATAATTAAGAAATTCATATTTCAGTCATATTAGACAGATGAATACACAGGAATTTCCTTCTTCAGAAAATTAAATTAACTCAAATTATTTATGCATATAAATCATCATTTCGTTATCTTGATTAATTAAAATTTAAAAATATTTTTTTTAATGTTGTGTGGATATAATTTTTTTTCATAATTGGATGCAATATATGGTGCTAAGGAATCGATACATATTAGAGCAATTAAAGAAAAATGTCCGTGGAGCCCCACCCAACCTCTATCTTCTAGAATTTCTATTGGTCCCTAATTAGTGTCCAGGCAGGTGGCCCCTCTGTGGTCATTAGTGGGATGGCAGGCAAGGATGCCGCGTCTGTTGTGGCTACTATAATAGGAAATTTATTAATTGGTGGATCCCATTAAAAAATCCATTTATAGAGCATCGTTACGATCTTGGAAGTAATGGACGTGATGTGGCAAAAAGTTTTAGTTTCTTCTCCTTTCTTACATTTAAAATATCTATACCTATTTCATATCATTTCTTATTTATTTAATAGATTTATTATAATTAGATTTTAAAAAAAAATTAATGACCTCCACCAATTCATAAATTTTCTATTGATGTAAAGAATAATGATTTGGAATTTTAATTCTCTAATGTGATTGGATAAGCGAAAATAAACATTGATCCCCCTGTGATTTAATAATTATGTATCGCATCAAATCTACTTATTTTAGGTCCGTTTATGCTTCCACGGATAATCGGATGGTGCAGGATTGGGGGTCTTAAATATTGCCTAACCAGGTACAATTAAATAGACATGAACTTGCTCCGTCTACGTTTTGACGGTAATTACCTTACCGATTTTTTCTTATCCATGTTGGGATGGGGTAATTCTCAGAATCTATTTAAAAGTTCTAAACGAGTAAACATATGTAATTAACGAAGATAAAGGAAAAATATAAAGTCATTCGCAATTATTTTACCTAATGATTAAAATAAAATAGTAATTTTTATAACTAATAACTAATTTTTATAACTTCAAATGTTCCTTATATTACTGTACGAATTGCTCAACTAAGGATTAAACCCAAGATGCGGGTTCGTATACCGGCAGTTGATCTAGGATATTTTAAAGGATTAAAAAATCCTTAGATATGCCGTCCTTCGGAAGGAAAGTAATATGACCGATCCAGTGCTTGCTAAAGACCTCTATCCTAATCGTCCGATTAGCCATAGCAGTGACGTTTAATAAATAAACAAACATTAATTATAATTTTGAGTAATATGAGTTGACCTTATATATGTGAACAAGAAAATGGTCCTGGTGGAGTTTAGAAAAAATCTTTTGAATAAGAAATATTATTTTTTTAAATCCAACGTTTTGACTCACATTGTAAGTCTTCTTGAGGGATTATAATGGGGTTCAAACCAAAGAATTTTTTCTGGGCTCCACTCGGACCGTTTTCTCCCTCATAATAATTAGACTCGCTTAAACACTTATGTGATTCAGGATGTTAATATAAAATATATTGCTCTAATATTACATCAATCGACTAGTTCAGATTTAACCCATCGAGTAGACAGGGATAAGAGTCCTCTACGAATAAAAGCAAAGGCGAAAATTCTAGTGAACCGGTGGAAGTGGTTCAGTCGGCCAACACGAGCAGTAAAGAGACCACTAGCAGGTTATATAGATTTTATGGCGGGAACAGCTGGCAGGTCAACACACGGCACCTTTGATGAATGGGGACGGTTTATGGCGACGTAAAAGGCGGGACTCCCGTGACGTCAGGGCTGTGACGTCACGGCTATAAACCGCTTATTTATGTCTGGATCCTCGGGGGCCGCCTAACGGATGTCGGGATGTTATTTAGTGCAAGTGGGGGGGGGGGAGGGGGTGCCTTCCTTGTATCGAGTCGGGACTACAGAATCGATTCTTAGAGTGTCTTCAATTGAATGTATCTCAGGCAGTCCAAAGGTCATCTATAGAATTTATATAGCCATACAGCCATATCAGATATATAGAATTTATATAGCCATAACAAATGTCGCTGTCGAGTTATGAAAAGTATTGTACAATATTGGAAATTTAACAACATGGAATTACATCGATATGGAATACATATTTATGCCAATATATTAAGACGAATATATCTCGAACAGTACAAAAGTCACCTGTAGAATTTATATATTTTTAATCTATAAACATATATTGATGGAAATTCCTTATATTGCCTTTGCCTTTATGTACGTATATATTTTTAAAAATCTTTGAACTCGATTTTCGGCCACTGAAAACATCGAATTAAATTGAAACCTTGCACACTTCTCACGGACTGATGACAATGAAATAATTTAATAAGTTTGTCTCATCATCCTAACCACGGTCTTCAGGATTAGCGATTTTTCATATCCGAAGAAACGGTGACAAAGCATGATCACATGAGGAGCTTCGTATAATATATTTTGCAAAACAAAAACCCAATTAAAAATCACGCGTTTGTAGTCAATCGACCTAAAAATTCACAACAATTAAAATTAAGCCCCCACGATTTTTTATGATAAAATGAGTTCTTTTGTTCCTCACTCTATTCTCAATTTAAACTTATTAAAAATTATTTTATAATTTTTAGTTTTGTTTTCTATTAAAGCGTCTTGTTTCGTTTTTAGAACTATTATTTATTTTTGTAAGATCAAAAAGCGATTTTAGAATGCAGTGAAAATATTAAATATACACTCTAATAAGGAGCCAGGTTCAATATAATGTTCATTAGTGGGACTTACGCATATGTTTTAATGGTCTATATAGACTATTTATGTCTTCACTAATAACTTAAAAATTATTACAATTAATTTAGTTGTTTTTGCATGACACACCCACTCCTGCAGAATAAGGAAGGGTTAGAGCAGAATCAGCAGATCGTTAAACGCGAAGCTGAAGCAAGATTGCAAGGCCGATATCTTGTGTAGGGCACTCTGCTCCGGACCGCTTTAGATCTGGGATAAGTCTCTGATAGTAAAGAAGGAACGGATTCTAACATAAACAAGAGATGATAAAAACCCAAAAGTGTGTTAAAAACAACACTGATTAATCTAAATCCATAGTAAAATAAAAAAATTAGAATAGAGAATTAAATAATACATATAAAGTGATACATCGAAACGTATTATTTATTCAGCAGTAAATAGTTACTATTTACCGACAACATGAGGTCATGGGAAATGGGAACAGTTTATAAATAATTTCGTGAATACATAGTAGTGGGTAGAATGTAACCCTATTGTTTATTCAATTATATTCAAGTGCGTATTCTGAAAATACATCTTTATTTAATTAGCTATTATTTTACTTTTTATTTTAAAACAACGTTTATGCATCTATAATTTTTTATTGTAACTATATTGCTCATTATTCGTGAGAACATAAAATTTAGGGTGCATTTGGGTTCATCTGTCGTTTCATGGATATAATGACAAACTTCTGTGCCCAAGGACGCGGGTTCGTAGCCCGGTTGGTGACCCTAGGATTTTTAAAGACAATATAATATCCTTGCTACGCCATTCTTCGGATAGGACATAAAATCGCAGCTTCGAGTTGGTTCGACGTTAGGTACTCCTAGATCTCTGTATCAATTATACCTAGATAAGGAAAATTTAGGGCTATCACTGTAGAATCGTCCGAATATCTCTTACAGTGTCATTAAATAAACAAACATAAAATTTGACCATTAGATTATATATTTTATTTTGTTTTTATATATCACAAAATATGTTATTTAAACTCGAAGGAGGATTATGTATTACTTGTGTATTTTGAATTACTTGTGTATTTGTTAATTATGTATTATGAAGAAAAACAATCTTAAACATGAATCTGACTATTGGAAAAAGCACACCCTACATTAAAACAATGAAAGTGACAATTTTAAAGGGATTTTTGTGAAGAAAAATTTTGACTTATAACTTTTTTAGTTATGCACATGTATGCTTTTTGATAAATAAAACCATAAAATTGTTTACGATTGAAAATGACTATGTTCGTCGAAACCTTTTTAAAGCTTAGTAAAAGAAAGTTTTTATCATACAAATAGTTTTTACTGGATGATGGGTTTTTTCTCTTCTTAATTAGTCGAATATTGTCCAGAGAGAGTTCATTGTATTGGAGGATGGGAATTCATTTTGACTTGAAATGAAGTTATAATATAAGCAATAACTCATTTTCAATCCAATGCCTGAAGTAGCCCATCATTAACTACGAAAAAACATGATTTCCTAAGTACAAAGTCTCATTTTCGACAAAGTCACCTATAGTACTTATTTACCAGGACCGCAGAACCGACATAATAAATTTATATGTAGAGAATCGTAAATAAAAGTGTAAAGAACTATATCCGACTGATTTATTTAATAATTATTTTAATAATAATAACATTAAGAAATGGAATTTATTTTTATGTATTACATGCAATGTATTTCCTCCACTAGAACAGACGTTAAGATAAATCCACGATCCCGAGACCATTTATCATACAAAATCATAACTACAAATAATAAAATTCCTGCTTCTGACACGACCTAAATTGTGTACACCACTAAACCACTCAGGGATTAGTTGGGACGGAAATAGGCGACCGAAGAGGCCGTTAAATGTTGTAAAATATTAATTATAAATAAGAAATATTTACTGCTCTTGGGGACAAAGACTAATGTGTTGCCCACCTATTTATGGGCGCGTTGTCAGGGGTTGAGCCAGGAAAACTTAAGGCGGTACAAAATATTGCTTTCTTTCAGTTAGATCAAAACCCCAATGCCCCTGGTTAGAAAAAATAAACAGAAACTTGCATTCAAAATATGTTCATTTCTTTTTTGTATTTATTTTTTTTAGAAATAAAAAAAATGAACCGGTATCTTTCGATAAAAAATGAAATTTCGATAAAAAATCATTCCTAGAATACGCCCTTTTAAATTATTAACTTACTTATTTTTTAAAAGTTTTAATCACTAGTTTTACGAACACATTTGTTGAAAATTTTCCGGTAAAATATAAGTAAATTATAAAACTATTTCAGATATAGTGCTAATGCTTTCGTGGAATATTTTTTATTATAAAATATAATAATAATATCTATATATTATGTTATTTATTTGTATCAAATTGAGCTGAAAAACCATTGAACATTGAAGAACCATGAGAAATCGGATGGCGAAGTCCTTTCAATTTTTTAACAACCTAATTACTTGTTTTTTGAAATTTTTCCGGTGAAAAAAGAAATTTCAAACCTATTTGGGATGTTAAGCTAATACCTTCGTGGAAGATCATATTTTTGACTGTCCTTTATTACTAATATTATTTAAAGAAAAATTTATTTATTTTGTTATTTGTTTCAAATTTAAAGTTCCCTTTTGTCCTTTTTTCACATAATGTCACTTTATAGTGGCGTTCTTAGATTTTGCATATTTAGGTATAATTACGATACTTTAACCAACACCTTACATTGTACATGATTGGGCCCCATTTTATGTACCTTGCGATGAACGGCATAACCAAGGAACGGTAAATGCTGGTATATAAACTCGCGATAATGGGTATTGTAGGCTAGATTTTATAAAATATATTAACATTATTCAAGAGTTCTACTGTTCCAAACTACAAACGGAAACATTGTATAATACGAATAATTTAGATTATATAGATCAATCGGAATATTATATTTTAGTAAGAAATATTTTCACAGCCCCCGTATTCGTATATAAGTCGTATTTTAACCAAAATGAGTTTCTTGTACTTGGGGATACGGAATCCTGCTGTTTTCGTTGCAAAGAAGTAAGGTAAGGTAAGTAAATAACTCCGAAAATTTCGCGGAATTTCTGCCACCAAATGTTTCACCATCAGTTTTTCGGATGCAAATTTGGATTAACACTGTCAAGACATGGCCTTACAACATATCAAAAATGCAGCAGGTTAAAACAAAAAATAATTTTGCAAAAAAATATCGCGGTCATTAATTAATCTCTATTTTTTTTATTGATGATAATTTTGTCTGTATATTAAGGCAAATGTATCTCAATCAGTTCAAAGATCATCTGTAGAATTTATATAGCCATAGCAAATATAATAAGTGAGGTAAGGCATGAGCTTAAAATGGAGTTACTGCTTAAATTACTATGCCACTTGAGGTCAAAAACTAAACGCTTCCCTCACCACAGTTAACTCTCTATCGACGAAATTCAACTTAACCACTTATTCATCGAGGCTGCTGATTCATAGCTTTAGTATAATATTCATTTACCTTTTCTGCAAACGCTTAGTTCTACGGATTATAGGAGACTAACTAATTATGAATAACTAAAACTTGTGATACATTAGTTTAGCTCACCACTGCAGTCATTATTCCGAACTTTGAAACCATACATTTATATATATATTTAATTGAACTTATAACAAAATAACTCCTTTCCTAAAATGTGAGACCGTGACGGGGTCGAAAAATATTTCCCTCACTTTTCCAGCCGATCGTAGGATATGGGAACTGCCAGAGGCACTCACATCTTCCTGGAGAACTATAAGTCATCCATCGCCCCCGTCCAGGGAAGGAATGTATCGATCCTCGATGGAAACGGCATTAGGAAGAATGGTGAGAGCAGGGAATGCGCTTACAGGAGCGTTCTCTGAAAACAGTTCTTCCTCTCTTCAATTCTTCAACCATCATTTGTTATTAGTTCATCGTATCCCTCTATTTTCTGTTTTATATATTATACAACGCAAATATATAAGGAGACTTGTGTAATTGGATATGCCCAAATGCAAAGAATGGAATTCACTCGCCAGGAAAATTATAGGGGAAGAAAATTGTACGAGAGGAGGTCAAAAAAATAATTCCTTCAACAGAAATAGACTACCTATAAATAACCGACGTTTCGACCTACCATCTAGGTCTTCTTCAGGGCTGGATAGGCATATACATACGGAAGATACAAACATATTAGAATGAAACAACTGGAATATAAAACAATATAAAGAATATTTTAATATATAAAAACAGAGCTACTGGAGTAAACCAGATACAAAAGTAGGAATTACTTTTTATATTTATTTATTTATTCATTGACATTTATAACTGTTTTATAACAATACAACAAGTATGCCATGATACACAGAGGCATGGCTTAAGATAAGTAGAGAAACTACATTTTCAATATGTTCTCAAATAACAATTTCAACTTAGAGGGTCACGAGACCATCTTCTTAGGAATTACTTAAATTATATAATAAAATGAAAGTATTTTTTAAATGTTTTGAATTTAAACAATAGGATATGAACTAGATGCCTTTGTATCTGGTTGAACTACTAAAATTTGTAACAGGTTGAACTTTGGATATGAACTACAGCTATATCCTACTTCCCTTCCAAAAAATCATCTTTGTATTAAAATAGTGTTAATTTTATTGTATAGAATACAATTAAAAACAAAACAATGTTGGAAATGGAAAATCAGGTATGTCGTTCCTGAATTAAAAACCTTCAACCAATACAACTGTCACTGAAGGCTTAACTCCAAGATGCCAAATTTCGAGTTATGTCGTCGTTCTATTGAAAGGGGGAAATTTGGTGCTCCATCATTCTTTGTTCCATTTGTCTGAATTTTTCGTCATTAATACCCACTTCATTAGCATTAACTAATTGTTGTTATTTATATTACATATATGCAAAATCGAATGGAATGATTTTAATTTCAAATGTTACTTCTACCTTTCACCCTTTGGAAAACAATTTTTTATCCTCCGAACCCCAGATATATATATGCAGAACCATATAAATATGTAGACCAGGGACACCTAACCGTATCCGGAGGATAGAATAACAGAAGGAAAGGAGAGAGGGAAGAAAAGTGGGCCTCTATTGGATTTGCCTTCCCCTTCTTCTATTGTCACACATATTGTAGTCCTGAGTTATCTCCCTCCTGGGGCCGGGACAGAGGACATACATCGCTACATATTTCCGAGGGGGTGCTACGGGCTGGCACGGGGGAGGTTTGAGCAAGGCTGGAGTCGATAAATAAATATATAAATAAAAGAAAAACTGTTCAAATCAATAGATGTTTTAATAAGAATTTAAATTATTAAAATTAGTTATCTACAATGTATTCCCAAATTTTATAAAGCCAACCATAGGTGTTGATGACCCAGGGGTTTTACTCCTATAAAAATCAACCAAAAACGAACAATTCAGTTTTAATCTATGATGTTTGGCTGAGAGGACAACTGACTAAAGAATTAATTACCTAAGTTAAGCCGAATGATTATCTACGAATGTATAAAAAAAATTGTCTATTAAATCAAATTTGTTTGTTAAATTAAAACTTATGCATATACTTATTATTAAAAAGTTTTTTTAAAGTAAAAAATAAAGTTGTATATATAAAAAAAAAATAAACATGAGAAATTAAATAGTCAAAAACCTCATGAAAATAATTTTTTAAGCCCAGCTTTTAACGTTATCAGAACTATAACAAAGCATATTACTTATCTGAATTAATTGTTAACAAAATTAAAAGTTACATTTTTCCAATAAATATATTTTTTTTTCTTTGATTATATTTTTAGTGACTACTTTTCACGGCTGCTCATGAAGTTATATATACTTTTAGTAACCTATTTTTAATTATTTATTTACTCTTCTTTGTTGGAAGGAATTTGAGTTATCCACCCCAATTCATATTTTTATATTAAGAACGGATATATTTTTCTGTAAGTATTTAGGATTTCAAGTAATGACCGATCCATATAATTTATGAAAGTACAATGGATAATTATAATTTCTAATAACAATAATTAGAGTTGAAAATAACTACGGATTGCTTTATAGATTTTTATTTATATTTTCGATATTTCTGAAATGTAACACCCTAATTCGAAGGTACAAGTAGAATGGGAACCTAATCCGACCTAACAGCTGTCGAAGACTGAGGAAGAATCCTTCTTGTGATGGCAATATCGGTAAGTGGCCTCTGGAGTGTGTCCGGCCCTTCGAGCTCTCCAGCACTCTGCAACTTACTTGTGGGCTTTATTGTTCTTTCTTAGCTTTGTCTGCCTCAAGATCGGAAATAAGATTCTTCGGTAACTTGTGAGGATGCGATCCATTCAAATATTTTAGTGAAATTAAAAATTCATCAAGACATTTAAGCAATATTCATTTACACAAAAAATACCTTTTATGTTGAAAATTACATTTTTAAATAGTTAGAATTATCCGTGTCGCTCCTTCAAAAGGATAGACCTATGTATGACCTTCATTAGCAATTGTATTGGTTGATGTTTTTTAATTCAGGAACGACATATCTGGTATTCCGTATCCAACATTGTTTTGTTTTTTAATAAAATCATATTTTGAGTTTTATTATGATTGAACTTGATATTTTATGGGAATATTGACATCAGTTAAAACTAAAAAAGTTTCAAGCTTTTAAAAAAACTTCTAATGGTTAATAGAAGATTTTGAATGCATCCATTTCAATAGGAATGGGTTGCTTTAGCAACCACCAAATTTGGATTTTTTTAACTCACATGGAGCTTTCAAATACCTTTATTTAAATATTAGGTTGTTTGAGCTATGACTTAATTGTTTTGAAGGAGCAATACGTGTTAAGAAATGAGTCATGTTTACTCGGCAAATTCTAATAAATCATTTAATTTCTTTTTTATGTTAAACTTTAATTTCTATTCGTAGTTCTTATTTAATAGATTGCTCTTAGACATGAATACTGACTTTTAGATATAAATTTTGGCAAACCATGAAATTAAAAAAATATCGTATTCCTTCTTATTTTTTACCAGAAATTAACACATTGAGAAAATTTTTATATATTGTATGTTTTATATATATATATATATATATATATATATATATATATATATATAATTTATATGTAATATAAATATATATAATTTTGTATTTTGGTTTTATTAAAAAATAAATTTGATTAACGTGTATGATTAAGAAAATGATTAATATTAAAAGATTTAGAAAATGAAGTATATATATCTAAATTGGTAGAAAAAATGTGTAATAAAACAACATCATAAGACTAATTAAATAAAATATCAATCTTTTGTTTCACATTTGAAAATTTAAAGTTAGGGATTATAAATTTATATTTATGGAGACTAGTATATCAAATTTGAATTGTGAACTTCTTTAAGTCGTCGGAATGGAGATAAAGTCAAGAGAGAGGAAACAGAATTCATCGATTATATGAAAAAAACTTATTAAAAAATAAATTTGAATAAGTTTTTTCCTATCATCGATGAATTCTCTTCCCTCTATCTTCACTTTATTTTCATTCCGATCACTTTAAATAGTTCATAAGTCAAATTCGATATATTAGTCTCCATAAATATAAATTTATAACCGTAACTTTAAATTTTCATATTTGAAACACAAGACTGTAATTTTATTTAATTAGTCTTATGATGTAGTTTTATTATAGATGTTTTCAGCCGATGTAGGTATATATACTTCATTTTCTTAATCTTATGATATAGTTATATTATTAATTTTATCTGTCAATTTTAGGCATATGTATTTTATTTATATAAATTATTTTTTGTTACTTTAATTATTTTTGCTAATTTTATTCTATATTCTCTAATATCTAACAAAATCCTTATTTTTTTAAATATCCATCATGCTAACAACTGGGAGACCAACTTAAATTTAACTATAAGAGAACATTTAATTTTTAAATATATCTATAGATTATAATTTTATTTATATTTATTAACTTTCCCTTTCTCTCTCTATAATTTTTGTTACCTCATTTTTTAAGATATTGTGATTGGAGGTAATTCGCATTTTTTTTATTAATTTCTTTAATCCTTTCTCATTTATTTATTTACTTGCATTAATTAATTAATGTAATTACATTATACTCTAAGACATAATAGTTTATATTATATTAATTATTGTACTGTTATTCTAAAAGGACTTGTCCCACAATAAATAAAGATTTTATTATAATTAGATTAACAATATATATTTTTTCGTTCCTACTCGACCGACTGTTACACCATTGCGGACGAAACCACTAACGTATTCCTTCTCCGGCCGATTGTAATACTAATGGCCCATGACGTACAAATTGTAATGGCCGTGGCATTCCCACGAAGCCGTTCCTCACCGAGCGAAGACAAGATAAGAAAGGACTAATTAATTTCCCCTGAGGGACCCCTGGATGTTACAGATGTTAACATCGCCCCAGAGAAGTATATATATTGTGTTATTAGAATAAGAACAAGATGGAGGTCTCCGGCTAACAGGCTAAGGGAGGCTCTCATTTCCCCCCCGGGCGTCATCAGTATCTCATCAGGGGATGCTACCCCTAGACCTCTAGAGCTACCCCACCTTTGTTTTAATTAAAGTACAGCACCAATGTGGCCGATTCTAATTCCCCCCAGTCGTTGTTCCCTTCTCGGATACAAATCACCGGAGCTGTAACAGACCGGGAAGGGAACTGGTATTACCTGAATATTGAGAGCAACAGTAATGATCAATAAATAACAGTAATGTGTCTTCTTCGGTTGGAGCCTTCAATACTTTAATTTAAATTTGAAAAAAATACCATAAAAATGCATGACCCCACTTATGAAAAAACTATAATTCATAAACACTCTAACATAAACTTGGGTAATGCATATTTAAAAAACAAAAATTTGAAATAAAGCTAGGCTTTTTTAGAAAAATACCTTTCATATTATAACATTTTAGAACTTATTTAATAACGTCTATGTACATATCGTTGATACAAATGCAAAGTATCGAATTTGAAAAAAAACACTTTTGTAGAAAGTGAAGAACGTATATGAATATTACATCAATGTGAATTTTATATCAATTATCCATCCTAAAATTAAGTTTGTTTACTATAGTTCGAAAAAGAAATTATTATTTTTTTACATTCGAGAATCTGTGCATTTGAATCGACACCATATTAAATTCCATGAATAATTGCACAACTGTTTTTTTTTAGTTTCTGCTCATAAAAAAAAAATGTCTAAAATTATTTTTTATATTAAAAATAATTTACAATTACTAATTAATTAAACTGTTGCTTGATTTACGGTAGTGTTCTATCCTATACACTTTCCCTCCCCAATATTCTATAACTCGTACGAACAGTGATCCTGAAAGATGAAATGTTCAACAGGAATAAATAGAATATATTAATATGAGTATTACTATTTGATACTTTTAATCATACATTTATGATTATAATCAATTTCGCAAGGGGTTACAAGTCAAAAACATGATTTTGAGAAAACGCTGATGTGAAGACTAGAATACTTAGTGTGTTGTTTCTACTGATGAAACCCTCTGTCATATCTTTATTTTTGTATGTGCCAAGCTACACTATATACTCTAGCCTTTGACTTAATCAAATCATGTCTTTGACTTAGTGAATTTCACTAAGCGCATTGGAAATAATTTATTTCAACTGAATAATGTTGTTCAGTATCCACTTTCGTACTCTTATATATGCAATCCACGAAACAGGTGCTATATATATATATATATTCGGTTGGTTCTACAGACCTTGCAGATCTTTGGTCGCTTTTACCAGCCTTCTCTACTTTTGTCTATCCTGGGCCGCTGATTTCCAGTTTGTTACATGAAGCTCTGCAGCATTTTTGTTGACCCTGACTATCCATCTGGCCTTTGGTCTCCCACGTTGTCTCTTGCCAACTATAGTGTCATTCATAGTTTTGTAGAGGCGTCCTAACGGATTGCTTCGAGCTCCGTCCTTCGCCCATCCTAACCTTCTTGCCTTCATGTCGTGTGATATCGACTGACCAGTTTCAGTGAGAAATTCCTCATTGGTCCTTCTCCTCCACGAGATTTGTCTCTGATTCTGTAATGCTCTGGTTATCGTGCGGAGGATTATCTTTTCAAAAGCCCAAGTCTCACAGATCCAATTTCAGAACAGAAGTTTATACCCATAATTTTAGAGATTTTTCGGGATTTTAGAACTATTGAAATTGAGAATAATGCTCTATTTGCGCTTATTATACGCTGGTCTATGGTCCGTTGATGTAAGGTATTTTAACCAGTTGACATCTACGCAGATACTGTGGTTGGTGGACTTTATGGCTTATTATCATGTATTTGGTTTTGTCTTCATTAAATTAATACATACATTTATTAAACACATAAATACATGCAGGAAAGAGAAATTGATGAAAGTACAATACTCATGAATAAATAGAACGAATATATATAGGGCATATACTTGAATGATACTGTTAGCTAGTGTAAGGTTGTCCTTTTTCTAGTGTCTGCTCTGAAACTCATTATCCTCATGAACATCATGGACAGAACTCTTCCTAAATGTTTCCTTTGAACCTGGTCGCCATGAGCAACCTCCCCCGGGCGGTAAGTTCCCCCCTAACAAGCCTAGGGAGCCCTCTCCTGGCGGAAGAAAGTAGTTCCGCAAATTAGTAGGCGGGGAACTGATCCGAGAACTGAACTCACTCATGGGCCCGCTGTAAATTATTCAGCCTCCATCACGAGGCTCCCCCAGCGCTCGCTATTAAGCAGCCTGCGGCAGATGTAGTCTGCCTTCTCTGCAGGCGCGATGGCTCACTTCTTACCACGTGTTCCTCTCCTGATGGCCTTTTCATAAAGGCAGGGAGTTTCCCGGGGTTATGGAAAAACGTATTGTGAAGGGAGGGAGGTTAGAATCGCAGGGGTGAGATTTGTAGTGAATAAATTGTCCACAGGAGTTTTTTTAGAAGTATAAATAAATACCCCCTTTTTTACCTACTGTATCTAAGACATTGCTCAGCTGCCAAGTTTTTCATCAATCTAGGGTATCCACTTCATAAAGGCTGGGCGACCCCCAGCTGGAATGGCTGATATTCCAGCATCCATTTATGGCTGTTAACAGCCTAAGTAATTAATTTTACCCTGTAATTTTAAAAATACTGGTAGTACCTCAAGAAATTTCAAATGCAAATGATATATCCATGAAAAAAAACACAAGGAAAGGAGAAAGATCACCTACACCTATAGCACTAAAACTACAATTCCTTCATACAGCAAAAATCCGCATATTCCTGTGGGTAACCTGCTATGCCCAAGGCATCCCAGCCTACACTCTTAAGGTTTTTTAAAAGATATTAAAAATTCTTTGTTTATGCCGTCCATCGCTGTGGACTTATCAAATAACTCTAATCTAACAGTACCTAAATTCGCAAAAGTTAGGGTACCTTACTACAATCGTCGGATCCATAATGGTATAGATTTACGTCACATAAATAAACTAAGTGTATCTTTTTAGATAATAATGATATCCAATACTTGTTTTTTGAGAGTTATTTTTTTTCCGGTGGATTCAACATTATTCTGATCGAATTGCTTTATTAAGCGTGATTGAGTAGCATGTCAATATAAATCAAATAATTCAACCTGCAACTGGTAACTATTTCGTTATTATTAGTTTTCCTCCCTAAAATATATATATATATATATATATATATATATATATATATATATATATATATATATATATATATATATATGTATATATATGAAAAGCCACCGAAAGACGAAAATCGAAGGGCTCACTATATACGAAGCCCTTGTAGAACTTCCAACAATTCCACCCCCTAGCCCTTCCATCGCAGCCTAAGGACAGAGCCGAGTTCGACAAGAGCCGTAAACTAGATATGACTTGAATATTCGTGACCCGGTTCCCGCTGATAAGGAGCAGGCTACGAGGCCCTAAATACACCCGGCGGTCGCCTTATCAAGGACCAGGGCCACATTAGGTAGCGGGTTCGAGCCTCCCATCTCCAGTGTGTATTGATACCTGCGATAGCTTGATGGGGCCCAATTGGGAAGACATTATTACTTGGGGATGTTTGTCCAACCTATCTGTCTGCTTTCTTTTCCGAATTCGGCTTCCAAATATTCGTTCTATATTATCATCACATCAACGAATTTCAGGAAATCTATAGATTACATCATATTATATTACTATACTTATATAGAATGGAATAGAATAGAAAAATAGTTTTATTCTGGAGCCAGGTCCCTAAATGAACAACAGATATGTAAAAAAATAATTGATTATATATCTGTCCAAGGGGCTACATTATAAGTATAATACAGTATTTACAAAAGAAAAAAAACCTGTACCACTACAACCCATGAAGGGTCTGGGATTCATTACATGGTAGAGACTGTACTGTTTCATCGACAACCATTCTGCAAGGAGGTGACTTATCCTAGGTCACGCTCAACCGCCAGATTGCCCCCCTTTATTTTGGGTACCCTATTTTTATAATATATGATCCATCTCCCGCTGCAAACAGACTAAATAAAAATCATGGATCACTTACATATAGAAAATAAGGTCACCTGTGGTCTAGTGGTTAGCGTAACAAACTACTAAGCCCAAGATCGCGGGTTCGCAGCCCGTCAGGTGACCCTACTCCCTTAAAAAATCCTTCGGAAGGGACGTTAACAATATAGAAAATAATAATAAAATAAATAAAAATCATTTACAAAAGAAAAAAATATAGAATATATTTTCCATAAAATCCATGAATTAAAACATAAAATGAATAAAAAATAATGATGTCATAAATCATTCGTTACTTCTGATGGGTATTTATAATAGATTATAGAGAGCATCTGTTTGGGAATTTAAGAAATGTGGGAAAATCACGGATTTCAATGTAGATAAGGAATAAGTGTGGCTGATATTAGGTATATGATATATCATTTAATAAATATCATATACAAATATATGATGATACAATATAACGTATGCATGGTGATATGTTGTCGAGTGGAATCTTGTGTATTTGATGTGAATATACGATTATACAGTGGGAATGTTAATGTCGTTGTGTAGATTCGAAATTCACCCAGTAAGAATTTTTTGTACAATTTTGGATTATGTTGTTTGTATCTTGTGTATATGGACGTAATTTGTCGAATACCAAAGTTCTGTTTCGTGTGCCAATAGGACTAAGGGAAGTGTTTTAGATTAGTCGTTTGTTTCGGCAAGTCAAGTGAATATCTGTAGCCCAGAAGATTTGGTAGTTGCTTGAAACGTCTTGTCAGTTTTTTAAATTTTATATGTATGTTTCTTGTAACTAAACACTTACAAGGAGCATACAAATAAAAGTATATTCAGAGATAAAGTATATCATTTTTATAAGGTAAATAGCCATTGTCAATTTTCATAGCTGTAAATGAAATTTTTTTTTCAAACCTGAACCAAAAATTTCTTTTAATTCGTTTTTCCATTTCCTTCTGTCTTCCTGCCTCAGACCTTTGAAGGTGTTTTGTCAGCCCTTCTTTCTTGTCTGGAAACCCTGGTAATTCTTCTCCAATAGTTCATCTCACTAGCAAGTAGCTTTTTTCCTAAAGCAGCATTTATCGTCAATTAAGCTCAATATCCTCCAATATGCTTTCAATTATGGACTTATACATGAACTTCTGAGCTAAAAATATTAGAATAAATTATTATACTTTTTGTAGAAGCAACGAACTTAAAATTTTAAGTAGATGGATTGATCAAAATTAATTTATTTAAAAATGGCGGTTTATTATGGAAAAATTAATTTTTAAAAGTAAAAATGGAGAACATTGTTAAGCGTGGAGATAGGTAGCGGCACTCTGGGTGGCCATGGCTGGACCTGGAAATTGGACCGGTTTCTTCAGTTCAGTTCAGCACTCCTCACCTTCCAATCTTAGGCTCATGGACGCCCTTTTTAAATGGTTTCGCAGAAACTTTCGATTGCACTTGTCAACTTTTGAAAAAAATGAGTTAAAAATTATATATGATTAAAAATTTGAATACAGAAATAACTTTTAAAAACCACAACCCTATAAGGCCTTAGGTAATGGATCTACTTATTTACCTTGTTTATACGTCTCAGTAAATATTATTTATATTTACTTGTATACAGTACTGAAAGTAAAACTAAATAATATAGAATATAGTAGAGTAGAAAAATAGTTTTATTCTGGGACCAGGCCCCTTAAGAATAACAGAAGTGTACAAAATTTAATAAACATATGTCTGGACAAAGGGATACATAATAATAATAATAGAATATTTAAATAATAACATGAAAATAAATATAAACTAAAAAGTTCTGGTTGAGAAAAATATAAAAATAAAATAAAATACAAGCTAAATTAATAAGAATTAAGCTGAGAGAGGAAAAAAAAATAGATGAAAGCAACTAACAATATAAAAAAAATAACTCAGTGAAAATTGTTTACAGTAATTCATCTGATTTTGAAAAATCAGTGAAGAATGTTTACAGTAATTCATCTACCACTTTTGATGGATATGAGCTATTTATTCTCACAGATCAGAGAGCAGGGCCGACTTTACCTTATGTGCAGGGTATGCGAGCCACACGGCGTCGGGTCTCAAGGGGCGCCGCGAGGTGTCTCAGGGTCTCAAAAATTTCATTTCATGTTGATCCCATTTGTTAGGTTTCATGAGTACATTTACCTCCTTAAGGTAATTTAAAATTTGCCGTTTTTTGTAACACCTTGTATAATTGTAAGTGTTCAATTTTAATCGCTTACCTACTTGAAGGCCCATAGGTCACGATTGGACACGAGCGCGACATGGGCTATGGCCGGCGCTGTCAGAGAGCATCTGTTTGGGAATTAAAAATATGTAAAAAAAGCTAGGATTTGAATGGGGATAAGGAAGAGGTATGGCGGATATCAGGTGGAAGTGAGAATATAGATATATATTAATTTATCTCTCTCAGTTTAATTCTTGTTATTTTATATTTGTATTCTATATTTTGTTCTTTACCAGAACATACCTTTTAGTTTATATATCTGTTTAATGTACTTATGTAAATATTGTATCATTCTTATAATTTATATAATTTAAACAGCACCGATGAATAAGTGGTTAAGTCGAATATTCTCTAAAGTGAGTTTCTTGTCCTTAAGGAAGCCGAATCGTGTTATTTTCGCAGTGAATAAAGGTCTAAGTCAGGCATTCACTGGAAAAAGAGTTATTGCTTATATTAAAACTCCATTTCAAGCCAAAACTAAGACAATGACACGGGTCCACCACTCTGGACAAAAATCCACTCATTTACCGGGGTTGTAGATTTATTCATTAAATTTTGTACACATTCGCTATTCTAAATGGATTTGGCCACAAATTAAAATTATTTTCCTGTAACCATTGAGTACTGCTATCCATTACTCAACTAAAACAGGTCTGGAAAGTCCCACTTTTCCCCACTAGTGAGGGCAAATAACAGCCACCTAGATCGAATTTGACAATCAGCACTCTGTTATTTTAAATGTTAAATGGCGGTATTATAATATTATTCATTTTATATTCCTAAAATGTTAAAATAAATAATTTTAGGACTATTTTATATTTAATTCAAGATAGATTTTATTTATTTTGAAGTGATTTTATAGAAATATTTAATATAACTTTAAATGTAATAGAACCTTCACACATCAGAAATTTGGAGATCTAGCATTAAAGCATTGATCAGACCACAAAGAAAATAAAAAATGGAAATAGATATTGATGAATTCATAGAATTTACTCCTCCATTCATAAAAGAACAGGCAATAAATCAACTTTTACCAAAAACATCAAGTCAGATATGAAGAGAAATATAAATATAAATCAAGATATAATAATACAAGTTTATTTTATTTTTGTATGTGTTATCAGAATATTATTTTCTAAATAATAATAAATAAATGTTTCAATGAGTAAACCGTTGAATGGTTAGTAATAGAAAATTGTAAGAGATAGCGCTAGTGTAGTTTTAACAAAGTTAAAGTTTCGCCTTTAATTTCTTAATTTTTAAATGGTTGCAGGAAAAATATAATATTTAATACGTGAGAAAAGTGCTTATAACACCCTTGTTCAATTACCCAAAAATTCACTTAAATATTCACTCGGGTGTACTAAAGTGGCACTTTCCTCACTTGTCGAATAAATAACTATTTTCTATTCAATTCCACTCTTTACTATTAAGTTTTACTTTCAGTTATTGAGATTCAATCGATTCCCTGAACTTTATTTTGGCGACGTCTTTTCTTTTTAATAGATTTTGAATATTTGAATTATTGATTATCTGAACCACATCTAAAGAAATGAGTTCCTATAATTGACGCTCTCCGTATTAAAAAAATAATACATACTCAATGGGAATAAATAATAAAATATGGTATTTTCTTATAAAATATACAGAACAAGTTATTTATTACTGTATCTATAAATCGTATAAAAAATATTGTTTGCTTTAAAAAGAAAAACAACTCAGTTTCTATATTAGGGACCATGTTTTTTCGACCTCCTGTAGAGGCCTCAGGCATGTATTTCGAAAGGATTCGGAGTTAAATTATGGAGCAACCTTTATTTTTGTGCCATATATTCATGATGTTGTTGGCTTGTTAAGAAAATTCTTGATAGGAAAGTGAATCCTTCGATTACGTAATTGTTTGGGTCTCGATTAATATATTATTATGTTGCACGATTGATATATGTATTATGTTGATTATGGTTTATAGATTATTGAACTTTTATTTGTATGTTCCTACTAAGGACCACGTCATTTCAACTGTCTTTTTTTGGATTTCTTATTGATATTCGCCCAGCACTCCGTCATTCTTCCGTCCATTTCTTTCCCGTCTTCAGCAATGATTTTTCTTGATAACCCATGTTTGTATCCAGTTTCATTCTGAGATGGTTGCTTTCCAGAACATCCTCGCAAGTAATCAGTTTCACCTGTTAATCATTTCCTACCTCTTGGAACCAGACAGGTTTGGTCTTCTTTTCTTTGAAATCCGTAAACTTCCAGTTCGTCAGTCTATTTTATCTTTTTCTCTTAACTTCTGATATTTTTGGAACAGGAATGTACAGCTCACTGTTATGCCGTCGCCTGTATTCACCTTAGTCTTCAATTGAGTCAAGAATTTACCTTCTTTCTTCCAATGAACATTTCATTGCTATATTTTTTAAAATATTTTTATTTGAAAAGAAAAGATATATCCAGGACCGGGACTCGATCCCGGGTCGCCCAGGTGACTAGCCTGGAGCTCTGCCAATTGAGCTATCCTTGTCCGCCTCTCGGTCATAGAATTTCTTTTCACTGATCCCATGTCCCCGCGTTCTCTCAATTTGCGATGTATACGAAGGGAAGAATGTTCTTTGAAAATTATTTTAATTTGGATCTTGTTGACTTACGCCATATATATTATTATAATTTGTTTTATTTTATTTGTTATTGATTGTATAATTTTTTTAATATTTTTATTTGAAAAGAAATTCGACCGGGTTCGAGTCCCGTTCTTGGACATAGCTTTTCTTTTCAAATAAAAATATTTAAATTAATTTTATTTTAGTTGTTACTATTTTTTAAATATATTCATTTGAAAAGAAAAGATATGTTCAGGACCGGGACTCGAACCCGGGTCTTCCAGATCACTAGTCTGGGACTCTACCATTTGAGCTATCCTGGGCCCTAATGAAGCACGCTTCTCGGCCATGGTCATATCTTTTCTTTTTTCTGATCCTAAGTCCCCGCATTCTTGCATTTTGCGAAGTATACGAGAGGAAGAATGTTCTTTGAACATTATTTTAATTTGGATCTAGTTGACTTACGTCATTATAATTATTATAATTAATTTTATTTTAGTTGTTACTATTTTTTAAATATATTCATTTGAAAAGAAAAGATATGTCCAAGACCGGGACTCGAACCCGGGTCTTCCAGATCACTAGTCTGGGACTCTACCATTTGAGCTATCCTGGGCCCTAATGAAGCACGCTTCTCGGCCATGGTCATATCTTTTCTTTTTTCTGATCCTAAGTCCCCGCATTCTTGCATTTTGCGAAGTATACGAGAGGAAGAATGTTCTTTGAACATTATTTTAATTTGGATCTAGTTGACTTACGTCATTATAATTATTATAATTAATTTTATTTTAGTTGTTACTATTTTTTAAATATATTCATTTGAAAAGAAAAGATATGTCCAAGACCGGGACTCGAACCCGGGTCTTCCAGATCACTAGTCTGGGACTCTACCATTTGAGCTATCCTGGGCCCTAATGAAGCACGCTTCTCGGCCATGGTCATATCTTTTCTTTTTTCTGATCCTAAGTCCCCGCATTCTTGCATTTTGCGAAGTATACGAGAGGAAGAATGTTCTTTGAACATTATTTTAATTTGGATCTAGTTGACTTACGTCATTATAATTATTATAATTAATATTATTTTAGTTGTTACTATTTTTTAAATATATTCATTTGACAAGAAAAGATATTTCCAGGACCGGGACTCGAACCCGGGTCTTCCAGATCACTAGTCTGGGACTCTACCATTTGAGCTATCCTGGGCCCTAATGAAGCACGCTTCTCGGCCATGGTCATATCTTTTCTTTTTTCTGATCCTAAGTCCCCGCATTCTTGCATTTTGCGAAGTATACGAGAGGAAGAATGTTCTTTGAACATTATTTTAATTAATGAACATTAATATAATGAATAATTAATTATATTAATTAATGAACATTCTTTGAACATTAATGACGTAAGTCAACTAGATCCAAATTAAAATAATGTTCAAAGAACATTCTTCCTGTCGTATACTTCGCAAAATGCAAGAATGCGGGGACTTAGGATCAGAAAAAAGAAAAGATATGACCATGGCCGAGAAGCGTGCTTCATTAGGGCCCAGGATAGCTCAAATGGTAGAGTCCCAGACTAGTGATCTGGAAGACCCGGGTTCAAGTCCCGGTCCTGGACATATCTTTTCTTTTCAAATGAATATATTTAAAAAATAGTAACAACTAAAATAAAATTAATTATAATAATTATAATGACGTAAGTCAACTAGATCCAAATTAAAATAATGTTCAAAGAACATTCTTCCTCTCGTATACTTCGCAAAATGCAAGAATGCGGGGACTTAGGATCAGAAAAAAAGAAAAGATATGACCATGGCCGAGAAGCGTGCTTCATTAGGGCCCAGGATAGCTCAAATGGTAGAGTCCCAGACTAGTGATCTGGAAGACCCGGGTTCGAGTCCCGGTCCTGGACATATCTTTTCTTTTCAAATGAATATATTTAAAAATATTTAAAAATTAATACAATCAATAACAAATAAAATAAAACATATATTATTAAATTTTATTATTACTACTATAGTATTACTTAATTTTAATATAATAGGTGTAAATACGCGATGGGCCCTCTTTGGCTCACTATATGGTAGAGACTGTACTGTTTCTATGCCATCAATAGTGCAGAGAGATAATTGGCACAATTATCCTAGTACAACCTAGAACACAATTTTTCCCCACTCTACAGTGGCTAAATGAGCCCCAGTTGAGTCTCCAGATCCCAGAAGATTCACCGTCGCACAGTGGAACGAATCAACGCATTTGTTGGACATTGGACCAATTCTCTAATAACTAAATTTGTCCTTTATTTTGATCTTAAATTATACTTTATACTTATTCTTAACAAAATCCATAGATAAATTAATTGTGAAATTATATCTTATATAAAAAATTTTGAATTGAAAAATAAATTTTTCTAAAAACTCTTATTTTTAAAGCAATCCACTGTTTGAGGTAATGCATTAAATTAATTGTGCACCTACTGGAAAAAAACACATCCATAATAAGATATTTTAGGCAAATAAAACTTGGGATTATTTCAAACGTCTGGGATTTTTCGGTGAAAATTGTGTGATAAAATTAAATAATCAATTACGAAAATCGCTCAAAATCGCCCAAAAAACTACCTTCACAGTAAATAACTAGAATGTTTGAAGTTTTTTTTCCATTAGTCGGATTTTGCTATTAGGTGCTATTTTCCGAGAAAATGATTTTTTCTTTTTTTTTTTATGGGCCTTGGGAATTAATTAAAAATAATTTCTGTTGATATTGGTGTCTACTTTTCGCAAGTTTTCTTTTTTTTACCAGTGTTTGTTTACATTCATTTATCCGAACAACCCTCATCTAACATAATAGTTTTAACAATGAAACTCAGTTTGCGTGTGGTATTTCAACGACATATGTGTAATGGTGCACATAGGTGCAATAGTCCCTACAACAAATCGTCAATTTTTTAATTTTTGATTTATTTAATTTTTATTTCGTTATTTAAATAAAACAATTTTATATAAGCACTTACATTTATTATAATTTTGATGTATCAATTATACCTAGTATATTAACTAACAAAAGTAATTATCAATTATTTTATTAATTTTGTTTAATAATTAAATTATTTGGTTTGTTACTTTTTCCTTTGTGTAACTTTATTTAATACCTATGTATCTGTCTTTCCATAGAATACTGTATTGTACCTATTCTCGTAGTATGTAGGTACAATAAATGGTACAATGTTTGATACTAAATAATCTAACATCGAAATATCAAATCTAGAATTTTTACATGTTTCCCCTAAAAGATCTGATCCTGTTTATCATATAATTAAATAGTTCCTTCAAAAAGCTTTAAAACCGTAGCAATAGCCTTATTCTAGGAGAACCAGAAGCGGAGATATTAATGAATGTCCAGACGCTCCTAACGCTCGTTCCACTGTGCGTCGGCTTTTAACAAATCACCAGTCTCATCCGGATTTGAACCCGGTAATTTCCGCACGGCGCTCTATCAATGAGCTACCTTAGTCTCTATTAAATTAAAAAGTATTAATAAAACAGTAAAGCCATGCTCTTACACCCTAACGCAGCAGCCATACAGAGGAGGTTGCTCTAGCCCGCTTCAGACTAGGTCACACTCGGTTCACTTATTCATATATTATTAAAAAACTGCTACCTCTGTCATGTCAATATTGCATCCCCATTCCAACAGCTAGACATATTTTCGAAGAATATAATTATTACTTATTAACAATAAATGATATATATCTAGTCCCTAATTTATCGAAGGTACTAGGTGAATGTGTGTGTGTATTGGTGTTGAGTTTGCGGTGTGTAATATTTATCTAAAGTATATACCAACATTTTATTATTAAGTGAACCATAGGCATTGATGAGGTTTTACGTCTTTAAACGACAACAACATGCGGGGTTCCCATATTATAGCTAAGGCGAAATTTATTTATTTTATTATGAAAAAATGAGCGTCCCTACTTGGAGCTATTACTACAAAACTGGGCGTATATCGCCAATAATATGCTCATAGTAAGGAAAAGCCTGGAGTTTAAACGTCGAGGCTGACCACTTCGAAGTCATGTTTTTAGGTTCTTTATAGAATAGGATACGATAATTCAGTTCCCGATAATATGTTTTTATTTATTTATTCATTACAATTTACAACTGTGTTATAATAATAAAATGTTAAACGTAAATAGAATGAATGATACATAAAGACATCAGAGAAAGGCAAATAGAGAAACTATTCATCCTTCTTTTCAGACCCCTCGAAGAACTATAAGGTTTTGAAGAAGGAATTAGGTTTGAAAGTAGCGGATTTGAGCTGATAAAATTTGTTTTGAAGGGATTGATATCGGGTTCGGGCTATTATGCAATAAATGGGACATTGAAGTCATTATGGACTTTATTCACAACAAAGTATGGGAGCATTGAGGATTTTCGGAAGTTTCCGGATGGCAACTTAATACTTAGCATCATATAGCCCTCGCAGACTGGAGAAACTCGTTCATTAGCGGAATCCTCCAGAGCTGGCTGGAGCAGCTGGAGGGGACCATAGGTGTCGCTGGAGGAGGCAGCTCTCGTAATGCCTGGATTTTACACCCCCCTCCTCCCCCCAGGCACAGGTGACGATCCGGGCGAGGCAGTAAGCTACCATCTTTACTGCTCCCTTACCGACTCCTTCCCCAGTTCTCTTTATTTTTAGTATTTTTCTCTTCTTTTTTTTCCTCCGAACTTCACCATTTTTCTGCCCGAATTTCTCTTTTTAATATAAGCCGCGGTGTCGATGTATATTTTCCAAAAGCGATATCTACTTTCTATATCTACTATCTATATCTACTATCCATTAATTTTTGAAGAACAGCTCGGGAAAAATAACAAGCATCTAAATTTATATCTGATATATCTTAAAAGGAAGAAAAGTTATTGGCATACTCAATGTACAGTAGAGTAATAACATCCAAAAAGTACAAAAAGAATTCTTTTCCATGCATTTATAATGGCTATAATCTTAAATGGCTGTGAAACATGGATATCGGGAAAGGGGGACAAAGAGAAACTTCTAGTCGCGGAGATGGACTTCTGGAGATGGATAGCCGGAATATCTAGGTGTTATAGGATTCCCAATTCAGTAGTAGATAATGGGTACTCACATACCATTCTCAAAAAAAATCACAATAAAGCGATTAGAATGGTTCGGACACCTACTCAGGATGGAGAGTAATAGAATACCCAAAATGACCATACACTGATGCCCTGAAGGAAGAAGAAGAGCCCGACCAAGAATTTCATGGATGAACCAAGTTTAGGAAGACCTGGAAAAAAATCTAATTCTAATATTTGGTTGGAACCTAAACTTTGGGGAAACTCTAAATAAATAAGAAAAATTTATAATATTTTTTTAAAACGTCATTCTTTCAAAATTAAAAAACTAGAAAGAGATGACCTGCGGAGAAGTGGTTACCAGAACAACTTACTATTTATTTGTTTTTATACAGCCTCTCATAATATTTGATTCAATTGTTATATTGTATTACTTCTTAAAATAAAATAAGTTATATAAAATCAGTACCACTTTAAATGCCAAATAGTCTAGACATTATAAGAAATTTATTTAATAAGTAAATCAACATTAGAAAGTTTAAATACAGCTGTAAATGTTTGAATAATAAATGGAATTTATTCTGAACTATAGCTGAATATTAAAAAAATAAATAAATTCAAAATACTAGAAAATTCAAATTAGCTTAAATAATTTATTTTATTTTGTTAATATTCAGCTTCAATTCCATTTATTTTTCAAACATTTTCAGCTGTGTTTAAACTTTCTAATTAGTTTTTCATGAATGTTGACTTACTTAATAAATAAATTTCTTATAATTTCTAGACTATTTGGCATTTAAAGTGGTAATGATTTAATCTGTAACCTAATCACTTGACCTTTTAATCGAAAAATTAACTAAAATATCATATACAAATGAAAACATCATATTTTATTATTGTTACAGTAGGGTAATAAGCGTGATACGCCCACGGCACCAGATTATGTTGTTTTTGCTGCTGTTAAACTACTTTAATTTTTGTACCACTTCTTATAACATAGATAATTATTAATATATTTTTATCTCCTACATACCATTAACATCCCATTCAACCGCTATTATCTGAGTCATAAACCGTGCTGCACAATGTCCTTCAACTGTCGTTCGTCCTTGTTTAGATGATACCCGAAAATGTTTAATATAATACTCAAAAATAAGGTCCTCTTAAAAATACACACGTTAAACACCAGAGACATTTTTCTGGAAACCAAAGCCGTTGCTTTCCACTTTCATACTCTCATCAATGAAAATTAAGTTAAAACAAGTAATTAGTAATGGTATTTATGTTGATATTAAATTTTATCTGTGGTTTTGACTTACATCCCCCCAAAAAAAAATTACAACTAGTGTTGTTCTTCTTTTTTATTCATCATGTTCAATGATTTCACCGTATAAATTTTATGTTTCATAATTTTGTCTTTAACATATCAATACCGAATAGATTAATATTAAGTAAATAAGGTCAAGGAAATTACAATTCTCAGGAAATTGAGACCACCATTGGAGCCCAGGATGTTTGAAGCGGTTAAGAGATGATTTCTTAAGCTAAGAGAAGTAGAAAAGGAAACGAAAGTGGCTGTATTTAAGTCAACGAAACACCAATCCAGAACACAAGCAGCTGAAATGAGATTTCTCAGGATGACAGGAGGCAAAACAAAAAGAGACCGAGTCCGGAACACCACTATAAGCTCGAACCTGAAAGTTCAACCAGCCAACGAGCAAATAGAGGAAAACAGACTGAGATGGCTTGGACATCTCCTGAGAATGGATCCTAGCAGAATGGCAAGCGAAATCTACCGAGCCAAAGAGGACGACCTAGGAGGAAGTGGGAAGAAGAGGTGAGGAAGGACTTTGAGAAGAGGGGACTCCATTGGACCAGAAGAGTTGGTGGAAGACCGGCAGAGCTGGAGAAGGATATGCAGAACTTAAGAGAAATAGTGTTAAATATTTACTTAGAAATATTTCAATCTAGTAAAACAAAACTTGTCATTAGACATTAATAGACAAACGCTCTAGGTTTCCGATTGATTACAAAAGACTCATATAAATTACAATTGAGACCTATTCGGACTTAAGGAAAAGAGCTTTGAGGCTCCACTAAGCCATAAAATTCCTCTTGTATTCAATCCTTACATTACAAAATACTTCGTAAAATCCTTGATTATCCTTAATTTATTACAAATAAAGTAATCTATAATCACCTCAATATCCCATTTGTTGATGATTTGAACATAACTTATTTGAACATTACAGAACCGAACGCATTATGTCCTTTCATGACAATAAACAAACTTTTAAAAAAATATTGTTCATTTTTTCTATCTTAGAATTTGGTAACTATTTGATAAATGAGGAGTATCATCACTCAAGAAAAATAAAAATAAATATGATAAAAACTCTCACGTTACCTTAGAAACCGTACTAAATTTACCATCTCGATGCCTTAGTTCACATATGTTTTAAGTGCCGAAGAAAAGAATTTACAGGAGTCTAATTTGATAATAATTTAACACAAGAAATAGAGTTCAAGTTTAAGCACACAATATTTTTTTGTAACCTTTACAGCTTCTCTATTAATTTTATATCAACATATGATCTATGACTTCCTGATCACAACTTTACAATATTATTTAGATAACCAAACCCATTTTTGAAAAATTTGAAACTTAACACATTTGTGAACTTAGACATCGATGTTCTGAGCCCCAGTACCTTACTGGGTTGTTTTGTTATGTTTTTTTGCATTAGCATGCAACTCTAAATCAGTGATGATCATTCTCTTATAAATATTGAAATCTTGTACAATAAACCTTATCTTGAAAATTACTTTTAAAAAAAACCTTTTCAGGCTACTCCAACACTTACTAAACAAATGCTCTAAGCTCCCAATTAATTAGAAAAGACTAACATGCTATATGACTATTATCTATTTTACTATAAAGAATTATTTGTGAAGTACAACCTTGGGTAGTTTCGTTACATGCCTTTATTCATGCCATAATGTACCATTTACGTGTTGTATTGTTATAATACAGTTGTAAAGTCAACTAAATACATTTAAAAAAAAAGTTGTTGATTTTAAATTAAAACTTCTTGTTGCAATTCACTTCTTCTTTTCATGATTATACTTCAGTTTGAACTTGTGAATAAAATTAAATCTTGTACACTCACTGATACAAGTATTTATATCCTACCGGTTACTTCGGGAGATAAATTCTCAAAGTTATGCCACTTGTCTCTGTACGATCTAAGCCATTTAAGAATTTAAATTCCACCCTGGAGACCATAATGCGCAGACCAGTCCGAGTACGTCGTGTAATATTATAATTTCTGTCGAGCTGTAAGTCAGAGACCCGTAGGGCACGCATATGTCCCGATGCAATATGCGGAGTATTAAATGTTCGAGAAAAAAAAAAATGTAAGGACTCGGTAGGAAACAGAGTGTCAGATACAATTTATGTGAGGTTGCCTCTGGTGCATCGGAATGAACATCTCCATGCTAAAGGAGAGCCGGTATATATTTTTCCGGATCGCCTTCCACCCCCACAAGATGGTATAAATATGTAGCGGGCTCACCGCGGCTCATATGCAAAGCTAACATATCCTCCTCCAGATCCACTCTATATTCTTCCCCTGTCTTCCTTTTGTCTTCTTCGAGGAAAGTGGCTTACATTTTTTTCTCCAACCCCCGTGGGGTATGAAATCGGGTCCGGGTGCAATGGTTCGATATAGGAGCACCGGGATGATACGCGAATACGAAAAGAAGGAATTCATGAGAAACGTCCAATGTTCGAGTTTATTTTAAACTTTTTCTAACAGATCCAACAACAAATTATATGCAAACTAAAACATTTAAAGAGAAGCGAGGGGATGGTTGACTGGAAGATAGATGTAGAAAATAGTTGGGGGTGCAGTCAAATAAAAACACTAAAATAAGTGGTTACTTATTTAATTATGTGCCGACGTTTCGGCGGTAGAAAAACGGTAAAAAAACAAAGACGGTAGAAAAACAATAAAAAGATAGCAATACTACAACCCATGAAAGGTCATAGGTTCTGTATAAGGTAGAGAGACCTTACTGTTTCTAGGACAAAGGATTTACAAGGAGGTAATTGATCCGATATCACGCTCAATCGCGAGGTTTTTCAGAGTACCTACTTTTAAAAGGCTGGATGAGCCGTAGAAGGTTGAGCAGATCACTTAAGACACCAAGTTGAACCAACGAAGTAAACATAAAATGTTGAAGATATAACTGACAGATAACTGACAAGTGAAAATTATTGAATATGGATAGATTCGTAGATATTTTTCTCCAAATTAAGGGTACAAACATTATAGAGGCTGAGTGAGCCCCATGAGGGTCTGCAGGTCTCATCTGGGGACTTCAGCATACCAACTCTGCTCTCTATTTACTGATAGAGCTCTCAAAAAGTTTTAAAAAAATTATGAAAACTTTTTAGAAAAAAAAACAAAAGTTTTTGAGTTTCACTGATTTAACTATATATTTTTTCTAATCGAGAAAATCTGAAAATCCAAAATACTAATAATGAGAAAAGGCCTAACGAACTGCAAGATTCGATTCCGGAAACAAATTTTTGCTTAAAAACTTCCGCCCACCGAACACTACTACTCAAACCCAAATCCGCAAGATCACTCTTAATGTAATCCTCCCACCTAACCCTCGTTCTACATCTTTTTACTTTTAATAATCAGCGAATCATCTTGACTAAAACCAGAGCAAACGTAGAACTTCTCCAAAAATCAATTATTTTGACTGACATGATCTTCGTAACCTGGGGAATCGAACAAAGAACATTCTTTTGCATACATTTTTATTTTACGCCATAAAAACAAGTTTTCAGGGGAAGAGTGGTTCGAAAACCTATTTGCTTCGAATTAATAAATAAACAATAATCATGTTAAATGTATTAACGAATTGATCGAAATGCATAATTGATAAGGAGGGGATCGCATCAGTGTAACAAGATTCCCTCCCAGAACAATATTACCATGAATTACCCAATGGCTCTGGGACGATCCGAGATAAGGGAAATATCGTATCCCCCAAAAAATCCAGATCAAGCCAGTACAACTTAGTTTTCCATGGGGCAATATATAAGCCCCTGGTAAGTCCTCTCAGAAAATGTATAAGTTTATGCTTGAGCATCTCGTCCTAGGACCTCCATCATGTCCTTATCTTCTTCTCGCAGGGCCTTCCGTCCTCGATGGCTATGGGCTAAAAAGGGTTTGTCTCCCAGGAAAAAAAACTCACAGAAGAAAAACAAAAAAATATATTTTCCAAGACCATTTTTCCTTTCCAAAAACAAATTCGCATAAATGGCCAAATATTATTATTACTTCTCTTGTTTATATCAAATCAATAAAATGGCAAAAGGTTTGCAGCTCGCATTGAAAAAAATAATAAATATTTATTATGTATTTAGAATATATAAAGTTTATTCAGTAATGTGTAAATCAGTCATTTACTTTTATAATCATACATAATATTTTCTTTATGAAGAAACCTTTGAAAGTTGAATTTGTTGTTCGACTACTTGGGTAGTTTCTTTACTTCTATTTATCTCGTGCAAGTATATATCTTTCATTTTATTTACTTTATTAGGTATTCTTTATACAGTTGTAAATTTCAATGAATAAATTTAAAAAATATATATATGTATATATTTTTATAGATTATGAAAGTAATTGTTTTTATATCCAGTTAAGCTTCTCAAATAAATATTATTTTTTCTAATTTATTAAAAAATAATAACGTATTTGTTGTCCTGAAAACTCACAAAATACAGTTTAATATAAATTATACATTTTTGTTCTTCATCCATAAGTATAAATTTCTTGTGAGGAATTTTAACTTTAAAATATGGCAGTACAGTGCAACAAAATTTAACTTGAGAAATCACTTTGAAACAAAGCCGTAGAACTTTAAAACTTCTTGCTGTACATCGCAGCTTCGTTTCATGATAAATACTTTGACGTTGAGCTTTTTAAGAGTAAAATTGAATCCACTACTATCAGAGATAAGAACAAAAACGGATAACTCCAAAAGAAAAGGAAAAATACACATTTTTCGTCTAATTAGTCATACAATTTTGCCTAACAGTGCACTTTGTCCACTTATTTTTCATTTTTTTGGTCCGGCTCTGAACCTGATGTTTCAGGAGCATAAATAATTGCTTGATTTAACTCCTATATATTCCTCTAGGATACTTATATTAGGTTAGATAAATTCAATTGATAATAGTAAATTAAATTTGATTATCCACCTATGCTGATGATACATGTGTATTATCAGTCAACACCAATCCAGTTATTGCATCCCAAAGCCTCCAATCCCATATCACTGATCTTGAAGAATGGTGTCAAAACTGGAGAAAATCCCATCAAATCACTTTTACCTTACGTCGTAAACCAATGAATTCCTGCCCTTCAGTATTCTTTAATAATATCCCACTGGTGCCTGTAGAACAGATCCGATACTTAGGGTTGCACCTCGACAAACCATTAGCCTGGAACCTCATACTAGACTGAAAAGACAAGAAACCGCTCGACGTTTCAGGCTACTTCAACACTTACTAGACAAACGCTCTAACCTCCCAATTAACTACAAATGACTCATCTACATGACCATCATACGACCTATTTGGACTTACGGAGTAGAGCTTTGGGGCTCTACTAAGCCATCGAATTCCTCTCGTATCCAATCCCGATAATCCAAAATCCTTCGTAAAATCCTCAACGCTCCTTATTTTGTTAAGAATAAAGTCATCCTTAACGACCTTAATGTCCCATTTGTTGCTGATTTGGCCCGAACCCGGTATCTATCCTTTCATAACAAACTTCATTCCCACTCAAACCCTCTAGTTTCAAACCTAGCTTCCTCTTCGATTCCCGATAATCCTCCGAGGCGTCTAAAAAGAAGATGGTCACGTGACCTTCTTAGTTGAACTAGTGATTTGAGTACTACCAGTGGGTAGTTTCTCTACTTGCAATTAACTCATGTCATTATGTATCACATAGCCTATTTACTGGATGTATTTTTTAATACAGTTGTAAATATCAATTAATAAATTTAAAAAAAAAATTGATTACATTAAAAATCAAGTCGACTCCTTTAATTAGAGGAAAAATCGATCAAATCACCTCCTGCACAACCGTTGGCTCAGAAACAATACATTTTTTACCATGTAAAGAGGCGAGTACCCTTCGAGGTTTATAGTGCTACATGTTTTTATAGATATAATAAATCTATCTCAACAGAATACAAATTTAAATTTTGAAATATAAAAAAATCTAGATACATTTTGAGAGTATGAATCAAGCTTAGGCAAATCTAAAAAGTTGCTGGGGGTATTAGGCAAAAGTGATTTAAGAGTCAGCACTCAGCGTACAACCCCGTCTGTAGATTTTATATTAAATTTTTTTTTTCACCAGCGTCAACACACCTCTGCTACTTTATATTAAAACAACCCCGATGCAGAAAGATGGAGGGGAAGGCATAAGCCTAGTATTAGTGTCACAACAAATCGTGAGATGTGGGAATTATTAGAGGGAGTTTTTTTCTCTCTCGCGGGTGCCAATTCCCCGTCCCCCCCTTCCCAAGACGGTGAGTTTATCGTTACAATATATGTGATTCTCTTGCATACCTGCATGTTTACATAAAAACGGGGATTTTATTTTCCTAGTCTTAATCTGGCATCACTGTCGGTCGGGATTCGCTTGCAGATATTGCAGTTGTTTTTGGTTTTGTATTTTTTTTTTTATTCGGGATCATTCTTCGTGTAAGGGGTTCAGGCGTATTATTATTTATTTAACTCCTTGGATAAATTAAACAAAAAGGTTTCTAAACCAGAGAACACTCTCTGTCCTTTTTCATAATTTAATCCGATGTATTCTGTACAGAAAAAAACAGGGATTATTAAGACAGTGAATAATAAAAATATATATATATTCCGTCCTGTATAAAATGGATTATCTGACATCGCTAATCTGTAACATTTCCTCGATCGCATTGCTAATTTATTTCCGCCGTTGTGTTTCGAAACGTGGTGGAAAATTTATGTACATGAGATTAGAAGGATCTTGATTTCAATTTGTAGCGTAGAACCAGCAGTCGGCCTCAACAACTTACCGCTTCCATGCATCTTGCATGAATGCATAATTGCATAGACATTATATTAGACATTACATAAATAATATGAATTTTTTAACCGTAAAATACTGATTTTATTGTCTTTATTTATGTTGAAAAACATTACAAATTCCGTTTATGCAAAGTAGTGTAAGGAAAAACTAATAAATTATTTTGATACTAATAAATTCGTTATTTATAAATAAATTCATTAGTTAGGCTTTAGAACATTTTTAAAAGCTTGAAACTTTCATGATTTTAACTTATCCTATTATTCGCATAAAACTTCAAGTTCAAAAATGATACAACTCAAAATTTGACTTTGTTAAAAAAGAAGTTCTTGAAGTTGGACGTAGAAAAGGTTTCTCTTGAATCATATCGCTCTTTCAAAAGAACAGTGTCTTAACTCACTAAATTAAATATTTATTAAACGATGTAAAACCCAATTTTTCAATAGAGCTATTTGAAAGTTCCATGTGAGTTAAAACAAAACTAAAATTTGGGTATTGGTATTCCAAAGCATTCCACTCGTAGTAATGGTATTGAAATTATTTTATGACTCATAAGAACATTTTTAAAAGATTGAAATGTTCTTGATTTTAACTTGTGTCATTATTCCCATAAAACTTCAAGTTTAAACATGATACGACTCAAAATTTTACTTTATTAAAACAAAAATGTTGGAAATGGAACATCAGATAAGTCGTTCCTAAATTAAAAACCTTTAACCAACACAATTGCTACTGAAGGGTCATCTCAAAAATGCCTATTTTCGTTCTTTTGAAGGAGCGATACGTCAGATATATATTTTCTATATTTTATCAAGGAATCTGATTCATTATATTTAATAATCATTTTAGTTGATGTTCTTTGTGTTAGTGGTTACTATAACAACCTACTATGCGCAAGACCGCGGGTTCATAGCCCGACAGATGGGCCTAGGATATTTTAAAAGAGAGATAAAATCCTTGGTTATGTAGTTACATATAGGTACAATTTGGATGTGAGCTGCCCGTTAAAAATCATTATCCTGATTATACAAGAATAGTCAAAATTTAGGGCTCCCGCTGTTAGCATCCTCAGATTAGTAGCATAAAGTTAAATTAACAATCAAACCAACTTCAGAACGACAGAACCCATCCCTTTAAACCCGTGGCTTACATACGCAGTTCACATAAATATTTTCGTTCGATAGCCTATATTGTTTGTCATAAAATTTTTATTTAATTTTTAGGTACAAGAATATTTATTATTCGTTATTTTCAACAACTGTACATTTAAATATAAAAAAAAAAAAAAACTGAGGACAGGACAGGCCATTAGAGTAGAATAATCAGGGAGTAGAAAATGGGGGGAAAAACAAAAAGAGAGAAAAAAAAACTGAAGCGGTTGAAGTTGTGGCCGCCTCCTTGCTTACAAGAGAAAAGGATAATTCGACGGAGTTGCTGAAGGGGACTCTCGAGTTTGTTGACGAAATTAAACTTCCGGCGGAGAGCAGACTTTAGGAATCAGGGTCGCCAACCTAATTTAGGAGAGAGCTGCGAAGAACAATGTTGCAACATTGGCACAAGTTTCGAGTCCCCGAGGTGTGCCCCCCCCCCCCCCAGCAAATTATAAAACTTGTCTCGCAGTCCAAAAGTTTTCGGTGCACACCCGCGCATCCAAACTTCTCAATCACCTCCATGGGCCCTCTATTCACAGTATTCGTCCCAACTCTAAAGTTTTCCTTTTGTTCGAGTGATATCCATCGATCCAGTTGTTATTCGTCTTGTTCAATAACCAGTAAAATAAAAAAATTCAAATTATTTAAAAATATCAATAAATTACGACAGATTCTCATACTAGACTGAAAAGAAAAGAAACCTTTCAGGCTACCTCAACACTTACTAGACAAACACTCTAAGCTCCCAATTTATTACATAAAAATCATATACATGACTATTATGCGACCTAATCAGACTTACATAGAGCTTTTGGCGCCAATAAGCCAACGATTCCTCACGTATCCAATCCGAACAATCAAAAATCCTTAGTGCTCCTTATGTTGTCATGAATAGTCAACAAAATGACGTCAATGTCTCGTTTGTTTCAGATTTGGCTCGGACCCGATGTCAGTCAAAAACTTTATTCATACTCAAATCCTCTAGTTTCATGCCTATCTCTTCTAGTCCCTGCCTAGGAATATATCTCTTCAATTCCCGATAATCCTCAGAGGGGTCTGAAAAGAAGATGGCCCCGTGACCTTCTATGTTGAATCTTGTTTTATTTGACTACCATTGGGTACTTTCCTAATCTGACTTTATCCATGCAATTATGTATCATTCATCATATTTACTTCTATTGTTATAATGCAGTTGTAAATTTCAATAAATAAATTTTTTTAAATCATTTCAAGAATCAATAATATCCTGATTCCACCCCACAGTTTTCTTTAGGTTACTTTTCCCCCGTCATTTTCTACTTCCGGATTATTTTTGTTTAATGGCGTGTCCCATGCACAGTTTTATGGAAGGGCTCACCCAGAGTCTGTAAAGTAGGTAACCTCAATTGGAGGAAAACATGGCAGTTGAGCGTAAACTCGGACAAACCATCCCCTGGTAACTGATTTCTTAGTACAGTCTCTACCATCTACTGAACCATAGACCCATAATAGGCTAGAGGTTTTAAGTTTTTTCTTAATGTTTAAACATAAATTATGATCCCTAATAGTCTAGGAGTGTTGGTCTCCTTTCAGTTAATATTTTTAAAATGCTAAGGTAACAAGTACCTACTGCTTCTTGGGTCTATTACTAACAAAAACATTAGTGTGCAAAGCTAAAAAAATAATAAAATAAATTAAATTACATGGTTATGTGCTTAGTTAGTTCCGCAGGTTGCTGCTTTGAGTTAAGTAAGTCACAATGAGTTTTAGCTTTTCATCCGTTTTATTTTAGCATTGTCGAAAATTAAAAAAACTGAATTACTGGCCGTATATAGATTATAGAACCGACTCACACTGTCTTTGAACTTACATTCTATACCTACTTCGAAATGTTAGTTGAACCGTTTATTTCTTCATGATTACCGAAATATATACATTTCCCATCATCGCAGTCCATTTTTCCATACTAAAACTCACGATTATTTTTATATTCGAGAATATTAAAAAGGTGCAGAATGAAAAATTATAACTTTTGCGACTCAACTCGAAGCGAAACCTGCGGAACTGATACCGATTTCATTATTACATTAACCAAATATCAGAGGTTTGATAATTTAAATCGGGTTTCACCTGGTGGCCATGTTTTTAAATGCAATGTCGAACCAAAGCCCTGACTACCTGAAGTTCCGAACGATCATTGCTCATCTAAAACGAATTAAACGATAAGTCGGAATGGGAAAGTCTTAGGTAGTCGGAGCTGGAAGATAAAGAAGAAGAAAAGCCGAAAGAGAGTAAGCGATGACATGGGGGCTAATGGACTCCGATAGATTAGTCTCAGGACAGCTTCGTTAAATCCAGTCGGAAAAAAATATATCTTCCCAAAAAAACACTACCAAATCCCTCCTCCCACATACAAACTCAATATACTTACAACTTAATGTTTATTGGCCACTGGCAGCTTGAATTTATGCCCATACCGATAGATAAAATACAGCCTTTTCCATCCTAATGCCTTCATTATCTTAGGCGACACATGGCGGTCCCCAAAACTCCCTCACGGAGTTTCAAGATTTCTCAAAAAAATACATATCGGAAAGGTCATGTTTCTGTGAAATCATTGTTTATTATATAAAATAAGACACATTGATAGGCGTTGGTTCTTGTCAAATATATGTTTTAATTTACAATATAATTCGATCATAAAAAAATATATTTCAAATTTATAAAATATTGTACAATTTTGCTTAAAAGAAATAAGAATATGATTCATAAGATAAAATACTATTTTTTTAAAATGAATAATTGCTGTTGTAATATTTAAACTTGTTAATTTTTTTTAAAATAATATTTTATGTAATGTGTATTATCATATTTTATGAAAGGAGTGTCCACGTTTGATGAACATAATATGTAAGGAATGTATTTTAATCTGAAACATCAATAATATTTAGTAGCCACAGATGGGCCCTATGGGATCTACAGAACCTTCTGGGGCTCACTCAGCCACTATAAAGAGGGTATCATTATTTGGGAGAAAAGCCTGGCAGTTAAAATAATTTCGCACACAACTCACCTCTGTGCACAACCGTTGCCCTATAAACAGTACAGTCTCTACTATGTACTGAACCCAATACCCTTCATAGCATGTATACAATTTTTTTTCTTTTTAACTAGTTATTTGTTTATGTGTTTTTCAAATATAATATAATTATTATTGCGTTTTCCTACAACTGTTTAGTTTGAAAATTTGTGAACTTGTCCCATTAAAGAAAGAAAAGATGCTAAACCATATTTTGTGAGAAGACAAAATCATTTTATTATTCAAGAATAACAATTTTTTAAGAAATCAATTTAAAATTAAAATAATCATAATAATTTATAGAAACCTTTGAATTGTAAAAAACGATGTCTTAGCAGTTTCGCTTTTGACTGATGCACTATTACAGAACGTTGAAATGATCCTTAAAAAAATAGTGGTGGAACTTCATTTTTGTTATTAAACGAATAACCCAAAACCCCAGTGAAAATCAAATGACTCTCAATAAAAGTAAAATTAATCAAATGCATTAATTAAACATAAAAATTAAATTTATTGAAATTATTCTTTCGAGACAGTGTAGGTTTATGATATTTTTGGGTAAATAAATTGTTTTTAGTACCTATTTATATTTTTATAGCAATCTATGATATTGTTATCAGGTAATTTCGACGGAAAAATATGAATAATCCTGGTCTCCAGGAACAAATTATTTCTGTATTCAAGTCAAGTTTTACTTGAGTTGAGTGAAACAGTCTACTAAATTTTAATTTTAAATTAATCAATCACTCAGCCATTTGATTTATTATTACAATTAATAATGATTGTAATTTCATAATTACAATAATCTTTAATTCAGTAAGTTTGTGGATTAAAATTATTAGTCACATTTTTATCTATACGCATACATCTGTGTTTTTGAAGCAAAGAAACACCTTCTGTCATATATAAGTCGATGATACTCCATCGATCATAGGATACACTTGTCACTATTAAATGTTACAAAAACACCATATGAATGTCACGCTATTAGGGTATCAGCAACAGTCGGTGTTTTAGTTTTTACGAAAAGTTTTTTAGATGTTCTTCTATCATGAACAAAATAATTATTATTCCATTTAGCCATTAATCCATTATTTTTTAAATTTTATGAATTCGAACATTATCTCCATTACGTAATCTTTACCCTTAAATAGGATGAGATTATATCATTGAATTATAGAATGTTGTAAATTTAATATAAAAAATAAACCAAAGACTTATTAGACCATTGTTTTTGTTATACAATTAATGAACAGTTATTTGAATTAACTGTGAATGAAAAAATAGCCATACCCTATTATCAAATATTTAATGTCAATATTTCAATACTTAATTATAGTTTATGCAGATTCTTCTTGTCCTAGTGTTTATTTCGTTATTTCTTCGGTCAGTTGTCGGTACACTGAACACGAGATCGGAGTTACTTCTTACTGATATAATGTCTAACAGACCATGAACTCTCTAAATCGATTACAGCAGTTCATCCGATACATCGTATCGAATTGGAGGAAGATCCAACTAATTTATAGAGGCCCAGATACAATTGGCGTGGGAGTCCAATTGATTTACGAACTCGGAACGCAGGCCGACACAAGATGTGGAGCCGATTACCAAGATGGCCCTAGCAGCCATTGTTTGCCTCTGATTGGGAGTGATGGCTTCGGGAAATTGTTTTCGACATTTATTTATAGTGGAACAAACAAAAAAAAACAATGCAGATACGTAGGTAAAAAAAAATGTAATAACTTAAACAAATTTACAATTTACTCACAACCAGGTAGGTATAGTGAATTGGTTTATAATTATATTAAATTTACTAAATTAAATTACCTTAAATATGTTTAAGGTGAATATAGTAAATTTGTTTAAGTTAGGTATTACAAATATATATATTTTTTTAACTACGTATCTGCATTGTTGTTCTTTTCTAATTATGAAAATCCATTTGTATTCAAAGAACAACAAAAGCTTAAATTCCTTTATCTTCTATTATTAATAAATCTTTAATTATTTTTCAGGGAGAAAACATCATTATCAATAATTTACTGCCTCCCGAATAACCATGAATTCTTTAGTACTTCGTTCGAAGTAGGAATTCGTTAATAAAATTGAAAAACCCTCAAAAGATTACTTACGAAACGATATTTCTAAAACCTTATATTGGTGATATAAAATAAATGTTTTATTCACTAATTTCGCTACTTTCTCTTTATTGAATTAACAGTCCTAAAATCGAAATATTTAAAATGGTTGAAATAGTTGGTTGCTTGTTTTATATTTTAAATTGATGCTATCTATTTAAAAAAAAAAAAACAGTAATCTGTGTGTGTGACGGCCAAATGAAGTTGGTTACAGTGACTTTGTGATTTCTTTTTTTTTTACAAATATTTGTATAATCTTTCCTTCTACTTACTTCCTTATCATCAGTTCCTACCTCAGTAATAGAACCTTTAAAGTAACCCATAATTTTTCCTACTCTTCCCTCTTTACCCAGTCTGCCGGTGTTCCTCAAGGTAAGTATGCTGGGCTCCATCCTATTCACGGTAATACAGCTGGCATCCCAACACATCCAAGCACTATCCTCACTACGTACGCTGATGACACATGCGTGTTATCAGTAAATAAGAATCCATTTGCTGCATCAGAATCTCTTCAATCCCATATCTCAAACCTTCAAGAATGGTGTCAAAATTGGAGAATTAAAATAAATCCTAACAAATCCCATCAAATTACCATCACCCTTCGTCGTAAACCTAAGAATTCCTGCCCTACTGTATCCTTTAATAATATTCCACTGAACGCTGTCGAACAGATACGTTACCTAGGACTCCATCTGGACAATCGTCTCACTTGGTATCCTCATACAAGACTGAAAAGACAAGAAACTGCTTCAGCATTTACTGGACAAACGCTCTAAGCTCCGAATTAATTACAAAAGAATCATTTACATGACAGTTATCAGACCTATTTGGACACCGGAGTTGAGCTTTGGTGCTCTACTAAACCATCCAATTCATCTCGTATCCAACCCTTACAATCCAAAATCCTTCGTAAAATCCTCAATGCTCCTTGTTATGTCACAAACAAACTCATCTATCATGATCATAATATCCCATATGTTACTGATTTGGCCCAAACTAGATACCTATCCTTCCATGACAAGCTCCATACACACTTGAATCCGTTAGTCTCTCAACATGCTTCCCATACATATTCCTGGCAATCCTCCGAGGTGTCTGAAAAGAAGATGGCCTCGAGACCATTTACTATAGAACTTTATTGGAATGCTACCGATGGGTAATTTTTCCACAAGTGTTTTTCATGTCATATTAGCAGATTTGCTTTTTGTAATATTACCGTTTTTTATACAATAGAGAGAAATTATCATATTATAATACATTAGTGTCGTATAGGTTTTCAATGTAGAGGACTACACCCACACAGCCCTTTGAAAGATATTGTCAAAAACGCACGCACCCTTTCCACCGCCCAGTGCCCTACACCTTTTCAAATGTTTTAAGGAGAGAAAGCAAGGTATAGGGTGATTTCTCCCTCTTACTAATGAGTAGCACAATGCGCTAACAACACATCCTGACGCAACCCTTAACCGACCTGAAAGGCCCGAGAGAAAGTCCTAAGGGCCGAACCCTTTGATTTATTGGAGCCCTTTTGGTACAAAAGATTGTGCAACACGACGCAACTATCCTACCTATAAGTACCTGCTCTTCTTCCCGAGACTTTCTCTTCCACAGTTTACACTCCAGTATGATCTCGTCAGCGAAAGAGTATCTTTCATCACAGAGTAAGTTCTCCAGGACACTAGTAGAGGTAAGAAAGATGAAAATTTACCACAATCATTTTAGCACCATATAAAACATTAAGACTAATATTATCCAATAAATATTTTTTTTATTATTATTTTAATGAATAAAAAACCCATTAGGGCCTTGGTTTCTGTACGTTGTAGAGACTGAATTGTTTCTAAGACAATGGTTGAGGAGGGAGGTGATTTGACCGAGAAGACGCTCAATCGTATTTTAATACAAAGTGGAACAAATTTATATTTTATTTCTGTGATGAAACCAACTATAAAAACATGAAGGTACTGCTATAAATATTTGCAATCCATATTTCTTTAAATGTAGCGATAATTATTTAGAAAAATATTAGTAGTACCAACCATGATTAATTGAATAATAGTGAAAAATATAAATATATTATTTCACTTAATAATATCTCAACAGTACCAGGATTTACTTAATTTATCATTATATTTTTTAATTATGTATTCATTCTCGGTAACAATGATTAACTATAAACTAGGAACAATTAAAAGATATAAAATTTTACTTTAATAAAAAAAGCCTCATTAAAATAATTCATAAAATAATTATGATAGTAAACATTTTTTTAAAGAATATTTTAATAAAATGAATTTAAATTAAACGTTTAAACTCTTGAAAATAGCTAATTTTTATTCAAAGAAGGTTTTGACTAATTACATATTTATCTTTCATTAATAATTCGTTCATTATGATTTGAATTGGTCGGTATGAGAATTTCATATAAAATATTATTTTAATGAATACTATAGAGTATTTATATCAAAATTATTATTTTACTGTAGCAGATAAAAAAAAAATTGGAAATCTTGTAATACTCAAAAGAATTTTATGTTACCCTATAAATGAAGTTTATAGATCTTTAGTAATATAAGTTATAACAAGTTTCAGACATACATAGCTAATTAATTAATACAAATTAAATAAGCTATGTGGAAATAATATGATGATTTTTATAATTGAAATTATCACTGAATGGATTGAAAATCAACTAATAAAATCAAGTTAAAATTCATTACATGAAAAAATTAATCTAATTAATAAATTGTATTTTGTATAGAAACGTTCCTAAAACATATGTTATTAATACCACTGGCATCAGAAAATAATACATTTGTAAATTTATGTAAGTTAATCAATTGATAATTACTTTTGCAAATGTTTTAAAATGAATCATCTTTGTACTTTGTGCAAGTAAATTAAATTTTGAATGTAATAAACTTAAAAAAAGAATTCGATTGTTTTTTCTATATAATTGTTATTAATGATATTCAATTGAGGTAATTCATTATTAGCAATATTATTAATTTTAAATATTGTTTATTTAGGTACAAGATGGTGAGGAGAAATCCTGGTATTGTGATTCATAGCATAGAGAGAAAAGAAGAAATCCAAAACATTCTTCAGGTTAATTAATTTTATTTTTTTTATTATTTTAATTGTATTAAAGTACATAATTTATTAGAAAACTGTAAGAATAATTTTTGTTTTTAATTCTACCTTTAAGGTTTCTGAACCATTTCAATGCCCAATGAAACTGTGCCCAAAAGAACAATTTAATTAGATTTATTTTTTGTCTCGATCTTATAGTTTATAACATATAGGTAGTTTATGCAAATAAATAACATAAATAAAAAGATTACGCATTGTCCTTATTAAAACAAAATAATTAAGTATATGTATTCGAAAATTATATATTATTCATTGTACAATACAAATGGAAATTTTTCGGTTTGAATTTTTCTTTCCTGTATTTTCCTTCGTTATTCCAATTCATAACGAAGACATTTACAGATTTACATAAAATCACCGGTAATTGAATGGCTTCAGAAATAAGTCCAGGGGCTTCGGTCTGGGACTTGCTTTAGGCCAATTCGGATTAATTTATTTCAAAAAATCTAGATCCATATCAAACCAACCACCGAATTACGTAACTCTTTTAATGAACCAAATATTCTGACTAAATAAGTCTTACATTTGAAACAATTGGGAACTGATTCAATTAAACTTCCAGCAATAGGTTGCTAACACAAGAAACAGTTTTTTATTTTCTCGTTTTGACAAAATTTAGAATGAGATGTTATGTCTGATCAGGAGGAAAATAACTACAGGAAATAAAACTGCAGTTATTTGTGCCTGAGTCTTGATAATTTTAAATAAATATGATAACTCCCATTTTGCTTAGAATAAAAATAAATCTTAAAAAATATAGCGTTTTAACTAATTAAATTTAGAGAAGCAATTATAATTAATAATAATATTATTAAAAAGTATCCAGCATTAAATGGTTAATGAATCCAAAAATGTTAGTTAGACAACCCATTGGCAAATCCAAAGTTAACAGGTATGTAATTAGAGCTAACAAAAGTTTTTTAATTAAAATAATCGAGATAAATTAATATAAATTAAATATTATAAAAGAAAAATAAACATTTAAAATATAGACAAAATAAATATAAGTTAATTATGATAAAAGTATACATTTCCAATCTATGTTATTAAATGTCACAAATGTGATGTAATCTATAAAACAAAAAATAAATTTTGATATTTCGTTTCAATAAATTAATAGTAATTAACCGACGCTGCGCAGTGAAATATCTAAATACAAATAATTAATAAATGAGCCTATATTTATTTTTAAAATTTTTAGAAATATGTAAATAAGTTATTTTTATAAATTTAAAATTATTTAAAAAATGACTTCACTTATTTTTCTCATTCTACAAGATTTTTTTTTTAATTTAAACATTATACAAATATATATATAATAAAATATTGTCCTTGTTACATGGGCCTTATGTATTATATTTTATATATTTTTGTGTGTTCCATAAAATCAATAATCACACTCTTATAATTTAAGAGCTATAATATAAGCCAATTTTCTATAACATTGAACTATTATAATTATTTAAATCGTTATTTATGGTTTAGCTTAATTAAAACTGTTCTCACTGTTTATTGCTTGTATAGCATTGATAAGTAATTGGAAATAGCAATCATAATATTTATTTATGAGAATTTTCCTAAAATATTTACCTATTTAGTGGATATGGTGTCCTTTATCTAGACACAAATATAAATAAATACAAATATTTAAAAAAAAAATAACTACACTTTTTTTTCTCATTTTGTAAGATTTTATTTGCCTTATAATTATGTAAAACAAATATTCCGTGTAACATGGGCCTATTATATTTGATATATTTTTAAATGCGCCATAAAATCAATAACCACAATATTATATAATGAGTTTATATTATTTTAGTATAAATTTTATGAGAAAAGATTATCTAACAGATTTGTCAACCGAAACTAATATTTTTTTCTAATAAAAAAAGGTAAAATGCTGCCAAAAACAAAAACTAGGCCTGTGAAACCGCACTTTTTTTTTTTGCGTTTCCTAAATCATTCCCAGAAACCGTGTCTTGGCACTGTCGGAAATAAAATTATTGGTTGAGTGTTAAAAAAAAAAACTATCTTAAATACTTAGCGTATAATTATTATGGAAGAATATAAAGGAGACCATGGAGGAAGTGGGTATAGAAGGAACAAGGCAGTGTAGGAAGATTGGAATCTGTCGTTAAATAAGGGACATTATAGGCCCTCCGTGTCTCAGAGCGACAACATACATAAAATACATTACCAAAGGACTACTTCAACCTCCTTCTTAATGCTATTTAATTAGATATAAATAAATTTTTACCTGTCTTCCTCGCATCCCTTATCTCTTTTTACGTTTTGGATTCCTTTTAAGAAAATGTCACTCCTTTTCACCATGGCTCTGTTCTTGTTATGTTCTTATTTCACTTTTCTCCTCCGCCTTCTTTTATAAACTTATCTGTACGAGCCGCCTCTTTGAGCCCGAATGGGGAATAAATAAAAATGTAGAGCATAAATGTTAATTTCGTTTAAAATGTTTAAATACCGCCTCCTCGTATATTTTCTTCTCTTATCTCTGTTTTATTTTTTTATTTCCTTCAAGACATCTCTTCGTGGCTGTAAATTCGAGTTTAACATTGTAAGCGTTTTTATTGGTACAAAGGTATCATAACTTACCTGGCAAGGATAAATTGAAAGCGACGTATCCGACTCCTTCCTGACCATGAATTATATTTTTTAAGTCTCTATATCGATGTTTAAAAAAAAGTGAAAGATTTTTCGATTGCATAATCACTTAAGATATATTAAATTCTTATTCATTTCATTATTTATTGATTTTAAAAGGTCAGTAAAAACAATTATCAATTATGAAAACATTAAGTAGGTATATTTTGGCCATCCTTATTTCTTACAAAAGCAATAATAATTTTTAAAAACATTAGTTGAAAAACAATGATAAATCAAATAATAATGAATAATAAAAATAGTTATATAATTTTATAATATGTATTAAAATACTACATCGAATTAGAAAATAAAAATGATTTTTCGATTATAAAAACATGTCAGACATGTTAAATTCACAGTAATGTCTTTCAGATTCAAATATTATTTATTGATTTTAGAAGGGCAGTAAAACGAATTATTTATCGTAGTAAATTATATTTTTTAACTTTATTTATGAAGGTTGGATAATAATTTTAAGTCATTAAACTTTGAAACTTTCTTAAAACCATTAAAATTTGTAATTACTAGTGTTTAGGATTATAATAATATAATTAATTATTCAATTTATATGTTTTCTCCTCAGAGCAGTCATTGTTTATATCTGAGATTTAAAAAAAAAATCAGATCAACAGCCTCTAGGCCTTAATGCACTGACGCCATCTTTTTAAACTGTACCACTTCTCGATGTCTACATAAATAAGTCTTTTAATATTTTTTACGTTCACTTGGATAATTTATTACTAATAATTTATGATATTGAAATATTCGTAAAGTAAATTACACATACCAGATATAGTAATAATTAACTACACCACAACTCAAATGTTCAAAAACCGTTCAGTATATTTTATGGATACAATTGCTTCATTAGAATATATCGATGGCTTAGTTCACATATGTGTTAAGTGCCGAAAACAAGATTTTACAGGAGTCAACTTGGATAATAATTTAACACAAGAAATACAGTTAAAGTTTAAGCACACAATATATTTTTGTAACCTTCACAGCTTCTCTATTAATTTTATATCAACATATGATCTATGACTTCCTGATCACAACTTTACAATATTATTTATATAATAGAACCCATTTTTGAAAAAATTTCACATTTGTGAACTAAGGCATCCATATTACTTTTTAAAAAAGTGTTCACCTAATTTAAATGAATAGATAGAAATTAATAAAAATAAAGTCTTAATAGGTTTACATAATGTATTTAAAAAAAATGTCTCTGCCCTTTCATTGGGGTAAAATATTTATTACGTTTTATGACCACAATCAAAATAAATAATAATATAAAAATAATATTGAAAGTATTGTGCTTAATAATAAATACGATTTTTTACTTTATGAATTGGAATAAAGTAAAATTTAGGCATTACAAAATACTGGTAGAAGTTCAAAACAATTTCTTGTTCATTGAATAAACTAAAATAAAATCAGCCTTAAATAAAATAATATTTTAATTTCATTAAAAACTATAAAGCTTCCTATTAAAAAAAAACAAAGTTATTTACTTAAATTTAACTTAATTACACGACATAAGGTTTTTGTTTACAGTTTAACAACATTTTTTTTAATGATGAATAAGTTGGTTACTAGTTTTTTTTTGTTCTGAAGGTTCTGTATTAAAAAATAATAATAATTTAATTGGACAATTATAACAGTTAATTTTTATCGATAAATCGGTTTCCTATTAATGTGAATACTGCTTTGTATCACATTATATTATGATGTATCTTCTTAAATCAGTTTTTTTATATTTGTTTTAGATACCCGTTCAAATTGTGTTTTTTAAAAATAGACACCTCGAAAATTGGTGTATATATTTTTCATAATGTTATAGCTAATATAAATATAAATAAAAAATCTTCCTTTTTTAGAAAAAAAAATTCGGCTGGCTATTAATCGATCAATTTTTAAAGCGTTTTGAGACACATAATTATTTGTCTTCAATATTTTTTGTTTGGTTGCATAAATATGAGATGTAGATAAAATAAGGTTTTAATTTCAATAAAAAGTGGGAATTTGTCAATGAAACAAGCAAGTTGTGTATAACTGATAACATTTACTTTAGTTTAAATTAATTACACGGCATCAGGATTATTGTTTATAACTTTATGACAGATTTTTAATGATAAATTGTTATAGTTATAAGCGTTTTCAGACATAAAGTAGTTATTTTTTCACTAAGAATTTTAGTAGCACATTTATGCTTAAAAATATTATTATGAAAAAAAACTCATAAATCACAATTTAAATTAGAGTTAAGTCATTTGAATCTAAAGCAGTACCAACAGTAATTGGCTAGTCCCGCTTGTCTATTCCGTCAGTTCTAATTGGCCGTACTAATTCCTCCTGTCAGCCAACCGCTTTGTGCTTTTGTTAAATTTTTAAATTATTCGTGCTCTTAATGTGATAATGTCGTATTAAAATGCACATACTAAGCGACCCAGGTTGTCATTCCGTGAAATACAGCAGTTTGTTCATATAACCGAGCGTCTGGATAAATTATTTGACTTATCTGATTCAATTATGATCTACCGCCCTAAAAAGAAAAAAAATGGTAAAAATAAAAATAATATATAACCTAATAAATTTAACATTTCCAGCACATAATCGGACATCGGATTCAGAAGGGAATCTCTAAATCAAGCGACGGGCATGTATATGGTAGGATCTGGGAGTCCTAGTCAGGCTCCTGAAAAGGATTAAGAGAATAAATAGGGATACAGAAAAATCCTGTTCCTGAGAAAGACATTTATAAATCAGGAAGATGGTGAATGTAATCATTATGTATTTAGAGATAAATAAATCACAATAAAATAAAAGAGAAAATCTTTAGTTAATAGACAAACTGATTTATTAACAACCTTTATGGGATTATTTTCATCGGTATCGCAGTTCTGAGAATATTTAATGTTTTTTTTTTACAATTTATTAATAATTCCGATTATCTTTAGATGTTTTCCGATATATATATTTTTTTAATTTTATTAATTTTCTCTATTAATAAATAATTAATTATTCTGATAAAGTATGTTTCGTCAGAAATTTGTAGACATTAAACTGATTTATTAAAACAGAAAAACTATTATGATTAATCTAAACATACAATAAACAACCTACGATAAAAGTTCGAAGTATTTTCAATTTTATTGTTATTTCTTGCACGATTTAAGGATTTATTTATTCTTAATGTTCATATTGATAGTCCATAATTATTATTATGTAATATAAATATTTATGAAAAACAAAATGATTTTTTGATGGTTGATCAAATGAAGTTTGACTGAGCTCAATCAGCCTGAAGATTATTCATTGTAAATAATAAAAAAATAAATGCTTCTAATGAAAAAGTATTTTTTATCAGAAATATGTCAAGATCAACTGAAGTATAAAAACTATTTTTAATTTAATTTTTTTTAAATAACGTTTAATTGTATTCTTAAATAAATAATACTACAACCTAGAATAACAATTCCAAATGTTTTCAGCTTTATAAATATTTTTGCATTATTTAAGAATTTACTAATCTTAATGTTTATATTAATAATCTAAAATTATTATTATTTAATTAAAATTGAAGAGCTAAACTTCAAAAGAGGCATAAAATACTGGCAGAACTCAGTGAAACGACTATTTTTATAAGTAAAATAATACCATTCTCTACTGTTAAAAAATATTTAGACTTCAACCAAAAAATCTTTAAAACTGGTATTATTAGATCATACCGTTTTTAATAAATACTTTTATATTAAATAATAATATTAAGTCATTAATGGAAGATATTTCAGCTAAAAAGCCTTCAGTATCTAAACTAAAACAGGAAACAAATATACTTGACTGGTATTTAGACTCGAAACTTTTTGGTTGGAATTTTCATTAATGTCTTAATATAATTTGATATAAAAGTATTTATTAATAAAACCAAATTTAGAGATTTATTTGTTGAATCCTAAATATTTTTCAACAGTAGAGACGGAATTTATTTTACTTAATATAATATAATATAATTCTAGATTATTACTCTTTTATACAGAAATATTTATTATAAATAATATGATTAATAAAACCAACTTTAATGATTTATTTGTTAAAAGCCAAATACTTTTTATCAGTAGAAAAGGTATTTATTTTATTTATAAAGATAGAGGTTTTACTGAGTTCAGTATTAAAGGCCTCAAGTTCATACATCACTTAGAAACATTGAAAGGAAAAACATAAAAAGTGACTATGTTTGGTTTCAGAGCTTCAGACTCATCCAAATCCTTTCCACTTCACACATGTTTCATATTTTCATCTTTTTTCGATAGGTGTGGCCATCTTCTTTTTATCTCTAAAATAGATGCTCCCAAAATCGGAGATGGTCTACGGCATATTGGGAATAGTCTTCAAGTAGTTGGAGCCGTTCGGGGTTTTTTGTTTCTCTAAGGCCATGTGGCTAGTTTTCCCATGAGACAAACTAAACTGACTAAACAGCCCATTTAAAAAGTTAGAGGTCGATGTTTATATATTTAAAAAAAATTAATACTCAAATAAATATTTTTATAGACGTTTAACCTTAATGTCAGAGTCTGAGTTCATTATATATCTTTGCCTCTCTATATAAAAAATAAATAAATCTTATTTAACTTTATAAGATTTTAAAACATCTTTGATTATTGTCAACAATCAGGTAACACAATAAAGAGCCAAAAGAAAACTTACAGTTTACCACTTAAATCTCAATACCGTGTCCATGTCTACCTATGGATTCATTATTTCTTTTGTCGCAATAAACTATTCAAACTTGTAATTTATTAATCTTAATATTCAATTTATAAATAAATTTAATAATTTTTCTAAAAATCTCAAACAAATTTTTTGTGTCAGAGCTGAGAATGAATGAAAGTAGCTTGGCGCGGAAAATTTAAAAATGTTTAGAAGTTGTAAAGAAATCTTCTCGGACTTTTATTCAATAAGATAGAGTAAAAACATGCAAGAAAAAGCTAAAAATTTTAATTACAGAATTTGTTTTTTTAACAGAAAGGAATCACTCATTTACTGACATTAAAACAAAAAATTATATCACATATTATTCGGTTACACCGCGTTTAGTTACTCGAATTATTAATGTAAAATTGCACTGAGACATTATAGCTTAATGAAATATGGACTTTTTCCAAAATCTTACGCCATTTTTGAAATTTTTCTGTGTGAATAGATCTTATAGGGGTCTTGCTTAGAAACTTCTTTATTTTCTCTAGCTTAGATACTTCTAGGATAAGTTCTAGCTCATTTAATGTATCTATTTTACTCGAAAAATCAGAAAAAATATTAGATATGATACTGGAATCACTTATATGATAATAAAAAATGTTAAGAGCGACATTTTCACACAAACTGTTTATGATCGGAGTCATATCCGCTATGTATCATACATATGGTGCTACCTCGATAGGATAGTAGGAACTTATTTCTACAGCCCCGGTTAATAAGTGGTTAGGTCTAATTTTCTCCAAAATGAGTTTCTTGCACTTAAGTTAGCGGAATCGAATTATTTTCGTAGTGAATAAGGGGCTAAGTAAGTAATCGCTTATATTACAACTCCATTTCAAGCAAAAAACTACGTGAAAGACACCATTCAGGTTATATGAAAACAGTTAACTATTTCTGGACAAAATAGTTAACCACTTATTCATCGGCTGTAGATTTAATGAATCCTGTATAGGTAGTTTTACTTATTATCTAAACAATTCAACTTAATGATAAGCAATTTTTTTCTAAGTCAATGAGAAATGAAAAGAAAAAAAATACTCGGCTGACGATAAGAAAATTACGAAAAGCATTAGCGTCAACTACAAATGTAAATATGAGAAGAGAGATTAAGGAGGCACTTTGGGATGATTGTCCCGACAAAGCCTTGGCAATTGGCAGGGCTGATGAGAACTGCTGATGACCAGGTTCCTCCGAGGAAGAAAATTGAATTTGTTCCCGGGGGCTAATAAGATTGAATTTTTTCGCCGCAGGAGGCACAACATTGTCGAGGATCCTTCGCTTATTATTCACTTTCCATAGATAAGGAGAGGGAAATCCTGAGCAGCAGGACCTAATCTCGCCCCTATCAGATCCTGCCCGAGGAAAACCTCCCCCGGTTTCCATGAATCCTTAATTCGGAAGAACCCTCCCCGGCTTTCCAATTTCCACGCCGAGCGAAGGGCTGGGCCGAGAAGGGCGGTTTCCCTGATGTTCACATCCTCCCTTCATCAGCCCTTCTCGATGATGCCCGCTCTTGTTCTCTTCGCTTCTGCAATAATTTACTTCCAGCTCAATCTTTTCTTCTCTCGCTCTCTCTCTTTCCTTTATTCCAGCAATTTGTCTCGGTTAAATAAATAGAGTGTATTACGTTCTTCGGCTCAATAATACTCATCTTAATACTGTTACATTATATTTTTTCGTAAATAATAATTTCATTTCTTAGAAATTCCTTTTCTGCAAATTTGTATTTTGTATTGATTTAAATAAAGTCTTAATAGTGCCACCTTGAAAGGATAAAAAAAAAAACGGATTTTTTTATTTTTATAAAGTTTTCAAAAATGCTTTTTTTCTATTACAGGCACTAAGAGTTATTGCGACACTTTCATTCTCTCAAAAAAACAAAAAATAAATAAAATTGGTGTATAATAGATAGATGTAGGTATAGATGTATAATTATTAAATAGTAATGAAATTAATACCTACTAACATGCCGATCAATATCAAATATTTTTTTTAATGAACCATCCATTCTTAAGTTATAAATTTCACACTTGGAAATGTTTTTGATAAATAAAACTATGACACCTATATCCCAATGTACAAATTGTCTTTATTGTTTTGAACAATTTATAGAGCCACAAATCAAAACAAACGGTTTTTATTTTTATTTTGTTGAGCTCAAATGTATAAATAAAGTTGGAGTGGCGTGACGAAAGTCAGAAAAAAAATTGCGATAGTTTTATTTGTGTCAATAAAAAAAAGGTTAAGGGACCCGAAAAGTAGCTCAAAAAATCAAATTACTGCTGGTGGATCACCTTGTCAGATCTTAACAAAAATGTTAAGTAATCTATTTGAATTGGTGTTATTTGTTTAAAGAATATATATACTGACTAGAAATAGTACTCACCTTACCAAAAAAAAGAAAAAAAAGAGCATAGCACAACGTCAATGCAGTACTGTAAACCGTTAAACCGTTTTCAAGGAAAGATTAGTGATGTGACTGACTGAACAAAGTTCTAAACAGTCAATATAGTAAGACAAATAGAGTGAGAAAGAATGAAAGTGTAAATTCAACCACACAATGACCAAAAATGAAATACTTCATTTGCATACTATATCCTCTAAAGCTCTAGAAATCTATACGATTTTACATAAATTTTACTTGTTAATTTCTATGTAAAAAAAAATCTTAAAAGTTTTGAAAGTATATTTTAGCTTATCGAGACAATGAACTTATTATACTCATAAACTTATTTAAAAAGAGGGAAAAGGTAAAAAAAATATATATTAAAAGCTTAAAAGTTTAAGCGTTTCACTAGTACCAAATAAACAATATCTTCCTTATTTTTTTTTAAGTATCTAAGATCTCAATCAGTAAGAGAATTAGATTATTTATATTTTTAATTTAAATTATCTTTATAATATTATTTTTTTTAATTGTTCAAAAATGCTTATGTATAAAATAAAATTAATAAAACAAAAATACACTATTTATTAAGAATTATTTATCAATTTAAAAGAATATGGGTCTTTATTTATCAATTTTCATGGGATATCCGAATATTTACTATTTATTGTCTTATTTACTATAAATTACTTTATTTTATTTCTTTATTTTAAAAGTTATTTTTTAAAAGGTTCATTTAAAAAAAAAAAGTTAACTATTTTTATTTATAAAAAGTTATTTAATAATTTATTTATTTTTTAGAGATGCAGTTTTTACATCTTATCGAAATGAGAGGTGTTCAAAAAAAAGAAGCAAGAATAAAATAATATTGCAGTGTCAGAAACAAGAGAACAGTCACAACAAAGTAAGGCCATTGAAAAACATGGCTGATGCAAGCTTGTTCAAATCGGCCATTATTTGAACTGCTACCGATTGGTCGAAGGGTCCTAGGGTCATGGCGGAGTCATGGTTGGCCCTAAGAGTTATTCAAGCCCTTTCAGTCTCACATAAAAAATATAAATGGGTGAGTAATAAATATAAAATTACGGAATTAACACGTAATATAATACCAATCAATAATAAATGTTTAATTATAATATTTTATTCTTATGTTGAGCCTTTACGTTGAATAAATGTTAAGTTATTGTTTTCATCATTTTAACACTTGTTCATTATTTTAATAAATTTAATATTTATATCGTTGACTTTTTGAGGGCAACAAATTATCTTTATTGGTTTGAAGATTTTATAGCGTCATCTTGAAAAATTAAAATAAACAATTTTAACTATTTTTTTCTAGTCCACGACAATTATTGAATTAAAAATTATATAATAAGTATTTTAAAATTTATTTGCTAATTTAAAAGAATAATTGATTATTTAACGCAAAATTTATTTTTAAAGTATAATAATTATACATATAAAACATTTTTAAAGATTTTTTATTTTAGCCAACATTTTTGAAACATTACGAAAATGTGCTAATTATACATTTTTTGTTATCCCTTCTTGCACCTATAAAAAAAAAAAATCAACTACTACAGTAGTTTTTTGCAATGTAAAAATAATTTAAAATTTTATTCTTCAAAAATATTTCTAATATGACGTGAAATAAGAAAAATGGTTTAAAATATGATCAAACAGATAGAATAAATATTTAAAAATAATAATAAAAGTATTATAAGGAGCGGGATGTAGGTATATTTAAAAGTATCATTTAATTTAATTGTGAAGGATTTCAAATTAATTAATAAAAAAATATAATATAAATAAAATGCTTTCAAAATAATCAAATATAAAATAAAAAATATTTAAAGCTGTATTTATATATATATATATATATATATATATATATATATATATATATATATATATATATATATATAAATATATATATAAGAATTTGAAAGAACGAAATGTTGAAAGTGAATTTTATTTTTGTGTTATCTTTGTACAATGTTTGCTTCTAGTTAATTAAATGAATAAGTTAGTCAATAAACTTATTGTTGATGGATCGGTAAACGTGTCAGAAGAGATAAATTGTATAAGCTCAATCAAAATAAATAAATCGTCGAAGGAGATTTCATAAACAGAAATTATCGCTTGTTTTGATGACTCCCTTAATTGTTGTAAATATCTCATGCAAACAATGATAATAGCCATTTAATTGAATTAATAATTGGTTCATTAAGTCAATACAAATCGGTTATGCATTAATCTACAACTCTTTATCATTTGTTATTAATATGTACCTAATATTAACTTTTAGAAAAAATATTTATATTAGTTTTTTAATTTAACAAATTTTTTTTACAACTTCTTATATTACAAACGTTTTTCGTTTCTAAAAGCTTTCGCCAAAGTTTTCGGTCGTATTTATATCATTCTATAATAATAATGTATTAATAATAATTTCATATTAGTCTATTCAAATAAATTATAAAAACGGTTATAAAATAAGTGATAGTGATAGATGATAGTGATATTGATGATAAAACTAGTATCTGCATATGCCAGGTGAAACAGAAATAATTAAATATGTAAATAATACCTATATTAAATGAAAAGTCGAAATGTAAAATCAAAACAAATTTATTTATGGCTTGTAATGATTTTTAATATGATCATTGTTCTCGAATGGGCAAATGTAACTATTAAAAAAAAAGTAGCCAAATATTGATAATAATATAATAACAATAAACCTATATTTTCCGATATTAGTAATGTATTAGAGCAAACCATTAATTTAATTGTTATTACTATAGAGTATTTAAAGCAATAAAATTGTTTATTGATATAAATCATCCCAAATTACTAGGGTTACTAATTGGTGTATATGTTTGTTGCTGTAAAAGGAATAAACATTCACATGAATGAAACACTTGATGCACGTATTCAACAGTGGAATCCGCAGCATTCAGCTGTTACGAGGAACAACGACTATAAAACCCATTTATTACTGGCATAAAGGCAATACTTTTAGATTTTTATTAGTAAGTAAAAACTTGCTAAAACCCTACTGGAAAAAAATAAAATTCTTTAATAAAAAATGTAGTACCGTGTAATATGTTGTAGGCCATCCGTCTTCCAGTGTAAAAAAATAAAATAAAATATTACTGGTTTGTAAACGTCTCAATACGATTTATGACCGAATGTTATCAGGGGAAAAGATTATCTCAACTTGATAAGAAATAACTCCAAGGTCGACAGTAAAAGATTTTATAGTGAGCAATAAGAATTAAACTAATGTTTATTGCTCAATTAATAAGCTATAAAAGAGTGATGTGGTTTGTAGTTCACTTTCTCCACCGGGTTTCATTTTATTGCCCGTGTATCACCACTTTCTTACAACTCCAGTGTCGGTCTGGTTTACGATTTACGGGACACAATAAAACTTTACGAGTGCACACCTCCATTCATGACTACCTGGCTAACGATATTCCATTGTCAGGGAGTATCTTCTTCACCTACTTCCTAATATAAATCATATTCTGATAATTATGTCGTCTGATAAATTATTCATCTATCTTACATACTAACTAATATAAATGTGTAAATTTAATAATTATAATTGTACACTTTTTTCATATCAAAACTCACGATAATTTTTGTTTTCGAGAAAGAAAAAAAAGAAACAAATAAAAATATTTTTTATCGAACAAAATTTCCCTGCAATACAAAAAATAAATAAATAAATAAAATAAATGTCAAAGGTTTTATAGTAAGAGCTATAGAATATCGAAAACAAAATTTTGGTTCCTGTTATGAATCTGTTATATAAATTTAAAAAAATCTTTATATAGAAATCTACATAGTTTGATGTGACCTTAATCAGCATAAAAGTTCTATAATAAATAAAATGTACAATAAAATAATAAAAGCTAGAATTGAAAATAAAGAGTAAATTAATAATATTAATTACAGAAGAGAACCAGTAAATTATATACGTCTGTAAAATAACAAAAGAACTTTTTAATGACATATGAAAATTAATTTAAATGTAAAATATATGAAATTTATAATTAATATAAGGATAAAATTATATAAATATCCACCAATTATTTTTGTTGATTGATGGTAGGACTGATCTGCCATGATTTCAACCATTTCGCACATATGTTCGGCAACGTCATTTAACTACTATATGAATTTTAATTTGATTTCTTATCATATATCTATTATATTACAGATATGAAATCATCAATAACACCCATGATTCTTAGGAATAGTCATGAAAAATCATTTCAAAGATTGTAGTAAAAATTTTCTAAATCGTTTATTATTTATTATACAAAACATTTCTGGCTGTTTTTTAATAATCGACATAATTATCAAGAAAATATCATTTTTGGTGGGTATAAAATAGAAAAGAAAATGCAGACTTTTAAATAAATTTTAAGGCAAAACATTGTCTGTGATGTTTACATCTTTTTTTTTAGTTTGCAAAACCAAAGAATCATTATTTATTTCACAGAATTATAATATTTTAACAGAATATGTCATTTGATGATAATTTCATTGTAGCTAGTAAAGTTAAGTTTTATTAATTACATTTACACAATTATAATTTGCACTACTTTAATCCTCCTTTCGGAGGCTTTCCAGAAATATTCATATTTTTAATGTAAATTTTTATTTTCTAAAAAAAAAATCTAATAAAACTATACATTAATTTCAGTTTTTATTTATTGTTATATTTACTTAATTTCTTAAAATTTCATTTGACATATACTGGCTTTTATTTTAAAAATAATATGAAAATTGTACTTTTCATTATTTGTAAAACCTGAGTAGAAATTTTGTTGTTTGTTGAATAAATTAATTAAGTATTTAGAACTATAAGTACTCCTTAATACGAATTAAATAATAAATAAATTAAATATAGGAATATTATCCTTAAATGTTTCTGATTTATTATATTGATTAGGGAATTAATATCCCAAGCGATAGTTTTAAAAAATATTCGGAATATAATTTGAAATATATTATTTTTAATAATATGTTTGGTTTATGAGTATTATTGTAGGTTTTTAACAATGTCTTTGTTGCTAGGTTTTTTCCAGAGGACAACGCATAGGCGAGATTTCCGTATTCCTGACCTAATGCTGGCAATGAAGCGATGGGTTGGCTGTGGTTACGATTTAAAGACACGGGGACGAAGACTCTAGGGCTGTTCCAAGTTTACGGCCTATAACTCCAAGATGGTCTCTTACCATACAACTCCTGTCTGGGCTCTTATCAGCTTATCTCCTCTGCGGGTATCCTTGCAAACTATTATCCTCTAATGTTTATTTAAGTTATGAACAATTGAATAATGATTAAAGGATTAGCATAAAGGTTTTTAATATTTTTTTATTATTTATAAATGAGATGTTGTTTTTATGGTCTTATACCAATCGATACATATCCATTCGGATCTTTTAAAAAAAATCGTTTATTCTATTAAATAATTTGATTAATCATTGTTTTTTTAATCGAATATCAAAGGTGTCACTCACCATATCACTCTTTACAAAGTGCTAAGTGTTGATAAAAGCATGATGTTTCCTCATATTTTAAATTAATTCATAAACCCTTAAATATCTTGATACATGAAAAAATCGACATACACCACTTTATTTTCCTTTTATTCTAGAGTGTATGATAATGTTATTAATTATTACTTTAAATAAGGATTAGTGTTAAATAAAACAAATTTACCAAAGCATAAATCTACAAATCGGAATTTCCTTATTTTATGTAATGTAAAGACGAACGATTAAAATTAAAAAAAAATTATAATGTTAAAAGTATTGATCATAAAATATATATTTTACCAGGCGTAATTATAAGATACAGAAAAGAACAGGAAATCATGGAAAGATGGAGAGAACATTTCATGGATTTACTTGAAGGCGAAGATACACTCCCATCACTAGAAGAGGACCATGAGGAAGAAGGGGAAGAAGATGATTATATTTCGGAGGATGAACTCGAGGAGGGTATTTCTACAATGAAGCTTAAAAAGGCAGCATGACAAGACGATATAACCCCAGAAATGCTTAGGTATATGGGAGAAAGAGGCAAGGAGATATTGCTTCACCTGATAAATCTGGTTTGGAAAAATAAGAGGATCCCAAAGGACTGGGAAGTGGAAACTTTATTCCCTATATTCAAAAAAGGTGACAATAAAGAGTGTCGGAATCGTCGGGGCATTTCTCTCTTAAGCATTCCTAGTAAAGTATACTCCAAGATCTTGGAGAGAAGGCTAAGGCAAAAAGTGGACCCACAGCTCCAGGAGGAACAATATGGTTTCAGAGAAAACAGGAGCACACAAGATTTGATCTTCTCCATGAGACAGATCACAGAAAAAGTAATAGAAAAATGCAAGGAGTTAACCGTGTGCTTCGTAGATCTCACAAAAGCAGTTGACAAAATAAAGAAAGAGGACATCCACAAGGCTTTAACAGAGAGAGGCATTAACAGAGGACTAATCCGGGAGAGGGTCAACTCAGCTTGTAAATTGTTCCATGCACTAAATAAAAGGTTCCTGAATAAAAGAGAAGTATCCAAGGACACAAAGTTGAGGGTATATTAATGAACTTTTCTCCCCATATTAACATACTCCTCGGAATCTTGGGCGTTGACCACCAAACATAAAAGTAGGATCCAGGCTTCAGAAATGAGATTCCTAAGGAAGATAGAGGGGAAAACAAGACGAGACCGAATTCGCAACTCGATCATTATATCAAGCCTCGGAGTGGACCCTGCGGAAAAAGTCATTGAAGAAAACAGTCTAAGATGGTTTGGACATGTTTTAAGAATGGAAAATAACAGCCTGGCGAAGATGAATTACGAGGCTAAGGTTGAAGGAAGAAAGTCCAGAGGAAGACCCCGACGTACCTGGGAAGATTGCATTAAGGAAAGCTTCGCAAAGAGAAGTCTGCAATGGAATAGAAGGAGAGAAATGGTAGAAGAACGTACGGCGTGGTCCGGGCTATACAGAAAGAAACCTCACACTGCAGAGCGGTAGAGAGGAACGACAATGATGATGATGAATTACAAGTTACATAAAAAATTATAGATGATTTTAAGATCTATGATCATTCAGATAAATTAAAATAAATAATAGTGTCTATTAGAAGCATGGAATTTAAACATTGATAAAATAGAAGGTTAAATTGAATAAATAAAAAAAAGTTTAGATGAAGACTTTCATTCTTCTATTTACAGTTTAACCAAAATATTTTTTTTTTCAGATAAAGAGATAAAAAGAAGCATTATTTGATGGAAACTGACTACAAAAATTAATTTTATTTTCTAGTCCATAAAATGAAAAATCCTTAAACATCATACTTATAATATTACTGTTACTAGAAACTTGAGCAATGACTAGTAATTGTTGTTCTTGCTATTATTTAAAGAAATATTTGAATGTAGGCATATATGTTGTTATATATTTAAGTTTCAAGAAATGTAATGTGATTTGAATAAATAAAAAAAAATCCACAGAAATTCCCTTAAGCCTATAGTCGAGAAGGTAAGTGACATTAATTACTTATAGAATCTATTTTTTTTAATAGGATTACTCCAGTAATTTCGGTCTATATTTTTTATTATATACTAAATTTTATATATCTAATTAATAAATATTAAAAGACATTAAAACGCAGTTCTAGAGTGGATACACTTGAAAGTTTTTTTTAATAATAGTTTAGCACAGACATACTATTTATGTGATCTGATCCAACTAATACCTTATTGTCAATTGGCATTTATTATTAATAATAAGATGGAACTATCTAAGTTTTTCAATTTAAAAAGGGTTTGTATTCCTTAAATTATTAACAGGAAATCAACCATTTCTACATCATATGCAGGGAGATGAACCTATACACTAGTCGGAAGTCTACGCTTCAAAACTCCACCCAACACTGTAATCGGCGCCCCTAGTTGTATGTTGCCGGCAAGATAGCATATTCCTTTTCATTAAATATATATTTATAAGTTAATTAAATAATTAAACTACTAGATTTACTACATAATCTTATCTAATAGACGGTAATATAAATAAGTTTATTTTTATATATTACTAATAACTCTGTAATATTTACCGATTTTTAATCATTGTGATGTTAACCAACCATATGCTAATTAATTTTAACTATTATTATTTTTTGTCTTAATTCCATTATTTTTATTATTGTTATTGTAATCCCCCCAGCTGCTATTGACTCTTACAAATCATAATAAATTATAATAATTACGAACAGAAAATAGAAGGAAATTGATTAAATAGTGTCTATTATCATAAAATTATAATCCATATGAAAAATTAACATCATTAAAAAGCCACTTTTCCAGTATAGAATAAAATATTTATTTTTGAGAATTTATTTAAACTTTCATATTATAAAATTGGATTCGTATTTTATAATCATATCGTGCTGCTTATATAAGTATATTTTTGTAGAAGAGGATGGGGTTGCGGTCAGTTAATGAAAAAAGAATTGAATGTATATTTTAATCAATAAAAAAAAAAAAATGTCTGTTATATATTCATTAAACTGTTATAAATACTCGTTAATTAATCAGTTTTACTAGGTTAAAAAAATTCACATGCCTGTTAATTTATCATTAAAGAAATGACTTAGAATATTCGAAAATATATAGGTTGTTTCTACATTTAGATACGACGGAGAAGAAGAAAATGGTTCGGGTTGAAGGTAAAATAATAATTTATTATCTAGCGTACTATTTATAATTAAACTATATATTACACTTTTACTAATTATTTATACTTTGGAAATGATAAATAATTTCTTTAAAACCAGGTCCATTTTTTTCTCCTTATTTATGTAGTCATCATTTAATTATTTAAAAAAATCATTTTGCTCATTTTAGATTTTATCAATTAAAATTGTTTATATTTAAAAATAAATAAGAGATAACTTAATAATAACACGTGTAAATAATAATACATCACAGTATTATGTAATATGTAACTACACGGGTTTTTCCTCGTTAATTACCTCTAAATACATTTGATTTAACTTATTTTCTTATTTATTCATATGAAATGAATGGCTGCAATTTCAACTGAAGACCCCATGTATACTATTAACATGATGCGAAACAGATGTCAGATAACGTTTCAAATTTCTTGGCATCTTACCAGGAGCTATGACAGAAGGAGCAACAAGAATAGAAACCAGGTCATTGAAGAGGAGGATCAATTGGTCATAATAATTGCTAACCTCTCCTTCTACCTTATTTATGAATGAAAGGCTTCTCTAAAAATATACTCATCTAATTCAGTAAGGGATTGAGGGATGATACAAATAACACACTTAACTGTGATTTATCAATCTATAATTATAATTGTTAGATATCCTATAGTACGTGTTGGTAAATATATTTATGAAAGCGGGGTAAATCAGGGGTAGAGCTCTGAGTTGCCGTGTCTAAGTTCAAATCCGGCATTGAAAATTATTTATTAAAATTGTTAGCAGCTGGGAATGGACTGGAGACCCTCCTGGGGCTCACACAACCTCTAAAAAGTTGATACCCTTAAATGGGGAAAAACCTGGTGGTTGAGCGTGATCTAGGACAAATCACCTCCACAACCGTTATCCTCGAAACAGTGCAGTCCCTAACTCGTAAAGAACCAAGACACATCATTAGTTGTAGCGGTACAGGTTTTTTTAATGAACATATATATAATATATATATATATATATATATATATATATATGTTTAATTTTGAAGAAATATAGGTTGGGTTGATTACAATTTTAAAAAACACTTAATAGCTAATAAGGGAAGTGATCTGATTTACTAACGGGATCAAATATTAATTTTTCTATTAAAACAAAATAGATCAGCAAAATTATAGATCACTGTAACATTAAATTATTATTTATTAAATAAAAGTTACTCATTCATTAATGTTAACAACTAATTTACATTGGTAATATTAGGTATAAGTTTATTAGCAAATGAAACATTTACATAGAAGAAGTAATAAATCAACTAATAGTAGATTTTTTTTCCAAAAACAAAATCTTAAACACGACTTTTAAGACTCATTATTAACTAACTTTGTACGTACATTTACTTAATCGGATTTTTTTTAAATGAGCCTTATTATTGTAACTTTTATAATAATATTTACTATTCTTAATTCCTCTAATAACTAAAACCAGGATATTTTCTTACATTTAAGTTATATCTGAATAATTGTATAACACTTTAATTTAAGTAATTTTAAACTGGCACTAAACATGACTTCTTTAACATATTATTAACTGAATTTGTATCATAATTTATCGAATTATGAACATAAAAATCGTATTATTAAAAACATTCAAAACCTCCTAATCATAATACCTCTAAAAGGTAGCCTGAAGATATTTAATAACATTTAAATAATAAATTATATTTGTATGTTACTAAAACTACATTACATTATAATTTAATTAATAATAAACTGACAACAATAACATTTTTTTTTAATCCTAATTTACCATGCAATAAAAAATATAATAAATGTAACCTCAAAACACAAACAAATTAAATTCTAAAAGCCACTGCTCCCTGAATTATCTTAATTAGGTTATTATGTCGTCACAAAAATGTTCTTGACCTCAAAGTTTATCAATGATTCGAGTTTTTCCTTAAATATCAAATATTTACCCAGATGAGATGGATAGCAGAGTCCAAAAATATTCGTCGAAAGCTTGTAAGTAATTATTTCTCATTAGTTCCACTGTTTAGGATATTATATTACAATTGAATTAAATTGAAGATATTTAATAAAAAATATATTACGTATAAAGTGTCTTGCATCAGCTTCATTAATTAAAAAAAAAGGAGTTAGTTAAAAAAATTCCATTATTTTCAGCAACGTTGCTTGATTATTTTTTATAATTAAGTTAAATAAGATTTTATACACAATATTTAAGAAATTAAACGTACATTAATCTAAAAATTTTTACTGTAAGGATATTTACAGATATATACTATGTTGCATAAAACATTATAATAAAAATATTAAATATAATAAAAATTAAGAATACTATAAAAGTATGTAAAAATTATATTTCGATACTGTGAGATATTAAAAATTTCATTAAAATAACGATGCAGGCACAAGTAAAATAATTTAAACTCACGATGTATTAAAAGCTTTCAATGTTGAAAGAAATTGTTACCATTATTTTAATATTTTTTAAAATAATTTTAAAACTTTGTTTGTTGAAATTTACAACTGTATAATATAATACATCATATAAATAGAATGAAAGATATATTGACATGAGATAAAGGAAAGTAGAGAAATTACCTTAGTTATTATAGATAATACTCTATAATAACAATTATATTATAGTTATGAGTTTTCAAAGCATAACTTTTCAAATAGTGCATTTATAAATATGCATATGTATTAATTACATCTTATCATCTACATACTATTAAGATATGATTTATATTTCTGTAATTATGTTTTGATGAGATTTTAAAACATTCCATTCGAATGCCAATTACATTATATATAACCACTCTTAAAACTACTGACTAAGTTTTTTTGAACAAATTTATTATTGTGTTATAAACATATCACTGCCAGATGTTTAATTTGGTTTTGTTTTTTAATGCCTTTTGTCCCTGTGTTTTGAGTAAAACCGCTGGAAATGCAGATCTAAATATTTCACATATCATTTTATAGGATATACTACTGAGTAATAATAAATAAAATTAATATTAATTACTCATACGCCCATATTCTACAATAGCTCAAGGTCAATGAACGTTACCAGTCATTGATGAAGGTAAAGTAAAGATATTTTTTGTTCTGGACTTTAGATATACACAGGTGAAGAAGTAGTCATTACTGTCAAATTCTCTAATTGGTATAATTTTTACATTTTTCATGGTTTGAATAGACTCAGTCTGCCTTACTGAGGTTGTTATTAAGACAATAGGCTCTTGTCTGTTGTCAAGAACAGATTTATTCTTCCCGAACAGGAGTAGTTTTCTCAAACATTGCCACAGTTATTTATGAACCATTAAAATATGATATTATAAACCTTGAGTATTTTTATATTTCAATTTTAAAAGTTAATGGCATTTATTGATAATTAGTCCTGTATTTCAACTAAGAATATAAAAAGATTCACCGTTTTAATTAAACAATTTTTTTTCTTAGTAATTCCCAATATTATATTCCGAATGTTATTCATTTATCTGGGTCTGAATGAAATTAAAGTTTTGCCTATGTTAATTTTTTGCTGTTCTGATTGTATTAAGAAAGATTTCCTTTTTTTTCTCACATAGGTAATTTGTGGATACTGAATAATTTAATTTTTTTTAAACATGATTATATTAAAATGTATTTATTACGTTGAGGTATTATTGATATTAAAGGTAAAATAAATTTATGATAAACCATATGTTATAAGCTTTATGATTTAGGTATTCGATAAAGCATTTGGGCAATAGAACAAACCCTGTAGTTATTACAACAGTTGGCAAAAATTAATATGTGTATAGATAACTGCAAAAGGAAAAGTACTCGATAAATCAACAGAGAAATTATAAAATATCAGCAATTGAATTTTATAACACAATTAATGATGATACAAGAGTTATTATCAGTAGGTACTAATAGGCAACTTATAACATGAAATAATAATTATAAAAGGATTACAGTATTTATTTCAAGTTTTAATATTTTAACATTTTATTAAAGAAGTCCAATGTTTTAACGTTTAAAATTAAATATAACTGAGATTCATATTTTATTCTAAAGCCAAAAAGGTATCATTTCCGCAGGTTGTCCCTTCGGGTTAAATCACAACAAGATTTAACTTTTCTTTTTAATATAAAGAATGCCTATTTGGGTTATAAATTAATCATAGTTTATTTTCTTTGACAATAGCAATCTACAGACTTATTCACCTATGGTAAATATTTTTTTTAAACATTAAGGATATTTTTATTATTAATTTTTTCTTTTTTTTTCATAATCAAAAATCAAATCTTCCACCTTTCATACAAGGACAGAGTTGTACAGCGCGCTCTGTAGGGACAGCACCGAAGCCTGTGTTTAAACCTGGCGGGTCTTGGGTTTCGGATCGAAGCAGAAGAGGCCTCCGATCCGCGCTGCTACCTGGCGGCGAGTGGCCGAACCCGGTCCGACCCGGTGATGGCACCAGGCCACGCCCCTCTAGCGGCCATGTTGATTTAGGGCTGTTGCCATGGTGACAGGGGTGGCCATCTTGTCACAGCTGCCACTTCCTTTATACACTGCTATCAGAAAACGGCCCAAGCGTCAGTTCGATCACTAGGTGATCAGTACACGTGGGCAGGGAATGATAAGTGAAGATAGGCGAGAGGAAAATTGAGAATAAAGTAGTGCTTAAATAAAGGCAACTTAATCTGTGATGATATGATGGATGCTAAGCGAACTCAGTGGTTCAATACCGATCCCACGCAGAATAACATTCTTTAGACTTTTCGAATCACGCGAAAATCCTATTCTACATTTCATACTCGCAAGAGCGACTTTTTCACTTACGTCTTGTTCTATAACCCTGATTTTTATCCGCTGGTTGACAATGTTCATAAAAAATGGTTTACATGTACTCTACTCACAGGATTCTATAAGCTTATTTTATATATTTTATTTATTTTATAGCTTATTTATTTATAATTGTTCCTTATAAATAAGGAACAATTATAAATAAATAGAACCACGGTTCCTATTTAAATAAAATAAAATAAATAAAGAAAGTTAAATTCCAGTCGAGGGGAAATTTTATCATTGTTAACAATATTAAGCTATTGGTTAAGATATTAATGAAAACTCATCAATACCCTTATATATTTGAAGTTATTAAAACACATGTAAACAAAAGAAAATTCTTGTCTTCTTTTCTTTAAATGATTAAATAATTAATTCAACGCCTAATATTTTTCCTGACTTGGCCATGATAGGGGGGCTTTAGAAGTGTTCTTTTGGAATAGATAGGTATAAAGACTTGTTTGAAGAATGTAAAATCAATTCTAAAAAAATATTACAGTTTATTTTTATTGTATGGGTCCATGAGTTTTATAGTTTCTGTTATAATTTTCAGACTAGAAATTAACTAATTAACTAACTAAATTAACTTCTTTTTTTCGGTTAATTTTTACTTTTGATAGTTAAATGCTCATTTTCTAATTTATTTCACTATACTAATTTTTAATTATAATTCTAACGCATTTTATTTTATATTTTTAAAAGGCCTTAAGAATATAACAACAATAACATAAGTATTAGATATTAATTATTACTGATTGAAATGGGTTTTTTCCTATATTTGTTCTACAAATATTATTATTGTTGTTGTAGAAGTCGAGAGACTGTGGGCCACCAAAACAGCGGCTTTGAGAATGCTGACTTGGGGATAATATTACTTAAGGCATTATATTATACCGTATTTATTTTAGTGTATGTAATAATTAGGGTATTAAATGCTTAGTAATTTTGTGGACCCGTAGTTATTGTTTATCATGATTGATTATCATTTATTTATGTACGGTAAACTGCAATATTATGCAACTGGTCAACATAAATTAAGTTATTTCATAACAGAATATAACATTGTTTATAACAATAATAATAATTATATTAAAAACTAGGTTAAATAATAATAGTAACGCACCTAGGTGATTTTTTTTTTTAAATAATTTACTATCGTATTTTTTACGAGACAACAATTAACTAATTATCATGGAATGAAAATTGCCAGCCAATTGAGTCTAGAAACATATATTCCATGTAGAAACCATAGAAACATATATTATATGTACACACTAGTGCTACATTTTATATTAGCATTATATGTTTAATGAATTGTATCAAATTGAAAACGATAATTTTACAGAAATAACATGATATTTTAAAGGTATTTAATTTTTTTTAAAATACTTTCAGTCCTATAGATATAGTAAAATACTTTAACTATAATGAATATTTTGTTGAAATTTTTCTGAGAAGGATTTACGATTTATTAAGTAGAAAATATCATTTTTAGCAGTTAATTATTCAATTAAATATTACTATCCTAATGTTTTTAATAATATTAGCAGTCCCCATGATTCGCTCACTCTATAGTTTTGTAGTAAATTAAATATTTATATGACTTATTGATTATTTATTGGTGATCTTTGGAAGACGAAATTTAAAAACACTAGATCAATATCCTGAGTCATGGGGTCACAGGAGTTGACATTTGCCTGATTGATTGTTAGTTGAATCGATATGATAAGAACTATTCCTTCGTGGAAGTAATCACATTCTTTCGTAGAAAATGATAGAACTATATTATAATTTAAATAATAGAAACTAGAGAGAAAAGTTAATTATTACAAGATATTGTGTAATATCGGTTAACTATTGAAAATTTATTGAATGAAGTGTTAATTATTTCCAAGCATAAACTTGATTTTTGTTTATTTTCCGATGTTAAATATGCTGTATGATGAATGTATGAGTAAATCTTCCATATATAATTCAAGTTCGAAGATAATAACTTTTCCACCAAGTTCGATTTAGTTTTCTTTAACATCATTATAACAACTATATATTTTTTCATAATTACACTAAGGTTTTTATTGTTCATTTCACTTATTATTTTTATATATAGTCATACAACGTTTTTTTTTTGTTTTTTTTGGTTACAACAACCGAGTAAGGCCATTTCCCCAAGACCCGTGCCTGAAATCCAATATTTAGCAGATAGTGTGGAAGTATACCAGGAACCAGCAGATACTGATGGTTAAGTGAATCTAGCAATTATATCTATAGATTTTTAACCTTTTTTTTATTTTATTTCTCTTTAATTGTACAAAAAACACCAATGACTCCTAAATAACATTCTAAATGTTTTACAAAAAATCTCAACTTCCAGCATTCTTCTTGCCTTTTTAAAAAAGGTTTTTTAATGTAGGCCTGATCCGATTTTTTTCTGAGAATATTCAGACAGAAAGCACGACTATGACACCTGCAATGCAACTGGATTACTATTACTTAATTTTGTTATTTTTTTTTAATCTAGCAACTATTCGTACAAGGACTCAACTGTGTTGTACATAACATCTGTTGTAATCAACAACAAATGTTGATTAGATTTTCAATTCAAGTTAGTAGTACCAACTAACGCGTCAGTAACATTGAGTACATTCACCTACAGAAAAGTTCCCTAATTACCCGTACTATCATATTTTCCCGGGAAAACTGACTATCGCTTAAAAACTAAAACCTGTCGAGAGGAAAAGTAAACCTCGAAGTATTTAAAAAAAAAACTTCTGAATGTAACAATTATTTTAAAAAATATATAAAACTAATAGTTAATCATAATAGATTATAAATAATAATTTCGACTCCTTCAATTTCAGAGGTGGAATCTAATGGCTGCTTTAGGAAATACGGGTTACATGTCTTAAAGATTCCAACGGGACAATATTACTTTTACTCTTAAAACATACTTAACCCTCATTATTAAAAAAAAAGTTTATTTATAACTATAATCATTGTACTCATCATAAATATAATTTTATTGATTCAATATTTTTTTAATTATTTTTTTTTTTTAATTATTTTATTGAATTGTACAACTGTAATATATACATCTAGTACAAGGGCTGAATAAATAAATACATGAAAGGACGTGTAGAGGCACTACCCATTGGCAGCACTCTAATTATATTTCTATTATAGGAGGTCTCGAGGCCATCTTCTCTTCAGACGCCTAGGAGGATTGTCCGGGATGGAATTGGAACCAAGGATGGAAACTAGTGGGTTTGGATGGGCCTGGAGTTTATTATGGAATGATAGGTATCTGGAATGGGCTAAATCGGTAACATATGGAACGTTCAGGTCATTATGGATGGTTTTATTTGTGACAAAATAAGGAGCGTTTAGGATTTTGCGAAGGATTTTGGATTGCAAGGATTGAATACAAGAGGAATTTGATGGTTTGGTGGAGCCCCATAGTTCAATTCCGTAAGTCCATATAGGTCTTATCACAGTAACATAAATAAGTCTTTTGTAATTGATATGAAGCTTTGAGCGTTTGTCTAGTATGTGTTGAAGTAGTCGGAAGCGTCTAGCTGTTTCTTGTCTTTTCAGTCTTGTGTGAGGGTTCCAAGTAAGACGTTTGTCTAAGTTGAGTCCTAGGTAGCGGATCTGTTCAACAGGGATAAGTGGAGTACTATTAAAGGATACAGTAGGACAGGAAGTCATGGGTTTTCGGCGAAGGGTAAAGGTAATTTGATGGGACTTTTTGGAAATGATTTTAATTCTCCAATTCCGAAATATTTTTTAATTCATAAAAAATAAAAACCTGTAAAATACCTTTTGTATTTAACAATAATTCACATGTTATTTAACTAAGAAGCATGTAAATATGATAACTTTAACCCCTGGAAAAAAAAAACAAAAAAAAAAACGGAAAAAACTTATTAATAATAATAAATAAATTCTTACGGAAATCTAAACCTTGATTCATAATTATGAACATAAGTTACTGTAATAAAGTATTTACAATTGTTCATAATATTAAAATTATAATATGTATATAAGTGCTATAAATAAAATTAAAATTAAAATTCGTATGAATTATACTAACGACCAATTATTAGTATTATGTAAGTATATAATGTGAATTAGTTTAGCATGTATTTTTTTTTTTTACTTATTCAATAAAAGAAACATTTGTTGAAATTAATTTAAATCATTCAAAGAAATTTAATTAATTCAAACTATATTAAATTCGTTTCATTTAGCTAAAATTAAGTTCTATATGAAAAATACGAAATGAAATTTCATAAAAATACCGAAGTTTCGGGTATAATATTTTGTGTTATCAAAATATTTTTCATATGGAAATATTGGTATGAACAGAATATTTAAATTTTTATTGATTCGATTCGCTTCACTTAGATATTTATTATTAAGGAATTATTCAAGAAAAATAAATAAAAATTTATCATTGCAAAATAAATAAATATTCTTATTGAAAAAATTAAATTTTTAATCATTCCTTCATTATATTTGAATGAGGAAATCAATATACGATATATTGAAAAATGTAGGTATTTTAAAATTCATGAGTAAAACTTATTTATAATTTATGGATTATAAATTTATTTTGTCTTTCCTTTATTTAATATTAGCTTCTCGGCTGTATTTCTTGTGGAGGCATAATGAAAATATTTTTATCATAAGATAAATTTGATATTTATATAATCAGATACATCTGAAGGATTGACCAAAAAATAAAAATATGTAATCGATTCGGTATTTTTCAACAATTACCCTATTTTTTTGTAATAAACAATATTTAATTCCTTCTATTTCCTATTTAAATATCATGGTAATAGTTTTTAAGTATTGATAAATATTTTTGTTGTTCTAGTTTTCGGGTTTAAATAAGAATTCATTCTAAAACATTCGTTTTATTCTTGAAAAGTTCAGCTGTGCTATGATTGAAATGCCAAGAAGGGATCGGTAGCTAAGTATAAAAATTTATTTATAGCGAACAGTTTACAAAACCCGAAAATACCCCCACAAAAGTAAAAGCGGTTTACTCCATTTCTGACCACATACCTTGAACTATAACACAAACAATTGTTAAAAAAAGTTTTACTTCCTATGATTTATTGATATCAGGAATCTTATATACTTTATTAATAAATATTACATGATAATCGGAAATTCTCCAGTAGCCTCTTTGAAATTATTTGTCAATGTTTAAATGTCCAAACGAATTCTTGAGAAATATTAATTATGACGCTTTAAAAAATATATCTTGCTTTGATTATGTTTTACATATACATACGAATAGTTACGCCTGTAAAAATAAATAGTAAATATGTTTCAAATCAGCATATAAGTATTTGTAAATACTGAAATATATATTTGCAGACGATCATCCTATTGTTTATTACAATGAATGTTATGATTAATATACTCTGTTTAACTACAAATGTTAATGTTAGTTATAGTTATAAATTAATAAATGTACATTAAGTAAAAATAAATAAATGCTTGGAAATAAACTGCTTAGAAGATCTTATTTTTAGACAAATCAATTTCCGTTACATTGTGATTTTGATCACTTGAGCTATCCCGCTTCCAACCTGGAATAAAAATTACTTTAATGCCAATACTATGTTATAAAAAAAATTATAAAAAATGTGAAAAGTGATACTTAAATGCTCAATAGACTAGAGAAAAATTTAAATGTTTCAAAATAATTAAATGCATTAAATAGTGCTGAAAATATATTAATTATGTTTTGTTCAAATCCATTCGCTTTAATTTAAAATTGTCTCATTTAATCATGAAATTCCATTACTAGGCGAGGTATTTTTAATAGGCCACTATGTTGATTGGTAAATAATTAAATACATAAATGGCAGAAAAGACGTATCTTAATTGCGCCTTTAGTCGAATTTACTTTAAATACATATTTTTATATAAAACGTTGGTGGGGATTGTCAAATATAATTTATAGAATATCAATATGTGCCAATCAATAATCGGTTGGATACTATATGATATGCTGTATTGTATGATATACAATATCTGAAATACTATAATATATGATACCCCAGATACACGAAGATCCCAGTCACCCAGATATCATGAATGAACGAGCAGTAGTGAATGACTGAAACGTGGGAGTTGGTGAATGAAAGGAAGAAGCCGTAAAAGTGCGGTGTAAAGCCCCGGTTTAGGGCCAATAAAAAACTTTACGGCTATTAGTATTGACAATAAAACATAACAAGCTGTTTAACCGCCGGCACGCGTCCTCCTATCTCTGCCTCTTGTCTTGGCCACCGCGTTTATCCTCATGCTATCGTCTCGGCCGGGTCTGAGGGGCGTTCTTTGGGTCGTCTCGGAGTTCAGGAGGTCAGATGGGGTTGTAGAAGTTGTTGGGTGGAGAAAAATGTAAGAGTTGTTCGAACGTATCAATAAAAGGTTTCATAGCTTATAACAGTAATATACATACTATAAATATTTTTCTTATTTAACATTAAAACATTATAATATAATATTTATATCTTCTCTTCATCTTTCTCCATCTCCTTTCTTCACACCTATTTCTCCCATCATCCCTTTAGCATCCATCATAGTTTTAATCAAAGAGTTCATTTTTATTTAACATCATAATTTTTTATAATATATCTCAGTTCTCAAACTGATATTTTATATCTCTCATTCTATAGTTTCTTCTATACTTACATCATATTTTATATTAATATGATTTTATTTATATTAATATAATTTTATAATATATAACATCCGATACTGATATTTTAAATTTTATATTTATATCTTACTTCTCTGCATATCATACATGAGATTCCTATTCTTTACTTTCTACATAATTCTTCTGTATTTATTCTTTGGCATTATATTTTGTATCAATTTTCTTTCATGTTACTTATGTAACTACCTAGAAGTCTATTATCATAGATTTTTTATTTTATCTTAATTATACTAAATTTTCCATACTTTTATATCTCACTCTTTATATTTATATCTTTTTCATTTTGTAACTTTCTGTTTAACTTGTTTTCTCTCTTTATATTTTGTTTGCATTATCACCTTTCTATACATCTATTCTGTAATCATCTTTATTCATATATCCTTTCATAATATATCCTTCACTTTTTTCGCTCAATTTTTCTATATCCCTAAATTATTATTATAATTTTATTTTATTTTATTATATTCTTGGTACTGTTATGTATTTTTATAGCCATTTTTGTTTTTGTCTGTTTTTTCTCATAGCCCTGAAGATGACCTAAAAAGTAGATCGAAACGTCGGCACAAATAAAAAATAAGTTTCCACTTATTTATTGTGTACATTTTTGACTGCACCCCCCAACTATTTCCATCCTCCATTAGTACTTACAGTCAACGAATTTCCTCTTTAAAACATTATAATAAAAATTAAAAAAAAATCATCAGTATAGCTAAAATATGAAAAAGAGAAATTTGGAAGCCAAGTTAACCATAACATGGGACATGAATATCTCACCAACAAAATTTTAATTAAATAAAAATAAATTAAAAAGTGTAAAAATAAAGATTCAGTTTTGATTACTCATAGGTTACTACAATCCTCCATCTGTCGTGATATATATTATAACCTTTCAATATTATTTTTGCTAGTTTGGAGCAGGGTATCAGTGTATAGAGTGCTGATTTACTGACAGATAATTTAATCTTTTAACAGCTACGGATGGGCCTTGAGATATCTACAGACCCTTCTGGGGCTCTCCCATCCTCTATATAGTGAATACCTTCGGGATTGGGGAAATAGAATCCTCTGTAAAATAGACGAATACCAGGCGTGATCATTCCAGCAGACTGCAGTCTTTACCATATACTGAACGTAATGACCTTAATGAATAATAGTAATGCAGTTTTTTTTATATTAATACGCTTTTAAAATCGCCTATATGATTATTGAAATTGAATTGTCAATAGTAGGATACAATTCAAAAAAACTAATTACAAAATCGGGAGATACAGTTTAGTACGAGGGAGGTCTGAAAAGTTTCTGCCGAATATCCCCAAAGTTCACCAAATGGTGAGAAACGACCGCCGAATTAAAGTGAGAGATAGCAGAGGTTATGAACATGTCAAAAGAACGTGTTTGTTACATATTATATCAACAGTTAGATATGAGAAAGATGTCCGCGCGTTAGCTCACGTTATACCAAAAATGTGTTCGAATGTACATTTCCAACGCTCTGTTGGTGCAGTCTTGGCGCAATAAATGAAACTTGGATACACTATTATACAGCCCGAAACAAAAATACAGTCCAAACAGTGGACTGCAAAGGGGGAACCGGCTCCAAAAAAATCAAAAACTGTTTTCTCGGCAGGGAAAGTGATGACGACTGTTTGCAGAAAAAGAAAATCCTGTTTCACCAAGACAACGCCCCGTCTCACACCTCAGTTGTTGCCATGGCGAAAATCCACGAATTACGGTTTGAACTGCTTGACCATCCGCCTTACTCACCAGACGCACCCGAGCGACTTCTTTTTTTCCCTCATCACTAATTGCGCTCGGAGGACAGAGATTTTCTTCAAATGAACCTTCGTGAACGATGATTTTGCAGAGAAAAACGCCTAGTACTTTTTGGACAGGTTACAGAGATGGGAGCATCGCTGGGAGAAGTGTGTAGAGTTACAAGGAGACTATGTTGAAAAATAAGAAAAAATTTCTTGTATTTTTGTTAGGTCGGAAACCTTTCAGAGCACCCTCGTAAATACAATGTTTAACAGTGTATACAATGAAATGTATACAGTTTAGCTACATTTCTATGATCTCCATCCAAAATACAATTAGACCACTTGATAGCTAAAGGATCAAAGAGTTTATTACAATATGTGAGGACTGTGAGGCAATCCGCACCGCCAATTCTGGTTCATTTTGCTTCGTATAGAGATTTAAATTCAGTATAACTTTTGGCACGAAGCTACAATGTTAATTTAAGTTCTGTTTTCGAAATCTATCGATGAATAGTGAACAATAGTGGCAGTAATTATAATGAGGTGTAGAATAAAAAAAAAATTGTCAAAAATATATTATGTCGGCCTATAAGCGTGAAAAAGCCAAATCCAAATACACATATCATACAATTAACATTACCATAGGTAGATATCATAACTAAAAAAACTGATACGGTTGGAAAGGCTTCCCAAGAGCGATCGAATGGTAACAACAAAACACCTTATGACCGAGTTAATCAGTGGCAGGAACGTAGAAGAATGAATCCGCCCGAGCCAACGAAGATGCTAGTACATCTGCAGCTGGGGCGTCCAAATTATGCAAAAAGATAATGAAATCACTTCTATATCGAGTAGGCATCGATTGTGATTAAGAAGACACATGATAACGACGTTCGATAGTAATCCATTCGGACATAAGTGTAATGTGTATAATCTTCCACGGTTTCTGCCAACGAAAGAAAAACAAACACTCTTAATATTACTTTCACTGAAGAGCTAGCAGAGGACTTTAAACGCTGCGGCACGTGTCAAAAATCACTAGACTCATACAAAATGCCCATGTTGTAACGTTCAAACGGATTTGTGTATAAATCTAACACACGAGCTGCCCGCATTACATCTGATCAGTGCACGTCTAGTATCACTGCGACTGCCATTGATGGAGATACCTAGGTTGCTTTAGGAAGGCAGGTATGGTATCATCAGACAAGATACATTAATGTACCCGTGGATGTGGACACAATGGTACAACAGCTACCGCGTCAATTGGACGATGATCAAGAGTTCAATGCTAACAAGATGAATATGATACATAAATCTAAGTATCTAAACCTGTGGTTAAAAAAACTTAGGTACAATTCTTTCTTGGTCTACCATTGTAAAAGCATTACAAGACTACAGTACACTAGGATTCAATTCATGCTAACACAATAAGCAATTGCATGCTGGCCAACGCCACCGATGATGATCCGATCGATCATCTACAGTGTGACAGAGGTTCACTGGAGTTCTGCTTGCAGGGAGCACACTATGCTTTGGAATGAAGCACATTGCCTCGACCTTGCTCTGGGCCAGTATTCAACGCCCCTGAACATTATTTACGACCTGTATGCGGAAGAACTTTTTTTTTTTTTTTTTTTTTTTTTTTTTTTTTTTTTTATGCGGAAGAACTATCCTTTCCTTTGATATAATATGCAATTAATAATATTTTATATAAAAAATATTACTCGTTATCTACGTACTACACACAGCCACACCCCAATCTAAGATTTTTTCTACTAGAAATGATGATGTGAGTGAGTCATAGCATTTATATAAGCATTAGGGATCCAGACTATCTAAATGATCAGCTGAATTTATTCATAAAATGCTTATTTTAGAGTTATGTCGTTGTTCTTTTAGAGGAGCGATATGTACACATATAACATACAAAATAAAAATCAGAACTCACTTGGTGCAAAGTACGATTCGTTATTTCACTCAAATAACTTTATTACTTCCTGAAGACAACACTTAGTAAAATCATGAAAAATTAAATAATCATTCTAGTATTTATGAAAAAAAACCTGTATCACCACAACCCATGAAGGATCTGGGGTTCAGTACATGGTAGATACCGTATATAACGGTTGTGCAGGGGCGGTTAGGTTCCTAGGACACGCTCGACCGCCTGATTTTTTCCCCTTATTTTGGGAACCAACTTTATAGAGGTTGGGTGAGTCCCGGGAGGGTCCTAGAAAACCATAGGATCTCCTAGCTACAATACGATCAGTATTCAGTATTTATGAAAGTGTCTAGAAAATGCAAAGACATATGAGACGAGAACAAAAGCAACTGATCTTAAACTGACATGGCCTCGGTTTTACTCAAGTTAAAATAAGGTTATACAATTTAAAAAAAAATAAAAATGTTGGTATTTCAGAAAATTTCTGGAGAATGGAGAAAACGCATGCGACAACTAAAAAAAACTGAGATCAAATCGATATCATTTGACTCGACGGGTTCACGGACGACTACTGTTATAAAATTTCTAACATGCCTGTAAAGGATTCCTCGAATTCGAATTTAAATATCTTCCTACGTAATTAAAAACCGGAGTTTATATCAGACGACTGGGAGGAGAAGGATGATGGGTGACAATAAACATAATAACTTTATTGTCGTGGATTTCTCAGAGCTACTTCAGTAGAGACCTAGTTTTAAAACTGCCAAAGACGAGAGATGTTCCGGGGCTCGTTAATAATTCCGAAATGAAAGGGTACCCACTTTATGATATAAAATACGCCGAATTTCTCCCGGAGTCCTTAATAAGACAGCTCAGCAGCACGGGTGGTCCCGCGATATACGATCTTCTCATTTGAAGGCCGGGGAGGCAGCAGAGGCATCCAGGCACCTACAAATGAGCTGCTTGCCGGTCCCAGAACTTGGTCACGTTTCTAATTTATACTCTGTTTCAAAAATAGCTTGTGTAACTAGACGATTGCGGGGGAAACAGGCAAGTGTTTTAGCCGGCGAGGGGAAAGGAAATTCTTATATTAAATATTCGGGGAAATAACAGATACATTGGAAATATCGAATGAATACATTGAGGGTAGCTAAGTAGGTATGGTGATGGATGAGTTGCTGTGCTCAAGTTCCGGCTGCAACATATGAATTATTTATAATTTATTTTTATTAATTGTTATTTTGATGGTCATTATTATTAAATAGTTTTGTTTTGAAGAGAAAAGATTTGTAAAAAAATATTTAAAAATAATCACCACCAAAATAACAATTACATGACAAATCTTTTCTCTTCAAAACAAAAATATTTAAATATGAATTATTTAATCTTTTAACAGCCATGAAGGGACCCTGTTAAATCTACAACCACCCCTGGGGCTATCCAGTCTCTAAAAAGAGGGTACCCTTAATTGGGGGGAGACCTGACGGTTGAGCTTGATCTCGACGAATCCCCTCCCTGCACAACCGTTGTCCTTGAAATACCACAGCTTAGCATGTACTGAACCCCAGACCTTTCATGGGTTGGTATTGGTACAGTTTTTTTAAAGCATTAGTAAAAGACGCTTCTCCTATAAACGTTCCTACACTAAGCATTATCAGTTCGGAGTTAAAGCTATGTTTCGAGCTATATATTGGTGTGGCTCTCGGATTTGCTTTACACAATCTAAATTCAAATCTATCCGATATTCGGAGGAAGAATTACTCCTCCATTTCGTGACTTTTTAGTATCAAGGATGTTATTGCAAACAGTAAAGTATCTTGTTCGTTTAAAATCCTGTTCTATTTTGTTTTAAAAAGGTTATTTACCTTTTTTTCTTTAAATAACGTATCCATTTGGTCTTTTTCTTTTTTTTTTGTTTATGATTTCACCGCTTATTTTTTTAAATTACAGTCGTCAGAACCGAATGTCAAAATAATTGGAAAAGAATTCTTCGTTAACCATTCTTTTTATATATTAATTATTATGAAATTAAAAAATATAGGAAACATTACATATTATAAATTATTATTTGGTCTAACATATTAATATCTTACATCAGGATTTAATTTTGGTATTTTAGTTAGATGAACCATTTTAAAAGAATGGTTTTTTATATCAAAATGTTCAATTCTTTTTTTTCAGAACCTCCTTTATTATATTAAATTACAATTACAAATAGGTCGTAAAAACTATGGTTTCTATATAAATAAAAACCTTCTGTTACCTTTCGGTATTTTAAGGCGTTACAATAAAACGTTCAATTCGATTTGTTAAACGCTTTTTAACACACTAATCAAAATTAAAGTTTACTGATTCCCTGAGTAAAGATTACTGAGTAAAATTAAATTAAATTTAAAGCTTAGCTAAAATAATTTGTACTAACCAGCACGCCGTTGTAAAAACTTCCTAAAGGCTTGAGTAAAAATTTATCCATTTCTGAGCGTATTCATTGTGTGCCACGTTTCGGCTGAACTTTTATGCTATCATCAGAGCTGTGGAAGAATTAATTAAAAGACATCAACAGTGCAGTACCAAAGACAACACTATTATATATCCAAAAAAATATGGAATAAAAAATAATGGGGTATAATGAAGAAAATGAAATATGATTTGAGATGGTAATAAAACAAAATACAATTATATGAGAACTATTTTCACAATGAATGATGTACTAGATATGACTGGTAAAATTAAATATAATGTTAAAATTAATAACAATTGATTTGAAAGAGCGATAAATGTTTAACTGTACCTTCAACCATTTCATATATAACTAGAAAGTCTATATCCTATATAATACATACACACACAAGCGCGCGCGCGCGCGCGCGCGCACACACACACACACACACACACACACACACACACACACACACACACACACACACACACACACACACACACACACACACACACACACACACACACACACACACACAAGCACACACACACACACATATATATGTATCATCATGCATATATATATATATGCATGTATGGTCCATCGTTACCACATCATTATGTATTCTTTCAGATTTTTCTCAGCTGAATACAACAATAATTCCAATATTTCTCTGTAGTCTTTCAAGTTTTAGCTTCTCCCCTTTTCACATTTCTTTAACACCTGCTAACGCAACATTTTTTTTGTTTTTTTTTGTATTCCTATTTGAATACAAGGTCCCATGATAAGGCAATACTATCTCAGAAAACAGTAAGTAGGAGAAAACACACTTACCAGATTTGCTTCCTAAAAAAGCCTTTTCACCTCAGATATTTTTTCCCACCGCCGACTGACAATCAATCAACTCCTTCAAAAAAGATTTTAAGAAGGAAATACAAAAAAGAAACAACTCCCGGTTGCCGAAAAGTGGTTGGGAACCTTGAGCAATGACGTTCGGATTCCTATCGGAGTAGCCGTGAATTTTATTCTTTCTATTTTTAAAAACTGAGTTCAAAACCATTTTCTGAATAAAATGCTCCTTTCTTAATATTTAATCATAACATTACTTCTGTTGAAAGTTTTTTTGTGTATTTTTTCTTTCTTTGTACATTATGATCCTGTACAGATACATTTAAATGTGTCCAGTTGTTTTTAATTTGAGACTGGTCTATTTGGTACCAATGTGAATTTTTTGTGAATTGTAGAAAATGATATAAGAAATAAATATTTAAAAAAATATATTACTAATTATTTCCCATTTTTTTAATCATTATAGAGTGTAATTTTCATATATGCAACAGCAATAATTTTTTATAATAATTATAATAATTTTATTACAAATATAAATTCAAGAACATCTATTGCAATTAAAACGACTCTTTTGTATTTCAATTCAATTTTAAACAATAATATTAACCTTATCTCTTAACTTTTCAAACAATTTATAATAGCAAGTGTTATCGCGAAACGTATATTCTAATCTTAGAATGATTATCAGGCTATATTGATTTCGAAATATGCTGTCATCATTTTTCACATTACGAAATGATATCTTCAATTAGACAAACAGTATTGGTTATAAATAGATTTTAAGAAATATTTATTGCTACATCCCATGACTAAATACTTACTATGGGATTATACTGTTTTGACATGGATGTGCATGAAGTTGAATTGAATGATCCCTTGCTCAACCGCCAGGTTTTCCAACAAGTAAGTGTATCCAGTTTATAGAAGCTGAGTGAAGCTTGAAGGATCAACAGCTAACTGCTGATACTGACTAAATAACTTAATAGTCATAACCGGTTTCCAAACCAGGACCTTGAGATCATTAGCACAGCTTTTACCTTCTAGACTACTCCTTCCCATACTACAAATATATTCTATATTTTTTTTAAAATAAATTAAAAATTAAATTATTGGTATTAAATATATCATAAAATGCATATATTCAATAGACTGTGAGAAAATGTAATTTCAAGACACAAATGAGATAAGTGTTAAATGAATTATTAGTTACTTAATATTATTTGCATATTTTTTTCCGTTTAGGCCTTCTTATGAATAAATATTACCTTATTTCAATTAATTATTTAAGTATTTTGTTAAAATGCATGTACTGGGAAATTATTAAAACTGAAATTCAATCCTGAGACTAAATCTATAAGAAGTTTACTGATTTCACAAAACTAAAATCATCAAATACTCGTAGGCATAGGAAAGTTTTATTAATATTAAGAATAAGCTCGAGCTAGATTATACTATTAATTATGCTACAAATTATTTATTAATTTTATGTATATTTATATTATACTTTTTTGGGATACAAATAAAAAAAAATTGCTTATTAATGTTACAAGAGAGCAAATCCAAGGAACAGTTTAAACTCTATTATGTGTTCTATACATTAGGACATTTGGAATATCGTATTTTGGATTTTCATATTAAGTAATATTTTTGCTATACTTTGCTAAAAAAATATGAACAGAACATAAAAAATTAAAGAAAATCGGAATCAGCAATCAAACTTTTTTAATTATGAAGGTTTGGATAATTGTTCACAGTATATGCAAGTTGTCGTGCGTTTACCGTCGTAATTATGAATCTATCACGTAATTAATTATCTTTTTATATTGCTTTACAGTCCGAAAATTCACAAAACGACCTTTTGCGAAATCGGAGGCGGGGCTGTGGAATTATTTAATAAGATATTTTTATAATTCAATCCCCGAACGCATTGAATAAATATAACATTTCTATTAGGTTTTAAATAACATTACACCAGTGTTTTTATTCATATTTTTTATTGTTACCTAATTTAATTCTAGACTTTTTATTTTTCATAATTTGAATACTTTTTTGAAAAACTTTAATCAAATAATTTACATTCATTGAATTTGAAAAATTTAATCAGACAATAAACTGGAACTCTGTCCAGAAATAAAAATAATAAATAAATAAAAAGGACTTGAGAAACCCGAAATCAGAATTCCAAATGAACTCTATTCAAATAGGGCAGAGAAAAATCAGAAGTTTTACACAACACTCCCAAGGCCTGACAGTATTTCACGAGGAACTGTAGAGTAAAAATATAAGGTGTCCTTATTATTTAATATCATCATTATTTATATACCCTTAGTATTAATTTAATTAATATATTTTTAGAGGGAATAATTAATTAATGAAAATTAAGATTTAAAAGGATTCGTTGTTTTGGAAGCGGCATTCCTCACTGCCTGCCAAACTGTAAACAAGCTATTCTGGTTCAATGAACTCTTGATTAGGACCAATTCACCATTAAAATTTTAACTTTTTAAATTTATTTATTGTTTGTTACAATATTTTGTATATATTTATGGCATCGAAACGCAGCTTTGATACTTGTTAATTGAAACAAAAAACATAATTTATTCTTAATATTTTATAAACTAAAATCTTCGGACAGAAACGGAGTATAAATCAACTTGTCTTTACTTATTTATGAAGACATTTTTCAATATCTATTGAAACATGAATTAAGTTTAAGTATTTTATAGGAAAATATATATATCTTGAAAACAAGCCCCCATAGGAAGTTTCGATGATAAAGAAGAAAAGTAAAAAATAAAAACACTTTATAGATGGTTCCCACTTCATAGAGGCTGGGTGAACCACACGAGGCTCTCCAGATGCCACAGGATACATCTGTGGCTGTTAATAGATCAAATAATTTATCCGATACACCAGGATTAGACCTGCTCCCTAGATGAGAAGTGGAAGAAAAAAAATTTGTCGAAAAAATCGTCCAATTGCCATATTAGTATGTAAGGTTTTATTTAATTTTTAAATACATTTTTTTCTTAAAAATAATTTCAGAAAGTTAAAATAAACGTTTCAGCATAATAATGATTATTTTATCTACTTGCGATAAACCACATTTATCTAAAAATTAAGTTAATTAAAGGAAATCAATGATAAATTTGTAAGTTATGAACCAGGTAATTAATGTTAAAAGTGCACGATTTATGCATAAGTGGGTATCAAGGCATAAACCAGGGGTCACTTGTGGTCTAGTGGTTACCATAACAACCTACCATGCTCAAGAACGCAGGTTCACAGCCCGACAGTTGGTCCTAGAATTTTTTAAAGGGAGTAAAAAATCCTAATTATGCCATGCTTCAGAAGGGAGGGAAAATGGAGTTCCGAGCCTTTACAGTTTCAAATATTCGTTTAAGATTCCTCTCATACTTACACCTGGACAGGCAAAATTTAGGAATTCACCGTACGATCAGCCATAGCACCATTAAAGGACGTTAAAATAAATAAACAAGTCATAACACTTCTTCTAAAGAACAAGTTCCATGTCTTGTCAGAATTAAACTAAATTAGTTACAAAAATAAAAATTTAGGTATTTGTAAAGCAGAGCTTTCCTATTGTAGCAAATAATTCTTTTATTAACCATTAGGACATTTTTTAAAGCTTGAAACTTTTTTTAATTTAACTTATGTCATTATTCCCATTAAACCTCAAGTTCAAACATGATACAACTAAAAAATGACATTATTAAAAAAATGGAAATGGAATATCAGATACGTCGTTTGAGAATTAAATAGCTTCAACCCATACAGTACTGCACGCTTAACTCAAAATGACAAATTAAGAGTTATGACGTTCCTTTGAAGTAGCGATATGGGAGTCATGAATCTATTCTTTACAAATATCAAGGATGACCTGTGCTCATCTTCATGGCGGATCTTAACAAGAGAATAAAAACTCGGGGCATAAAATATAAACGTTGTGTCGCAAGTAAAAACTGAACATAGCGGGTGACTCATTTGCACCGGATAAAAACATATATACTCTCAAGAGTATGGCGTAAATATTTAAACAAATGAGGAACATAATCCCGCGATGTTTATGCTCGTGACAACTTTGCACGCAGCCCTGCCATTTTGTTTCCATCGCCGTTGGACGTCCAGATCCTCACATCTTCGAGTCCTGAGGTAGTTTTATTTTTAGCTTTCCCTCCTTCTTCTATTTATCAGCTTCTTTATATTCATTTATTTCGGGTCCTCCTCCCACCCACTCCTTTACATCTTTTTTCTATTTTCTCCCTCTCAGAGGACTATGTCGCCTTTCGTTTTAAATTATCCGACTCTTGTATCTCGCCTCCTCGACTCTCTGGTTTTGTTTTTCTTATTTCCTCTCGGTGCCTTGCTTCCCTGAGAGCTGCGAGGTCTTAGAGGGAATATTTCAACCGCTGATTTATTCTAAGGAGATGGAAACTGTAACCTTACGGGAAATTTGCATTAAATCTTGAGCAGAAAAGTTTCAAGTTGAAGAAAACATCAGTTTTTTTTTCAATCACGTATTTAAAAAAAAAAAAACATTCTTCCAAATACATACTTTTCTGTATATTGAATATCATCAATTAAAAATATATTCATTGATTAAATGATATAATTTAAAAACCAGTGATTTTCAATCGGTTAAGATTAAATGCATAATTAGAAAGTGCCCTAGGAGTTTTATCCAGAAACTATGCACAATTTTTCTCAATACATTTCTTTCTACTAATATATTTCTTTAATTCTATAGTATTCTACGCATTTTCTTTGAATGTTCCGAGTATATACAGGGTGTCCCATATCAAGTGGATCAAACGTTTTTTATGTTTAAACAAAAAAAAATTCAGAAAAACGTTTCAGGTAAAAGTTGTAGTTATTCAGGCCTATTTTGAAGAAATAAAAAAACACTCTTTGGTTTTTCACTTTAAATGGTCAATATCGACCTTCAAACAATGTAGTTTCCCCTTGACCCCCATTTATTTTTATTTTTCTAAAATGTACAATACAAGACATTAACATTTATAAAATATTAACAGTGGCTGGAAAATTTAGAAAATTAACTTTTTCTATAAAAACGTCGAAACAGAAGGTTTTTAAATGTCCAGACATTTTCTAAAAGATTCTAAATACCTTGATTAGTAAGTTATTACGACTAAAAACTCTTAAATAAAATAACTTAATGCTACATTACGTTTCCTCGTAAAGAAGGTATACTGAAGTAGTGAACTTTGAATGCTTTTTCTACTTAAACTATGAAAGAAAGAAAAAAAATGTTACACACATTTTTTCCATGTTTTGGATTGTTCATTTCAGAAAAATATAAATAAATGGGGGTCAAGAGAAAACTACATTGTTTGAAGGTCGATAATGATCATTTAAAGTGAAAAACCAAAAAATGTTTTTATTTCTTCAAACTAGGCCTCAATAACTACAACTTTTACCTGAATCCCTTTTCTGAATTTTGTTTCGTTTAAAAGTTAAAAACGTTTGATCCGCTTGAAATGGAAAACTCTGTATACACACACACACACACACACACACACACACACACACACATATATATATATATATATATATATATATATATATATATATATATATATATATATACATATATTATATTGAAACAGAAGTTTGGGTTGGTATGTTTTAGATAAATATTAAAAAATAGAACTTAAAAAAAAAATTAATAAATTTAAGATCATAAACCATTTAGAAGGTGTGTAATGTCCATATTTTTTCACGTTTCGTCTTGCTACATACAAATAAATTAGACGTTTGTGAAAATGTCTGAGAATATTTAACAAAAATTAAAGTACATAAATAAATGAAAATAACAATTAAATAAAATATTAAAACTGAATCCGAATTAAAGTCCTATCTGTCTTTATTTTATCGATAATTAATTAGTTCTACAACTGTCAAATTAGGTAAACGTTGAATCCAGATATTAATTTTTTACTATAAAGAAGAAGGGATGATTCAATTTTTTCTCTATTGCAATAAATTTTAAGACCTATTTTAAAAGATAAATTAATAGAAACAATAAAATTCAAATTGAATTTTTCTTAGAGGTTTATCAGGTCATTAGATTGGTTTTGTCCCTTTAGGAGTAGAAATTAGTGTTTCTTGTAATGAATATTAAATACTGGGACTGGAAGATTCAAAATGTTTGTGCTAAATCTCTCTTCATCAAAAAAAGCAGACTACTTTGGGTAATCCTATGTTTTGTTTATTTATTTTTTCAATAATACGAAAACATAGAAGTTTTTCTATAAAATTATACATTCCGATTGTAATTTGATAAAAATATATGATTTTGGAATCTTGGAACGAAGTTGACAAGGGCAGAACATAAATTTACAAATACGGCAAAGGCCTCTAACTGAGGAATTCTAACACATGGCTTAATCACAACCCTAGGACATAAAATATTTGTACTATAAATATATTTCGATTACGAATGTATTATTATAAATGTGGAATCGTATCATTTATTCCTTCAACTGTTAATTATGGAATGGATAAACATAACGGGTTTCTGAACATTAAATTTTTTTTTTTTTAAATGAATATTCTAATCTCTACCACCCATCATGTACAGTATATTATTAACGAGGTAACAATCATAAGCATTAAATCATGAATAGCATACCATATTATGTCAGGTTTTAATTGATATCATTTTTTTTAATTGCCTAGATATAAGAAATTAATAAAGTTTTTTGTTGTGTGTATGTGTTGTTTTTAATGAGGCACTTGTGTTTTCGTAGGAGTGTTAGTGTAGTAGTAAGAGCGTGGCTGGGTGAGGGAGTGCTCGTAAAAGAGAGTTTTATTGCTCGGCCAGTACTAAATAGCCACTCGCTAGGTCAAGGTCGTTTATATTTATTTATAAACTCAGATATTTCCGCTTTATCTAGCTTATATATAAACACGTATATGCAAAATGTATCGTGCGTTGGTAAAAAAAAAAATTCTTTCAAATTATCTATATGTCAACATCCTTGGGACATGGGACCCTACTGGGGCTCACCCTGCCTCTATAATGTGGTTACCCTATATAGGTGGAAAATCCGATACAAATTTTTTTCTCTTAAAATATTTACTCTTAAAGTAATCATACACTTTTTCAATAATTGGTGCTTATCCGCGTACAATAAGTTAACTATAATTTTAGTTAATATCAGCCTTTCAATGATAAATTTGTATTATCATCAAATGGTCTAAAAGTGTACTAAATCTGTTCACGTAAAAAGAAGTTTTTAAAATGTATGTCACACATCAGGTAACTAACTATCTTGAAGCCACAATTAAGTAAAAATATCCTCCAGGATTCCAAAACCTAGAAAATTATTTAAGAGTAGTATAAATATTTTAAATGAAATAAATAGTCATAATAGCTTAATCATATGTTAAAGCTATAATAACAAATATTATTTTGGTAACAAAAAAATAAAATAAAAATATATAAATAATTCGAACAGCGTAAAGGAATCGATTGTGGTTTAGAAAACTAAATGCATTAAAAAATAAATAACACCAAATATTGACCAATCCCGTCTTAAAGTGATACATAAATAATTTTGTCATTAATGTTGTATTAAATAATTATTTTAAAAAATGGACATAAAATTTAAAGTTGTTATAAATTAATATCTATGTCCTATAATTAGTTTGTATGAAATTTCAAGGCAAAGTAAAATAATTAAGGTTTAAAGGAATGACAATAATGCTCATTTATATGTTAGAGTGAGGTTAATCTTTTGGTCAAATATTATTATTTATCAGCTTGTAACTATATAACATAAACTCATATATTCTATGAAATATTTAAAACATTATAATACAATATTACATTCGGATATTTTAAATTGACATTGCCCTCAATGATTTACGTTCACAAACTGGAAATTTAGATTTAATACAAAACAATGTTAGTATACTTAATAAATTAAAGTAAATAAGTTTTAGATATTAATTTTTGTTTATGCATTATAACTATAATTTTTGCGAGAAATCATTTCAGAAAAAATAAATAAATAACAGCACATATGAGGCGTTCGGGATTTCAAAAATTATCTTTTCCACATTTTCGGTTGTTTAATCAATCAATACGTAATGGTTCCGAAATTTCAAGTTCAGCACCTGACTACAAACACGAGAAAAAATACGAAAAAGTGTCGTGTTAGACAAAATTGCTTGACTAAACTGGCGAAAAGTGGTCCATTTGGATCTAAAACAATAATTTTTAAAAATAATTTTAATGTTTATTAATTGATAATAAAATATAAAAGATGTATAGAGTTAAAAACACTACTCTTTGCTATAATGTTAAAAATATGTTTGCCAATTCAAGTGCATACCTATACATAACTCGCTACATGAGAAAATGGAATTATACCTTTTTCTAAAATAACAGCTCGTTTCATTCATTAAAGTGTCTTAAATATCTTAAAATTAATTATTGTTTACGTAAATATTTATCAGAAAAATTATAGTTAGATAAAAGAAAGGAAACAGAGAATTATAAGTAAATAAATAGGGTAAAATAAGTCTGAGAAATAAACAAATAAAGTGTACAACTGATGGGCAGTAAAGTATCTCAGTTGTTCCTTTATCAATAAATTATGGCATAATTGGCGAAAAATATAAAAAACATTTGGAAGTTATCTGTTTTTGGTCCTGAACGCCTCATATGTTATTGTCCCCTGTCAATTGCGTAATTTTAATCGAATCTCAAATCTCAGTCAGACGAGGTAAGATTCCGCATACGATTGCTTAATGTGAACCTCACAATATATCAGAAGATAAGGAACTCTCGGACAAGGAAGATTTCGAAAGAGGGAGAGAAATAATTTATAAAGAGTCCCGGATCCTTGATATAAGAGGGGCATATTTTATTTAAATTAATGCCACCCCGGCTACGGGAATAAGAAAGCAATGATCTTATGCCCAAGTCACGCCTGATAAATTCATGAGGCGATTGGTCTGAGAAAAACCAGTATTCTGTCCCCGAGATCCAATCAGGTGGGGATGGGACATGGACCGCCATTGTAACTGAGAAAAAAGATGTGAAGGATTTTCGGCTCCTCATCTTCATTAGCGTATATTGATTTATTTATTTACTCCATTTTTTATCAAAGTGTAGTGTTACCCAAAGAGGGTAAAAGTGCCTCGGAATAGAAGCTGTTAGAATTTATTTTTTTATTTTACTTAATTAGTCGGTAAGTGGTACGACTTTCTCTTTTTTTCTTCACGTGTTCGAAAAGAGTTATTTAATCATAGACCGAAAAAAATAATAAAAAGAATCAATGAATATATTATAATTTATTGATAACGACTTTATTTATTTGATTCTTGGGCCGACTTCATCTTAATTCACTACTTGTAGTTTTTTTTTATTTCTTTATTTCAGGTTACCTCATCACTGGACAAACACTCTAAGCTCCCAATTAATTATAAAGATCCATATACCTGGATGGCTATTATAAGACCTACTTGAGTAAGTACATACTGCATACTACTATGCAGGGAGTAGATCATTGGTGCTCTACTAAGCCATCGAATACCTCTCTTATCCAATCCTTCTTTTAATAAGAATCAATTCATCCATAATAACCTTAATGTCCCATTTGTTGCTAAATTGGCCTGAATCCGGTACCAGTCTTTTCATGAAAACTTCATTCCCACCCAAACCCACTAGATTTAAAGCTCTTCAACTGCCGAAAGTCCTCCAAGGTATCTGAAAAGAAGATGGCATCGCGACCTAAGTTGATTAGTTATTTAATTACTACTAGTTGGAAATTTCTATACATGCCATTATCTCATGGCTTTGCGTATCCATCATTCAATTTACTTGTATTGTTGAAATAATGTTGTAAATTTCAATAAATAAATTTGTTTAAATTATTTACACAAATTGTAAATTTTTGGACTAGTATTTCCGTGGATTACTAATGAGCTCTTTATTCAAGACACTTTTGGAATTAAGTCTTGGCAATAACTGGTTGCTCGAAATAGTGGCACTTACAACTTTCCTTTATATCAAGTTAAGACAATTTTATGTTTAAGTTGTACCGTCAGCAAATCTAGCTAAGACTTCAATAGTGTTCCAACATTTTTCAAGTATATATATTTTAAATAATATTGGTTCTAGTGCATTACCTTGAAGTACTCCTGTTTTAATTTGCCTAATCCCATTAAATATCGCTCATACTTTCATTGAAAATTGTGTTTTTACGTATTAAAGTACTTGAATTAAGGAATATTAAACGAGATACATTATATAAAGTACACTTCCATGTTATAAATTTGGTATAAATTAGTGCCCTGATCAAACAATTATAGAAGAACCTATGATAATAAGTTCGTAATGAAGATTGAGAGAAGTCTAGACAGAAAAACAATAAAAATAATCTCATATTACTGTAATACTATTTGATATGTATGCGGTAGGAATTCCAAGCAATGCAAATCTTACGACTGATGCAAGGAACGTGAGTAATATCAAGTTCCAGAAATGGACGAAGAGAATAGTAGGGATATAATCCTTGAAGGATCATCCTCGCCAACAGCTTGGAGTATCCTGTATGCAAATACCTCCGGAATCCGATGCAATTTCACTTCGATCATCAGGCGGCTGTAAGAACTGGAGCGCTCATACTGCCGACATTACCATTTGCAATGGAATTTTTTTCTTTGCTAGAGAAGTATACGGTTAAGACCTTGAAGGAAGTGCATTCACTTAAGCAGATCTATTTTCAAGGATTTAACAATTTGAAAAAAAAAAAAATTGTACCACTGCAACTCATAAAGAAACTTGGGCTCACTACTTTGCTATCGTCAATGTTTCTTGGAAAACGGTTGTGCCTGGGATAACCATCAGGTTTATCCCAATTTTTTGGGTACTCACTTTATAGAGGCTGGGTGAGCTACCTATACCTCTATGGATCCATTCCCGGCTGTTAGCGGGATTTGAACTCGGAGCCTCAGCTCTCTACCACCGAGCCACTCCACTCCCTTTATAAATTTTAGATTATTTATCATTTTCATCAACCGAAAAAAATGACCAAATAAATTTACTGTGTATTCATGACAATTCATTGTTCAACACAAGAGTAAGCAAGGTATGTTGAAGTTATACAAATTGGAATGCCTAGGCAATTTCATACGCCATTTCATCGTTACAACCATAATTTCAATGTGAAAATATAGCTTTGCTGCAAATTTCCCCCCTTCGTTTTGGCCAACTAGGGTCCAAGTGCCAATTTCAATTCCTTCTCATTTGTTGCTTTATTTTCCTCCAATACTTTCTCAACCTTTCCCCATGTCTCTTCTTTCTTCCTTCCGACCACTTTGTGCCTATTCTTTTATTGCTTGTATCCTAGAATCTCAAGTTTAACACTATCCATCTGAAGGAATCTCTCTGTGCTTCAGCTTCTGTTTTTATGCTGTGTATTCCTAAATATTTTTGCTGCTATTTTATTAAATTAACTAATCAGTTATGAGCTCTATGTTGAATAAGATACAAGAATTGAATGTTCTTTATTAGGTCAAGTTATGATGGAAAATAGAAAATAATTACTAAACTAATTATTACCTAAAAGCTAATAGAAGGCCTATTGTTGAAGATTATTGGTTTTTAGTTTTACTAATGTTTTTAATCACCAACAGCATATAAGTTTTAAAAATAATAATAATAAATAAATAACCTCTCACTCAATATTCGAAGGGACATACATAGGGGACGTACATAAAGTAAGTGATAACATTTCAGAAAAATCCTAATAGTTAATTCCTTATCTAGTATTCTGAGTGAGCTTAACTCAATGTAAATCTTTTGTAATTCATGAAGCAACACGAAAGTTTTAGAAGATTAAACCAGTTATTATAGTTATGATGCCATGATCATCAAGATTTTAGTGGAGTCAAGTCGCGAAATCTTCCGGATTTCGTACCTCAACTCTACTCGAGCCTACCGCTCAAGTTTGTAAGTGTCGCGCTATGAAATTTTTAGCATTTTCTGTTCTCTCCTACTAGCTTCGCGAACTCACGAGGAAACCCAATCAATAAGTTGCACTTCATCTTCCATGAGGGGATTTCATCAAGGGCTGAGGGGTATCTTCAAAAATATAAAACTGGAAACAGCTTTCGACCGATTCGAACTAATTCGGTTTTCCCCCGATAGATCTAGGCCGGCGATTGGTTTTCATGCAGACCGAGAGGATGAGAGAGAGAGAGAGAGAGAGAGAGAGAGAGTGAGAGAGAGAGAGAGTGAGAGGGGGGAGAGAGAGTGAAGGGAGAGAGAGATCTAGCGGAGGAAAGATTAAATGGCCTACACGAGCGGGATTAGATGGAAGGAAGTTTTCCCGAGCTTTTCCGGGACTTTTCCCCCAGCCGGGACCCACTTTCCCGATGGTGGCTCCTTATTACTCTGCCCCAGCGCTGGCTTTTTTCCGCATCGGAAAACTTTGTAAGCTCCGACGGGCTTAAATCGTAGCCCGGCTAGGGCCCGGTAAAGTCCGCCGGCTTTGATTGGTTCTCCCTTAAGGGACTTGGAGAAGTAGGGATACTTTTCCCTCTACCTACTTTGCTCATAGATGAGAGGAAGATTTATGGGATGGCTAAATTATTTTGCTTTTAACTAATTCATTAATTAACCTTGATGCTTAAATATACAATATTTCTAAAGGAAAACTTTAAATGTATAACCAGAATATAAAAAGTATAAGAAAACTAAATACACGTTATACATCGCTCCTTCAAATGAACACCGAAAATTTTTTTTTTTCCCCCAATAGGGGTGGCATTGAGCCATTTTGGGTTTAAACCTTCAGTAGCTCTTATATTGGTTGAAGCGTTTTTAATTCAGGAGCGACATATCTGATATTCCGTTTTTGCAAATGAAAGAAATGGGTAAATATCACTTATTAAAAAATCACTTATTAAAACTGTATGAACCTTCAAGCTTCAGAGCTTGTCTGCCAGAAGTCACATATGACACTCTTAGTGTCTTAATGTTATTCCATGCTCACTAATAGTTTTTTATGTTTTCCGAAAATGTATGTTTTTGTGTTATTTCACTTTATAAATACTAATGCGATATGTATATTTAATTGTTTACTACTTTTTTTTCGTATTGGCCAATTCGGATCACCTTTCCTCTCCTGAAGTTTTCTCCGTTTCCAGTATTCTTTCATGCGTTCACTGGCACGTTTCCTTTGGTCCTCTATCCGAATTCGTCTAACCTCCTCTGTTTTTTCTTCTCCAAAAATGAAGTCTTTTGATACTCAAATATAAGCTTTGACAAGTAACTTTATAAATGTTAGTGCGATATCCGATTCTAAATTTTATAATTCAAAGGTCCCAATATTCATTAGATTTTCTTAAACAAAACTACCCACTTCTCATACACTACCAACTTTGAAACCAGAAAGTCGGAAGCACGGAAGTTTTGCACCGAAGCAGTAACCTCTCGGAGCTGCAATACTTTGCTAGGAATTTCCCGAACTAATTGGACGGGGCAAAGGGGACTCGTAATACCTCGGAGATTAGCCATCCCGAAAAGGACAGGGAATAATCAAGGAAGTTTTCCAACAAGGCTCTGAAAACTTTGTCAGGTTTCCCCTCCACCCTTTCATCCGCGTTGAGGAAAATGGCAGATTTCCCTGGGGCGAGGCGCGTATTATATTCGCCCGAGATTAAATTTTTACATGCTCTAATAAGAGCACTAGCGAGTACCAGAGCTCGCCTCCTTCCAGATCTCTGTTTAATTTTCTCCGGATCGTCTCATTTCCTCCGACTGACAAATTAGTCCAGCACTGAGGCTGCCACGTGCACCTCAATTAGAAAATATGATTTAGGAGAAAACTTCCCTGCGTCCAGATCCAACAGAAAAATTCAATTATACATACAGAATTACAAGTCAAGTTTCATACATCGCTCCTTCATGAGAACAACGACATGACAGAAAAATTAAAATTTTTGATTTTAGCCTTCAGTAGCAGTTGTATTGGTTAAAGCTTTTTAATTCAGGAAAGATCTATCTGATATTCCCTTTGGAATTTTTAATAAATCCATATCTTATTATCATTAAGTTTTAAGCTATTAATGTCATAACTTAAAAAAAAAAAAAAATTGAAAGTGGAATATCAGATATGTCGTTCCTGAAATAAAAAGGTTCAACCAATTCAATTGCTACTGATGGTTTAACTGAATGATGCCTATTTTTGAGTTCTGTCGTTGTTCTTTTGAAGGACGGGTGTGTTTTTTAATATTTTTATTAATTTTTCCTATCTACGTCAAATACAAAAATATCGGAGTTGTTTTTTGTACCTTAGTATAAACGTCCATACTGAACCATAATATCTAGAGCAGTTGAGCGTGATCTTGAAAAAATCACCTCCTTGCATAACCGTTGTCCTAGAAACTGTACTGTCTCTGCTTTGTACTGTACTCAAGACTCTTCATGGGTTGTTGTGGTACAGTTTTTTCCCCGTGCATAAATATGTAACACTGTTGGCCTGTAAGCCTTTTTGAACGATGTATCATCTTTGATATTTTAAATTTAAAATAAGAACTTAGACGATCATAACCACCAAATAAGATTTTTATGACATAATTTCAGAACTGAGTTTATGAAGCATCCATCTTCTTCTTATTTAAACCTAATTTCGACAGATTTTATCACACTGACTTTTCAAGTTCAAATATCCCCACATGATCAAATCTAAGGCAGATCAAGATTTTATCACTTTCCCCATAATTTGTATTCAGTGCCTCCTAAATTTAACTTTGATACGAAGATTAGGAAAATTCGTTTTGTTTTTAAATGAATATAAGTAAATGATATTGGAAAGAGGGCAGATTTTTTTTTTATACATGACTTGCGGTGAGTTTTTTTTTTTTATAATTGTCTAATCCAGGAGGTTGACTAGTTCCCAGCATCATAAAATACGAATGACAGGGAAGGAAAAGAGAATAAACGACATGAAAGGGAAAAAATAATCCTTAGTGAAATACGTTTATCGTTTTATTTAGCATAAGGATTAGCAAAGAAAGAACAGATTTTATAACCTTTACCAGCAACTGAATTGAAGACTAAACCGTTAACTTTTACGCCTCTTAATATAAATGTTTTTATATACAATTAAGACCTAAATATCCAAACCGAAAAAATAATGTTTCTGGCCTTTTAAAACCAAATTTTAATAAAAAATTAAAAACTTTACCACTTCATCCCACGAATTGGGTTCAGTAAATGGTAGAGACTGTTGTTGTTTTTTTATTGTATCTACGCCAACAGTTATTTAAAGATTTGTTTAGGACGAGACAAGGCTTAAACGCCAGGTTTTACTCCACTCAAGAGGACACAATTTATAGAGTCTGAGTAAACCCCAGGAGGATTTGCAGATTCCACAGGGCTCATCTATATTAACGGATTTAATAATTTATCTAACACTGCTAGGTTCAAATTTATCAAACACTACTCCGGTCCCTTCGTGGAAATGAACTGCAGTAATTAATAAATAAATAAAATAACATCATAAAGTTAGTCGTGGTTTCACTTCAACACTGGAAAAATGTGGCTAGCAAAGCAAGAAAAAAGTATGTTATAACATAAGTAATATTAGAATATTAATTTGTGATGAACTTTAATCTATGATAACGGAAATCATATATTTTTTATAAGAATGCAAATGGAAAAAACCACAAGCAGAGCCTTATGTTTCAAATTTTTTTATGTAAAATACAAAACCTTATCAATCGACGTTTCGCCTATTCAGGCATTATCAAGACACAATAAAAAGTAAGTTCAATCACATCTCAAAACAGAAGTGCAATACATCCCAACGAATAATCGCTCAAACAGGCTCATAATCCGGGAACGCACCTCCACCCCAAGACGTTCAAACCAAAACTCTCATAAGGCTCTGCTTGTGGTTTTTTCCATTTGCATTCTAATAAAATTGAATGTTTCGTTTTGAGTTTTGGCTCTATTTTATTGATATATTTTTTATGTTATATAGTATGTAGTGGCAATACCTTGAAATAGTTAAATTAAATAAAGTATTATTTGTTTATAAATAATAAGAATTGTTTATTCCAAATCATTGTTCATAAATAATAAAGATTGTTTTCTCCAAATCGTTGATACAAATACAAAGTATCGAAAGTGAAGATCACCACTTTTCAGCAGAGTCAAAAAACCACTTCAATGCTCATTTAAAAACAGTTTGTATTATCAATACCAGTGTCCTTGTACGTGGTTTTGTGCTTTTTAGATGGTTCTATATGAATTTTTAATTCTATATGTATTATCAATTATCAATCCTAAAGCATTCGCAATAGATCTAAAATCAATAATGTGCATTTTTTTCACATTCTATACTTTATAATTGTATCATCGATATATTGTAATATGCAATATTAGTAATAACGTTTATTACAACAAAAATAATTTAAAAATATTTATGTATATATGGAAAAACACTTATTAATAAATACATTTGATTATTTACAAGAAATAATTATATATCCATTCGGAGAATAAACTATGCTGTAAAGTTGACTTAGTAATGAACGAATTCCTAAAAAGTTAATAAACGCTGTTCTGACTGGAAAGCGTCTAAGGGGTACACCGAGACGTTGTTGGGAGGATAGCGTTAAGAGTGATCTGGCGGATTCGGGATTGTGTAATGTTCATGGAAATATTAGTGGTATCTTCAACGAGCATTCGGGTTCACTAAGTCTCATTATTATTTATATATGTATATATATATATATATATATATATATATATATATATATATATATATATATATATATATCAGTCCAATTATACAGTATTTTAGTATACTTTAATTCTATTTGGAAAAACTTTGGTAAAAAATTGTTAAAAAAAATCACAACTTGAATTGGAAATAGATTTTTTTAAACTTTTTCTTAACAAGATATTTCGCAATTGTTTTGCAATTGGCAATATATTAAACTGATCAATTGAGACTAATTTCTATTAAGCTCACATCTCCTTATTTTTCCCGACTCATGCGATGTGCGTGACCCATTAGTCTTGACCAAAATTAATTAATTCGAATAAAAAATATCCAAATTTGTCAGGCAATTTTCCGTTTTTTTCTGTCCTACGAATCCGATGGCAAGAGTTCACTTACTGTTCTAATATTTCTGGCGGCTTGTTATCCAATCCAATTAGTAGACCACCTTTAGCCCACTTAGAGCTAACAATGCCGCGGGGGACTTAAAATCCAAAGCAACTTTTACCGGTAAGGTAGAAAAAAGTACGCGTTAAAGCCAGTAATACTGTTAGAGAGAAAAGGTACAATCACGTCATGTATTTTTATGCAAGTTAATATTTTTTTAGGAGGTACTAAAAAATTATGAAAATAAATTAAACGCGTAAGGAAAAACTATATGAATCATTGATGAAGTAAATTGTCCGAAAGGAGGTCAAAAATAATTATAGTGATAAAATATTTTTTTTTTATCAAAACACTTTATTGAATTATTATTACAATCTGCCTGTAGTAGGCAATAAGTAATAGCGCTAAGTAGCAAAATATTTATTAGAAACTGTTTTTTCGACCCACGTTTTAGGTATTCATAAGGGGTGAATAAACAGGATGCAAGAATATGTAAAACTGAAACTGTTACAATAAACAAGATACAGAACAGAAATAATTAAAAATATAAAATCAAATAAAAATAGTAATAACCATAATTGTGAAATAGTAATTATAAGTAAAATCGTATAGGTACATTCGGTCAACTAATTTTTATTATCTTTTATCAAAATAAAAAATAGAAAATATATTTGTATTTTTATTATTTGCCAAAAGACCCAGATTTCTTTCGAAATTGAAATTGAAATTTCTTATGTTTCATAAATACTATAATAATATTTTTACTTATTACTCATTTCAGGCTTTTTTTGAAACATGTACAAAATAACAGTTAGTAAGAAGAATGAAAAATTTAAACTGAAATACTAATTTCTAATTACGTTTAAACTCTGAATATATCCAAAAATAGAACCTGGGCTGTAATAATTTGTTTTTATGACACATGAAGTTGACAATAAGTACAGTTAAATAAACATAAACAGTTCATATCACGATTTTTATAAATAGGTAGTATTTTTACTTTTTACTCTTTTAAAAAAATGTCAAATACGGTTATTAGAATATTATATCATAATTTAATGCAGCGTGCCTTGAAGTAGAACGAAAGGGACAAAATACAAAATAAATCTTTAATTGCTTGTATAATTGTACGCATTGTTTCGATTCAAATCACACTTAACAATTTAAATTGAATTGTTTAGCGTTCAACCAATGAGCATCAGTATTATGTTTAACTAAATAAACATATTTGTTTACTGCTCAATAATCATTTAAAAATTTCAATTTAATTGATTACTGAAATTTATTAATTATAATCCCAAACTATCAGAAGTGCGATAATTTAATTGTTTTACAATAAATTTTATCGTTTCGGTTTATTCAATTGACAAAATTATAAAAAACACTTTTTTATCAGTCAACAACATACTGATCTTAAGAACTAAATAAATTCCATAATCTATTTACTCAATTTTCGTATCAAGTTAAAAATTAATAGAGATAAATATAAAAGTGATAATATTTAAAATGCTCCATTGATTAGTATTATTAACGAAATCGGTATTACATACGGGTTTCGAATTTATTACTTCAAAGGATTCAAAATCACTCACAGATATCCGTTGTGACGTCAGAGAGAGGCGGCGTAGACTTGGACATAGCTTTTGACTCCTTAATCGAACTCTTTAATCGGACTACTCGACGGTGCGATGAACCCGCGAACCGGCCGCCAGATGTCGGCAGTCAAGAGATCAGAGCTATAATAGTCATGTAGTCGTTGCATAACCGATATAAATCGATTCTTAATTCGGTAGCCAATGATCTTAAATAATATTATTACAATCATAAACACCGACAGTAAAATATCTGATGGAGAAAGTCCATGGCTTAAAAAACCCGTTAAACCATAAATGGATGACTCATAAAGCGATCCTGAAAATAAAAATCTTCCTAAACACAAAACCTCAAATTAGTATTCATTGAAAGAAACATAAAAGTATACAAAACATAATAAACACGTTTACTAAAGGTAGATACATTAGATTTAACATTAAATATATTATTTCCACAATTTCACAACGATATTGAGTATTATAACAATAATAAGGCTTATCGAACCCGAAGGCTCGATGCCGATCTCTGCTTACAAACTTCTGTAAATGGACTACTACCCTAACCCAAATCCGCCAGATCACCCTTAACACAATCCTCCCACATACGCTTCGGTCTACCCCCCAAACTGTACCCAGTCGGCAAAGCGCTTATTAACATCTTTGGACTTTGTACCTTACTAAGCCCAGCTACTTTACACACCCATCTTAATCTTCGTGACACTATTACTTGAATAGTATTTAACGGGTGCATGCTTCGCAATTCCGCGTTATGCCATCCCCTGTATTCTCCAGTGGCCCCATCCTTTATTGGACCGAATATTTGAGTATTCAATATTTGAGATATTAAGTATTCTTCATGATATGAAATATTTTGTATTTATTTTAGGTTTGTTTTATTGGTAAACAGGAAATTTTGTAGAAAGTTCAGTTGAGTACTTATTATGTATTATGTATAGGTATCTCCCTAGTGAGGCATTTAATAAATGATTACTCACTCAGTATTGAGTATCTTGCATTGTATATAATTTATATTTTACAACAATTCCAAATACTAAATTTCAAATATCTCCAGCTACATGTTTTTGAGTAAGTAAGATATAAACTAAATTCATTAGTAAACTGGACAAAATGGTTTTTTCTCTTAGAATCTATCAATGGAAGAAGGTAAATGCTGATTCTGGTATTGTAGTAAAAATGTCTACATTTTTATAGATTTTACGGTTTTAATATCAATTTCTTTTAGTTTTAATATATTGAACATTTTTTAAATTACTTTTTTACTACTTACTTCAAAAATTTTACTTTTCTATATTACAATAAATCTTTATATATTGTTTTCTTAAATCCAATGTCTTCTTTTTATATAAAAATATCACTTATTCTATTTAATATTAAATATGAGCTCTTTATACTCCATAGAATTATCATACGTGAACCAATCATTCTCCAGTAAGAAATAATACTATAATTATATGATAATGATCAAATATTATTAGAAGTATTTTTGTTATAGTATTACCATTCTTATGTTTGTTTAATTTTATTTTTTAAACTACGTAGTAGAGCTTTGGGGCTCCACTAAGCCATCGAATTCTTCCGTATCCAATCCCTACAATCCAAAATCCTCAACGCTCCTTATTTTGTTAAGAATATAGTCATCCATAACGACCTTAATGTCCCATTTGTTGCTGATTTGGCCCGAACCCGGTATCTATCCTTTCATAACAAACTTCATTTCCACTCAAACCCTCTAGCTTCAAACCTAGCTTCCTCTTCAATTCCCGATAATCCTCCGAGGCGTCTGAGAAGAAGATGGCCACATGACCTTCTTAGTTGAACATGCGATTTGAGTACTACCAGTGGGTAGTTTCTCTACTTGTCATTATATAATGTCATTATGTATCACTCAGCCAATTTACTTGTTATATTACTGTAATATAGTTGTAAATATCAATAAATAAATAATAAAAAATAAATAAAAATTTTTAAACTTTTCCTTAACGAAATTAATTCAGGGAAATTTTTGTAAAATCATAATGCTGCTGCCCATTAATTGATTACTCTGTTCTTTTGCATAAACCAATAAATCAATTAGATAAAAATTAAGAAAAGTTCTTATGCCAATGATAGCTGTTATCATATTTTTTTTTGTATATTCAGGACTCGAATTTCAATGATAATGCACTGTTATGATTAAATATAATGTTTTACAATTACAATGTATTTACATTGTTAATTATTTGTATATATAGGTACTTTATTTTATAAGTTTTGCCGTTTTCCTTCTCATCATCATTATATCTAATTTGCAACAATAATTACTAATCCATAATTTAATTACACTAGCATTAAAAAAATATAATTTCATACTATTTTTTATATATAAATTACATCTGTAGCCCTTATAATTTTCCTTAATAATATTGATCTACACAGTAGTAATTCTACTCTTCTTTTTGTAGATATATATTTTATAACCTAGAAAATTAAATGAAAAAATGATATCCTTCCGTACAAATAAACATAATAAGTTTTCGTATTTGTTCCAGAAAAACTGATAATTGTCAAGATTGTGTCATAAAAATGCATAAATGCAGTAATGAATTTAGATATTCGCGGACTTTAGACAGTGCAAGAAATTGTTTCTTTGATTAGTATTTTAGTTAATAATTCGACAAAGAAAAAAAAAAAAGGTGGTAAGAAGTTATTTACTAGATATTAAATTATAATTTATATATAAAATTAACGGGGATCTCAGTTAAGATTGCTCAGTTTTTTTAAATATTATAGATTAGTTTAATTTTTTTTCAGATGCAGAGCTACCCTTGAAAAACTGGAGCTAAGATTTTTTTTTTTACTGACTTTGTAATTTATTCAACATATAGTCGTTGGAAATGACAATTAATTCGACAATAAAATATTTGTGATAAGTTTCTAAACATAAATATTTCAATCTAAAAAGCATTTTTTTTAAAATTCATTTAATTTAGATGTGAATTAAAAATGTAAATAAAATAGCATTCGACATTAACGTTTAAATCAGTCACAGGTTTCGCAACCTGATGATAGGAATCATTATAAAAATATGTGAATTTATGTAAAAGTAAAAGTTTATTCTATCTAAACCTACACTTAAATATTCATTCGATTTCTTTGTTGTTATGTAACAATATATTTTTTAAAAACTTGTAGAGATTCTTTTAATTTTCTCACTTCTTTTCCCATCATCAACCTTACTTATTACCTAGGTACGATGTTACCTAAAGTCATTACTAGTTAGATTTACGACACTCGTACCTTGAGGTAGGTACCTGAAATACTGACCTGTAAATAGAAGGGTCAACTTTTCCTTTCGTTGTGACCTATGTTAAAGAGTTAGGTAATTTCGATTTTACATGGGCCTTTCCCTTTCTTTATTTTTTTCTTTGTAAAGATCTAAGTTGCTTTTTAGACTAAAATCTTGGAAGAAATTCCAGCTTTTAAGTTGAGTCTCTTGTAAAATTTCGAGCTGTGTGTTTTGTTACCAGTCTTATGACAGGTAATTTCAAATACATTTCGTGTACATTTTATTTACATTATATGTCGTAAAGTTTATTTTATTTATTCTTATACTTAAATATTCAATACAATATATTTAAAATATCAAGTTATCACAAACATTTTCATGTCTTGTTATTAAATTAATATACTTAAATAACAGTTACTTTTCTTGATCTACAGATACTGAAAGTAATTATTCAATAATGATAATGTGTTAATAAATAAGTATATTGATAAGAAGTAAGTGAGAACTTATTCGCGTTGACGTCCACAATACAAGATGATTTTTTTTCGTTACATTTTAACACAAAATCAAGTAATATATATGACAGGTGTAAGATGTTAATACATAAATGGTACTTACAAGTTAATGATGAATGGGTGTTAATACATTTCTCAGTTCATTTGTATTTACCTACCAATACAAGCATGTAATGTAAATATTGTAAAGAAAGTGATCATTGAGTAATGTTAGTTTATTAGGATCAGCGATTTTTAAAAAATAATTATTAAATTTAAATTAATTTAAATATTAATAACAATTTGGTAATTTATTGTTAAATTATATACATATAGATTTATTGGTTTCATGTTTGGACTGGTGTGTTATTTTATTTAATTCACTAAAATCGTACTATTTCACTGTTAGGGTTTGATCGTGAGAAGAATATAGTCTCGAAACGTTATTAGCCTTCAAGAAAAATAAATAGCAATATAAATATATATATAACTATTCTCCAATTCTTTATTCGTCTTCTTCCTTCTCATCTTCTACTTTACTCAATCACTTTCGTCTCTAGCCAGAAGCTCAAGGAAAACAAACAGGCCGTTGATTAATTCATCTTGCCCCTACTTACGTGAGTGGCATCCATTGGCCTACCAACAGACGTGCAGGAAACAACACCTGGGTAAGAAATTAGGTACGCCACGTATCACAGAGGATCTGCTAGTTGAGGTGGGGCAGGACCGGAATTCCCATGGATACATAGAATATACTATACGGTCATTCATTATAAAAGATAAATCAAAAAGAAAAAAAAAAAAAGAAAATTCGAAGAAAAAAAAATAAGGATGCATGCATGCATTGCACCAGAACGACAAATACTTTTAGGCCACAAGAAAATGTGGTGTTTAATTAATATGTACTAAACCCAAGAGCCTCCATAAGTTTTAGTAGTACAGATTTAATATATTATTTAAGAAAAAGTATTAATCAAAGTTTTTTAATTAAAAGTAAATTATTTAAAGAGGAAATATACGATTTCGTTGTGGACATTTTTTTTTTTGACATTATAGTTATTTGATTTTTTTTCAGATAAAATAGTTTATCAATGACTTATTAATGATCGATATATTTTTTTAAAAGCAATAAGTATATTATGGAAAACTTCAAATACACTTAGGGTTTCCACTCTAACCCCAACAACTCGACACACTCATGTCTAGGCCTGCCCCTAAATCACCGGTCCACACGAAGTCTCCCCAGATGAGGTCCGAGTATTGATCGCGATGTCGGAATGCAGGCGTGTTGGTCTCCAGAAACCTGTGCACCTTTTTTAAAACAGTTCTTAAAACCAAGGCCAGTCAGGTAGTTGAGAACGTTCCCTTTCTATTGTATGTTGCGTAAGGGGTGAGTGAACCCTCGTATACAAAGTAACCCTTATTCTCCGGAGGGGGTGTAAAAAAGGACCCGAAAAAGAGGAGGTCCTGGAGGAGAAAAAAAATAAAGAGGCGAAGGAAATGAGAAAGGATATGCCGAGACAGTGAGGGATTTATGGCAGAGAATAGGAAGAGAATGTTAAAACATTGAGAGGACACATGCCTTCCCTTCCTTAAACATGCCTCGTTCCTAGCGCTGATGAGGCTCATTGGAACGAACACTTTGGAGCGACCGATGATATTTGACATTTGCATAAAAAGGCCAAGGAGTCGATATCCTGATCCACGTCATGAGGTCTGCTTCAAAGCACTCCGACATTTAGCGATGCTAAGCTGAAATAGGCATCACCATTTTCATAAATTAGCTGATTAAAATAGAACCTCCTAGGGACTCAGGACCTGTAAAGTGGTTATCCTCAATTGAGAGAAAAACCTGACGGTTGAGAACGATCTCTGCATGAGTACTTCCCTGCACAACCGTACACTACCAAGTACTGAGTCCGACTGTATGGGTAGTAGTGGTACTGATTTATTTCAGTTATTATTATTACAAGAAGCACATTTAACTTTCCATAAGTTAACTAATTATGGAAAAATCACATTTCAGTTAATGGAAGAAGAAAGGTCAAACACGTAAAAACAGCACCACTTACAATGCGTGGCAGCGTAATTAAATTATCTCTAAAATCTATACAAAAAAAAAGTAGTGAACTTAGGGAAATTTAAGTGCATAGCTGTAAGCTTTGGGCTAGAAATTTCTAGTTATCAGCAAACTTCAGAACATTAACTCCTATATTTAAAATGTTCTTTCTATTATTCGTAAACTTCCACTTTTTACAGGAATTTATTTATGTTTAATAACACTAAATTTTCTATGGAACCCTTCTATATTTACCGATCGTGTGGTTATTATACGTTAGTAATAATATATATAATTATGCAATAATAAAATACATAAAACTGTAATTAAATATAGTCTATTACACTTTTGCAGAAGTGTAATGGTGCTCTTTAGTATTGTTTAAAATTTATTTAAATTTTGTAGTTGTATAAAAAGGACATTTTAAAATGGACCCTCTTTGCAAAACATAAATATTTAACAAATTCTGTCATTAAATCGGTAACCAGGCACCTAGCCAAACCTTTTTCAATTGTTTACCATCATTTTTTTTAATGTTTTGTTAATTAGATTCTGATAATTACTAATTCAATATTGTAACCTTATAAAATTCATATGTATAATATCACACACTTATGTTTTTGTCCACACATCATAAAATTATAACTAAGGTCACAATAACGATAAAAAATATTATTAATGATAATATGTGTTAAATAATGTGTATTAATATTTATAAAAACTTTTTATTCGATCATTTTTTCAAATATACATATATGCATATTATTCATACCAGTTTAATAAATTACAAATGTATAATAATAGAAATTCTAGGTGAAAATAATCTCATTAGAAAAATATGATATTCTATTGTAAAAGGATGATATTTTAATTGAAAATGTATTTTATCTCGTGTTGGAATGTGACAATTTATCACGGAAAAGTATATCTTTCCACATTTTCATAATTATTTCTTTACCCATGATACGTAATTTTAAGTTAAAAATAGTTTAAGCAAATTTTTTATTTATTTTTGTTTTATTCATTTTATTTTTTATCATTTAATAGTAAATTATTTATTACATGCTTTCAGAGATATCTAACTTTTTTTAAGTTTAAATATAGTTATGGCGATTTTTATTATCTCCTAAATACTTAGAATATTGAATCATTTATGTAACAATATTAGTTTTTATTACTCATTCGAATACTTGGCATAATAATTAAGGAGATAAGTAAGCTGGTTAAAAAATTATTTAATGAATGTCAGGCTAAATAATTCATGTCAGGCATGACTTTCAGACCTGTTAGTTAGGGCTAAAAACATAAAGAAAAATACTAAAAATAACGGCAAAAATAAGAAAAGACAATTTCTATCATTAAATATTCAGCTTAACTTATCGTTTTCTAATATGTTTAGTTTACTTATTTAGCATTACATTTATTAATATTATTTTATTATGTATTTATATTACAGGTGAGTTTTTTGCCAATATTCTGTTTTATCCAGTCAGATATAAGCTCACTATTTATTTGGAATGGTTTTGCTGTTTATTTTTTATATTGTGATTTGTTTTGTTTTTTAGTGATCTAAAGAAATTAAACTACATTAGCCAAAAAAAATTGTAAAATACATTTAAGAAATGCTATTTTCTTAAATAGCATTTTCTTTTTTTTCCATCACGACCTTATTATTCGTAATCAATTTATGCATTATTAAGCTATTTTATTTTTTTGTTTTGTATACGGCTACAATTATACTGTACAGTTTCATATTATATTATATTAAGGAAATAAATTCTTACATTTTCCTTGAGTTTAACCTTATGATTTCTTAAACTTCTGATATTTTTTTTCTCGAAGCAAGGCCAAAAACAAGTTTGTGCACTTATCTTTTTTGGCTTGTCTCGAAAAGGCACCAATGAATAAATTATCGGAACCCAAGGAAAGAAAGAACGGTTGGACGATAGGAACGGTTGGGCGATAGGAAGAAATAGGATAAGGATGGTTTAGGCAACATGACCAAAACTCGGGAAAGCACTTAAGTTCTGATTATATCTAAGTGCCCTTATGGATATCTCGAAGAAGAAATGCATACATTATATATTTTATATATTAAAAATGTATTCGGAAATACACCGAACATGAAATGAAATGCAAAGAAACCTGTTTTTTTTATTTTATGTATTTTAATACATTTGCGGTTGAATGAATGAATGAAAGGCTGTAGAAATGTTTTTAATGAATATACCCATAAAGACTATATAATATATTGTTTCTGATCACTTTGCTTTAATAAAATCTAAGGAAGTGCTAGATTTTAGCTTTTTAGTTGTTCAGAAAAATATTTCAAAACTTATTTCTGAAGAAATTTTTTTGTAATATTTTTCTAATATGAAAATTGGATAGAAGCTTCATGCCTACAGAGGCCAACAAAGGCTCACTTTTTTGGTGAATTTTCCTGAGGTTATACAAAAAAGAGATATTTAAAACATTATTATTATCCATGTTCTTTATTTACCTATATGATCTCAGTACCTAAATATCAACATATCAATTTATATCCACTAGTTTACGGACATGATTATTGATAGTTATGGACATTTCCATCAATACATGACATAAAAGGAGTTTAATAAAAGAACTTTTGTCTACTACAGCCGGGATGAGGTGCATTTTAAAATAAAATATTAAAATTTTGAATGAACATAGTTGACCTTGATGAAATATGTGGAAAAAAATGGTCCGGGTAGAGGTCAATAAATTTCTCTGAATATCTAGAAATATTAATTCAGTAGCCAACGTTTCGACCTACTTTGTAGGTCTTCTTCAGGGCTGTCGCACAAGTCCTGAGCCCAAACGAGTCTTATGGAAGCTACCACTAAGACTGAGTGAGTCGTAATGTAGCTTAAGAGCGAGTCTTAGTGTAGCTTCCATAAAACTCGTTTTGGCTCAGGCCCTGTGCGACAGCCCTGAAGAAGACCTACAAAGTAGGTCGAAACGTTGGCTACTGAATAACTATTTCTAGATATTCAGATAAATTTATTGACCTCTACACGGACCATTTTCTTCCACAAAATATTAAAATGTTTGAGAGAGAATGATTTCTTTTTATGCGATAGCAATAAGAAGTACAGTTAGGGGCAATAAGTATTAGTGACTATGAACACATTCAAACTATACACATAATTTTTTTAATGAAATTATTGTAATTACATAGAGAAATACAAACACAAAATATGGGGTCATCTGTGGAATAGTATTTAGCACAACAACCTCCTATGGTCGCTGTTTCGCAGCCCAGTAGATCGCCTTAGGTTTCTTTAGTCTGTTCATTAGTATGGCAAAATATTTCTTTTCAACTATTTGTTAACGAGTTACAATATGTATATGTATTTTGTCGAAATAAATAAAATCAATAAGTTAAAAAGGTATTTCATTTTATAACATAAGCTCTGATTATATCAATTATAATTATTAGTAAAAAGTCCTCCTATTGATACGAGTTGAAATATATTATATTAGCCGGTTATCAGGTTAAAGGGAGTAGAAAATGCTTGATAGTGCCGTCCTTCGATGGCGATGTAAAATGGTAGTAAAGAGTCTGTGCGGTTTCAGGTACTCGTTAAAGATCCTTATCCTTATTATAAATCGTACTGTAGCATAAACTGAATAGAATTAGTGTAATAAAATAAATTAACTTGCACAGCCATAAAGTTTTCTTATAAAATCTCCGCACTTTTATTGCGAGATTCGAAGTTTTAGAACCATATGAATTTGAAATCTATCTAACAGATGGCGCTACAACCCTACGATGGGTTCTGGCCTCCTCTATGAGCCTCCGCCATTCCGTTCGGTTTTGGGCTGCTGCCTTCCAATTTCGGACTCCAAGCAGGTCTCGTGCGCCTTGTACCACTCCATCCATCCACCGGAGCTTGGGCCGTCCAACTCTTCTTGGACGATAAATTTCCTCTTCCATGACTCAAGGCATGCCCTGTCCCAGGCTAATAAAGGCCACAACAATATGAATTTGAAAGTTTATTGTTGCACGGTAAAAGAATAATAGTAATAAAATAAAGTCATATTACACCCGCGAAATGTAAAATTTCTTGTTCTCATACAGTCATAAACTTATTTCCCACGTAATAATAAGAAAAAATAAAATAAACCGCCTGTTTATTTTATTTCTCGGCCGAGTTTTCGCCTAAATTTCGCCTGATCCTCGGAGCGCCGAGGCCAGAGTTGATATGCTCCCTTTATAAGAGCGAAATGAATATGAAGGAGGACGCTATGAGCCGAGATGGAGGGTGGCTTTTAATAAGACCGAGGCGAAGCCGACTAAACAAAACCTTCCTCCGGGCACAAACAAATATTGTTACAATACCCCGAGCCCTGTCTTAATACATCAACTCTGTTTATCCTCCTTTCGGTTTACTCAGTCGATAGTTGACTCCCAATAGATCGTTATGTGGTCCTGGCCAATGTCAGGCGTAGCCAGAGGCTCGTCTTTACTTGTATAAAACCGTTTGAAGGCAAAGATGTTTTGATTTGTTTCTCCAAACTTCTACTTTTATACTTACCTGTAGACAATAAAAAAAGGATTAATTTTTATGGACATATATTACAAATGAATGCAAGTAGGCTAACGTAAAGAATATTTGAATTGCTTAGAAATATACTAACCAGATCTGTTTTAAGTAAACAGAGAGAGAAAGAGAGAGAGAGAGTGAGGGAGACATGAACTCGGAGTTACAGAAGAAATGCTTAAGTATGGAACTACCAAGGCTGGTTTGGATGGTTTGAGGCTAGAATGAAGGGGGCGATCAAAAACCCCAATGAGGAAAGGAGTAGGAGTTTTGCTTTTTTTTCCCTCCTCAAATAGTGTATGAAATTTTTGAACTGATAAACGTTTTCTGAGCAGGTCTATAGGCTTTTCGATCTTCTCATAGGATGTCCAGATAACAAAGAGTAGGAAAGAGAGGATTTAGGTTATGTGTTGGCCAGTAGGAGCGGAGTGGCTCAGCGGTAGAGAGAACTTTTATTTAATCTGTTAGCAGCCAGAGATGGATCCTACGGGACTCACTCAGCCTCTAAAAATTGGTACCTAAAATACGGGGGAAAATCTGGCGGTTGAGCTTGATTCAGGACAAATCAACTCCCTGCTCGACCGTTGTCCAAGAAATAGTACAGCCTCTACTATGTACTGAACCGTACCCAGACAGTTCGTGGGTTGTAATGGTAAAGGTTTACAGGTCGACCAATTCAATGTTGTGTCTTTGCTGTGGATACATGGTTTTACATTAGGTATCTTCATTTCGTTTGTGCATAGTGTGATGCGAAATGAACCATGGTTTATTAGCAAGTTTTCTTAGAATTCCAGATTGCGTTGTTTGTATCTTGTGTATATGGATGTGTTTTGATGAACCCGAGTGTTCTGAGAAGAGCAACTACAACCTATTCTCTTAAAAAAAAAATTATAACAGAATCGGTTTTAACCATTTTACCGAAGGGTATGAAAAGTGGAGAATGTGAGTTTTGCATCAACACCCCTCATTTGTCCGAATGGAACTTGGAATAATTTTTTAGATTAGTCGTTTGCTCTGTAAGTCAAGAGAAGATCTGTAGTCCAGAAGATGTGATAGTTGTTCTGAAAAAGAGGAATACGGCTATTCATATTCTATCTCTGGATCCCCAGAAGTGTTTTCGAGTTACCGCTTCTAAAAGGATGATGCCCTTCATCCATATCCCAATCGGTTTCAGACGAGGAAAGGACTCAGAGTAAGCGAGGGATCGGATAAAAAGTGTTTTCTGTTCCTTCATACAGTCAGCCGAGGTACAATCGTATCCATAAATATTTATAAGGCAGGGGTTGATGGTGGTGGAAGAGATGGCATCAACCACCGGGCGCAGGTTGGTTCCGAATGGCCGCCAACCAACTCCGCAGGCTCTTCCTATGCGGGGTCGAATCCTCCGGAGAGTCCTCGAGGATTGTCTTTCGGGGTGGGACTATCTGTATGTAGTCGACAGGGTCCTCAGTCGTTCTGCGAGAGTCGTAAACCTACTGGATTCAGTCCGCTCTCTTACGAAGATCGAAAAAAATCACAGTTCCAGGATTTAATTCTGAACAGTATGGATGGTCGTTAAGAAATGAATCTCAAAATAGTAGTTTAACCAGTCAAATATTTTAACCATTTAACCATTAAAATAATTTGCTTTTCTTAACTGTCTCCCAATTGTATTAAAACAAATAAGGCTTTATAATAAGCTTTTAAGACAACAGTGTTGTCCGGGTAATGAATTAAAAGAACCCATCTACTGTCTAAGTATGGAATATTTATTGGGCTGGAAATAACCAATAAGCAGACAATTAGAAAACAAAAAAGTGGATGAAAAAGCAAAAAATGCCCAGTAGAAAAATTAATTTAAAAAATACTATTATGATTAAAATTATGTAACAAAAAATGTACATTGCTTAATAAAATCTTTAAAAAATGACTAAAGAATAAGAAAGAATTTTGTGAAAAATAAAAATAAACAAGATAACAATTGTACAAGAGCAGGATTTCAAGAGATTTGAACAATTAAATAACTAGAAAAATAATAATTGGTTCCCTGTAATGCTACACCTACATTGGATCCGATTCGGTGCGACGTGATTCGATCACATACGATGCTGGGGTGTATACATTATACATATTTTACTATACATTTTTGTAAAATATAAATATATTAAAAATAATTAATAAATAATCATAATTTTATAAATTTAAAGAACCAAATGTTATAACTCTGGATATATTTCAGTCATTTGGTTTGCTAGCGACGTCTCATCGTATCACACCGGATCCAATGTAGGTGTAGCCTAATACGGACAGGGGGTATCCCCTAGTTTAGTTAAAATACAAGTTGTAATAAATTTAACTATTTCGAGATCCACCAGTTGCTGAATATTTTTATTATTATTTAATTTTTAAGTATTTTAAATTACGTACCTACTACCAGAATCATTACTTATTGTCTAAATTACGTACCTACTACCAGAATCATTACTTATTGTCTCCTACAATGAATATTGTTCTATACCTATTATATAAATGTTACTTAGAATATAAAGGAAATGTACCTTCATTACAATTTGACTTGAAAAAAGCTATATGAAAAACTATGACGGTATAAAAGTTAGTAAATAAACAAAATAGAAAAGTTTGTAAGTAAAAGAAAAATCATTTTACATTTTTTTTATAGGAAAGGTAGGAATTAATCATGTCAACAGAATAGAAACAGGTGTAAGTCAAAACCGGGAGTAATTTCAAAAAACGGTGGTAATTTTCTTTTTGAACAATTTTGGTAATTTTCTACTTGAAACATTCATCTTTAGTTGTCTAAACAGCGTGTTGATTCTCCTATAAATTTGCTTTTTCATGATTATACTACATTTTCCATGTTACGACTGGAGGCGATCGAATCTTGAGAAATAATTAATGATGCAACAGATATTTTGGCGAATTGGATCTACGAATGAAGTTTATTTTGTGAAATTACTGTTTTCTTTAACGCAATATTATTGATATTGTAGTGGTAGTTTCTCCAGAATGAATTATTGAATTTGTTTTTAAATAAATTGGTATTGGGAATATTATTTAGTAATCGTATTCTCCTCCTTACCAGACGCAAACAGCTACGACTCTTGTTTTTGACTAAAGGAGATCCTGGCATTCAATAAATATATTATGTATGTGCGTTAAATAATTTAATAATACAGAACAACATTTTTTTTTCAAAACGTATACAGTTTAAACTTCCTTTCTTCAGTGACGTTATCAAGCTCTGAACAGAAGGAGTCAGAACTCGAGTAGTAGTATAGTTTTAATTTAAAAGAAAGTGAAGCTGCCTAAGCGGGAACTTAGCGAGGACTTAATATAAGCACCGGAGAGCGAGGGGAAGTTCAATTAGATAAAGCCAGGCATCGGCATTAGCAACAGCTGGAGCGGGCGCCATAATGGAAAAATATATTTTGCATGCAGGCCCCATCTTACTCTTTCTTTATAACCCTTTGTTTGAAATTCTTCTCGAATAAGTTCCATAAGGGAGATGAGTTATCCCTTTGTAATAGAAACAGAGGGCTCAGTTCTTGACTAACTTTATTCTTTCTCTTAATATAATTTTCTTTTTTACTTTTCTCTCTCCCCCCCCCCTCACTCACTCTCTCACTCTTTCTCTTTTTTTCCTCCCTTTTTTTATGAGAGTATCGTATAAAAAGGTAGAAGTGGATTTATTCTAATTATGAAATTGCATTTAATTCAGGCAACTTTATGCAAATTAAAACTTGCACCTTTAATTCATTTATATTTTCTTCTTCTTTTTTTCTCTCAAAGGTTTAATGAAGAAATTTATTCTTTCCTCATCACTTTTGTTGAGTTGCTTTCGAGATTATAAATATTCATATATTATACATATTAAATTCAATTAAAGGATTGAAATTATATGTGCTCAACTGTTATAGCCATGTCAGTTTTGTATCATTGGCATATATATTTTTCTAATATGTAAAACATTTGTGTAGGCCTTTGTAGAAAAATCCCAAATAAATATTTTATAATATAAATAATGTATGAACAGGTATTTCGATCAAGTAATGTTAAGATTCCGTGTTCAATTTGTAAGTTCCATTTATGTATCAGCATCGTACAAGTGTAAATTTTTATTTTTAGACTGCTGTGTTATTCTCGAACTTCAATTAATTCATTTAATTTCTCTTTGTTGACGTTAAGAGACTATGTTGGTCTCATAATCATGCCCTAACAGTGAAGACATGAGCTTATAAATATACCTACATGCATGTTTTAAAGAGGTAGATGGTTGATAAATGTGTTAATATCTAAACATTTGTGTTCAATTTGTACCATTTATGTATTATCGTAAAAGTTTCAATTTTATATTAAGATTAGTATGTTATTCAATAAAATTCACTAAAATCCTATATTTTCACTTCAAGGAAATTTAAAAAAAAAATACATTGTTGAAACACCACGTAAAAACAGTTTAACGAGTATACGACTGAATATTAAGAACTGAAAATAAAATGTATATAATCATAATTTTTAAAATGGTTCTGGAGATTCTGCAATGTTTTATCTTCCCCTTGGCGACGATTCGAGACTATGTTGGTTTCATAATCATGCCCTAACTGTAAAAGTGAGATTTTACATATATATGTAAGTATTGAAAAGATTTTTTTCTTTTTTTTTTGTATCATTAGTTGTTGGTATGTTAATATTTAAACATTTCCTATTCAATTTGGGGGTACCATTTGTGTACGCACACCGTACAATTGTCAAATTCATATTTAGACTATTGTGTTATTCAATATAATTCACTAAAGTCCTATTTTTTCACTTCTACAGCATGATTTTGAGAAGAATATAGTCTCAAAACATCACCAAAACATAGTTTTACGAATATACGTCTATCAGGAACAAAAACTAAAATTTAAATATAGATGTATGGATTTTGAGACTATGTTGGTCTCATAATCATGCTTTAACAAAGAAAGAATGAGTTTTTAGTGACTTTTACAGATACATGAATGTATTGAAGAGGTATTTAGTTGATTGGTGTGTAATATCTAAACAGTTCAAAGTGTTAGTATCATATATGTTTTAACATCTTACACGTGCCAATCTTATATTTAGACTAGTGTATTATTCAACATAATTCACTAAACGCCTATTTAATCACTGCTTTCTTATAATGCACGATTAAAAGAAAAATATAGTCTCAAAACATAAGTATCATTTTATATTTATAATAGTGTTTTAATCAATATTATTCACTAAAGGCCTACTTTTTCACTGCTAGGGCATGATTATGAGAACAATATTGTGCGAAATTCCATCAAAAGATAGTTTAACGTGTATATGTCTGAATAAAAAGAACTGAAAGTAATTTAAATATATTTATATGTTTGTATATATGCATGTATATATTTCCTAGTAGGAAAAAACCAACGGAAGAAAACCACTTTGTTCAACGCACTAGAGAAATATTCTACATAAAGAGGGGATATACGAATCTAACGCCACTTTGAGATAAAATACGTTAAAAGACTTGAAGGAGGAAAAAAAAAATAGAAAAAGAAAAGAGGAAAGCCCTTATACAAAAAGGAAATTCTCCGAGTGGAATTGTATTTTATTTGTTTTCTGTCCCGCCCGTACACGGTTCTTCCATTACCGAAGCCAAGGGAAGAACCTGCTCCCGAAGTAAATGGGTCACAACACCATCGGACTTCGGTGAGGCAAAAAAATGTATTCATCAAGATATCTATTGCCATCTATTCTCCGTAAATGGTGGGAGTGGTAGAAGGTGGTATCTGTGTGTGGTTGGATGGACAATTGATAGCTTAAGGATTGAATAGTATTCACTATTATTTAATTTTATTTATTATTAATTATTATTTTGGAATAATGGAGACAGAAATGAAATTGGATTTGTAGTGATCCGATGTGGTTAATACAAAAAAATAAAAAAATTATTTTCACCTATTTACTATTTTTAATTTTATTTGACCTTGTTATACTTAATAAATAAATTTTTATTTACCTGGAGAACATGTTGGTATTTTCCTATATAATTTAACCGGATTTTCGATACATTATTATAATTTCTAAATAACGACGGACTTAAATTAATTAACAATGATTGGTGTAACATTATTTTTCTTAATATCAAGATTAATCTTAAATATCACAATTGAGTCGTTGGCATGGGAAAGATATTAAGCCATTAAAAATTAATTTTATAAGAGAAGCACAAAATGGCTTTGAAATCTGTAACTACCATCGTTAATAAAAACTAAACCACTCCCAGTTTTGACTTATTCCTATTTCTATCCTATTGGCTTGATTAATTACTAACTTTTCAATGTGAATAACCAACTGATTTATTTTTTACTACCCTTTCCATGTCAACACAATTATAAAATGCAAAGGAATAATTGGATACTTCAGACCGCACCAAATTAAAATAAAAGTGTAAATAACGTTAGTCACTAAATGGTTTGCAAATAATAATAATAAAAAAAAGGAATTTTTTACTAAAGAAAAAATCAGTTATAATAAGCATTAAATGGAGTTACTGTAAACAATCGTAATTACAAATTACTATTTACTCTCATGTAGCAGTGATAATATTATCAAGGATTTCATGCGAGTATTTAGCCTCAAAAATGAATCAAGATAGAATTTTTTATTTGAAATTTGTTTGAATTCGAGGTGTTCAAGCTATTTATTTTAGAATATTCTGAAAAATGTTTTAATTATTATTTCATTGCAATATTTATTTAATATAGAGCTAATTCCAAAAAAAAATTATTTTCCACAAGAATGTTCAATACGAACAACCAACCTGGCGCGATCTATATCCACGAAAGCGAACTTGCAGGAGTCGTTTCATGTTCTTTTTGTTGAAGTTGCTTGTGTAAAGTAACGCCAGAGGTTGCCCACTTACAGGGGCTTCGAAATTTATGTATTATGTATTAAGTACCGCTGATAGATTAAAGAGATAGGTCCGCTAGCGAACTAACGAAGTGTACCTAAGGAAGTGTGCCTTACGTAGCAACGGCCTTTTATAAGATTTATGGCTGTTTGCGCTCAGTTTAGCAGCCAGATCCTATCCAAACTTTTATGAATATAGGATTTTATAATTTATGATTATAAAGAATCGGATTATTGTTAATCAACGTTCTGGAAAATTCGAAAATCTTATTAAAAAAAAGATTTTTTGAACAACGGAAATCCTCTAATTTACAAAGCTGAAGCAATTAGGTACATACAAGAATTTTTTGTCTCTTTTGAGCTTATGCTCTTATATATAAATACAAAATTTGGTTTCAGTTTCGCAGTTTGTTCAGCTTCGAGTTAAGTTACAAGTTTTAACTTTTTATTCGTTTTTTTTTTTTTATGGAAATATAAGTATTTGTTATTTTGAGTTGTAGACTTTTTAAAAGATAATCACCTAAAAATTAAATTTATATTTAAGAAAACGGGATGGTTATTTATAGCTACCTAGTAAAAATGTATCTATCCTCAAATAATACTGGCATTTATTATTATTGATTTTAATAACGCCAAGAAATTCGTTTTAATTAGATAACGTATTAACGATATAAATTTGAATCAAAAGAAAAAAAAGTGTAATTATTTTTCTTCTAAAATACTACGAAATTTATAGACTCGAATTCTATATTTTTCTTGAATTTGAGGAGAATGAAATTTTCATGATTATTTTTAGGTTTTTAAAAAATAGAAAAAAAAATACGAAAAATCTATTTACAGAATTTTACAAGAGATTTATTCAATGCAAATAATTAACGAATCATTTATGAAAAATCTTATTTTATTCTATCGTTGCTCTACCATATCTATAATAAATTATAATTTTGTAGACAATTAAAAATGGATCAAATGAATCTAAATAACAAATATTTAAAAACTATTTGGGGATTATTGATTTCACAAATTATGAAGTTCTTTCTTGTGATCAAACCAGATTTTTTCTATTTTTATTATACACATACAAAAATAATAATTAGAGAACCATGGATTGCATTTATAATAAATTTAAGTAAAAATAAAATATTTATAATATTAATCATAAGGATGAAATAATTTATTCTGGGGTGAAAAATCGTCCTGTTTGTGTCCGTGGTTATAATTTATGTGGTTCCTCACCGAAAGGTTTTTTTGGCTAAATATACATATACAATATACAAGACATTTAAGTAGAACAAAATGAAAACCATTTAACTTTGAATGCTGACGGTGTCTGTGTGTGTATTTTATAAAATTTAAAATAAATAATATGAATCCAAATTTTATAAAAATATTTAATAAAGACGACTTTAATATGAATTAACTTAGACCGCACACATTTTATAATTGTACAAAACCCTCTGAGATAATATAAATTATTCTCTCATATTTATTTCTTTTCTATTTGTCTAAACTATTTTCTTAAAAGTCTATATTCTGAAAAGAAGTGCCATTGTTATAATAATGTTAATATTAAATAAAAAATGCAATAATAGCATGCACATATAAACTCTATGTATTTATTTGTACCTAACTTGAGTGAATGTAATACCTGACCTCAGTGAGTCTTCTATTTATCCCCTTACCTGAAAACAGAAAAGAAAAATCAATAATGTATTTAGTTAGAATGTTTAATTCATTCTAAGAATTAACATTTTAAATCATTCTTATCTTAGAAGACATCTATTGCAAAACGTATCATCTAAATTGCGAACTGAGAATTTTCGCAATGTTGCCTAAGCGTATTCTTTTCGGTAGCGAATTTCCGCGGATGTGCCCTCCGTTTTGTATAAGTTGGAATTATTTCGGCCTCTTTACAATATTTCACCAGAGTATGCTAATTCCAAGTCGGTGGCAATATAAATTTTATTCGACTGTTTAAGTCGGTAAATTTAAATTCCTGGAGGACGTGGGTTTGCCGTTTCATCAAACCGGTAATAAATTATTCTTCTCAACTATTTTCGGTTTTGAACCAAAAGAAGTGCAGAACACTTTGCCAATTCTGTAAAGATTTATAATCGAGGGTATTGCACAGGACTAACATAATATCACTAACGTACAAAAACATTAAAAGTAAGAATTGTACAAAGTTGTATTAAGAGCTAATGGGGTACATTTATTTCGTATTTAATAAAGACTACTAAAAACCTAATGATAAATTCAACTTATTTTCTCGGTTAGTCTACCGAGACTAATATTTATAGTATAATAATAATAATAAAGTATACTAATATTAATAGTGTCGGTATACTATTATATTAATAGTATACCGAGAGATGTTTTCGAAAATTGTAAACAAACATATTGCTATATAAAACATTATGTACCTACATTATAATACTTGAATTATATTTTGAATGAAATAAACTAGATTTTATTAAACATCTAATATTTTATAACATTAAATAAGAAAAAATATTACTAGATTATTGTTCATTCAGTAAGATCAGAGATAGGCTGTACAATTTCTCACAAATTTTAAATAAAACTACCAATTATTAATTGTAATCTGAAAAAACTATTATTTAAAATAGTAAATTAATTATTAATTAACAATAGTTTATATATGAGGCGTTCACGATCAAAAGCAGATAGCTCTTACCTTGAATTTTAAAAATTCACTTTCTCATATTTTTCGCTTGCTTAGTCAGGATATTTTGCCTAACATGACATTTCCCCGCCTTATTTCTCATGGTTTTTGTCCGAATTTGAACTTGCGGCATCTGAAGCATAAAATTGGAAGACTAAACTAGCAAAAAATGTGGAAAAATCAATTTTTGAAATTTTGGTAGTTATCTTTTTTGGGTACTGAACACCTTATATATTGTATTCATGTATATATATTGAGCTCATGCCAGAACTGGACATCTGCCAGCTCTGTAAGCTTCTGTTGTACATATATTGTGACATAAGACAAAAATACGTCATAAATTTCTAACCGTGGGCATTTAACTGTAAAAACAACGCCTAACGTATTGCAGGGAGTAGGTTGTTCACACTTGCGTTTCAAATGATTAACACATTACCTCCTTTAACACAATAGCCAGCAGCTGATACGTTCTACACTAATAGCCCTCATACATTTAAACCAAAAGTTCATTAACTGTCAAAACTGTATTTGCATTTAAGATTTCTTTGTATTTCAGAATTTAATATAGTAATATAACACAGTTTGTAGTCTATCTAAAAAGGTAATTCTGCTTTTGATCTTACAAATTCCATCATTTAAAAAAAAAAAATGATCATAAAGACATTTTAACTTATACAGATATCCAAATAATAATAAACATTTTTATTTTGAAGAGAAGATATTTGTCCAGGACCGGGATTCGAACCCGGGTCTCCCATGTTTCCGTCATGGTACTCTTCCACTTGAGCTATCCTGGCCGTATCTCGGTCAGACAAATCCATTCTTTTCACTGATCCCTTCATTATTTCCCTCACTGACCCATTCTCTTCACTTGATAAATTCCAAATAATAATACTTTGTCAAACTATTTGTCAGAAATTTTATTTCAAATCGCATCAGGTTAATGTGTATTTGCAATTTTAAGTGATTCCGATAAGCAAAGATTTTACCAGTAGTATATTTATTTATTTTTGTTAGCGTCATAATATTTTATAAAGATTTGGAAAATAATGATCCCATTATTCCATTATTGAAAACAGTCTGCAAGAGTGGATCCCATGGCAGATTCTCAATCAGTCTTTATAATGTAAGTCATTAAATGCTCCAATTCCTACGCAGTTGATTTCTTTACTACTTGAGAAAATAAATTAAAAATACCATAATAAGTTAAAAATTCAATAATTCACTTATTATTTCAGATTAGCAGATGAATTGACAAGCAATTCTGATACATTACTTATTTTAATTACTAAATAAAAAATGTAAACAATTATTTTAACTAAATTTAAATGAAAGTTTGTGAAAGTTATAAACAAGTAGCTGAAACTAATTTTATTTAGTTTTAGAATTCTTGGAGATATTTTCCGAATTCAATATTACTCCAACTTTAAAGTAGATACTGAAAAAATCATGCATAATAAATAAAAATGCATAATCTTATCATTTGGATAATTGTGAAGTGCAACGAATTCTGTTCATGATATCGTTTTGGTAAGAATATTATCTCTTATCTTCCGATTGTAATGTAGCGGAAAATATTCAGAACGTGTTTTATCACGATTCAGGATTGAATATTTCACTTCGTTTCTTGATTGTTGATAGTTTGATTGTACAACGTAACATCATCGATGGCGTTGTAATGTTATGATTTTGTATAATGCATTATTCAAATATCTTTTTATTACAATTAGATATTGACTTTACAATTATTCAATTTCGATTTTGTTCAAATTGAATAGTCAAAGACGCCATTACTGTAGTCTGACAGAGATACATACTATTCATTAAAATTATAGTTCTCAAAACTACTTAAAACTACCTTTTCTTACAATATTAATTGTATTTATTTATTTATTTATAGCGAAGGCTGTTAGTAGATGAGTAAGCCCATTGTCTATTAACATAAAGCCCTGGTTTTATTTATCGGCTACGGAAAATAAATTGTTTATTCTGTTATTAGCCGTGGATTGACACTGTGGGACCTGTATAATCTTCAGGGGCTCACTCATCCTCTGTAATGTGAATACTATTTATCAGGTGATAAAATGTGACCTCGGCCAAATCACGGTCTTTCACAACTGTAGGTTAGCCTAACAAATTAGAATTAAAAATAGAACAAATTAATTTTTTTACTAAACGCAATAATGCTTTACACATTCTTTTAGAATTTAAGTTGGTATATTTAAACAGTTGAGTTCTTAATATTTACAAGGTTTTTAATTATTTATTTTTTCGTATTTTAGTGGTAGAGCGCTAAGTTGCTGTTCCGAAGGTCCTGGTTCAAATCCGACTAATAAATTATTTAATTTGTTAACTGTCGGGGATGGATCCTGAGGGATCTAGAGAGTTTCATGGAGCTCTCCCAAGCTCTATAAAATGGTTACTCTTGATCGGGGGGGGGGGGAGACCTGGTGGAAAGGTCTGATCTCGGATAAATCACTGCGCAACGTTGTCCTAGAAATATGACAGTCTCTACCGCGTACTGAACCTCCTTTATACTTTCATTCAAGGATTATGCAGTTATTTTTATACAGATGAGATCCAAATATTTACAGAGATCCCTCTCCAATAACTCTCCGAATAATTGTGAGTCCACAAGATCCTGTCGGATAGCTTTATCGAATATGATTGTTAAAGGCTTACACTGCAGTGGATACCAAATTGCGTAGCGGTACTGGGAAACGATCGGGCATACCAACTTGCCAAGCAATGCGCTGCACTTCCTCTACCTGACAACCCCGCTTAAGAATAAGAACGAAACAACAATTAGAAGCTATACAAGGAACCTACTCTACAACGCTAGTAGAGGGAAAAAAAGGAAGTGCCTTGCACGTGAGCAGCTCCACCGAGATCTTCTGAGAGGCAATAATTACCTCCAGGCACATCTGCACAGAATCCGATAATTGCCCCATTGGTCTTACTGGTGTAATGGACGGTGCACACTTATGATATTGCAGTGGTCTTAGGCTCAGCGGCGTATGGCAGAAATGTCACTTTCTGGCATTGGATAAAAAAATAAATAAAAAATATTTATAAGGTTTTTATTTATTTTCTTTTTAATAAAGAATTGAAGCGTTATTATTTTGGGTAAAAAGAAATAAAAGTAAAGGGTTGCTATAGATGAGGTGGCTATTTACAGCCAATGTATTTTTTTTAATCTTATTAAATGAAACTAAAAATATAAAAGATATCGAAATAGTAATTTATTTACGTATTTTGTTAATGCCATGAAACCACAAAAATTTCATCTAATAGAGACAAACCATTTGACGGACAACGGTCCTTTGGTATTTCATCACTCCACAAGACCTACCATGTTTGTAGGGCCTCCGGAAGGGCGGTGGTGGGGATGCAGCGCATGCGCGGATCAATACGTGCCCTATTATCTCCTGCCTTTGTTCCCACCCTTCGCCCTATCCCCCCTCTCCTTCGTCCTTCCCCCCACTCCTCCAAGTGGCCCTTCCAGCCTTCCTCCACCCCGCCGAATAAGTTACATTAAAACAATGTGTCTCTCCCGCTAAAGGCCGGCTTAGAAACCTAAAGGCGGAACAGTAAATGTTTACAGAACAATGTTCTTTTGTACCCCGATCGTAGATAAAACAAAGTATTTATTTATAAAAATTAACAACATTCAGAAAAGTAGAATCAAAACTATTACTTGTTGTTTATATTTTTCTAGTTAATAAAGCAGCCTTTACAAAAAGCGTAAGTTTAGAAGGAAAATAAATTAAAATTAAGCTTTGGAACTTATATTTATGTTGGTTTTTCTACTAAATAAGTAAGCTCTTAAGCTTATTTTTAACCTGTCATCTATTTTATTTAATATTTCCACATTCCATACAAGAGTATTCACCTTTAGAGAGTATACAAGATACTATACACATTTAAATAATTGTTTACAATATGAAATCATAACGTATGTAATAATAAAAAATGTTATAAATCAATTCTTCTTTTTAAAAAATCTTTATATAATTTACATGTATGAAATTATTTTAAAAATTTATTGTTTTTGGTATTGTTACGTTAGTTTACATCACCTGAGTTTCGTTAAGTCAATCATTAGGTACAAGTAATCTTCCAGGTTTTAACTTTTTTACATATTATTAATTTACAAAAAAACTATAATCCATTAAACAGCAGTAATTTATCAAATAAAAACTACTATATATAAAATATAAAAGAAATAATTGACAAAATAATAATTTTAAAATATTTTGAAATTATTAACAAAAATACACTAACTTTTTTGTGAATATCAAACCTTAAGCATTTTTACTAAATTCGTTAGAATCAATTAACAGTAATGTATTATTATAGTATTCGTAAATAATTATAATAATTTCGAATGAAGGATAAATATTGTCAGGGCGTGCAGTCAATAACACCAAATAAGAAAACTGAATAAATTAAATATTATATTTTAATAAACACTTGCATATTTGTTTTAAAAATAATTTTTAGTTTCATTTAAATTAACATTTATTAAATTTAATAAGATTATACGTAATTAAACGTGTAGAATGAAATTATTTTGGGCCTATGATTGGGGAAGACTTTTTCCTAATATGGCGGGACCTAAACCTTCGATGGCCGACCGATCACTTCACAATGCTCCCTTCCAACTTCCATCTTCTTTGGTGATTAAAAACATTATTGTTTTAGATTCCGATTTCACATAAATTTATCCATTTAAAAATTACATTATTTTATTATAAATCGTTAGAATAAATTCCAACAATAAAATAGCACATTATATATCCTATACGTAAGTATTATTTCACCAAAATCATGATTTTTTAAATTTACATTTTAATAAAAATGATTAATGTTTATCTTCTTTAATATAATATTTCAAAATACTAATATGTTTTTACTGTAACAAAATAAACCTGTATAGTTTCATATCAATTCTGACATCATATGAAAGTTATTAAAATACTTACTAATGCATTTATTCAATCAAACCCCCTGACGTTCTAAAAAATTATTTTTAAATATAATGAATGTTAGTTAAATTATACATTCTCAGATTAATGATGACAAGTGTTGTTAAAGTTATTTATTTCTAAATAGTTATATCATGATTTTTTTAATACATAAAAGATTGATGACAAAATTAATTATTTTGATAAAATAATTGTGGAGTACTGAAGAATTGTTGTTTGGACATTACAACACCCTTTAATTTTTTTTTTTAATTTAATAGCATTACCTATCTAAATTTATCAAAAATACATTGCTGTATTAATTATAATTTAAAATAAACTTTTATAGAAAAAACCGTAAGTGGATCTTATATTCAGCTAAACTTTTGAGGAATTTTCATTTGCATAAGAGTAAAATATTTATTTGTAATATCCTATTTTATTACTTATAATTACCGTCCTAGGATTTTTACTATATTATTCATTTTAATAAGTTAAGTGATGCCCACTAGGAATCAGTATAAGAGAACTAGGTATTCATACTATTAAAACGTTTGAAGAAAATATTACATTTATGATTTTATTTTTACTGTTGATTTTAATAGTTAAAAAAATATATTTGCTCAAGAGTTAACTCAATTAAACAATTGTAGCGACACTGAGTAATGGACGTTTTAATTCAGTATATTTTCATTAACCCCGCTTTTCATAATTGGATTCAGACAATTACACGGTTACTTTTTTCCGTTGAAGTTAATCTTAATTAATTACTTTTATAATAACTAACTACCTCGGCAACTGATCTTTCGTTTTTTCTTCCTATCCCTAAGAAGATTTTTATGTTATCACATATGTTTTCTTATGCCATCTCTTTGGATCATAATCTGACATCTTCATGCGTTGGAAAGGACATAAATAATTGATGAGATAAGTTGGATACTGAGTTATAGTTCGGTTACACAATCGTTCTACAAATATACGCTACTTTTCTCTCATGGAACGTAGTTTCGGATTATTCTTGACAACTATTCGTTCTTATGTCTAACGTTTTATATTTTTTTTTTTTTTTTTATGAGTTGTAATAAATATATTTATCTCATCCGATACAGCACGACGATGAGAAAGGTACCGTCGGGTTTCTCCCCAGACGTGTAAACAGGGTAACGCCAAGAGAACGTGACTGAAGTCCTGCAATAAAACGAAGGATTAACTCGTACACAAGACTTTGGGAGGATTATTGGCCCAGGGGCCGCCTGTTGGTGTTGGATAAGCAATGTATACTGTCGATATGTCAGTCTGTAGGAATTGATTGCTACAACGTATATTCCAACAAGGAAAAATAACAAATAAGACCGTTCAAATCGCGCAAGGGAAGAAGTTTGGATCAGACTTCGTGATCAAATCGCTAGAAATAGTTTATATGGACACCATATCGCATTTTTGTATTTGTTCAGAAAAGCCAATTTTCCATAACGTTAAACTTATAAAATTTCTTCCTTACTTATTGGAATTGCTTATAGCCTATTGTTTACATTGTAATTGGAATTGAAAAGTAATTGGAAGTATTTATTTATTACAGTTTACCTAAAATATTACCTATTTTGTGGTCATGGTGTCTTTTACCTCGGGGGCACAGAATATTTCCAGAGCGGCTAAAACCAATTAATATACTTTAAAAAACATATGTTAAGAGTATAATATCTGTTAAACTGTAGCCCGGGCGAATATCGTTGTGCATAAGTCGGGCTTTGGCTAGGAATGGAGTTTTTGTTTTTCATTATAGCTGAATTCCAATCTATACTAAAAGAATGATTTGGTTTACTCCATATGATTAACTTTTTCTTGACAAAATTAGCCTTAACCACCTATTCATCGTGGCTTCGGATATTTAGTAATACTTACAATTCGAATATCTTTTTAAGAAAAGAAACACAAATTCGAAACATTTAGAAGACTTAAATAGGGATTTAAGGTAGTAGGGACTACGCTTCCCAAAATAAAATTCTAAATGCTTATACTGATTATGTCCTCACAGACCATTAAATGAATTTCCTCTGAATTATGATTTTTACGATTAATAATAATTATTCTCTGATTAATATATCTTAAATAATATGAGTAGGGAAGAAAATGGTCAAAGAATGGTTGAGGTTAAAGAAAAAAATCCTTAAATAGTGTTTAACTATTTGTTAGAAATATACGTGTTCACTTGCAAGTTTCTTCAGGGCAAGTTATATTTTAGTTTAAGCATTATGTATAATACTTTTGTAATTTAAATTGTTTCTACTTCTTTATCATGTTTACTCCAATTTTTAAATAATTAAAAAGGATTTCATTTTTATATATTCTATACATTATTTTATTCTATATAATTTTTTCTATTAAAAATATTTCATTTAAACATTTTTGTATATTTTCTGCCTAGTGCTGAAGAAAACTTGAAATATGGGTCGAAACACTAATTTCTAATAAATAGTTTATTTATTTATTTGACCTAAACCGGACTACTTTTCCCCTTTATTTAGTACTAGCGACCCACCCCAGCTTTGCTCGGGTAATAAGGCATATTATGCCGTCATAATTTGTCTGTGTAATGTATTTTTTTTTTATCACATACTGGCCACTAAGGACCACGTGAATATCATTGGCTAGGCTTCTTTCGAATTTATCTTTAAAAATCTTATGATTTTCTTTCTTCTTATCTCAGCTAATGTATTTATTATATAGAAATTATAAAAATAAAAACAAACCTAAATATTTCTTTATATACGAATTTATTATCTTGTACGATAGATAATTGCACAGGATTAAGCAAGCAGTGTCTTCGGTGAAACCCATTGTTATTTCAACAAATTTACACAAAACCTCGACAAATTATATACCTTAACCTTCCTGGTGAATCACTCTATCTATAGGTGAAAATCACTTGCGTGAAAATGCGTGCAGTAGTTATTGAGTTGACTGCGAACAAACGCGGCCGAGGACTTTGTTTTATTATATGTATTGCTACTTTCATACCAGTAATTTTTCATAATCTAGAAAAGTTTTAAAAAATCATTAGTAAAAAAAATTACATTACTTGTTAGTTTTACCTTATTAGTTGGTAGACATTAATCCAAAGATGATTTGTGACTATTTTTTTAGTTAAATGAGTTGTAGTTTATAGCATACAGGCAACCGTCTACATTTTTTTTTATTTGGAGGGGCCTAACTGTTTTCGAAATGTTCACCATAAGTTTCCGAGCATGGCCTACCACTAGACATTTTTTTACAAGGCGACATGTTCCAAACTACCAAAAGATGTCTGGTTCCAAAAGAACTACAAGTGGCCACCGCGGAAGCTCTGAGGCAGCGATGGTAGAACACGGTGTTCTTGTGCTTAACGGGCCGTCTCAACGGACTTTTACTGCTTACATCTAATGCCTTGTACTAAGGGGGCTTTAAGACTTTATAAACACAAATTAGTTGTTACAATTTATTTATTTTTTATTTTTCAAAGACTCAACAGAATTTAAGTTATCATTCATAGTCTATGTTTTAAAACTAATATTAATTATTATTCTGTAAAGTAATATACATTATTGAACCCGCTTCTCGTCTGAAAATATGTGTACATATGTGGTTATAATATATATATATGTAGGCTTGAATATTCAAGCCAATCTTTAACAGACATGAAGATAACCTTCAGGGACAGATGTGAGTAAGGTTATAATAGATATTGTTTGCTGAGAGACTCGCTCCTGTGAACTTTGGTTTAATTTATATTATGTGTATTATTACGGAATATCGACTATTGTGTTGATTCGTAAGTCGTGAATTCAACGACTTAACCAAGGAGGTGAATGGAATAAAACACTTGTGGATGCAGTGAAGAGCTGTAATTAAAAAAAAAACATATTTACAAAGTTACTAACTTAATAACGCCAGGTATCTCTGATTGCAAACCTGAATCAGCAAAATAGTCGATATTCCGTAATAATACACATAATATAAATCAAACCAAAGTTCACTCGAGCGAGTCTCTCAGCAAGCAATATCTATTATAACCTTACTCACGTCTGTCCCTGGAGGTTATCTTCACGTCTGTTAAAATTGGCGTGAATATTCAAACCTACATGTATATATATATCTAATACATAAAATTGTCGTGTCACAGTGATTGTAACAAAACTCCTCCGAAACGACTTGACCGATTCTTATGCAATTTTGTGTGTATACTCAGTATGTCTGAGAATAGGCTGTAAACTATTTTTCATAAGTGATATGTGTCGGCCTTTATTATTGATTATGTGTAATTTGAATCCACCAATTATGGAATCTTACACATTTGGTCTTCGAAAATATCACCGGGTATGTTATTGAAGCAGCAATGTTGACTGGAATCTTAAAAGGATGTCGTCCTGTAGCCACGTATTCCAATGACACCATCAGAACCCGTAATACCGTTCAAATGACTTCAATTTAATATAGGCTTGGCTTTTGCTATGACCATTAACAAGTCTCAAGGCCAGCCAATGTCCATTTGCGGTTTGGACCTAGAACATCCATGATTCTCCCATGGACAATTATCTGTTGCATACTCACGTGTTAGTAAAACATCTTTTGTATTAGCAAAGAACAAATTAAAAAAATATTGTGCATCGATTAGCGCTCAATTAAATTGAAATAAATTGTTATAACTTAAAAAAATAGTATTAGCCATAATTAAAAATCAACCATGATATACCATGATGAATAAAAAATCTATTTAATTCATTTTTTCCATTCATTCATTGTTTCATTAAAATTCAAATTTTAACGTAATATTTTTTAAAAACTATTACAACAGCCACAACAACGCGTGGCCAGGTCAGCTAGTATATATATATATATATATATATATATATATATATATATATATATATATATATATATATATAGATAGATAGATATATCTTAAGAAAAATAAAATAGGAAAGTAGTGCTAAACATTTTTCGTACCATTCGGTCTAACTCAATGTCACCAATAGTTTTTATATATATATATATATATATATATATATACTATACTGATAATGAAATTTTATAATTATTTATGGATTATGGATGGTTTCATCTTAAGCCATTTGTAAGGCTCTTCAGTTATTTTTGGTAATTTAATGTTTATGATTATTGTTTTAGTCGCTTAATCACTGTTTTCCGAAATAAACAAACTGCTTTGACAATTATTGAGTAATTAAAAAAAATCGATTAAATGGAGTAATAAATTTGTTTGTTTTTTGTCTAAATGCTTTTATGCTTCCATATATATGTTTTTTTAAAATGCAAGTATGTAAAATAACGGCATGTCGTCAAGATGTATTTAGTATAAAAAAGTGAAATTATTATAACACTTTTTCATATGAGGACTCATTGTGGAATCTTCTCGTAAAACAAAAAAATATATTCATAATGTTATACCTCTGACTAGAGTTTTAATTCTAATTATGTATTTTATCATACAACAATCTATTTTATCTAAAAATAAAATAAAATGAATCAAGAATAAAGTAATTTAAGAACAATCACGTGCATCAGATCTATAAAGTATTTCTATTTCTCTATTCTCTTATTAAAATTGGAATAAAATAATAACATTACAAACTAAAGATTTGATAAATAGCTAAATTATTAATTTTATAAAAAAAGTATTAAATGTATTAAACACGTTTAGAATGACACACTAACACACATACACGTACCTACTACCCAAAAATACAATTAAAAAAAAAGGGTTTCCACAAGAATAATGTTATTAATTATTAATAGTGTATTGATAGTTTAATACCTATATGTATATATTTTAGTTACACCTAATTATATTAGGTAATTGATCAATAATATTTTTAGTTTCCTAGATTAGTTTAATTACTCATGGAATCATGAATTCACTATAAAATAACTTCTTATAGTTAAATTAATATCGAGTTGTTTTTCTTTTCCAGTCCCAAATGCATCTTAGATCTTCTATTTTAGTTTGTCACTTTTTTCTTCTTCTTCTCATATTTAAATATTTATTGCTTTATTATTCTATTATGTGATTTCTTAATAAAGGACGCATATTTTATTCAAATACTTAGCCGGAATAATAAATATATCCCCGTCTAACCGGAACTGTCTGTAGATAGCTTTATCATAGTTCTACGTTGGGGATAGTTCTTTATCAGTTCGTTAGTTCTTATCAAAGATTCCACTCCCCAACCGTTTTTATCAGTTTTTCATAATGGCTTATATCACTCACCTTGTTTGTTTTCCATTTTTATCACCTTTTTGTTTTGCTTAAGTAGGGACCACAATCAGGTTTTCTTTTGCAATTGCCAATAATCTACCTGTATCATGATAATATTTCAGCATTCATTCATTACATAGAAACAAAGAGAAATTTTAAGACGGGAAAAATTCACATAGCTATTAATACACAATCGATTACATAGTTAATTGAGTTTTGTTCAATCTCAATATTAATTTTGAAATTTTTTAAATATAAACCGGAAAATCATTAAATAAGTGTACAGTAGTTTTTTTATAGAGCTCATACATTTTATTATAATTTCTAAAATACAAAACTTCTTCTAAATAAACGCCTTATTGAACCTGGAAACCAAATAAAGGCTAGGAAATTTAAAAGAAATTTTATAGAGTCATAATAAGAGTGATTTGTTCCCTACTATACAAACATAAAGAGAATATTTGTACTATTTAACATGAGTACATTTAACGAAAAAGCAATTTAAATGTTTATAATTTACATTAGGAACTGCTTAAACAGTTAATAATTTAAAAACATATTTAGAAAATAAGAATTCTTATAAGAGATATGGGGCACACCAACAATCAATATGTTCAAGAATGGAATAGTTAATAGCATTAAAGATATACAACGTAGAAAAGTATAAAAGAATGCAATAGATTAAAAATTAAATAATTTATTTAATAAACATTTCTCCCAACTTGAGAGAAATTTTTTACCTCTACCCAGACCATTTTGTTACACATAATGTTAACTATTATTATTCAAGATTTGTTTTTATTAGTTTAACAAAACGTGTTATTCTATAATTGATAATAAAATCCTACATGTTGGCATTAAGTGATGAAAAACTATTTCACCAAGACCGTCTTTGTCGTAAAAGGTCTAATTCAATTTTAATACAAATCTTCGCACTAATGTTTTATTTAATTTACAAAAAAGGAGCAATATAGAATATAGTACAAAATTAAAAAAAAATAATTATCTGTTCTAAAACATTAAAATTTCTGTTATTTAATTAATTTTGTGAACACATTTTTTAATTGGATTTAATTTATTAAATTTAATTCAGTATCTCAAATACGAAGTCGTTGCTTTTACATTTCTAACAAATAATTACAAACTAATTGATACAGTTTTTAGAATAATTCGGAATGGTAAATGAGATTCCTTAATTAGGAAGTAACACATTATAATTTAAAAAATCAGTTTAAGTTCTTTAAGAATTATTCATTCGTACCAATATAGTATGTAACTCACTAAAAAATGTTCTTAACAAAGTCCGACCTTGGGAAATTCATTTAATATTTAAAACCTAGTAATAATTTTCATATTATTTTAAGACAGGAAGATAAATTATCATACAGTGTCTAGTTTTTTTTCAAATTTGAGAATATATCCTACTTTCTGTCAAGGAAAATTTAAAATAAATAAAAAATTATGCCATGTGACTCCAGCGTTAATTTACGAACCGACTATGTATTAAGCGATAATCACTCGCGGTATTGTCATACTGTTAAAGGATGCCATAAAAATGAGCATTACACTGATGAACATAAAATAAGTATATGAAGACATAAACAAATCGTGAGTGAAATTAATCGCGTAGAGAGATCTCTTCGTCAGTAGCCATAGAAGACACACTAATATAACATTGATTATTAACGGGACTAACTTTGGATAAGACAGCTGAGTGAAACTTAATTGTTCTGGCTTTTATTTGTCAGTAAATTTATTGGCACTTTGTATAGAGTGGAGTTGCCTTTGTTCAATGATTTGAGGCGTCTTAATCATTCCGAAGTTATAATTACTAATGTTGTCATTAAATAAAAGGAATAAATGACTGATAGGAAACTGTATTCTCTCTAATGAGCGACAGACAAAAATATTGAAAATTAAGTTAATAAAGAAGAAAATAATTAAAACTTAATTGTATTTGCCTATTCTACCATGTAATTAAAAGAGATGTACTGGAAAAATTAGTACATACAAATATATTACTATATAAGTAACTGTTATTTTTTTGTGAAAGTATTGATATCTTCAGAATAAATTTAGCTACTAATAAAAATGGATAAATGCAACCCGATTTATCAATTATTCAGTCAACGTGAAACAAAAATTAAGTACGATGTTAAATGTTTTATACTGTACAAACTATAGAGTTATGGAAAATATGTAAGAATTAAATAAGCCATTTCATTTGTCACAGAGATCACTGTGTTTGTGTGTGTGAGTTGCATCATTATTTACAATTCATAATTCATATTTGTTTAATAAAAAAATATATCAGAATATTTCCAAACGGATTGTTCTTTCAGATATGACACAGGCATGGCTTTTAAAAAATTGAAATCAATCTTAGACCTAATCAACATCGCAGAATGATTTCACAAAAAAAAAAAATCATTCGGTGGGGAGGAAACTCTCGAAGAAAAACAGCCGACGTCGCACGTGAAGAGCATCAGAACCCGGCGGGGTATCCTTGAAGCATGCATACGTAATGCCCTCATCAGGGGCCTTCTAGGGAGACATACAATTTTAAGAAGGAGGCGAGGAAATGGGAGCGGGGAAGAGAAAAAAACCCAGGAAAAGCGGGAAAAGATCATTAGAGGAGAAAAGTTTTCCCGGTTAATTATAAAGTCGCTAGATAAGGGAGGGAAATGAAAACAGGACCTGCGCTGAATAAAACAGCCCTGAGGTAATCTTAGGGCCCGATCTCTCCAGCGCCGGGATTACAGCTTCTTGTAATTACTCGAGGTCTTACACGGCCTGCTTTTATTCCAGCTCCAGGCTTCCAGAGCTGGAGTCAACCCTTCTATCTCGGAGCTGATAAGGTTCCACTGATTAGGAGGGTGCTGGGAGGGGCTTTTGAAAAGGTTTATAACGAAAAAATGGCCACGCTACCCCTGTTCTTGATAGCGTCTGTTCAGAAAATAAACAAAATTTGTCATAACGAATAAACTCTAAAACATAGGAGAATAATTAATATCTTTTAAATATTTGGATATAAAAAAGTTCAATACTTTAAACAATAGAAAAATTTCTCTACTAAGCTGAATTCGGTATAATTATTAAAATATATTATTTATATTGGGTTTTTTTCCTGAAGAAGAAAAAAAATTAACATACGGCATTAAACGAATATGTCAATTTAAAATAAACATAGGAAATATTATTAAAAAACAAATAGAATAAAATAAAAATATATATAATGAAAAATAAGAGAAAATAAAAAGGAGGAGACAACTATATTAGAAAACAATAAATCATAAACAATAATTTAATAGTGGATTATAATTTTTGTGATTTTATAACGGAAATATTCAATAATCATAACGCCATGCTCCCATATACGCCTCGGTCTACCCCTCGAACGTGTACTAGTCGTAAAGACCTCATAATAATGATTAAAATAAATTATTTAAAAGGAAGTACAATAGTTTAACAAGTCGACTAATATTAAACGAAAGTAGTTATGTTGCTAAATCTGCTTAAGGAAAATATAAATCGCTTTTATGTAATATATATCTTAAAAATAATACAAAATTATTTAAAAAGAAAAAGATATTGGTAAACAAAAAATTATTTTTATATTATAGGTTGTTCCAAATTTGAGGCGTAAAACCGATTGGACATCAACGCTTTTTATAATATATTTTAATATTACACATAGCTCCTACAAAAGTTGGGATTTTTAAGTTGTCTTCAGTAGCAATCACATTGGTTTTAACATTTTTATTCAGGAAGGAGATATCTGTTATTCCGTTTCCAAAAATTTTTTTTCTCAATAAAATCATATTTAGAGTTATTATGTTTGAACTTTAAGTTTTATAGGAATAACGACATAAGCTGAAATAAAAAAAAATCAAGCTTTTAAACGTTTTCAAATGGTTAGTAAAGGAATTTTAATATCATCACTGAAATATGAATGCTTTGCTTTAACAATACCGAAATATTTATTTTTTTAACTCGCATGGAACTTTGGAATACCTATTGAAAAATTAGTTATTCTTTTTATAACATTGTTTTTGAAGTAGCGATATAAATAACATTAGGAAATAAGGTTCACGAACCCAGAAGGTTCGATGCCAACACAGCAACCATTGAATAGATACCTTAAATTTACAAACCATATTCGATTTCTATGACTGAATGAATATGAACTAATAATTTAGAATGTCAATTATGTAATAATATGGGTGGATTAATAATTAAACATTAAGTTACTTATTCTAATTTGATTCGGTTTTAGAATTCATGCTACGATTTGGGTTCAGAAAATTGGATTTCTAGTATGTAATTGATTTATACTTATGCCCATATATAATTAGGATTAATTGAAATAACAGTTGTATAAATAATATATAGTATAACTAGTTTATTGAATTTATGTTGTCTACAGCTCTAATTTGTTTTCTATAGCTCTCAGTTTTGTTTGTCTAAGTACAAGGAAACCCCAGGTAAGAAAAGCGGAAGTGTTTCAAAGACTGATTATACTTGACTTTTACCTGGAAGTGCCGCCTAATCATCACCTGGAACCCGGAACAGGTGACCCCTGGAGGACTCTGATTGGACACCGATCTGCGGGGGTGGACTGCGAACGAACCGGACGGCGGTGGCGGACTGGAGAAGGCTTCGAGGGTGAAAGAGCTGTTACGTAAGGGCACAAAGGACACAAATATTGTTTGTTGGGGCTGGACTCAAAGGGTTGTTTATGAGGCCCAGGTACCGGCAAGGGCTAGGTACCAGTGAGAGTCACCAGCGAGACCTTGGACGTGCACAGGTAAGTGGACACTTTCACTAGTCTCACTCTAGTTTCACCTGTTCTAGTTTGTATCTATGATTCAATACAATCAGAACCGAAAATTATTCATATAGGTATATACAATCTAAGATATAAAACGAGAAAACTTATTAAACTGTAAAATTTATTAAACCGTTTAAAATGAGTCTTAGATGCTATTTTTTGTGTTTTCCAAGAATCACAATATTCAAATTTCAACTATCTGAACATTTGTGATCTTAACCAAATATAACATTCAGCCTGAGATGAAGATGGTGTACCCTCTCATGGTACTTTAAGCTCTAAATTTCTAAATAAAAGTCATTGGCTTTTTTAACCCGGAAGATATTATCCAAGACCTTACCTGTATTGCGGAATCACACTTTACCTCAAGTATTCTTTAGACTAAATTAATATTGCTCTTTTTTTTTTAACATCTCCATCTCTGATTTAAATCCAATTGTTTTCTAGGACGGATTAACCACGGGTTCTTCATTTATTACTGGTTATAAATCAATTTTAAACCTCAAAAATTCATTTCATGTATTAATAATGTAAGTAATGGACATAGCATATCATAACAACATGTACTTATGTGTTTTTTTTTCTTTCAATACTTTTTGCTTCGGACGCCTGTCTTCACTGATTTATCCGTAAAGTATTGCCTGTCTCCAAGAACAGATTCCTATCTATTTTCATTAATCTCATGAACTTGTAGTACTTGCGTACTAAAAAGAAAATTTTATCACAAGTCTAAAGGAATGAATTTGATGACGTTTCGGTTCGTGGTGTTATGTGGGGCAGTCTATCGTTGTATTTTTTTCTCAACCGTTAGTTTTGGTTTGTTAAGTCCGAATATCAAGTTATGTAAAAACTACTAAAGATAATAAAACAAAATAAAAAATGGCTGATATGCATCTGGCATGATTATGCAATACATATATAATAACTAAGAAAAATAATACATGATATATGATCTGTTAAAATCTAAAGTTCTTAGAAAATAATAATTTTTTTTTTTAAGTTATCTTTAGCTTTTTGTTTATAATATTTTCCCAATCCGTTGTTTTACATCACGCCGTACGCATATATTATCTTATTAAATTTTTGTTTCATCTTTTATAAATGTCACAGCTGTTTTTATACAAATAACGTTTATGAGCATAAGATATTTGAATAATAACTCATTTGTGAATTGATTACTCAATTTCTTTAAATTATGGTTTTACTTCATTCGTCTATGTTTCACTTCTGCAAACATTTACAGACTTTCATGTATTATTTATTTCTTAATATAAATAGTTTCTCCTAAAGATAAGGACTATTTAGTGATAAGAAAGATTTATTGAGGCAAATTCGTAAGTGTACTGTTTATGTGCTTTTTACAGTTTAATATCAGGCCCATGGGGTTGTCATTTTGTTAAGTGTCCAACGGCGTACTAGTATGTATATAGGGATGTGTATATACGGAAGTGTATATACGAGGGTTGAGTAGGGATGCTTTAGTAATGAGAGAGATTAGTAGATATGTAGCAAATGACTGAGATATGGAACCACTCCTTCCCAGATAAAACAAGTGGCTGGAAGGTATTTATAACCCATGTTTCCAGATTCCTTGCCCCCTTGTGGTGGTTTTACCTTAACAAAACAGAAGATATTATTGTTGCTCAACAGAAGGTGGAGGAAAATTTTGGATGTAAACATTTTCGAGTAAATATCAGATTGTTTTCATAACTTCTGAGACGGAGAATCAGAAGAAAATACAATCATTATGTTATTTTTGAATATAACTAATGATGTAAACGTTTATATTATATAACAATGCATGATTTAATTAAATAAAATACATCCAATAAACATTTACTTAAAAAATATAGAAATAAAAAAAAAGTATGAAGAGTCTAATAAAAAAAGCACACGGCAAAGCAAGCTACAGTGCATTTAAAGGTTCAAATATTTTTTTAATTCGGTTAATTATGAACTGTTAATGTAAAATAATCATATCAGTTATTTACAAGCCACATCAAATCAAATTAAATTAAAAATCATAATTTAAAGAATCGAAAATAACTAAATTTAGAAGAAAACGGAGACTAAAATGCCTTAATGGGAGACAGATAAATAGTTAAAGTTACCTTTTAAATGTAATTTAATGTTATAATTTTTATGAAACTCTGTCTCACAAATACACTACTCTTTATGACAATTTTATCTTCAAAAGCTGATATGACTAATAGTGTTATTTTGTCTCAACCAGTTTAAACAGGAAACAATATCGGTGAAAGTACTACTCCTTGTAGGACCCCACAACTTAACTATTTGAGTTCAGATAGTTATAAACAAAATTTTGGCGTATTACACGAAATGGATATATTTCTATTTAAAAATTGCATGTACAAATATATAAAAATATGCCCATTATATAATAATTTTATCAAAAGTTTAAATAATCATTTTTTTTATTGCCTAATGACATATCCATCGTTATTATTACTATATTATACTTTGTAATTATTATTATTGTATGTTGTTCAATAGAAAAAAAAACTGAAAATATTCAAATATGGTCTTTCGAAGTCTTTCGAGATAAATTTTGTTACTATGCTTTTAAAGAAGTGTAAATAAATCATTCAAAGATCCTATTTCATTTCTCTTGTTGTCTTCCTTTCCATAAGGAGAGATGAGAGAATTCATAAAAATAAAATTATTTTATTGATTTAACTAAACATAAATAAAATTTTCATTAATAATGGTAATAGATCTAATATTTAAAAAATTAAAATAATTGATGTATGTTTTGTTTTTTTGTCCCTTTACAAACAAAAGGAGAATGTCCACATTTTTCAGGCTTAACGTAAAACTTGGGTTACGTAATTACAACAGAAATTGGGTGAACATTTAACAGTAATATGAATTCGTAAAGAGTCTAAAACCACGGTTACAATATTTGTAACATAGAAAATAAAGTTTAAGACCTAACAGGCAATAAAAACAAATCTGAACGTTCAAGCTCCACAGGTAGTTCTTGGAGTGGCCAGTAGATGCCGTTTGGAGTCCCGAAGCATGAGACAGCGAGGAAACCAATAAAACTTGAATTATGGCCATTTTATCGTTTTAGTGTCACCATCAAACTGCCTTTATAATTTTCTTGTAAGCACTTACATAGCAATAAAATGCGTAATGTTTGTTTACATGTGTTTCTTAATGTTTCTTTTATTTTTCGGTGACGTTCTTCAGATTGATGACAATGGTGCCACTATATTATTTTAGAATATTAAAAAAATTATTATAATTTATTTTATTTTATTAGTTATTGATTTTATTAATTTTTAAATATTTTTATTTGAAAAGAAAAGATATGTCCAGGACCGGGACTCAAGCCGGAGTCACCCAGATAGTCTGGAACTCTTAAAATACATATCTTTTCTTTTCAAATAAAAATATTTAAAAATTGAACAATTATTGTTTAAAAAAAAGAATTTATCTAGAAAAATCGAGAATAACTATTCTATATTTGTTGACATTTAAAGGTTTTCCCTTTTACTTTGACATTAGATAATGGGGTGTATAAAAAAAAATGACCGTTTTATCAAATTCCAGAGTTCAAAAGTGTGTAAATATTTTAATGCTATTTATTATTTACCAACACTTAATAATACCTTTAGAGCTTTCTCTAAGTTTGTTAACTAACACTGGACTTCTTCAAAAAAAGCCTGAGTTTAGTTATTTATTTCAAAGAAGAAACATGACAGTGTCCTACGAAATTCTCGTAATTCTAAGACATTACTACAAAAAAAATTTCAAAGCCGCTGAAGCAACTCGTGAAATTATTAAATATGAAGGGGAAGGTGTCCTTGACCAGCGCACTAAGCGGCGTTGGTTTAAAAAATTTAGCAGTGGTGACATGACGATGGAAAGGAAGAAGGGCTCCGGGTGACCATTAATGGATATTGATGCGGTTCTGAAGGAAGCTGTTGAATCAAATCCGTCTACAAGTACTCGCGAACTTGTCAGGGAGTGCGGTGTGTCGAAAGATACTGTTAGTCGCCATCGTCTCTCCATTGGGAAGGGGAAACGGTCATTTTTTTTTATACACCCCATTATTTTATGTAGTGGGAAACAATATTCTAAGCAATCCCAACTTATTGAATAAGACGTTTCATATAAGTACGTATTTTTTCAACGCCAAAGCAACTATGAATGCTCAAATAATTAGACATTTTAACTAATCACTTCTAAATTAATTAATTTTATTGCAATAGTGGAATTAGGATGAATGTAAAATTTACGAATAAACTTTAAATAATCACAGATTTTAATATTTTATAATTTGACAAGGAAACAGAGTGTCTGCTTTTAAATTCCAAAATTTCAGTCATTTTTTTTTAGGTGTCATCATTATTATTTGTTTCCTTACTGTAAATCTAGGTATTACTTGTTTCATCTGTCTGATTGCTTAGATGTTAAAAATGCTCAATATATCAGAAAATATATGTATGTATAGTACAATTAAATATCTAAATATAGCCTACTTTATTTATTTGTCTTACTATTTATGAAGTTAATGTAAGCATTTTATAGCAATATCGGGAGTGTCTTTAACATTTTCGTTTTGTCCTAAACGTTTATTATTATTAAAAATAATAATATACATTTATATTAAACTTGGACATACATCGCAGAGTTACAAATGAAATGCACTAAGTACAGAACATGACTTTGAGAAAACACTGATGTACAGTCTAGAGAAATTAATGTAAGATGTTTCTACTGATGAAACGCATTGAGTCATATATTTATTTGTTATTTTTTTTATGTTTCGTAACCGAATCACACGAAGTACTCAAGACTTTTCATCAGCGTTTATTCAATATCATATTTTTGACATAGTATGTATCACTTATAATCATGCGATACAATATTTTTAACCGTTTTTTTTTCCACTCGACGGTATTTATTTCATCATAATCATAACCAGTGTGAGCTCTAAGTCGACTTGTAAAAATCCGGGGAATAGACTGAGGCGTAGATGTGAGGATATTGTTAAGATAGGTTTGGTAGTCTATGGAGATTAGTAAGCAGAGGCTGGAGGGATCGGAGTCGAGCTTTCGGGGTCACTTTATTTATTATTTTTATTTTTGGAAGAATTCATTAATACATGGAAAGGAAACAGGCCTAATTAGTCATTAGGAGCCTCTCACCTCAGCTGATACCGAAAAAATACCTGACGAGACGCATCAATATTCATAGCATTGGTTTATATATACCCGACTGATAAGATGTCAGCTCCTAGCGATAACAACGCCTACAAAGGAAGGCTTTTTTAAAAACTAGTTCATTGCATGTGATTATATTGCGAAAGGTCGCTTAGGAAGGCTTATTGATTACGAGGAGCGCCAAAATAAAACGGGGGCCTCTTCGCGGTCTTCATTCTCTTCCCGTCGTGAATATTATTAACTAAATTTGCAATTACAATTTATATTAAAACGAGCGGGTGTTGTAGGTAAATGTGAGATAAATAATTTATCTAACGCGGAATATAAATTAAAAAATTATCTTAAAGGAGTTTGCATTACACTACCGTTTGTTATGCGGTGATGTTTTATTGATTAAGACGTTCGGGATCAAAAGCGGATAATTCTAAATTTCAAAAATTGATATTTTCACATTTTATGTTGGTTTAGTCAAGCAATATTTTATGCTCCGAAAACTTCAGGTTCAGAATCAGACTAAGTCTATGAGAAATAAGGAGGAAATGTGTCGTGTTGGGCTAAAATCATTGACTAAAATGTGGAAAAATGTGAATGAGTCAATTATTGAAAGATACACTTCTAATTAGTTCTAAGATCTTGGCAAAATAATAGTTTTTGGAAAATTTACTTTTATTTACAATTAAAAATATCACACCTTATTTTTTGATACTTGAGAGCCTAAGCCCTCAAATTTCAAGTAAAGACAAAAGTCCTGTATAGATTCCAACTTGACACTGATGATTTCCTATTGAGGAAATTGATTTAACTTGACACTCCAGCACCCTGGCATAACTTTTTAAAATTCTCATTGTTAAAGAAAATTAGTTCTCAAAATTATAATGTGACGATTATAACGAAGAAGACAATATGCAGAGTATTTTTTCGGTTTGGAATAAAGATCGGTATATTGTGTAAAAACCTGCGCAAAAAACCGAACACAAACCACATAAAAACAGTGAAACACAAACCAACGCCATTACTATTATAATATATTTTTAATTATATCAAATAATTATATACACACAAGAAGATAGGTTGTGGTTGAATCAAGAGTATAGACACCGTGCGTGTAGCGCACCAGGGAGCAGTTTGACATGCCTCTTGGCCACACTAATTCTTGATCCCACGGGACTTGGAGACCACCCAGCTGGTACAAAAAATACTTTGTAATTTTAATTAGAAATTTACATAACATCCCTCCTAACCAGCGAGCTTTTCCATTTACCGTTAAAAATAACCATTTATATACATAAAATGTAACATTTTATATATATTATGTATGTAAACGTAACGTTTATCATATTAATTTATTACATCATTTACTCTAATGTGTTAATTAAAATGATATCGAAGGTTGGGGATGACTTAAAGATTTTGGGGATTAATAGCGAACGAGTTTCTAAAAGGTTGATAATCACTGATCTGGTAAGCGTTTAAGGGATAGACCAAGGAGTAGGTGGGATGATTGCTTTAAATGAAATTTAATATATAGTCAGAAATTGTGGGTACCGGCTTCGAGCCTTCGGGTTCTCTAAAAGTCAATAGTTAAAAAACGGCACTAATGGCAAGCTTAGTTTAGTAAAATGTTTTTTTTTTAATTTCTGAAGCCATTAAAAAAAATGACCTGATTGTTTAATATTTTTTTCTTGTGTTTAAAAACATGATAATGATTACTTAATCATCGTCGAATCCATGTCTCAAGCACCTTTTTATTCGTGATACGCGATACAAATGGTAAAAATGATTGTAGTGCTTGAATTGAAAATATATAAAAGTTGTAACATCTAACAAGAAATAAATATCATGTTATTTTAAACATAATAAAATAATAATCGTACTTATTGTTTCAATAAATCTTACAATCTAAATATAAGCATATAATTACATATTTGGAGTTCCTTAAATGTGCTAAATTTATTTTAAATGGGACTAGAATTAATTAAAACATCAATTAAGTCCAAATTAAATTATAAAATACTTGACAAAACCATTTGTTTTCCTAAGTAATGCTATTATCAATAAATACTATAACAATGGAAAAACATTAAAACATGGTAAGTGAATAACGTCTTTAATGATGAGCATTAATTTTTAAAGGTCAGAATTAACAAAATATTTATTTAACTTTGTTCTTTATAAATAATTAGTCGTCAAGCAAGACAATCATTCAGAATACTTGATGTAATACAAAAAGGAAAAACATTCCGAAAAGAATTTTAGTATGCACACTGAATAGAATTTCCCTTTATTTCTTAAGAAAAAGAATAATTTTATATTACTTAATTGTTTCTAAAATATTAAAAAAAAATTTATTTATTGAAATTTACAACTGTATTATAAATAATAATACGTCATATAAATAGAATATACGATGCAAGTTGAGGAACTATCCACTGGTTGTACTCGAGTCAAATAATATAATTTTTTGGGTGTACCTACGAGAGAAAAAAAAATGGTACAGATAGTGGTATTGTTCTACTAAACAAGAATACACCACACTGTATCAAGGTGAGTGAGATAAGACACCTCAAGCATGGAGGAAAGGCAACTCGAATCTATTTTGTTATTTAAATCCGTTTAGAATTTCGATTTGAAATCACGACTCTAGTCTTGAGCTTGCACCGACAACAGGACCTCGATGTGGAAAGGAAAACGGCCAAAGAAGGATCGAGGAAAATCGTGATGAGGCCATTCTCCATTTGTTGGTCTCCATTTGTTCGTGACTGGCCGACAGAAAACTTTCCAATTCCAAACAGTCACAAACTGGATGGATCTTTATCGCCAACCGATATAATTGTACGTCGACTGTTCTTGCGCATGATGGCTGTGGAGAAAGGAACACGCACGGAATTAAGAAAAAATAAAATCATGAGAATTCCTTATAGGACGTCAGCGAATGTATTTAGATTAAAATTAATTTACTTGTGTTTAAAAAAAAATTACTGTTTTTAAATTTAAATAGAATGCATTAAAAATAATAAAAGGTACATCTCATCCGAACATTTCGTTTTTTGGACTGTTATTTCAATTTCTAGAATGTAGTAAAATATGTTAAAATTAAGAACGCTTTCTTATTAACTATAATTTTTTTCTATAAAAAATCTCAAGTTAAAAAAATAAATAAAAAAACATTTCATTATTTTAATTTAATGCCAAATATATAGTTTATTACTAGGTACAGTAAATTAATAAGTACTCAACTGTACTTCAATTAAATTAGTTTTCTTTTTTTTTTTTTATTCGAGACACTGTGGATTTTTTCATATATGTCCTAATCACCATTTGGGCCATCTTTTAAGACATCCATAACAGGTATCCTTGTCGTATTTTAATTTTATTTATTTTTGTTAGGAAATGTGCAAAATTACCAACGTTACAGACTTTAATTTTTGTAATATTGTAAACTTGTTTGCCGAAGGGAACATAATTTATATCCCCGTAACCTGTTTAGACTGAGTCTCAAAATGTGTGTCACGTGTTTCAATCATACCTAATAGTTAACTGTGCCAGTTTATTATCTTATACTCGCCCTAATTTCGAATATTCAATTTACATTTTTTTTATTATATTTAAAAAATGGTAATAAATAAACAAAACAATAACAATGTAAAGAAGGTTGACATTTCAACAGAAACTAGAAAAAGAAAAAATATACCAATATTGAACTTTTTTAAGTCTTTTTTGGTTAAATATTTTCTTTCATGGTTGTAGACCATTAATACAACGCTGAATGTATTTCAATATGACTATTTTCGTGATTTTTTAAAAAACCTTTTCTCAAAATGTAGGTGATTTGTTAGGAGTAGGTACAAGTTATAAAGAGAGCATCCTAATCATAATTTCGATCATTATTCTTTGGATTTAAAAAATATTTTAATTTAATTCAATGTGAAGTATAATTCAATTCAAAGGTTCAATGATATTCTCGAGTCAGCAATAATTTATGGAATATAAAACAATAATAATAAATCCTTAATTCATCTTTAAATCGTAATTACTTATAAATTGGAGTGGAGTAGCACAGTATGCAGAGTGCTGAGTTGCTAACTGAAGCTTCGGGGTTCAAATCCGGCTGTGGCAGATAAATTATTAATTCTGTTCAAAGCCACTGATGGGCACTATCGGCTCACCAAGCCTATATAAAGTGAGTACCATTAATTGGGGGAAAACATGAAGGTTGATCGTGCTCTCGTACAAATCACTGCCATCCATCGTACAAGAAACTGTATCTAACATGTACTAGGAACTAGGAATTGTGGTACAGGAATAGTCCCATAGTTGTTCATCGCATTTCTCCTCCATGATACTTATACGGTAAAATAATAATTATTCAATAATAATCTTGGTTATACGTGTATAACACTGGCATACTTGAAATTCCAAAATTGATAATATTTTTCTTATGCATACCGGATTCGGGGATATACATCTTTTATTTATTTGTCATACTTGTGAAAAATGTATTCGAGGCAAACTCGGCCTTGGTAAAATTAAATATTTATCCTGGGACCCTGGAACAAAATAAACGAAGTTCTTGTTGGACGGAATCTCGCTATCGGGGAGGGCGCCCCTCTCAGGTGAATTGCCACGAGGCGATCGCCTCATATTTCGTCGCACCCCACCGCAGCCACCCCACATCCAATATTCAGGCCTCCCTGATGAATGGTGGCTGGGAGCAGGGCTCTTCTATATTATACACCATGTCGAGGATTCCTGCACGCGATGGTATATATGTATGGCAGGCAGGACGGAGTTTCCAACGCCATTCCTCCAAGATCCCAACAATATATATATAAAACCCATCATCGGTTCATTACTGGATAGAGACTGTACTGTTTCTAAGATGTTTAAGGAGGGAGGTAATCGTCTGAGATCACATTCAACTGCCAGGCCTTTTTCCCCAATAAAGGGTATCTACTTTATACAGGCCTCTTGAGCCCCGGAAGGGTCTCCAGATCCCACGGTTAACACATCATGTAATTTATCTCCCACATCCGGATTTGAACTCCAGACCAGACATTCAGCACCCTACTATTGAGCTATCTCACTCTTCATATGTATTATTAATTTAATAAAAATAATAGTAATAAAATAAAATGTTCTAGGGAAATTAGGAAATATACCGAGTTAAACTATCCTACCACAATAACTCAAAATACGAGCCAAGTTATAAAAATCAAGTTATTCTATGCGACACTTTATTCGTGAAATTTAAAGTACATTGGTTTAAAATGACAGAGAAAAAAATATTGATATAAAATATTCCTATACATATCCAGGTAATGATGTGAAGAGAAAACAATTACCAATATAGTTAAATATTTAATATCATCAATTAAATATTTATTTTCAAAAGATGTATACTAAAATACTACAACACTGATTTCCTGAGCCATTTAATTTACATTTTAATTAAATAAAAGTTAAGACATTATTGGGAAGGTTCTAACTTCGAAGGGATAACCTGCCGAAGTGTTTCCAAAGTGTGTTTTTTTAGAAGAGCTAAACCTTTAAAGTGACATAAATTACATTTAAGGCATTTGTGAAAAAAATTCCTACCAATTTTTTCCATTTCTTTAGCTAAAAGTCTGGAGGCTTTTTGGTTGGAATTTTCCTAAAAATGTCTTAAATTTTATTTAACTATTATAGTCTATATAGAAGACAAAAGTTAAAAAGAGAATAAAATACTTGATGAAAAAATTAATTTAATTAAATACAATTTTAGTAAAATTTTAATTAAATAGCTTAGTAAATCAGTGTATGGTGTTGGAGAGAAATCTTACTTAAACATTTATTATTGCGGTATTGATGTCTAAAGTTTAAATTATTATTTAATTTAATATAAATAGATAAAAATTTAATTTAAAAAATAAGAATTTTAAAAGCGTTTTCCCACTTTTTTAAAAACGTCACACTGTATAAAACATGGCCTCGAGAATAAACAAAACAGAGCACCTATGGAATAATGCATGTCTCCCAGATATATTATTCATGCACCATAAGATGCCTGGGATGCAGAAGACATTTGACCCAGTTCGTCGGCTGGGGACTACGCCCCAGAGGGCCCCATATCAGGCCGGGTCTTATCAGACTTGGCGGGGATTCAGGGCTTGATGGCGGTCCTGGTAAACATGTTTTCGGCCCGATAGTCGACTCACCGCTCTATTACGCCCCAATATTTTCTTTCTCTCTCCTTATTCTTTTTTTCTTCTTCTCTCTCTCTCTCTCTCTCTCTATTCCCTTTTCCTTATTCTGTTATCCATTTTATCATATATAAACCCTTTTGCATAATGCGTATAAAATAGTTGTGTCTTTCCCCTGGAAGACTATTCCTCCGGGTGATAGTCCTCTGGGTATTTCATGTCCCGTTTTAGGCGGAGCAATAGAGAGAACGAATATTCTACGCGAGCAGAATATCGCAGCTGGAATATTTCTGTTCTCGACAATAATATAACTGGGGGAAGTAAAATATATTTTTATTATACTTTGTAGGTAAAAAGAAAAAATGTGACGGTGAAAAAACCGCTTTTAATATTATGTTGTCATAGTTTTAATTAACAAAAATGGACGACAAATCGGCATAAATAAAGTTAGAAAAGTACTTGATTTCGAACAAGTAGTAATGAAGCCTATTTATGGATTCTATATTTTTTTTTTTGTGTGACTTAAAATTCCCTCCATTTGCCTTATTTATCTTAGGGCTGATTTGAATACTTAAGAAATAAAACTAATTCGTCTTCTGTATAATTAAAACACATTCCATTAACAATAGACGTACTTTTTCATTGCTACTAATTCGTTATTCGATTCAGACAAGTCGAATACACTAGTCTATTAATAAAAAGGATCATAACAATTAACGCTTTATGTTTAATAATAATTAAACATCGTTCGATAACTGCGCAAACAAATAACGGATGTGAATACATGATGAGATGATAATTAGTACCAAGCATTATTCAGTAATAATTTATGAATGGAATAAATTCCGAACAAATGGCCGCTTGATTATCTCAGACACTACAATTGGTCTTTGAATATAAGATGCGGGTGCCATGGCCAAAATTAGACTGAACTCTTACAGAGCACATCCTATCTTCTATAGTTGGTTTTCCTCTCTACACGAGTAAAGATTCGTTTTATAACCATTAATAATTAATTCAATCTATAATTAAATCAAATTAATGAATATTTAAATAAAATACCTATACATATAACAGAATAAATTTCCATATATCGCTCCTTCTAAAGAACGTCATTCCTGATTTTTCGATAGAGGTTTTTGAAAGTTCTATTTAAGTTTAAAAAATTTGGATATTTGGTAAAGCAAAGCTATTGTAATGATGGTATTGAAATTATTTTTACTAACCATAAGACATTTTTTAAAAGCTTAAAACTTTTTTAACTTTTACTGATACCATCATTCCCATGAAATTTTTTGTTCAAACATGATACAACTAAAAATATGACTTTAAAAAAAAAAAAAAACATGATGGAAACGGAATATCACATATGCCGTTAAAAAAAAAAGCTTCAACCTATACAATTGCTACTGAAGGCTTAGCTCAAAAGATCTAATTTTTTTAATGACATTTGAAAGTTCCATTTAAGTTTAAAAAATAAATATTTGGGTTATGGACAAGCAAAGCTATTGTAATGATAGTAATGATATTCTTGTATTAAACGTTAGAAAATTGTTAACTTGAAACTTTTTTTACAACTCAATATATGACTTTATTAAAAAAAACATATGTTGGAAATGGAATATCCGATTACTGAATTTAAAAGAAATGCATCGATTTGAAAAATAAAACAAGATTCATCTAATTGCATAATTTGGATTTTAGAACTGTTCATACTAAGAAAGGAGTGAAATAAGATTAAGAAATTTTTGTAATAAATTATACTATTATTTACAAACTTACATAATAATTACTAAGCTTAACTTCAAACGGAACTTTGAATTCTAGAATAATATCAGAGCATCACTGTTGTAAAGTTTATAGAACAGTTGTATATTTATAAAAATAGTCGATCCAGCTTTAGAACAGGTGGAAATAAAAATTTACAAAAATTTTGAATAATGGCTTTAATTTTGAAAATTAGCATGATCTTAAAGCAAACGAGAAAAAGCTTCCAGTTATATTTTGTTATCATTACTTTAATGATGAACTTGGCATTTTTAAACGAATGAAATCAACTTTATTTTTTTATAGATTATGATTTTTTTTTTTAATATGTAATTAACGGCATAAAAATTAAAAAATGGTCTATATCTCATAACAATATTACAAATTGTAATAGCTCTGGCTAGTCTATTAAAAGTACTAAACCGAACTACAATTTCTAGAATTATATCAGTGTACCTCCACTAATATATATATATATATATATATATATATATATATATATATATATATATATATATATACTCATATAGTATGTGTGTGTACGAAATACTATTTGAACAGATTCGAATTGAATAATCATTTATGATTCTTCTATTTTTGTTGTTGTTTACTTTAGTAAATAATAAATGTCAATTAATCAGGCATTAATAATTTAGTGTAGATAATTTTAATAGCTCTATTAATTCAGATATTATGTACCATTCCCGCCATTTACTTGGTGGATAGTTATAATACAGTTGTAAATTTCAATGAATAAATAATTAAAAACCTCGGATATTATCTAAGTACCTTACTTCTGATGCGTTTATCTCAAAATACTATACAAACAGTTATATATCGCGGAACATTCCGTTAAAGGGCACTAAACAATAAAAATATTATCACGCATGTTGCCAAATTAGAGTAATAAAATCCAATTCGCACTGCAATAAATGATAATGGACTGTTGCACTGAGCCGACCGAGGCTGGTTCACGCTCGAAGGTCGTAAATTATTCAGCGATTAAATAATATGTCTTTTATTAGCTGTTACAGGTGTAAAGGGTTCAGATCCGGGAGCAGATAAAGCTGTAAACGGTTTGATGGATGGGCGGTAAATTTTTTTTGTCAGCCATAAACTGAATTATGTCAGCATCTTCTGTTTAAAATAGAACCTATTGCTGGGAATTCCTTTTATTTTATTGGGTTTTGATTTCATATTGATCCCATTAAACGTTTTACTATTGATTTATTACGGTTCATTAGTACGCAATGAATTATATTTCAAATTAGTTTCTAATTAGACTTAAGATACGTATTTATAACTACAAAAAAAAATCAACTACTAGAACCGATGAGAAGTCAAGTGCATGCTAAACTATGCAGTTACCAAGACAACTGTAATGCAAGGAGGAGATAAGTCCAAGGTAAAGCTGATACGCCGGGTTTTCCCCCAATTATGTGTACTCACTTTGTATAGGCTGGGTAAGCCCCAGGAGGATCTGCAGATCCCACACGGTCCACCGGTGAATGTTAATAGATTAGATAATTATTCTGCTTTAACCGTATAAAATGTATCTGCTGATTTAAACTTTCTCAAGTGAAGTAAGTTTTATTTCATGGTATTAATTCGGCAATCTACATAATGTTTAATTATGTACAATATAAGGTCATCACCTATTACATAAATAATAAATAAATAATTAATTTATAGATAAAGTAATAGTTTTAAACATAGCAAATACCAAACAATTGTTTTGAATTTTTAAAATCCTTCTGATGCATTGTAAACAGATAATTATTCTGCTTTAACCGTATAAAATGTATCTGCTGATTTAAATTTTCTCAAGTGAAGTAAGTTTTATTTCATGGTATTAATTCGGCAATCTACATAATGTTTAATTATGTACAATATAAGGTCATCACCTATTACATAAATAATAAATAAATAATTAATTTATAGATAAAGTAAAAGTTTTAAACATAGCAAATACCAAACAATTGTTTTGAATTTTTAAAATCCTTCTGATGCATTGTAAACATTAATAATATTATATATCTTGTTTATAACATTATTAAATTTGTATTCACTAATTCAGTTGTAAGTATCGAAAATGATAATATTCTTAACAAAATTGAGGTGTTAAGGTATAATAAACTTATGATTTAAAAAAATTAACTTATGATTTTATTTTAATGCTCCTCAGTAGTTTTTATTTATTGAAGTCATAAGATTAATGAATAAAACTGTCAACGAAAACCAATTTAAATATTAATAATTATCAATTGAAATGAATGATTAAATCCTTCAATTTTATGATCTATTATTTTAAATTAAAAAAAAGATTTTATAATCTAAAAACTTGTTTACTGTTTGGAATGCTTTGTTTCTTTTGTATTTATATGTTATTTAATTTGGTTTTTAGGTAAGAAACTAATATTACTCAGCTCTTTATGTATGTATACATACATTATCTTCAGTAAATTCAAATATAAAAGAGTTTAATGGGTTTTTCTTTTTTTTTGTTAGTATGTTCATATCGGTTTTGTTTAATTTGCATAAAGTTTTCTTTGTTATTTAAAATATAAATAATGGTTGTTCTGAATAAGTTTAAATTTGTTTTTTTCTCTTTTGTAAATGCAATCAAATTGCATCATGTAGATTATATGTATTGATATGACTAAGTTATATGATATGGATAAGTCTACAAAATGCCTCTTAGATTACTTCAAATATTAGAAAGCCACGTTGAGCTGCTTCGATAAGCGTCCTCGTATGAATAGCAGTCGGAAGCATCGGACAAAAAAAAATTTAAAAAGTTTAGAAAATAAAAAGGAGAAAGAATGTCGGTAGAAGGTCTGGAGTTGTCCTTGAAGGGCCTGGAGGTTCCAGTCAGGAGCAAAAGAGGGCAGCACCTGTATGGCTGGATACATTCCCTGTATGCTGGCGAACCTAGCGGTATAATGCTCAACTATCTCCACTAAAATAAATAAACTAATTACATAGTATTTTTCCAATTAAGTATCCTTAGGAATGTTCTTCGGTACATTCGAGAAGATATTCTGAATTTAACCAGATTCCTCCATAATTATTTTAAATTCTACTGAAAAAAATATAAAATATTCTGAAAAAAGAGAGAAAGCAAGCTTTTTTTTTTTTTTTTAAATAAACTACAACAAAAATACATGCTACGAACAATACCGATAATGGAAACCAACTTTATTTAAAATACTTGCCATAATAGAAACTCCATAAGATACTTAGAATATTTTATAAAAAAATTAAGCATTTACTAAAGGCAAGTCTCATTTAATCCTGATCTACATCTAATCTAACAAAATAAGAAAAAATAGAGAGTTGTAAAATTTATTATTAATTAAAAATATTTTTATATTTGAGGTAGCTTCAAAGATTGTTGAGTTACGTACTGTACTGGACATCTAATACACAAACAATATATTTCTAAAGCAATATTTCTCAATATATAGGAGATATACAGTTGAGCCGTAATAATTTAGTCATATTACAAAATGTCGAAGTTTGTTATGGGTATCCACAAAATTATTAACATTTCATATAAATCCTGTTAATTTTCAACTCGATTATTTAGCGATTTGAATAATATTCGATTCACGAAACTGTTCATCTTAAAAAATAAAATTCATTAAATTTTAAATAACCATGTATTATTTTTAATTTCACTTATCACAAAACATATTAAAAAGGAATATTAAATAACGAAAGGTTGTATTAAAATAAATTCGTTTTATTTTAATATGAATAACTTCATATAAGTTACCTTCCTATTATATGTGTAATATGTTAATATGTTTCTAGTATATGCTTAATATAGCATGGAATGTTAATATTTAAATATCTAACAATATTTTTACTAAGTAATAATGTAACAAGAATGTATATACGTAATTATGTAGGTAATGTAAATATGTATATTCTCTAGTGGTGAGGGCAATAATAACCATTTGTAGTTTGCCCTTAAAATAAAACAACAACAACGAAAGGTATTGCTATCATAGACATTTTTTATTCTACATTTTCAATGAAAAAACACATTTTTAGGCGCCTGATGCAAATTTATGCTAAATAATTAAGGCAATGAGTGTGTTTGTCATGAGTTCCTCAAAAACGAGAAGCTGAATTAAACTGGAAATAATTATTTTTTATTTTTAAACCTAAGTATAGCAAATTAATTTGATAAAGTCCCAGATTCTTTATAATTACAACAGTTAATATACAAATAAATAATTAGCACTATAGGTTTTAGTAACAAAAAATTAACATCAAAGTAGCTCCCAAATATAATACAACATCTTGCATGTTATTAGATTGATTTTTCATTTAATTGAACATATGTGAGAAAAAATTGACGTTAACCAAAACGATCACAATACAAACATATTGATTTTTATATCCGTCATAATTTTTTCATTAATGTTCTTAACTTTTCTGTTGTCGATTTCTTTATTGGACCACTGTTAGTTTTCTGGAACATAAAATTTAAAGGAATGGCTATTTTAATAGTTATGTTCCACTTGATAACTTGATTCGGAGAAAACATGGTTAATGACAAATATAATAAATTATATTATACACCACAAATATGTTTTTTTTTTTTTACTTTTAAAATAATAACTACAACGCACAAAAGTTAAATGCTTTCAGTAAATGAATGATTCTAAAAGAGTTGACAACATTTTATTTAATAGAATTTATGTTGATAAACCTCTGGGTTGCCCCATCTCTGTAGCTATTGAACGGAAGACATTACTAGAAAAGGAAATCTATTTTAAACCGCATTCAGAGAACTTCGGGCTTGAAGTGGGCCATTGAGTATTACAGATGGTAGTCGCAGTTCGGTTCTGCAAGCACAGTGAGAAATCGATTCCTCGTGATACAGTTATGTAATGTCTTCTTGATTATAAGCGTGTATTTGGGTCTAATTTTTTAAAGAAAAAACTGACTTCAGGTTTTCAATAAGGGTCGATATAATTGACCCATATTATATTATAATAGCATAAACTTCTGAGTAAACGGATTGACAGTCATTATTAAGTAATGAAATTCTCATTGGAGAACAATAGAGTATTTTTTTCTTTTAAAATGTCCTTGCTTGGAAAATAACATAAAATGCTTAAATAGACTAATATTGACTAAAAGTGTCAGTACGCCACTGAACAATAACTGAATTGAATAAATGTTTCAATTTTTCAATTGCTATGCCAAAGATTCCAGGTTCAAATCCAAATGGGACAGATAATTTATATTATTAATGTCTACAGCCGTGGTTGGATTCTGTGGGATATGACACCCCTGGGGCTCAACCTCTATTAAGTGGATACAAATTAATTTGGAGGAAAGCCCAGGTGGTTGAGCGCGATATCGAACAAATCACCTCGCTGCACAACCCTTATCCTTGAAACAGTACAGTCTCTATCGAGTACTTAACCCAAGATCCTTGGAATTGTAGTGGTATGTACATAATTAGTTTTTGGAACAAGCTTATTGTTTTGATCTTTACTTATAAAGTTTAAAATGGAGAAATATTTGTTACAATATAGGAATATGATGAAGCGAATATAATGTTACGACCGTATTGTTGTTTATGATTGGACTGATGAAATCTTTTAGCATTGTATTGGTTAGCATAACGACCTACTATGCCCAAGATCGCTGGTAAGTCAATTAGAGATTTATTTCAAGAAATATACTATGACTGCTTAATAACCAATGAATAAAGTAATTAACATTGTAAGTGAACGTTATTGTCACGTAACCGAGTGCCAAAAAATACGGCAAGGGTCACCGGTTAATCCCAATGATCAATTTTTTGAGAAAATCTAAGAAAGAAGCCGCCCGTATGTCGAGAACCGACCTCAAGAGTATGGTAGAAGCTATTACTGGGCACTGAAAACACAGGAAGCATATTACAGGCTAATACAGGCTTCGAAGAAGAACCCCGGTGCAGGTGGTACAAGTAGGAGGACGAAACCCCCTGGTTTTCTTTTCTTTTAGTTTTCTTTGAATGTAATGCACTCTGTTGGAAGAGGACATTTGGACCTTGGCCTTGGAGGACACGAGGAACTTCAAGATTTACAGATTACCTAAAATATTTTAGAAGCCTAGACTTACGATAGGAATTTCAGTACTCGAACACGATGAGCCTCTTTACGTCGAGGTGCATGGTAGAAGAGTCAGATATCATTATTATTATTTAGGGTCACCGGTGGTGTAATGGCAAGCATAATAATCTACTATGCCTAAGATCGCGGGTTATTGGCCCAGTAGGATTTTTAAAAGGGAGTTAAAAATCCTTGGTTATGCTGTCTTTCGGAAGAGACGTAAAACGAGGATCCCGAGCCTGTACGACCTTAAAAATCCCTATGCTAATTAAACCTGGATAGGCAAATTTTAGAGCTCCCAATGTTGCATCATCTGATTACCCATAGCGTCATCAATTGACGTTTATTGAGCAAACACTTTCATCATAGTTTCTTCTCATTTATCGTCCAACGTTCTTCGAGCTACCCGGGAGATTACTTCGCAGGGTTCTTGCGTATGTCCCCTTCGGGTGAGAGGATACGGGTCAAAAGACTCGGGAACCTTGAGCCATCGAGGATGACTTTCTCCAGAAGGAGTAACGGTCGAACCATAAAGATCCTGGACCTAGGTGAGCCGAGGAAGAGTTTACGATTGGAGTAAAGGTTAGCGGCAAGGGTTTGTAGGTCGCCCGGCGGAGACAGCGCTTCCAAAGGCCTTAACGACTTGCTCGCCTATCGTAAAAAGTGATTTACACCGTCATTACCCGTTTTATGACAATATCAGATAGGAGAACATTTGTACTATGTCTTCGAATTAGCAGCTCTAGTATTTGTAAGATTTTTTTTGCTTTATTTATTAGATGTTGTTTATTCTACTCCAGAAAAAAAAGAGTAATAAATGGTTAAAAACTGGATCAATTACCACCATGACGTTTTGACGTTTATTACAAAGTGGTATTATACACTGAGAAAATTAAATTAAATAATGTTCATTAAGTTAAATTTGAGTTAATGGGTGATTCTGTTCTTACTTACTGTTTTTATTGAGCATTTTTTAATTTTACTATTAATTATTATAATAATTATAAATATTAATTAATACCAAATAATATGGGTTATAAGTTGAAGAAAGAAAATACATTACGAAAATTTGTCTGAGAGAAAATTGCTAGAGGAAAACATTATATGCCTTTCAGTTTTCCCCACAACATGATCATTATTTGTCACTTGTATGTATGTTTATTTAAAGTCACATAATGGTCATATGGCTAATCGGACGATGCTGCCTTGGTAGTTCTAAATTGTACCTATCCTATCTAGGTTTCATTAGGATAGGGAATTATAACGAGTACCTGACAACGTCCAGGCTCGGGACCCCCGTTTAAAGTTATTTCCGAAGGACGGCATAAGCAAGAAATTTTCACTATCTTAAAAAATTTCTAGGGCCACCTTCCGGGCTAAGAACCCACGATCTTGCGCTTAGTAAGTTCGGCAGATTTTGAACCTTAGAAATTTTAGAAAATTAGTGGATCCCAAGAACATGAAACATGATTAATATTATACTAGCGACCCACCCCAGCTTTGCTCGGGTAATAAAGCATATTATGCCTACATAATTTGTCTGTGTAATGTATTTTTTTTTATCACGTACCGGCCACTAAGGACCACGTGAATATCATTGGTTAGCCTTCTTTGGGAGTCTTTATTTTCATTCTTCCCATCTCAGCTAATATACTTTAATATATAGAAATTATAAAAATAAAAATAAAACAAAATGTTTCTTTATATACTAATTTATTACCTTGCACGTCAGATAATTGGACGGGATTAGGCAAGCAGCGTCTTTCCATCGATATTACAACCCATTTACACAAAACCTCGACAGATTATATACCTAAACCTTCCTGGTGAATCACTATCTATTGGTGAAAACCGCATGAAAATCCGTGCAGTAGTTATTGAGTTTAGCGCGAACAAACGCGGCCGAGGACTTTAGGTTTTATAATACGTATAGATAACTTCTATTTTATTTCTCACATTAGTAAAAATAATACCAAATTATCCAGTTACTGTATTTTTCCTGATAAATACAAATTAAATAATCTCATATACTCGTATATGAAAATGCTACACGCGGTGTTTGTTTTAACTATAATGATTATTTATTATTTTGCAGTTATAATAATTAATAGTAATAGTGAGAGAGATTTAACAAAAAAAAATTTTGGGAATGGAAGGATGAGGGAAAAGAAAAAAGGCCTAAAGTTTGTAAATTTCAGAAACCCCCCTACGGAGAAATAAGAATAATAGATACCGTACCTCCACCTTTTTGAATAAACGTTTAAATTTTGCGTATTTGTTGAATTCGCATGACAAGAAATAATATATTTTAACTTTATGAGGATTATTTAAATATGGTGTGCAATAATTAAGGGGTCATCTGCAAACAATTGAGACAGGGCTAAGTAAAATATGTGGCATTTCCAGAGAAACCTTTGAGGTTAAAATACGTTCCCTTCTTTCATACAAACTATTACCAACATAAAATCGACCTGTTTTAAAATTAATACCCTGCATATGAGTACTATATTAGATGATTTAAGTATAATATATATACTTATGGCTCCTAAATAATAAGAGTCGTGAGTGTTTCTGGGTTCCTTCAAAAATATCATGCAAGGGTGGGGAAATATTTCCAGATAAGCTCAAACCATCTCATAGGAGATGGTATTGAATTAAGTTATAATTTTAAGTGTCTCTTTGAATTGATCTACGAATATTCTCCTATATAGCAATTTCAAAACATTTGGGGATAACACAACTAAAGTCCCCTACGTAGCGATTGTTTAAATATAGTTTTCATCTAGCACCTAAGAGCACATAAGAATGGATCTCGGAGAAAAACCCATAAATTTCCAGATCCAGAAGAAAGTTATTTATAAAATGATATTCGAAACCAGGTCTTGCGTTACAGTATAAAACGGTAGAACTGTTAAATATAGAACAAAAATTATCTATTTTCTTGTGGAACTATTTCTGATGGCTGTTCTCCGGGCGGTGAACGGAGAGAATGAAATACAAACATTCTCATCCCTTCATCTACTTCGTACAGATTTATTGAACAGAAGCCATTTCTAAAACAAGAGCTCTTCTCGAAGTTTGAGTAGGGATCATATGAAACTGTCAGCGTGAAGTAAACTATTGTTCAAGTAGAATAAGAAATATTAAAGTTATTTTTAAAAATATCAAATATTTCTTTTTTATTATCAATCCATATCACTAAGATTACAACAACCAGCATTTTTTTGTGTGTACTACACCGATCATGAGGAAAAAAAATCAACTTCGATCATTAAATACTCAATAATTAAAAATTAAAGATTAAACTGTTTGTTGTAATATTTAAAACCTGGAGTAAAACAATTTAACTTAAAGAAAATTCTAGATTCTGAAAACTACCCGCTGTCTCAACTAGTGACAGTTCAATAGCCTAAAAAACAACTCAGTGACAATCTTAACAAAAACATAAATTGAAGAATATAAACCTATTCAGAAAGTGTTAGAAAATTTTTAAATGTTATATTCTTACTTTTAAAATAATAACCAGTTAATGTTTCTCTATTGTGTATAAGAGTTTTAAACCGTTGTGGTATTTTATAGACATTGCTTAGCTGCTAAAATTAATATTTAACTGGTATTTAACTATAATATTTAACTATTTAATATTAATTAAATTAATATTTAAATAGAGGATGTATTTTTTGTTTAGTCTTTTTTGTGCTCGATCGATTGAATTATAAATTATTTTTGGATTCAAATGGATAAAATGGAATGCTTCGATTTAAAAGACAGTTTTCCTATAAAGTGTACTTATTGTTTTTCTACAAAATATACTCCATATCTTAAAAAAATATTTGTAGAACATGATGATTCGATTTTATTCATCAATTTCAGATAAATTATTATTATGATGAATTATTTTAAACAATATTATTATATAACAATTATTATGATGTTTCCTTTTCTTTTTTTTTGTAAATATATTTAATTTATATTTATCAATACAATGAAAAGAAAATATATTGTTGATGTAAGTGACTAAAAATTTAATTATTCATAGTTGAGTGATTAGTTTTTTATTTATGTACAACTTTTTTCTGAGTCGAATGTTAGTAAATGATTTTTTTATTCTCCAACAGTTTAGAAATATGTATATAACAATGGACTAATTGTAAAAACAACATTTAATAATAATAGTAATTGTATGTTATTCAAATCTTTGGTCGAAATATATTTAAATACTAAAATAACTTATTGATTCAGAAAAAAGTCTTGTTTTTGGTCCCATTTTTACTTCTGTAATAAATTTTTTTAAAAATAAAAATAACTGGTTGAATCGTTTTATATTTATATGTGAAGGTCTATGTCACGATAACCTAAAGAAAATCCCATTACTTGTCAGAAAAAGTATAAGAAATTGATAGATTCACAAGGCTGACAATCCGTCCAGAAAAAAATCCGATACAAAATCATCGCTACTGACCGATAAAAATACGTTCGTGTATTCCTAGAAATACTTAGATATACAAGAAATACAAA